>CM062266.1:31805700-32505700 GCA_031216635.1 Dissostichus eleginoides | reverse complement strand
TGATTTTCAGGTTGCTGATGTTCATTTCTATCTGATTTCCAACTCTCATCTTTGTTCAGAAACTCGTCGTCCAGCCTGTGTTGTATTTTGGAGATTGAATTGCAGCACTTGTTTATAAGGTGAAAGATTTTTGCTATCTGTTCTTCACGGAGGAAAGAAAATAAAAAATGTGAAATTAGACGCAATGTCAGTATTCCATTGAAATTTGAAAATATGTACATTCATGTCTTTATAATAAAGTCTTGTTAAAACTTGATCAGTCCACGGAAACGTTTATTTCTACGATGAACGATTGGAGTTTGTTTCGTCAACAGAGCCGTTCCTAACGATCACTGCGGCTTCAAAACGAGTCAAGCTGAACTGGTTTAACAGGTTAAAGTGTAAACAGTGGCACATTAACAACCGTGGATTGTTATTGATTATTAAAGCAGCTCCGACCTGCGGGATTTAACCTCCTGTTTGGCCGTGAGTTAACCACAAAATGCAGAAGCCATTGGGGATTAGTTACGCTTTGATTCATAAATAAATGATTGTTGTTTTTAACCTTTATGTATTCACTAGGAGCTTTATTTGTCATTTACGCTGGCTTTACGCTCATAGTTGCACATTCACACCTGGAAGCTGCCCAGAACAAACACTCTGATTTTTTAGCAGTCGAGGGATTAAATGCTGAATTCATACTCTGATTTTACTCCAAATTAATTCATTTCAAAGGAATTTCCACAATCCAAAGTACATTTATGCGAGTCCCTCAAATCAAGTTTAACTTTGGTGAACTTTGACATGCATGACCAAAAGTTAACTGTCTTTACTTATGTGTGGAGAGAGTCCAAAATTAAGGATGTTACATGTTATTCAGCATCGATTGTCGGTACAAACTGCACCATAACAGAGACATGGTTAACAGACAGTTAAGTGACAGGAGTCAGTGATAAACAGCCACCAATAGCCGCTTTAACACCAAGTACTTTGTCGTACTTAGTTCCCAGCACTTAGTTCCCAGCACTTAGTTCCCCATGGAACAGAGAGCCGATCGGGTTCACACCGGAATAAATTCCCTGAGGGAAGATTACGCAAATGAAGCCGCTGACGTCACTTCTTCTTCTTCTGCTTTGGGTTTACTGGCAGGCCGCAAACAACTTCACGGTGTATACTGCCACCCGAAGTCCCCGGCCGAAAGTCCCCGGAGTTGGGGACCTTCCGAGTAAATCGCCAGAACGCCGACACCTCCTCATCACTCCACCGCTCCCATGTTTTTTTTTGTGTTGCCATAAGTTATTCTCTCTCCGTTGGTGCGCGGGGCTAATGCTAATGCTAATAATGCTAATGCCAGCAAATACAATGGCGGCTTCACAAAACTTTTCAGAGTTTTACGGGGCGTGGTTTGCAATTTGCCCAGCCAATAGAAATTGGTACTTTTTTCTCCCCAGGCTAGTCCCACCTCTCTAGCAGGCACTAAAAAGGGGGGCAAAAGTTCTCGGAACTAAGTTCTCTTTTTGGTGTGAACGCAAAATTCCAGGCACTAACGGAACTAAACGGGAAAAGTACGGGGAAAAGTACTCCGGTGTGAAAGCGCCTATCGTAACAAACTTCCCTCCCCGACCTTTAATAAATTACGTTCCCATACAACAAATGTCAATTAATTCAGTTTTCAAAGAAAATGTTTTGTTCTAAAGTTCAATGTCTGTTTAGATTCAACAGAAATACGTTTCTAACCCTAACCCTAACCCTACCCCTAACCCTATCATATGTGGGTAACTTAAAAAACATGAAAAACAAGTTATTTCAAACCAAACAATGATCTTTTACTCAACCTAACGTGTTCTTGTTTTGTTTGGTTTCAATTTCTAACATTAAAAACTTAAAACTGCAACTGTAATGCAGAAGAAAACAAGTTTACCTTGAAACGAAATTGAGGATGCGGTTTTGTTGTATGGCAACTCATTAAGTAGGAAACAGGGTTCAATTCAGGGCAAAAAAGTACTTTTCCGTTAGCTAGCCGCTAAATCACCAGCTAACCAAGTACTCTTTAAACTAAACACAAACCTTGCCAATCTTTATTGTTACGTTGTTACTTTAAAACCTTTCAAGCTGTAGCTTCCCCTAATAATGTAAAACCACAACAGTTGGCCAACATACTGTAAGTACAGAAAAGGTACATACGATACACGTAACAAATTCAAATAAACAATAGTGCGAAAGAACATGCAATGAGATATAACAAAAGAGAGTAAATATCATAGAAATAATAAGTGTTCCCTGATGAAGTCACACTGTGTTCAATTACTGTTTAGCTGCGGTAATATTAGTTTATGAGATTCCACCTTGAAAGTATGACAAAAAAAACACAGCCTGCGATTTTAATTCACTGTATTTTAAAAACTAATAGCTGTAGAGAACCTGCCGTGGCTCCCAGAGCGTGAAGTCAGTATAAACGTTATCTCAGGAACATCCCAACAGCGTGTCAACAATCAAACCCCCCACAGCTGGGCAGGTTAGCAAACATGTACACTGGCTTCCCCCGCTGTTTGTTTGGCCGTGTCGACAGTAATGTACAACTCATTTGATCCAAGGAAAAAAGGACGAATCACGATTTTAATTAGCAGCCGTGCCTCTTCCTCGCGGCGTCTCTCCGGCAGCTGGACAAACAGTTTTTGGGTAAACATGGCGTCCGGGACGTGTGTTTGCTGCTCTGCGTCCTGCTGAGATTCACCACCACACCGCTGCCTTGTGCAAACACAAGCAGGGATTTACCACATTAGGACAAACTAATCTTTAGGCCATGTTTAGGCAATCTCTGCTGCTTATTCTGGAGAAAGGACGCCCCCCTCTCCGAGCAGCTGTTCTGGATGTCTTATTATCCCGAAGCCTCACCCCGGGGAACCAAGCCTTTATTCCCAGTCTTTGTAGTGACAAAGTGACTCGGCTTTTTGCTTCGTATTCTTCCAGAAGGCCACTGACAGAAACACTTTGTCTTCTCCGGGGATCGCCTCACTTCTCCTGACGAGTCTGCGCTTCAGAGGACTTCAAAGTGTCCTCTCCAGTTCTCCTGAAGAAGCAGCGCTAACCCTCCATGACAGAAGTCAGACATTTTTAACCTGGTACATCAAAATATTTTTCTAATTTCCCTATTCATGACGACTGTATGAGGGTTACTGGATGGCGTTGAGTATCATTGCTGGAAAACATGACTTGTTTTGTGCCTAACATAACAATTAAAGTGTACATTTTTCGGCTTAGACTTTATCATAATGAGGGTAGATGTTGATGCACAAGGTAATGGCTGCGTTTCGATTCGTTTCCCTGTAGACGTAACTTTATTATGCAATCCTGCGGCCTCCAGGTACAATCTTGTAGGTAAATGAAGGCTGGATTTGCTTCACACAGGCATATAAACCAACATGTAGTGTGTCCTTTGCAGTGTATGAAAGATGCTAGTCACTTGAAGTCACCAGATGACATGTACAAATTGGCGACGTCATCATCACACATTATTGGGCCTTAATCTTTGGTCCTTGTGTAGCAAAAAATCCTCATCCATCATGTTCTCATAGCGAGGAAGTGATTGCACGCTCCAGCTTTGTTCCGAACTCCAGAACAGTTGGAGGTATTTGCATTTCTAAAGAAAGTTGTCTAATTGTCACTGACACTGGAAACTAACCTAAAATGTATGTTTTATCGGCGTATTTTAAGAATTCAATCACATCATTACTTTAGATATAATTGCAGATCTGTTGGCTAGCTAACCAACGCATTTTTAAATATATTGACAAAACAGGAGGCGTGTGGCGCTGTGGGTTAGTGCACTGATTTTCGAATCAGAGGATAGCAAGTTGGAGTCCCACTGCAGTTAACATGTCGTTGTGTCCCTGGGTAAGACACTTCACCCCAAATTGCTCCTGTGGGGATTGCCCACAGTATTGAGAATGTAAGTCGCTTTGGATAAAAGCGTCTAACAAGTAACATGTAATAATTAAAAAAACACTATAATACAGGCTAACAGTACCAACAGTGACAGTTAGCCAAATGTATAATCCCCAAACGTCAACAGCTCCGGTCCCAGCTTCGTGCATCACTTTTAACAGTCTCTGTGTTGTGTTTTGAGCTTCTTTCAGCTTTTAGTAAACGATGGGCATGTTTCCTCAAGTTGGGGAAGCTGTTTCTTAATTTGCATGTGTTTTGACACATTGGTGTTTTTATATTTGCGTAGTTTTTGAAGCTGGAGAGCGGGTCATTGTAACACGTTTGCAGCAATCGGTAGACTGTGTGAGAAAATCCACCGTTACCCACATTTATAAAAATCTCTTTATAGGAAAACAAAGCAGCCGAATACCGTTGAACTCCTGGCAAAGACCGTAACCACACAAAACTGAGACTCAAGTGGGTGACTCATAATAATAATTACCCACTTTTGCTGCGACCTGCTGACATACAAACACTTAATTACAGTAAGTGGCTGAATGACTGACATGCAATGCAAATCCATTCCTGCACCCTGCAGACGAGAACACATATATAAAATAAATTATGTGTTTTTAGCATTCAAGAAGCTTCATCAGAATGAATAGGTAACAGATTCTCAGAGCACTTTTCACATGGTTTATAAAACAACCAGCAGCAGATATGAGTCAAGACTACATCTCTGCCAAAATGAAATATAATGCAAGAAGGAAACAATAACATCTTCCTCTCTTTTTAATCCTGCAGCAGTTTCTTTGTTAAATGGTTTCATGCACACTGAATACAACAGTTACAATTTTAACATTGCATAAAATCTAAATGGCAGGAAGGTTTTTATTTTATTTTATGTTTTTATGTAGATATATCTGCATCTGTCGTTGCTTCCGTGAGTCAAACCAGCACAGTGTGGCGGTGCATCAGTTCAGGTTAGAAGAAGAAGAAGAAGAAAACTGGGTAAAAAGCCAAATGATGATTTATGATTTCGTACACTTCCAGCATCTCTGTGTGTATAGTTTCATATGGAAATCCCTTTAGCACGGCGGGTAAATAGATTAGGATACAGTGAGGGATTAAGGACCGCCTCGCCGCTGGCCCACTAATCCCAACACAGACTGTCAACAGCCCTGACATGTCCGGGACTCCTTCTGCACAAAATGGCTCCTCGGCTGTTTAAGAAGCCAATCTAGAGACACACACACACACACACACACACACACACACACACACACACACACACACACACACACACACACACACACACACACACACACACACACACACACACACACACACACACACACACCACCTCCTCCTCCAACATGAATATTCCTATCAGGGCTGTCAGCGTCGGGGAAAGACAATGACGTTTGTCTTCAAAGGAAGGAGATTAGATGCTGCACGAGACAAAACGAGACTCTTTGAAGTGATTTCAGTTCACATTCCTGCAACTTTTTGGGCCGTACGGGAAGAAAAAGTTTGTGCGTCTTCCTAAACTTCTGTCAGACTTGTGTTTTATAAAGCAATCGCCTGAGCGGTTTGAAAGCATGAACCGCTTTTTCAGCTTCTCTTAGATACGTTTGCTCGCTCGTTTCTCGTCCAATGCTTTCAGCTTCACATGCTAACACACACTGTTGTTTTTTGGATTTAACCAATGTGAAAGTTCAGAACAGTACTTACACTTGTAGTCCCATTTTGGTTGATGACCTGTTTTTGTATTTGGTGTCTTTATTTTATTGTGTTTAAGTCAAAAAGGCAGTTTGTAAGTTGCATATCTGGCAAATTCATTGCAAGAAATGTAAAAAAAAACGTTAAACAGACAAACTAAACTGGTTTGAACGTGGGCGACTGAGGAAATGGATGTTATCTCACTGAATCTAATATGGTATCATGTTGTAATACATACTTAAAGGTAGGGTAGGTAATTCACTTCAGAAACACTTTTTGTTATATTCCATGGAATGCTCTTAACATCCCGATAGCAATGAATACATTAAATGCTTTGACAATAAATACATACAAAAATGTCATCTCTGGAAGCCGTGGCGCTGTAAAAAGCACGACCAATCATCTGAGCCGGCCCGGCTAAAATAACTGGATGGCCTACCTGCCTGTCAGCCTTCCATCTGTGCACAAACTTATCTCGTGCCCTCATTGGTCATGTGCGCGTTCGTGTGTGTTGGAGGAGGGGCTCTGTGAGGAAGTCTGAAGGAAGGGGCAGATTTTTTCCGGCTGGCGCACTCGAGCTGGTTTCTCCATTCTTACCTACCCTACCTTTAACAAAGGTTATTGTTATTTAGATGTATTATTTGCCGTGGTGAAAAGTACCCAAAGACATGTACTCAAGTACTGTGTTGGTACTTTACTTGGGTATTTACATTGTATTCTACGTTATAATTATACTTCACTACAATTGAGAGTCAAATATTGTACTTTTTGCCTAACTACATCTATTATATGTACTTTAACTTAGAATAAACACTGAAATTCCACTTAAATTAATTGAAGTTTTACGATTTCTAATTGTAACTGCAGTATCATTATTGCTTATTTAAAATAGGTAAACAATCCAGGTACTTTTCCTACCAATATGAGAATATACGTGTAATTTATAAACAAAATGTTAATTTTCTACATGCTTCCTCAATACTTGATACAAAACAAAAGTTGACATCATAAAAAACGTCTTCCTTTCACGCGTTACATTGAATTGTTTTTGTTATATTCATCTTCTCAGAAGTGGACGAAACTGATATCTGATCATATTTGGTGACAAAAGATCGATATTTCTCTGCCCTTTCAACCTGAGCTGCCCTCTGGACAGCAGTCAGTTCTTCAGCACCATGTAAACAGCAGATGCCTCCGTAGTGCGGCCCATAAATCAGACCCTGCAGAACTGGAGTGCATCTTGTTTTTGGGTTTCCTGCGTTTGATGTATTTTGATGTATTTTGCTTTCCAAGTGCCTCTCACTTCTGAGGCCGTGCTGGCTGAAGCGGGGCCTCTCCTTGAAACAAACGGCGATAGGGAATCTCTTTGTCGAGGCAATGCCTAAGCCTAATCTAATGATTCAGATGACTGGGGGCCGTACTTAGTCGGATAGCCACTGGCTCGCTTCAAACAAGCCGCTACGGGTGGAAGTTTCCCAAGGATTAACACTTAAAGAAGCAGCAGTTGAAAAAAAAAAAGAAGAGAAAAGAGAGCCGGTGCCTTCCAGGGAATCCCCATTAAGTCGAGTCTTGGAGTGCCAGAGAGGAATGTGTTTCTGCTGAGCTGCCATCCAGGTCTATTTCAGCACTAATGGAAAAACTGGCCTCCAACGTTTGATCTGTGACTTCTTGCAAAACAATAGAAACATGCTGGTGGTTTAATTCCCTCTCTGGTGGAATCTCACTGACTGTAGACGAGACAGATTGATCTACTATTACTGTTGCACGTCACTTTAGCGTAGAGTCAGCTCAAGAAGGAGGAATTGGTCTAAATGTAGAACTTCAAAACACTTCGGTTTGACCTCAGAGTCAGGACGCCAATCTCAAAGATGTTAAATTGCTCTACGGAGCTTTTTTTGTAACATCTTTAAACTTTTATTTGATTTCCGATGTATTTGCTTTGGACTCAAAATAACTATTTCTGATCAAGCACTTTAACCCTTACACTGCCGAAGGCCGGTTTCCTGTTTCCAACTAACAGTCAACTTTGTTTTGTTTCTTCAACAAAGACCACGGAAGGAGACTAGGACTCCAAATCTTTACCTTTCCCAGCCGAAGTTATTTACAGATTTAGTTAAAATGCTTTCCCTACTATACGACAGAAAGCATTCAATCACTGACAAAGAATAAGACATATTGCTGAGCAATTTAAGACAGGAGCGTAGGAGAAGTCTACTAATGAGCAGCAAAACCTGGTCCAATTGGCAGAGGGTGTTTACTGAAAGCAGCCAATTATCTCCAATTGACAATATTTCCAAAAAGTAGGATCCGTCTGAATTTAAACAAGGCACAAAACAAGAACGTTGATACCGGCAAGTCTTCAAATCCCAGATTGTTTGCAATATGTCCAAGATCTCATGCTACACACTCGTCTACAACACTTGTTTGGTTTCTACCTAGTAACACAAAGTACTTCTATCCTCCTGCAATGAGACTGAACATTGATGATGGATGTAAATCTTGAGATATGGAAGTGATTCCTTGGGAGATGAGGTTGGGAATACGCAACCTCCCGAAAACAAAGAACAGAATCAGAGTCATTTCAGCGAGTCGCGTAAATCAACATATGTTTATATTAAAGAAAGCGCCTTCAAGTGGTCATTGGAACAATACCTCCATTGGGAGAAAATAGAAGTTTGGTTACGTTTGTCACATTTATTTAAGAGATGTAAATTGTATGGATTATGCTGGGTTATATTAACTGGTCAACAAAAGAATATCTTCAGAAAGTCCATCAGCCAACACTTTTCTAAAGTCTGATTCAAAAGGTCAGTGTTTGACCATTTCTGTAACTTTCCAAAACAGACAACCCAACATTCAGACCCTCTTGACTTGTTGACGTGATGAGTCAGCTGTTTGGCGGTGAGATAGGGCCTGGGGTCTTAACTCTTCTCTCGGCTGTATATTTTCATTGTTGACGAATCTATCTCAGTCACTCTTCCTGGGTACAACCAAGTCCAAAACTATAAATGTCTTCCCGGAGAGACTTATCACAAAACGTGCACCATTATCCCGGTATTAAAACAACATTGTGTCTCTACATTTCCCACAACAACATTACATTACATTACATGTCACTTGCTAGACGCTTTCATCCAAAGCGACTTACATACTCAGTACTGTGGGCAATCCCCACAGGAGCAATTTGGGGTGAAGTGTCTTGCCCAGGGACACAACGACATGCTGAGTGCAGTGGGGTTTGAACCTAGGCTCCCCTGATCCGAACACCAACGCACTAGTCCACTGCGCCACTTTTGATTTCCGATGTATTTGCTTTGGCTCTTAAGAACTATTTCTGATCAAGAACTTCAACCCTTATACTAAAGACCCCTGTTTGTTTCCTGTTTCTGACGAACTTTGTTTTGTGTCTTCAACAAAGACCACGACCCCTAACCTAATGCACAATCTTTCCTTACATTATCACACCATAAAACAGATTTATTGTCCAACATAGATTTTGGAAGGAGATCAGTTATAAACAACCTAATTTGTTATTAAATCTGAGGGAATTGTTCGTAATTTTAAAGTAATCTTTAGAGATTTTAACAAGAAAACCTTAAAAAACACGAAATCGTAAGTATTCCATTTGTGCAGCAGTAGATGCTGATCAAACTCTTTGGACTCTGCAGAATTTATGTCTAAAACATCTGAAAGCTTCAAATTAACAACGTATAAAAAATAGTCAAAAAGCATGCTGTTACACAAAATAGAACCATGCAAAGATATTAAAGGTTTTTGTTGTATTATATCTATTTTACAGCATTAGAGAAATAGTTTTCTGGCACAGATCAGTTTTCCAGTTGTGTGTGTGTTTACCTCACATTATAAATGACATCATCCGAACACGACACGTTAAGATTCAACAATTGCTAATGTCGTTATCCGATCACTCTGAAGGTGTTTTCCTAATTTGAGCCTCACCCAGGGAGAGTTTCCACGTTTAGTTTGTGGTGGTTTCTTTGTTTCTGGAGCTGCAGTAACGAGTCGCTGCTTGTGTTTGGGTGCCAAATGTTTGAGGTGCCCTTCGGTGCTGCTGCTGTCACGGCTTTGACTGACAGGCCTGTGCAACTCAAGAAACCCAGGATTAAAGTTGGCCGAGCGTAAACAAACACAGACGTTTTAAGAGCAGCTGGCAGAGAGACTCCTGGCCAACTTCAGACTCCTGGGATGTTGTTTCACTGCTGCACTGAGGGAGAGTTTTAGGTTAAAAAAACTGCCGAGCTCACCTTAAATCGTAAAGAGAAGCTTTAACATAAAGAGAGGGTCAAAGCAACAACATGTGACACTCAGCAGATACATTCCTTGTCCAGCAAATACAATTTAAACCTATATCACCTTCATTCATTTAGTAATTCTCCTTCTAAAAGATGTTCTGGATCAAAATCAATGACTCCCTCCATTCCTCCTCATCTACTGTTGCTTTTATTCAGTTATAATACAACACATATGTTGCCTCCTTAGTGGTTTTCTTTTAAAGACTCAATTTTAATGCCACACTAATGCCTTTGTAATTAGAAATGTTGTGAGCACTTTCTGAAAATGTTTACTTTGCAATTCCTGCAAGCTGAAAGATCATAAATTGGGAAAAGCAACATTGCATTAAGCCCACAAATTGTAACATTTGGAAAATGCTGCACCGGAAGTTTCCGGTGTAAGCCTCTGTGGAAGTGTCTTTGTATTAACATTGTGTATTTGTCAGGTGTTCGGCTCCTTCTAAAGCCATTTGATGGAAAACCTTTTCTTGGACCATAGAGAGAACTAAAGTGTATAATGTATATTGTTTTTAGAGAAGAGGAGACTTTTCATAATAATTAAATTGCTTAGGGAAATCCTACTTCTTACACAATCAGAGAAACAAGATAAACATTGATTGAAACTCCTGCAGTGCCAAACCGCGAATGGAAAAAACACTGCTTGTTAACATGAAACTGGTTTATTCTGACTTTTTTACCGATTTTATACAGATAAGGAGACCTCTGTGGATAATCAGTAACTTCCTGAACAATGACTGCAATAATGGCAATGGTGGTTAAGAGAACATCCCAGGCTACTTCCCAGTGGCCGACAATTACATATGGTACATTTCAGGTTGAGACAAGTCATTGATTGGATATTGGCAAGCATGCTCGCCTGCAAACAAAGAAAACACCTGCACATTGAGCTGAACATGTCTTGTGTTGTGAACTGGTTAAGTCAGTCACATTAGTTGACAACGTATTGGGACTAATGCAGTGAGATTAGCTTTAGCTATGTTAGCCTACATGTCCAAGACCCACCTGCTCAAAGAACATAAGCTGAAGATATAGTCTTATATGTCTTGTGTCACATGAAAAGACAGAAAGAACACTAACTCTCAATACAGGGATATTACAAAGAATAGAACAAGTTTAAATTAAAGGTGAAAATGAACTTTTCCCTTCTAAATAAGTTTTGG
Organism: Dissostichus eleginoides; assembly: GCA_031216635.1. NCBI lineage: Eukaryota > Metazoa > Chordata > Actinopteri > Perciformes > Nototheniidae > Dissostichus > Dissostichus eleginoides. The sequence goes on along the minus strand of CM062266.1, from coordinate 32,494,602 downwards.
AGGGAAACGTAGCACATGTGCAGTCTGAGGCATCTTAATGTTCTTCTTCTTTTTGGTTTTACGGCAGATGGTATTTGCATTACTGCCCCCTTCTGGATGTAAGAAGTATCTCATTGTAATTAACTTTAACCTCGTGCGATTAAACAACACAGTAATATTTTGAAGAGACAACAACAGAATAAATCAATTGGACTTCATTAGAAAAACACATCTTAACTTAACTAAGACGTGTGTTTTTTTTAAACTCAACAGATTGCAGTTATGCCTGAAATGCAAATATTGGCATCGCTAACCAAAAAGCTGCTACTTAGTTATATTCCTGATGAAGTTAATGTCCCCCAGAAGGAGGACTGATGGTAGATGATGGATCGCCCGCAGATCTGATAGCGCTCGTCTTATTCACAAATGTAACACGGGATGTTCTCTAATCTTATTTATTTAAGAGCTTTAGAGGCTCACAATGAGGGGCTTTAGTCTAAGCAGAGCTGAGACCTTATCATTAGCAGAGAGGGAAGGCGATTAAGAGCAAATTATAAAACAAAGAATTAAGTTCTGAGAGCCAATCTAGAGGAGATCTCCGTTAAACTGAATCAATTTGGAAAAGTGGAAAACCTCACAACGAGGGAATGTTAAGGCTGAGAGGAAACACATGAATACACTTTCTGTATTTCTTCCCTTTACCCTCATATCAATAGTTTTCTTCACTTTTTATTAAAAATATAATCATTAATCTTTCTAATATCTGTAATGACCTTTTCAAATTCACAGCATGTGCAACAAAATAACCTCAAATCAAAGGTTCAATCTTGTGTGTTCATTACTTCTCACAGTCAGGAATAAACCAACAAGCTCAAGAATGAATAAACACAACTGATGATGTCTTATAAAGATTTTCTGATCATTTTTAGTCATAACCACAAGGAGAAAAAAAGGCATAATCAAGTGTGTACAACTTTTTTCTACTATGGGATGTGGTTTTTAATTCAATATTTAAATACCTTTTGAAATATTGGTTGGGAATTTAGAGCAGTGGATGTTTTACACTACAGATCTATCTATTTATGACTATTTAAGATCAATATGTTTACTATCCAGAAATGTTCTTTATTTATGTTCATAATGATAACATTGGAGGTGTGGTTTAGGTGGGAGGCCTGAAGAAATGAGCCGTCAATGTGAGAAAATGTTACACTTTCTCTCTAAATTGGGTGATTTTTGGATCTGGTGCTGCTGACTGCTTCCATTAGAAAGTCATTGGTAATGTTGGGCTGGTTTTTACGGCAGATTATTAGAAAAATCTTAATTATCCAGTCTTTTGGGGCGGTAAAAATAGTATAATCTTAGTATTAGTATTAGTATTAAAGTTTGAGGCGACACTTCTTATATTTCTATCCTATTTTTCTAACCAAGTGAAAAAATCTTTATTATAATTTGATTATATATAGAATATAAACAAATATTATTGTGTGTGTGTGTGTGTGTCTGTGCGTGTGTGTGTGTGTGTGTGCATGTGTGTGTGTGTGTGTGTGTGTGTGCATGTGTGTGTGTGTGTGTGTGCATGTGTGTGTGTGTGTGTGTGGTGTTGTGTGTTGTGTTGTGTGTGTGGTGTGTGCGTTGTGGGCATGGTGTGTGTGTGTGTGTGTGTGTGTGTGTGTGTGTTGGGGGGGTTAATTTAGTGACTAATTAAAGTAGAGGGTGACCGACTGGGTGAAACGTCAGCACCCCCTCTTTCTCTTTTGTCATCTTTAAAGTGGCCGTAGGAGTGTTAATAATTTGACCCCCCTCCCCACCCCAAATGTCTCTTAAGTGATGGGGAGGGGGGGCTCGTTTGAAGACTGACCCTCCCCTCTAGTTTCTTGTGTCTCCCCCCTCCTCCTCCTCCACTCCCCTTTCTTCTTAATCTCTCCTCTTCTGTTGTCTTCTTCTTCTTCTTCTTCTATCCTCTTTCATGCTCCGCGGCCTCGACTCCTCCTTTTCAATCTGCTCTCACAGGGCGACCGGACTGGAACTGTTGCTGTTCCCTCAGATGTGTCCGAGGGGGAAAGGGGGGGGACATGGGAGAGAAGTTAAGAGGTGTCTCCTTCTTTCCTTCCCTTCCTTCCTTCTCCCTCTTTCTCCTCACCAAACTTTCACTTTCCACAATTTTTTCACCATCTTTTTTTCCTGTGTTACACCTGTTATTGTAGTTAAGAGGTGTCTCCTTCTTTCCTTTCCTTTCCTTCCTTGCATTCCCTCTTTCTCATCACCAACTTTCCCTTTTTTGTTTCATCAGTGCATCTTCTCTTTAGTCCTCCATCTTGTTTTCCTGTGTTACACCTGTTATTGTAGAGTGGAACAGGAATGAGGCCCAACACCCCAAAAATACTTCCTGTTCCCTCGACTCGATGTCAAAGTTAAGAGGTGTCTCCTTCTTTCCTTTCCTTGCCATCTCTTTCTCCTCACCAAACTTTCACTTTTCACTTTTTTTTCCATCTGTGCATCCTCTTTAAAACCTCATTTTTTTTCCCCCTGTGTTACACCTGTTAGTATGTTAAGAGGTGTCTCCTTCTTTCCTTTCCTTCCTTTTCTTGCATCTCCATCTTTCTCCTCACCAAACTTTCACTTTTCACTTTTTTTTCCATCTGTGCATCTCCTCTTTAAAACCTCCATCTTGTTTCCCTGTGTTACAGCTGTTATTGCAGAGTGGTGCAGTAATGAAGCCTAAGACAAACAAAAAAAGACTTCCAGTTCCCTCGTCTCGATGTCAAATGTTTTGGTTCGTAGTTAGATGCCTGAAATAAGGCATGTGGTTAACACAAGCTGAAGAGATGTTCAAATATAGTAACACTCATTTAGAAATCTGTTACAAGAGGGGCCTTATCAGGAAGCGGAAAAGAAATGTCTTCATATTCAATCAATCTGTTTTTATTTTCTGTTTCTGTTTTTATTTTCCTTTTTCCAACTTCAATTCAACAACTAATTTTTTAAATTGCAATAACATAAAAAGATTTTAATATGACCAATCCAATCAATCTGCTTATTTATGTATGAATTTTCCCTTTTTACCATGATTTCAATAACTTCTTTTAGGAATAGTAATAAAACCTGAATATGAAATCCTGTGAAAGAAATTACTTATTTTTGTATTTTCCTTGCCTTCTTTCTTTCCTTATTCTCTGCCTCCCTTCATCCCTTCCTCCCTTCCTCTCTTCCCCCCTTTCTTCCTCCCTTCCTCCCTTCCTCCCTTCCTCCCTCCCTTCCTCCCTTCCTCCCTTCCTCCCTTCCTTCCTCCCTTCCTCCCTTCTTTCCTTGCTTCCTTTCTCCAGACGGTGATATATTTCGCTCCGGAGGCTGCAGGCGGTGCATCAGCAGCAGTCGTCTGCTCGCTGGCTGCCAAAACTGGAATTAAGTCTGTTGCCAGGTTGGATAAGGAATTGGATTCTGTTCCTCTTCTGTTATCCCTCTGGACCAGATCCTGTTTCCCCCCCAAGGGTAGTGTGTATGGGGAGGGGAGGTGGGGTTGTTTAGGGGGGTCGGGGGTTAGATCTCTGCCAGGTTAGTCACCGGCGCACCTCATCGCACCCACATTACTTTGTTTAAAGGTCACCTATCATGCAAAATCCACTTGTCCATGTCTCTTCTACATCAACATGTGTCCCCTCTGTGTAAAGAGACTCTGAAAGTTTCAGGAACAAAGATTCTCTCTCTCTTTTTGTCCTGATCCATTTCTATAAAAACCTGTCTGAAAATGAGCTGATCAGATTTTGGCCACTTTATGATGTCATAACGATGTTTTGGCTTGTGTAACCATTAGCCAATCACCAACCATTTTTATTGTACAATGCCATGTCTTTTTATGTTGCTGCAAAAAAATCCCAAATTGCGATCAATAAAGTACTTCTTATCTAATCTTTTACTCGCACTTGGATTAGGACTATACTGTTTCTGTTTTTTTGTTTTCTTTGTACTGTTTCTGATTTTATATAAAGCGTCTTTGAGCACCAGGAAAAGCGTTATAAAAATTAAATGTGTTATTATTGTTATTATTATTATCTTATCAGGCCACACCTGTGCCCCCCTTCCCCCAAAAAACAGGCATGTTTCTGGGCAGCAGCTGCAGCCGGACGGGGGTCTCTAGTTCGGGTCGTGGTCTTCTCAACGCCACGCCGGATTATTCCTCTTCCCAGAATGCAACTACCTGGCTGGGCCTCCACCAGCTGGACATGAACGCTGTTATATATCAATGGAGGCTTTGCAGTTTCATCAGATCTCCTAGCAACCGCCATGATGGAGGAGCTCGCTGTGTGGAAATAATATGCTGTGTGCAAGGCATCCTGGGTAAAGGGGATGAGAGATAGTGCTACATGACTGGTGTTTTGTGCAGTTGGGTTTTTGGATCACAAGAATAAGAGATTTAATGCCAAGCGTCTGTGTTTGACGCCCTTGGAGTGAGACCAGGCTGACTCTTGGTGCCACCAGCAGCTTGACTTATTTGGCATTTAGTGAAATATCTAGAAAATGATTTATTGTCATATTGATGTATTGGAATTAAATTAGGTGCAGATATTCACGGTGCCAAAAGGACAAATCTCAATAACATTACATGTTACTTGTTAGACGCTTTTATCCAAAGCGACTTACATACTCAATACTGTGGACAATCCCCACAGGAGCAATTTGGGGTGAAGTGTCTTGCCCAGGGACACAACGACATGCTGACTGCAGTGGGGTTTGAACCTGTGACCCCCTGATCCAAACACCAACACTCAACCCACTGCACCACACGCCTCATGACTTTTCTTAAAGCCCCATCAGCACGCCAAAGTTTGCTCATATGATGTCAAATATCTCAGCATCTACTGATGGTCTGACTCAAATTGTGGTTTCATTTTTCATTGATATTTTTTTACTTTTAAGTGAAATATCTCGACAATAATTTGATAGATTGGAATTAAATTTAAAACAGATTTGCATGGCCCCCGATGGATGAATCTTAATGATTTTGGTGGCCTCATGACTTCGAGCAGCACCAACAGGCCAAAGTTTTCTCATATGATCTCAAATATCTCAACATCTACTCATCGTTTGCAACAAAATGTTGTTTTGTTAACATTGTCAACATGTTGTATGATAATCCTTGCGCGTTGGCATCAAGACAAAGACACCCACTTCACAAGCATCTGTTTTTGGTGCCTTTGTAGAAATACCAAGCAGCCTTCTGACATTTGGTTTCTGCCAGGAGCCTGACATATTTGGCTTTTAGTGAAATATCTTGAGAATTCATTTATGTATTGGAATGACATTTGGTGCAGATATTTTTGGAACTAAAAGGATGGTTTTCATTCATTTTGGTGACCTTGTGAATCTTATTGAAGCCCCACCGGTAGGTCAAACCTTCCTCAAATTCTGTGAAATGTCTACACATCTAATGGATAGTTTGGCACGAAATGTGGTTTAGTTAACGTTGTAAGTTGCTCAATTAAATAATATAGCGTAACATGACTTGAAATCCTTTTGCGTTGGCATCAGGACAAAGACACCCTCTTCACAAGCGTCTGTATTTGATGCCCTTGTGATGAGAACACCCTGCCGACTGACTTTTAGTGCCACCAGCAGCTTGACATTTTTGGCTTTTCAATTCAATGGATTGGAATGAAATTGGATGCAGATATTGATCGCAACTAAATTATGTATCTCAATCATTTTGGTGATCTCATGACATTTCAAAGCCCTACCAGCAGTTCAAAGTGTTCTCATATTCTGTAAAATATCTCAAAGGATGAATCCTATATGGCATTACATTACATTGAGACATTCATGGTTTCTAGAAGATGCACGTCCTCAACTGCCATTCGTTTTTTTTTGTTGGATGCCATTCGATGAAAGTTGGTTCCCACATTCACGGCACCCTGAGGATGAATCTTAATAACTCTTGTGATCTTCTCAGTCTTTCTTTACACCATCATCAGTTCACAAATCAAAACGTCTTGTTAAGCCAATGACATTCCCATCAGCCTCAGCTCTATGCTACAGTGTTTTTAGAATCATTTACCAAATCTTAGCATGCTTACACGCTAAACAAACATGGTAAACCTGTGAAACATGCACATGTCAGCAGTGTGTGTGATAGCATGCTCATTCTAGCCTTTAGCTCAAAGGGTTGCCATGTCTAAATACAACCTGTTCAAATAAATGAATGGATCTGTGCGGTACCAACACTCTGACATCCTCTAACCTAACAACATAGCTGCAGGGTGTATATTTATTAAAGTAATGTTAACGGTGAATCAAATGACCTTTGGGGAGAATCAATGATTCTAATTGCAGCTCTTTTGGTTAAAGCATTAGAGGAGTCCCTTTAGGGGGTTGTTGGGTTGGGGGGGTCGGCTTGTGTAATGGACTATCGGACCTCAAAATACATCTTGTCTTCTAGTTTTCCATTAAAATAATTTTCCCATTCTCCCAACAATGATTTGGAATTTAAAGTCCTCTATAATTGGGCCTATATTTTCTCGGGCCTGCCACGGCTGTGCTTATCAGCGAGGGGTAAGAATTAAGACCACATAGGGAACCAAATAACATTTTTTTTAAAGCTGGGAGACTTAAGTAGAAAATTGGCTTAGCATGCAGATAGCAAAGTCAACAATGGGAACATATATCCCAGCTCGGAGTGATTGAAGTCGCTGTCTTTCTGAATAACAAAGTGTTTGATTTCCACCACGGCTCTTACATAAACTGCTAACTTGATTTCACACCCCGGATCTGAGGGTGACAACAAACACTTTAATTAGAGGAAGATGATGCGGGGAAGAAGAAGGGGGGAAAAGGTGATAGACGGAAACAAATCCTCAGCACACTCCAGACAGCCTTAATATACAGCCAGCAAAGCGAAATATAATAATTTTTCATATCTTATTATTTTTGTTCTCATTCTCCAGCTTGGAAATCTGAATATTTTTGCATAGCTTATAGCGCGGCTGCTATCTCGCCCAAACCTACGTGGTTAATTTGCATTATGGAGGGTTTTTAGGGAGTTACAGGGTCCGAAGGGGGGGTTTTATGTGCCATAATTAGGCCTTTGTGGTTGAGAATGGGACCGGACAGTGTACCTGCAGCCGAGTGGCACCTTTAGGCCTTTTTATTTTTATTTTGAACACTTTATTTATTGGTTTTTCCCACACATAACACAATAACAGGAGAAAATACAGAGCACAAATGCAGGTATATAAAACAAAAAAGATGTGATCCGTTTTTTTATAACGCCCAAGGTCAAAAACAGATACTCAAATGTAAAGTTAACATGCTGGAGGGAATGTGGAACAGCAGAAGCAGATCATTCAATGTATTTTTGAAATGTCACAAAATAACAATGTTTTGGGGAATGGTTCACAAAGTAGTACTAAAGATAATCGGATATGATTTCCCCGAGAGTTTTATGATTCTTTATTTGGGTAATTTTAAGGAAAATGATATACAACCAAGCGATAGATGTTTAGTTAAAGTGTTGTTGATAGCCGGCAAGAAAGCCATCACAAGGAAATGGGGGCAAGTGGATATCCCTACCCAAGGACAATGGATGGAGATAGTAGAGGAAATCCACATAATGGAAAAACTGACATATCGGTTGAGGCTAAGTCTATCAAAAATGGAAGACCAGTGGAAAGGATGGACATTATATAGAAAGAAGACAAACACATTGGACAAGATAATCCAGGAAACCATTGAGATTTAAACTCCCGTCAAGGGCTCTTTTGGACAGTCGTTTTTTATTTTCATTTTTATTTCATTTTTGAGTTGCCCGTTGGGCCTAAATATGTGGATGCAAATTTATTTTTAAAAAGTATATTTTTGTAAGTCAAAGTGAAATGACAGTATGTACGTTTGGAATTCAGTGCAATTATTTTCAATAAAAACAAAGTATAAAAAAACAAAAAAGATGACAAAACAATAATGATAATAACATAAAAAGACCATTACACTGGGATTAATAATGGAAGGATTATAAAAGCTGCACCCCAAAATAATATATATTTCTTTAAAATGAGGAATTTTTATTTTTGAAATATTCTCGTACATGGATATTTTTCCTAATTATTTGACTGTATTATTGTAATATGTAGGATGACCTTATATATATATATAACCCATCTTTTATTTTATTTTTGTTATACCTTTTATTTACGTTCTCAGTGTTGTTATTGATTTGATTTCTATACATTTTATTTTTCATATTCACATGTTGAATTTCTTGGATTTGAGACCTTCTACATGCTGTGACCCATTGTTAAAGAAACTGTTCATCTACATTGGAGTACTAATGGATGTACAGGGGAATGTGAGAAAGTGACTAATACAGAATAAGTTTAAAAAAAAAGACCATTACAGTAATAGCAATGAAACAAATAAACCAAAAAACACATTGACACCTTTAGGCCTTTTGAACCCGAGCCTCTCCACACCGCCAGATTAGCTCCTTTCACTAAGTAGTTGTTTTTACGCTGATAAAACAGAAGAAAGAGAAAAGGTAATGAGAAACAGCTACACAATAAAGCACAAACCCCTTTCACTTGATCCTGCGGACGTTATTAAGCGATGTCTGAACTGATAAATGCCGTCCAATAAACGTGCCAATCAAGGCCTCCACCTTTCTCCGCGGCCCCAGAACCAAACGCCACCTCCGCCGCTCAGTTTGGGCTTTATTGGTCAGCAAATAATCAAAGCTTTTTCTTTTTCAGAGGGGATTAGAAAGGCGAAGCTTAGCCCGCTGGACCAGACACTAGCAGGGAGGGTTAGGGGTCTCCTTATCAGGGCCCGGCTGCTGGAGGAGCTCCGCTACAGGAGGACAGATTGCTTTCACTGTCGCCTGTCTGAGGGAAGAACAAAGACGCTGCGACGCCACCGCCATAATGCTCGGCTCTATGTATTCATTAGGATGAGCAGTGAGATCATACATCGCCCCCGCCTCCCCCGGCCTCCATCCTTTCTTCTTCCTCTCTTTTCATCCATCAATCTGGCCTCCATTAAACGGGGTTAATTTCTTGCTCGTAACCTGTTCTCTGTGATTGTGCTGGTTGTGAGGATATGTGAACAGATACATGGAGTGTGTGTGAGACTCTTTCTGTGTGTCATAGTATGCTGATGAGGATGAGTGGCTTTCTGCCTCCTTACAGACTCAAACAAAACTTGCTAAAAGACACTTTTTTTATCAAATAAAGGCTGCTGAAACGCAATTCTCATCCCGTATTGCTGTTTTTGTTTACACTTGCTGAAGATTTTTTAAATATAAACAAACACGAATCTCACGAGACACATCCATCAATCTGGCCTCCATTAAACGGGGTTAATTTCTTGCTCGTAACCTGTTCTCTGTGATTGTGCTGGTTGTGAGGATATGTGAACAGATACATGGAGTGTGTGTGAGACTCTTTCTGTGTGTTATAGTATGCTGATGAGGATGAGTTGCTTTAAGACTCTCTCTGTGATGTATGTTGAACAAAACTTGGTAAAAGATACTTTTTATTTAACACAATATTACATTATTTGTTTGGGTATCATTGTTGAGAATCCTCTTTGTTTGCAGAAATATAAATGTCCTGATGTGTCTCGTGAGATCCGTGTTTGTTTACTTTTAAAAAATCTGCAGCAAGTGAAAACAAAAACGCCAATAAAGGATGAGAATTATGTTTCCCATCATAAGTCGTGAAACTGACGTGATGACAACTGATGAACGGCAATATAAACACCTGGCAAAGTACTCAAAACTCTCGGTAGTAGATGACACACACAGAATCACAATGTGTGTGTGTGTGTGTGTGTGTGTGTGTGTGTGTGTGTGTGTGTGTGTGGCCTAGCATTACTATACTTGTGGGGACCTAGATCTGTTTACACAGTCACGTGTGGGGACTCGCCTCCCTTATGGGGACAAAATGGAGGGAATCATTAATTTTAGGGTGAAGACTTGGTTAGGGTTAGGTTAAGGTTAAGGGTTAGGGTTAGGCATGTGTTTGTTATGGTTAAGGTTAGGATAAGTCTCCAGGAAATGCATGTAAGTCAATGTAATGTCCCCTGAAGTGATGTATACATGGTATGTGTGTGTGTGTGTGCACCTTTGTCTCATTGTGTGTCTTCATGTAACACAGTTTTCGTACAGTAAGAGGACATCTTTGTAAACAGAGGGACTGTAAATGCTCTCGCTGGCGGCCATGTTGTTTCTCTTCTGACATCTAACCCCAATTTGCGTCACACTAATTCCAAGTTTTGAATTTCACCTCTTTCTTTCTCTTTCTCTCGTCTCTCTTATTTCTCCTCGTGAGTCCCTTACTCTCGCCTCTTTTTCTCTCTGTGTTTTAGCGCCTCGGGCTTTGGCTCGATTATTGGCGGAGAAGAAAGACAAAATAAAAGCGACATAAAGGAGCGAGCAGCCTGAGGAGGTGACGTGAAGTTTGGCGGACAAAGTGGCGCCAGGTCTCCGTCGCAGACACACCCACACACACACACACACACACACACACACACACACACACACACACACACACACACCGCCACAATCCAGCAGACTTCCTCAGATTCCCCGAGAGCTGACTGGGTCATGTGACATGTCGGGGGAAGTAACCGCTATTTGACCCACGCTGAGGTGTCATGGCCGACTTGTGTTTTTGGACGAGATCTGCTGATTAAGTCTGAAGATCTTCTGCAGGAAGTGTTGCAATATTTTATAATGTTCTCGTCAAAGTCCTTCTTGTCAGGGTGTTTTAGAAATTCATGGAGAAAAAGAAAATGTCAAATTCATGAAAATGACTAGGACTCTTTAACTGGACTTTTTTTTTTACTTTTAACTAATTATAACATTTGTTGCAGTTTACTCTAATTTGCATGATTGGATGCATACACAAGAAAAGCTTTTGCAGCATTTATGATAACATATTTAAGTCAATCAGTTGCCTTCTTCTTTTCTGGTGTACAGTGTTTAATGATCCATCTGTATGAGGCATTTATATCCTGAATATATAAGGGAAATCCATGTGAAGCTCCGGGTAAACACAACTAGTTTTCCTCGATTGACTTTATTAAATCAGATGCTCTCCAGTCCAGTCCACACTGGGGATGTGGATGACAGATGTCTTGTCAGTGCACGTGCCTGGAATGTGTATTTCCAGCCGACAGATGGTTGAAATCTCTCTGCTTCGTCTTGTGTGTGCAGACTCGTCGATGACGGAGGAAGAGAGCACATCTGTTGGTTCCCTCGTCAGGACCAAGAGGTAAATCCAACATGGCCCGCAGGACTCTCAGCCGGGCAAGAGGTGACACGACGGCGTGTTGGGACGCATGTGAGAGGACAGCAGAAATGGCAAAAGTACACACATCCTTTACTCAAGTAGAAGTACAGATACTCGTGTTTAAAAATACTCTGGTAAAAGTAGAAGTACTGACTAAACAGAAGAAGTATGGGCTTTGAAATGTACTTGAGAATGATGGATACACGGATCGTGTTCAAATCAATAGGCACGCAATGACTCTAAATAATAATGATCACGCCACCAAACACACATTCAAACTAAAGGAACCAGCCTGTTTGGAAAATGTAAGAAGTAGAAAGTACAGGTATTTGTGTTCAAAATGTAAGAAGTCAAAGTAAAAAGTCGTCAGAAAAATAAGTAGTGGAGTAAAGTACGGATACCAGAAGAATGTACTTAAGTACAGTAACGAAGTATTTGTACTTCACTACTTCCCACCACCAGACTTTTTTTTTTTTGAAAGGTCACATGCAGACAGAAAAGACGTGAAGCGCTTCGGGCCTTCTGTCCCCGAGGACGAGGGCAGAGTTGAAGGGTTGAAAAGTTCATCAGCACCAGAAAAGAAAGGTGGGCGAGGCCGTCAGGCAACAGTCTGACATGAGGACATGAGGACAGGAGGCGGGGCAGGATTAGCCGGGCGAAGGTGAAGAGGACAAACAATAGGCGGAACAGAAGTGAGTGTTTTTACAGCGTAAACTGAGACGGTTTATGTTTCATTTGGGTTCGCTTCCAGCTGCTTAGTTTTCAGCGTTTATGATCGATTTTTAAGTTGACATATTGTACGCCAAAGTTTTTCTCTTTTTTTTGGTGAAATTGTCCCAGGGCCCAAGTTGTGGTCGGTTATTTTCATTCAACAAAACGCTGTAAAACATGTAAGTTACAAAGCGTCTAGGTGTATGTTTTCAGGCACAATGTACACCTTGTTTGCTGCCAAATATCTGAAAATATGAAACATATAAATGCAATAGCTGCAACCCACGTCTGCCAAAGGGTAGGGAACGCTTCGTGGTGAAAAGTGAGCCTGTTTATGAATTGAATATACTGCATATGTTGACCTGCCTGTGAAGAAGAAAGGCCGAAACATGGCAAACTAAAAGAGCTCTTGAAGTCTGATTACAAAACAGCTGAAGACATTTAGATTATTTGAGAAAATGCACAATTCTAACAGACAATGGGTCCAAAATGAGGGCTACTGTGATCATTACGTACCGTAGGAAGAGGCAATTACTCGTCTGAAATTAATGCCGATTACATAGAAGTCTATCAGAAAATGTCTGTACTTCTCACTTGATTTATTGCCTCAGTTATTCATATCCATTATCCATTTGGTTTTGGAGTCTAAATTAATGAATAGCAATATTCTGGTCAACTAAAAAAAAAAATTAAGTTAATCTTCTGTGTCTCATTGTTCCAAATACCAACATGGCATCATCCAAAATGCCAAACTTTAAGCTTTAACCACAAACAGTGGGTGACGTCAGATTTGTATGTGGACTTATCCTACACGGTTTTATGTAGGAAACCCTTATCGTAGATGCATTTTATTCTAATCAATCAGATTGGAGTGAAGGCGTTGAGCTGCAGCGCTGTGACCCAGACTGACACAGCGATGTGATCTGAGGTGACAGACGGAGAATTCCTCACATTGTTGTGTTCATCTGAGGCCAAAGAGCTTTCAAGTCTCTGAGAGAGGAAGCACCTCCAGACGAGGAAGACTTTCACTCCAAGTCTTCACCATTAACCAGAGATGGCAAAAGTACACACATCCTTTACTCAAGTAGAAGTACAGATACTCATGTTTAAAAATACTCTGGTAAAAGTAGAAGTACTGACTAAACTTCTTTACTCAAGTAAAAGTAAAGAAGTATGGTCTTTGAAATGTACTTAAGTAAAAAGTACCCATAACTAGCAGCTGTTTTAAAGAGTACCTGACCTCCCTTTATATTAATAGAACAATAATGTCATTGTTAGCTAATGAATGTTTCCATGCTGAACAACGGCAACATGACAACGTTTTCATTGGTCCCTCTTCTTTAGAGAAGACCAGGAAATGATGGATACACGGATCGTGTTCAAATCAATAGGCACGCAATGACTCTAAATAATAATGATCACGCCACCAAACACACATTCAAACTAAAGTAACCGGCCTGTTTGGAAAATGTGAGAAGTAGAAAGTACAGGTATTTGTGTTAAACATGTAAGAGTCAAAGTAAAAAGTCGTCAGAAAAATAAGTAGTGGAGTAAAGTACTGATACCAGAAAAATGTACTTAAGTACAGTAACGAAGTATTTGTACTCACTACTTCCCACATTAACCATTAATCAGCGTACAGACAGACTCTGGCCCCGAACCAGCACTTTAGGGCGTTTTCTATCAGCGCCATTCCAGGCAGATGGTGGAGTAAGTGTGATTGGCAGGAGAAGTGGAAGAAGCAGCGACGGAGAGGATAGTGTTGCCAGGAAAAGGGGGGGATAAGAGGGTACGGTGAACAGGGGAGGGGGTGTGACCGGTCTTAATTATCCCAAAGGGTTTCCAAGTGTTGGCGTTCTGACAAGGTTTCAGAGGAACCCATAGATGAGTTTTTTGGGAGGGGTTCTGATACCAAAGTGACTAATGTGTTTCTGCAAACAGAACGCTTGTGTTTGTTGTCATCAGCAGATCTGACAGTCGTTCCCATGACACACAAAAACAAAGTGAAGTAGCCAGCGGTTGCTATCAGAGCATCTGAACAGGCTCCGAGGTTTTAATCCTTGGTTTAGATGAGTTTCTCCGATCCAGTGTGCAAATCCCCGCTGGAATGCAGCCCTGCGCATGTCGCCTTCACGAGATACGGATCGACTGACGCGGCCTCGTGCGGCTCAGGAACAAAGCCATCGCCTCCAGGTCGAGAAACCTCAGGTGCAACTGCCTGCAGAGGAACCAAAATGGCGGTTGGGTGTTGGGTTCATACGGGCGAAGAGTTAGAGAACCAGGCTCACGTCCCTCCTTTTTCTCTGCTATCGGAGGAAGAGATAACTGGCCATCGCCATTCATTTCTTTCTACAATTGCAAAACATTCAGAACTTTGCTAATTATTTTGCAACATATCTACACAACAAACAACAACAAACTCAACTTAGGTAAACTTTCTGCAGCGTCTCAACATGTTTTTTTTGGCGTGCGTGGAAAAACAAAACTTTAACACTAATACATTACAGTTGTGTTTTTCCACGCACTAGGTTGGCTAAACAATTAATGCTAACATTATCAACTAACGCTATTCACTCCTTATTCGCCTGGAGTGGAACCAAAATGGCGATGGGTGTTGGGTTCATACGGGCGAAAAGGGAGAGAACCAGGCTCACGTCCCTCCTTTTTCTCTGCTGTTGTAGTCACGCAAGGAGGAGTAGATAAGCGGCCATCCCAGGTGAAATCACAGACACCGAGTTGAACTGGAGGTCAGGATAAAGCTCCCACAATCAGAGGTGGGAAGTAGTGAAGTACAAATACTTAGTTACTGTACTTAAGTACATTTTTCTGGTATCAGTACTTTACTCCACTACTTATTTTTCTGATGACTTTTTACTTTGACTTCTTACATTTCTAACACAAATACCTGAACTTTCTACTTCTTACATTTTCCAAACAGGCTGGTTCCTTTAGTTTGAATGTGTGTTTGGTGGCGTGATCATTATTATTTAGAGTCATTGCGTGCCTATTGATTTGAACACGATCCGTGTATCCATCATTTCCTGGTCTTCTCTAAAGAAGAGGGACCAATGAAAACGTTGTCATGTTGCCGTTGTTCAGCATGGAAACATTCATTAGCTAACAATGACATTATTGTTCTATTAATATAAAGGGAGGTCAGGTACTCTTTAAAACAGCTGGTAGTTATGGGTACTTTTTACTTAAGGACATTTCAAAGCCCATACTTCTTTACTTTTACTTGAGTAAAGAAGTTTAGTCAGTACTTCTACTTTTACCAGAGTATTTTTAAACACGAGTATCTGTACTTCTACTTGAGTAAAGGATGTGTGTACTTTTGCCATCTCTGCCGACACCGAGTTGAACTGGAGGTCAAGAGAAGCTCCCACAATGCCCCTTGTTTCCACAGAACACACCAGCATTGACCACGCCAACCGAGAAGAACAGACGTTTCGATGCAATCGCGTTCTTTCTGTGCCATCTGTGTTGTTGTTGTGGCGCAACAAGGCAACGAAAATATTCATAATCCCCACATTGTTGGTCCTCCAGTCATAACACACAACAATGGGCTGCTGACGCCAGCCGAGCCCCAAAATGGTCACAGTCGGATCAAACTGGCGAATGGGTTTGTTTGTCCGTATAAGTTCAGCGGAGCAGCGATGAAAGCTGCAGCTCATATCCAGCGCAGAGGTCAGAAAACTGCATTCCCCACATTCCTCCTCCGTCAACCACCTGAGCCGCTGACAGACGGCTTCACTGAGGCTGTAATTACTGCCAATGCACACTCATGGGAAATATTATCATCAAGTGTGTGTGTGTGACTCATATCTCAGAGCATTTATGAGTGTGTTTTGGGATATATGATATGTGTGACATTTCCTTGTTCCCTTTTGACATGCAGCTAATCTATAAAAGTCTCATTGGCTGCAAGAAAGTAAAACAGGCTACTTCCTTTCGGGATTTCACACACTTGTCTCTTTCTTTCACAGTTTGGTGATTTAAAACCTTTCTTCCTTATTGTGTTCTTACTCTGAGCAAAGAGGTCCGACATAAATGTTCTTGAAAAGTTGGAACAATTTAGATTCGTTAGAGATTTGTTTACTTTCTGCTTTGTCCATGTTAGTTATAAGAGTGTAGGAATGTTTTATGGTATGGTATTTCTTGTGTGTTTTTTGCACAAAAGAAATCTGCAAAAGTCAGTTGTTAAAAAGATTGTTTCTGCAAGATATCAAGCTTTTGAATTCATCTGCTGATAACGTTACAAAAACTTGGCTAATTTTCCAATGTTTGCATGCAACAATACGTGATTTGACAGTTACCTTTCACTCTGAAGGGATTGTGGACTCGTATCACTCATTTCTTTCTACAATTGGAAAACATTCCGCAAATTAACTTTGCAATTTCTTATGCAACATATCTATATAACAACAACCATCTACACTTAGGTAAACTGTCTGCAGCTGCAAAACATTACTTTTTTTTGCCGTGCATAGAAAAACACAACTGTAATGTAAGTTGTATTAGTGTTGAAGTTTTGTCGGCTAAGTTGGTGAAATAGGTGGTTATCGAGTTTAGTACATTTTAATTATTTTGCAGCACATCTTCACGTAATAAGACTGAATAAGTACGAGGAATAGCTTTTTACACTCAACAAAAACAGTAATTGCTAACATTAGCAACTAACGCTACTCACTCCTTATTCCCTTCTCCTCCTGGTTACTGTCCATACAACATTTTGGCAACCAAAAAAAGAATTTGGACAGAGGAATTGTGGGAAACATGAACAAGTCTGAAGCATTTCAGTTAAAAGTGTTGTACTTATTGGCTGGCTAATAGGTTATGACTGTATGTTTCACTGCCTGCTGACTATTGTTTTTGTTTCAGGATGAGTCAGTATTTGAAATAAAAATTGAAGATATCATTTGTTATGTAAAATTCATGCATTAGATTGTTGACTCTTACGACTCACTTAAGACAATTGCAAAACTTAGACACACAGGTTGTGTTTTGTCATCATGATAGTTTCCTGTCAGAGGAGCTTCTTATCCTGTTACAGTATCTTCATTAGAGAGTGTCTGTCAGAGGAGGAAGTAATCATAACCTCCTCTACGTATGTGTGTGTGTGTGTGTGTGTGTGTGTGTGTGTGTGTGTGTGTGTGTGTGTGTGTGTGTGTGTGTGTGTGTGTGTGTGTGTGTGTGTGTGCATGCGTGTGGTACATGTATGTGTCAGGTATGTGTGTGTGTGTGTGTGTGTGTGTGTGTGTGCATGCGTGTGGTACATGTATGTGTCAGGTATGTGTGTGTGTGTGTGTGTGTGTGTGTGTGTGTGTGTGGGGGGGGGGGGGCAGGTGAGTGCAGCAGTCATCCCCTTCCCCAGGCGTGTGTGAGTGAGTGACAGCTAAAGCGGACAGACAATACAGAGTAAGGAGAGCTGCAGTAAACAGGCTCGGCCATGCCTCCCTCCTACATGTCATCTCATCATCTTCACATCGCAGTGCTTTGTTTACACGTCAGCTGTCAATCCTGGAGAGGGGCTGAAGTGGAAAGAGGCTCTCATTAATACCAGCTGTTGATTAATATTTCCAACATGCAGCAGAGTGATTCATGAGACAAGACGTCGTGTATTTAAGACACTTCTGAGGCCGTTCCACCACATGGGAAACTGCTTATACCACCTTAGCCATATCATGTACAATGTGTCGGAGCGCTAGCCAATAGAAGTGTGAGTGTTACGTAGTGATGTCATCAGGCAGGGGGGGGAGTGTGTGGGAGAGAAACGTAATTCCCAGGCTCCTCTAACAATTCAACATACAGCATGAACACACTAGTGGTGGAAGAAGTACTCGCTATTGTTTACTTAAGTAAAAGTAGTAATACTCAATTGTACAAATACTCTGTTAAAGGTAAAAGTCTTGCATTCAAAATCTTAATGAAGTAAAAGTACAAAGGTATCGGCATGAAATTAAACTTAAATGACCAAAAGTAAAAGTACTCAGTATGCATTATGGTCCATTTCAGAATCATATATTAATTTACTGAAATATAATAATAATAATAATAATAATAATAATAATAATAAAAATAATACATGTTATTTATATTGCACTTTTCCTGGCTTTCCTGCTTTGTAGCTATCCAATGCCAAATAACACTTACCAAGAAATCAAGAAATAAGATATTGCATCAGTGTGTGTGTTTGATTTCCCCGGTGCACAATGCGTAGACTCTAATTGACCGAGTGACTGAGAGGCTGTTATTTGGCGGGTTAGGACCTGCTGTGTGAATCACTCAGGGCGGCCTAATCATGCATTGTGTTTCCAGTGATGGCTGCGTGAAGGAATGCTAAACTTCACCTCTCGGTCAGGGCAGAGGTGGGAAGTAGTGGAGTACAAATACTTTGTTACTTTACTCCACTACTACGACTTTTTACTTTGACTTCTTACATTTTGAACACAAATACCTGTACTTTCTACTTCTCACATTTTCCAAACAGGCTGGTTACTTTAGTTTGAATCTGTGTTTGGTGGCGTGATCATTATTATTTAGAGTCATTGCGTGCCTATTGATTTGAACACGATCCGTGTATCCATCATTTCCTGGTCTTCTCTAAAGAAGAGGGACCAATGAAAACGTTGTCATGTTGCCGTTGTTCAGCATGGAAACATTCATTAGCTAACAATGACATTATTGTTCTATTAATATAAAGGGAGGTCAGTTACTCTTTAAAACAGCTGCTAGTTATGGGTACTTTTTACTTAAGTACATTTCAAAGCCCTCTTTACTTTGACTTGAGTAAAGAAGTTTAGTCAGTACTTCTACGCTTACCAGAGTATTTTTAAACACGAGTATCTGTACTTCTACTTGAGTAAAGGATGTGTGTACTTTTGCCATCTCCCCCTGAACCTCGGCTCCATCACCACCAGCATTGTGAGGATCCTTGCTTTACTCACAGGTCTGTTTACACGGTGCTTGACTAAGTTATCAGTGCTGAGGAGTTAAAGTTTTGGAGCATTCAGGCGCTGTCACATGGCAGGGTTCGATTTCCGCTCAGACCACCCATGTTGGAGTAATCCTGTGGGTTTCATCTAACCATCATGAAGTCCTCCAGACACAATACTGTAGAACCGTGGTTGTTACTGTTAAATGTAATACTTATTATGTCTTAAAGGGGCGCTATTATGCTGATGTTCAGGTGTATATCAGTATGTAGTGTCTCTACTTTAAAGAGTCCTCTCCTGCTGATGTTCAGGTGTATATCAGTATGTAGTGTCTCTACAGTGACATGTCTCCGTGCTTTAATGTTCAAAAAGCTCTTTATTTTTCTCATACTGCCTGTGCTGCAGCACCTCTTTTCACCCTCTGTCTGAAACCAGAGCCCAGTCTGCTCTGATTGGTTAGCTGGTCGGCTCTGTTGTGATTGGTCAACCGCTTAGAGATGTCCCGCCCCTTAGCCTATCACATACAATGTGTTGGAGCACAAGTGTTACATAGTGATGTCACTATATACCTAAAGCACCAAAAGCTACAGAACGTATTCTGCAGAATAATATACTTTGGATTATAAGATTATACTTTTGAATGCATTGCTTTGTTCATGAAAAGCTGGTAAAGTTAGTGCTTTTCTTTTACTTGTTATGCTACATATATCAATAAAGTTGTATTCTAAACTGTTATAATGTATTCAAAATATATAATTTATTTTAGAATACTGTGTTAGCTAATCTGGGCACATTGAGTGTTAACAATTACACTTGTTTTGTATGAAAGATGTACACATACATATAAGCATTTTGTGTACGGCAGCTTCTGCACGGACAATTTCCCTCTGGATTAATAAAGTAAAGTCAAACAAAGGGATATTTTATCTTATTCAAAGATGTTTGGCCTTTCCTCTTTAAATTAAAATATGTTTGTGTTTACACATAAAACCTGTTCTATTAGAGGGGAATGTCACTAAGCTGTAGGTATTTATATATACAGTTTATGGCACATGTGTCAAACTCAAGGCCCGGGGGCCAAATCCGGCCCGTGGTGGATTTAATTTTGGCCCGCAGGATCATTTTTAATTACTATTAGATCTGGCCTGCCGGTATATTGCACGCAGACCTTCACTCAATCCCGAGGATCTCCTCAGCTCAGAGCCTGACCCCAAACATTGATGACCTTGCACCCAAGATGAGATGCCAAGTATCTGGCTTGAACTAGCATCACAGAGCAGCACACTGAGTTTCAATGGATGTTTCCTTCTGCACTTTCTTTCTTGAGACAACAGGGCATGTTTGGTTTGTTCTTTGAGGGAAATAGTTTTTTTGAAGCTGTTGTTGGCCTGTGGAAAAATGTAATCATAAGAAATGACTCCGGAAAAGCTGCAGATAGAGCCATAAGAAATGAATGCAACTGATTATTTAATGTTTAATGTTGTTTTTATAGGCAATAATTTAAGCTTCGTTAGTTCCAGGTTTAATATGTGCAATAAGTTCATTTCAATAAGTTCTGCAATAAACATTGAACCAGTCCGGCCCTCCACTAGTACCCATTTTTTAATGTTGGCCCACTGTGTATTTGAGTTTGACACCCCTGGTCTATGGTATCAACATGAGAACTAACTACATTTCCTTTGGTAAGCTTTTGCTTGGCTCAAACCTTTGTATCTCCAGAGAGCAGCTCGTTTTTTTAAACTATTCATCATGCATGCAGCGCCCTCTGCAGGCAGCAGGAAGGAGTGAAACAGCTGAGTGCGCAGTCATCAACAACCAGAAGGATTTTACTCTAAGAACGATACAGTAATCTACAATATTGAGATATTTTGCATCAGTATTTCCATTTTCTGCTACTCTTTACTTCTTCTTTACTTTATCTCAGAGCCAAAGAGTGTACCTTTAACCTAACTTTATCCATCTGACACCTTACGTTACTTTTCATATTAAAATGTTATTTCATTTTTTTTAAAGACGTTATTGAAGATTGAAGCAATGGTTTGAATGTATTTGTCCTGTTGGCCTTCTCACTATATTTAAGATGTCTTGGATTCACTAAAGAACTATAGCCTCATTTAAATGAGTTTTTAAGGGCTTCACTTACCTTACCTTACCTCTTTGTACTGAACTGAACCTGCAGCCTGCATTAACTCTTCACCTCTCACTTCTTTAGACATTTGGCGTCATCATTCATTCATCCGTGTAGATTTCACAGAACGGTCCTGATATCAGCGGGTCCCCCTCATCCTGCCTGTATTTTCATAACCTCCAGGACTCTGTGTATAATGCTGCTGGTCAGTAATGACAAAATAAACACACAACTACGGATCAGTCCACCAGTAAACACAGTTCATATGCACATCTATTGCTGACGTGAGCATGTGTAATTATATGAACTTGCATTAGTATGTTTTTAAAGACAGCTGACGTACTGTTTCAGGTGACTTGGTACTATAACCCTCTGATACTTTTACTTTTCTATGTGCTTTGTTTGTGTAAGAAGCTTGCAAGAATATACAATAAATCATGGTTTAGTTATTTTAACTGACATATTGTCTTGTTTGACCTGCAGCTACTTTATTCAACTTTAAATTAGGTGTGTTTATTTGCATTCATTGTTCCTAAAAAAATTGGGAATGAAAGACTTTCCTATCGAGGTGTTATGAGATGTTTCTGACCTCAGTGACTTGTATTCGACGTTTCAGATCAGATCAACTTTCATCAGATTCAACTTTATTGTCATTAAATAGTACAGGTACTAGTAACAATATTTGTATTGTATTGTATTCAAGTTCAGTGACTTGCATTTGACTCTATAGACTTGTATTTGACTTAATTTGCTTGTATTTGACTTCTGTGACTTGTATTTGACCTCATAGATTTGTATTTGACATCAGTGACTTGCATTTTTGTCTACTCTACTCTACTACTTACAACTTATCTACTTGTATTTTACTTTTATTCTCAAAGTGCAGGATAGAATAACTAATCTCCCTTCTCTCACTTGTGATATTATTAGAATATCACATCTAATTTAAGAGTGCAAATGACAGCTTTAGTCTTATAGTCAATATCAGACAGTGCATTTAGAATCCAACTTCCGTGTGTGTGTGTGTGTGTGTGTGTGTGTGTGTGTGTGTGTGTGTGTGTGTGTGTGTGTGTGTGTGTGTGTGTGTGTGTGTGTGTGTGTGTGTGTGTGTGTGTCTGACTCTGCAGCAGTGTGTCCTCATGTGACCCTGACACGTGCTTTTTATTTTGGGTTGCTGCAGCCACGATATTCCATTCCCCTGCAGTGACGTCACTTCTATTTGCAAAATAATGTTATCCTCCCGTCCTTAGTATTAATTCACACCTGTGATTACACACATGAGAGGCTTTAGCAGTCCCGTCACAGGTTATTTACGTCCTAGAAATCTTATTAAGTGACTAGACTGACTGCAGCAGTGTGTGTGTAGGTAGAGGGTGGAGGTGAGTGTGTGTGAGTGTGTGTGTGAGCTACCAGAAGCTGTGAAAGTCGCACTGCAGCGCGGTTTAAAGTCGCCTGTCTGTCTTCCTGTCTGCCCCCACTCTCTGTCTGTTGTTCCCCCGGTACCGAGTTGGGTCGAACCGCCGTTTTTTGTCCGGAAGACGTTCAGTAAAACGAGAACCGAACACAGGAGGGACCATGCTGACTATCCTGACTTCCATGTATCTGGTGGTGAGGGCGGTGTCCTGGGAGGTGAGTTCAAATCTGTTAAATTAAACATGTACACATTCAATTCAATGGCTTCATTCATTGTCATATAGACAGTAGCTACAGTGTAGATATGGCAATGACAATATTAAGTCCGAAGCTCCTTCAACAATGCAACATACATATATATAAGACATAACAAAACAATAACAACAATAAATAGTGCAGGAAGAAACAGAGTAGAAATAAAATAGTGCAAGATTATGTTGCAAGACCAATGTGCAAGTAATGCAGATGAAGTAAACTATGTACATGTAAAATACAATAAGCTAAATGCTGCAGAGAATGTGTTGTGACTAAGTTAATGCAGAAGTCTACCTGGGACATTTACGTTATTACAACAGCAGATGGGGCAGATAAAAATGTTTACATACATTTTGCAAGTTATGAATAGTAAAAGAATACAATAAATTAAAAAAAATAGCACATACTGTAAGTGCACCATGGTTAAAAAGTATTTGTATATTTGTGACCATATAAATAATTAAAGAGGTAACTGGTACTGTATGCCAATTGTAAATAAACTGAGAGAAAGAAATACAAAACATTAGGACAGATACAACCTATTTTGTCTCCCAGTGAGTATAAACATGTCTGCGTTATTAATCTTTATTTCATTATAGTTTATTTATCATATTGGTGACTTAACGGGCAGTGGCGGTTCTAGACACATTTTTACTGGGGGGGGGCATTTATTTAGGAGAGGGGCCCAAAAAATCAGAATCAGAAAAAAGACAGGGTTCAGCGTTTTAATCATTTTAATTCAGTATAAAGTCATAGTCCACCAAAAAACCTAAAATCCAATTATTGTTTTTGTGTCAGAACTTGTCTCAATAACTTCGTTAAAATGTTATCAAACTACATGATTAAAAACTGAATCATTCTTGTAACTTTGTCTCAATAAAGCACAGTCTTTGATATATACGCTATCAAAAATAATATAGATTCTTCTTCCAGAGGGGGGTCCAAGTTGCCCCCCTACCCAGAACCGCCCTGTTAACGGGGTAACACACAGACCCCGGTGTTTTGTACTGTTCCCTTTAGACCTCAGGTTTGAACATGGCGGCAGGAAACCCAGCACTACCTTCGTGTGTGAGTTAACCCGCAGGTCGTGTCTCTGACCCCGTCATTATTAATTCAGTGAGTCGTCTTCACCTGGACGTTTTGGCAAAGTGCCACATCGAAGCCAGGCAGTGAAAACAGCATCACATCCGGTCCATGCCTTCAAAATAAAAGCACTTTTTTAACAGGTCTGATAAGTTCAAGTTTAAGTCTTCATTTATTCATGTTACTATTTTGGGGAAACAGATAGTAAGAATTGGTTAGTTGGAGAAATGCAACATAGGTCAAACAATTGCACTTAAGTGGCGTACAACAGTTTGACTTCGTATATATTAATTGAATCTTAAGAAGTATAGTATTTTTAAAATGCACAAGTTGGGTCAGTGTCGTAATCATTCAACTAATTTCCTGCTCTTTACAGCACTGATAAAATTCTTGTCTATTATGAGAAATCAATTTGGAATTATGACATTAGTTAATTACTGCAAAAGGGACCTAATTTACAAAAATAATTACATTCTTTCATATAGAAAAAAACATTTTATTTATTTATCCGGAACTAAATTGCCGTCTGAAAAATATAGCATAGGAAAACTTTAATTTAAGACACAAAGTATAATCCTATTAATACAATAGAAAATAATTACATAGTGATTATTGTGAGTAAAACTGATTACAAATGTTAATATGTTGTTCCCAGTAAGTCCCGTTTTCACACCCTTAAATGAGTCTTAAATGACTTAACCATCCTTGTTTGCGCTTTTATTTTGAAAGCTCAATACCTACTCTTCCGGGATGTGCCTCCTGTTCTCCCGCTGCAGATTATCAGCACCACGGTCAGCTCCTGTCAGCATCAGAGACCAGCAGACTGTTTTAACTTCAGTCAACAGAACTCAGATCCAAAATGGCTGCCCGTGCCCTTGATACAGAGCCTGACTGTAATTTAAAATCCTTTCATTGCTGAAACGTATACTCTCTCTGAAAGAACATCCCTCACATCCACGTCCTTCACTTTCACTCTGAGCTGTAGTTTATTGACAAAAGCATATAGGTCGTAAACATTTGAGTCATGATAGCTCAAATTGAACCATGGGCATCAATCTGTCAATGCGTTCTGCAAGATGTAAAACCCAAGTGCAGGACGTTGGGGGAGATGGAAGTTGTTCCACACCAAACTGGAAAACCATTGCTTTTTGGACACTGCGTCATTGTTGTGTTGAAACAGAAAAGGAGATCGTCTTCCCCAAACTGTTGTCAGCTTTTTGGAAGAACGTTCTTGTATAAAACATCACTGTATTCTAGAGCATTAGGGTTTTCTCTAATTGGAGGTAAGGAACCCAAAGTCGTCAAGAATTACAGGTGTCCACGTACTTCCGGCAATTTTGCAAATGTATCGCGTCATTGGGCAGTCAGAGTTGTATACCTACGATCCACTGTTCCTTGGTAGCATTCCCACATAGTTATACCCTCCAGTTTATACAAATATCACTAAATTACATTTCACTTATGATTTATTTATAATCTTTTCTCTGTTAGCTTGCCGTCAGACGTCTCCAGAAAAAGTTATTTTACTTTTGATTTTCAAGTGCATATCGCTAATGATACCTTTACTTAAGTAGGGTTTGCAGTAGTCTTACCTGTGTGTCAGTTGTTGGTGTTATTTCTTAGTAAAGGATGAGAGGTGACTCTGGTGAACTCTCGGCTCTATAAACGTCAGCAGATCAGACGGCTCAGGGTTTCCTGCTGTGAGGCAACAGATAACTTTCTGATCAACAACAACTTAACAAGCTGGCAACTGAACCCACTGACTTCCTGTAGTCTGGGCAGTGAACTTGACCTCAAGTGACCTTTGACCTCTGACCCCAGTAGCCCAGAAACATCCACAGACCCCACTGTGAGATCTGTGTGACAACAGGAGGATCTGGGACAGAAAAGTTGAGAATCCAAATGACATTTGACTAAGCTCCATTGTATTTGGTTTGTGATAGGTATAATAATGTGTGTAATTCAGAGGGACTCTAGTTCTGACATACTCACAAAATTCAACACATTCATTCTCCTATATAGAAAACATATTTTTATAAGTCACTAAGAAAATTGGTTGATCATAAAAACATGCTTATTGTACTTGTAGGAGCCAAAATGCTTATTCAGCCTGAGGCAATTATCTCCATTATTGTTGTTGTTTTAGATCGCACACATTTGTTTTTAATTACCACTTCTGGTGTTTGTCACATGGGTCTTGTTTGTTTGTATTTAGTCCACCTGTCAGTAATTAGTATCACACTAAGATACGATGAGCTGGCTCGGACATTTTCTGTTCACCGTTCGGTCCTCTTCAAGTTATTGTTTGATTATTTGAGTTATTAATCATCGTTAAGCTTTAACTTCAGTTCAGTCAGACAACTCACGTGTTTCTTTAACATGTTTATTAGAAGCAGCATATAGTTGAGTTTGGCGTCTAGGCTCGGGCCTCATCACTCCACAGATATACATAGCACGATGGGTGATGATTAAACTCCCCGAGCCTACAGGTGGAAGCTGGGGTGGAAGCTGGGGTGGAAGCTGGGGTGGAAGCTGGGGTGGAAGCTGGGGTGGTGGTGGGGCAGGCAAGCAGCAGCGACGTGGAAGTAGCTGCAGCAATAGCAGCAGCAAGCAATGCATAGAGAGATATTAAGATGCATATTAAGGAGACTCTGTTTGGTTGGTTGTAGAGTGGCAAGGGGCGTTATGTATGAATGCAGCATAAGTGCTCGAGTTGACTGCCTGAACTAGCTCGCAGGCTTCGCCACATTACGGACTCTTTTAATTGAAAAGTGTCAAAGTGATGAACCTACCTTAGTCTCTAGCGACTGTTCATTGGGAGTTTTGTCGCTACAATACTGTTTATGTTATATATATTTATCTTCCTACATGATAGTCTTTGTCAAAGTCTTCTCCGAACTGCATCAGTCATCTTAATGCATGAGCGCCACATCCATTCGTTATATTTTGATTTTGATTCATTTCGCAGAAGAAAGATTAAAATGTAAAGATATTTTGTCTAAGAGCTATCTGAATTAGTCTTCAATATGCAACACGTGTAAATGATGTGTAGCATTGAAGATAAACTTCTCTTCATGTCATAAAAAAATAACAATTCCTACAAAAGTAACAAGGACTTGAGGTCATCAATGTTAACTAAAATCAAGTCACATTCAGAAATGTCATAGATGTTCCCAAGTTAAATATGCATCAGTAAAAGGAAAAGTAGTCATAAAACCACACAAAATGCATAATAGCACTTAGAAACACATGTGAACAACATGGTAAAAGCATTTTTCATTTTATGGGACCCCTAAGTCACTTAAAGGATCATTTTGTGAAGCTGCTTAGCTGCCTGCAGGCCTCAGAGGAATGCTGTTGGTACACAGCGCTGCTCAATGTGCTCTCTTCACTGGGTACATCTGTGAGCTGTATGGCTGTAATGGTTTATAAAACCCAGTGATTTACTCACTTGTTTGACGTATCACATGTTGATCTGAAAAGTAATTAAATATGTCAAATAAATATGGGACAATATCAACCTTTCAGTTGTAGTGGAGAGGAGGAAAAGCACATAGTAAAGTACATCAAATCTTTACTTAAGTATAGTACAGTCGAGTTTTGTTCTAGATAGGTTTCAGGAGATCCTTGAGATCTTTTAGGTGGTTCTTGAGGAACTCCAAGTGGTATTGAAGGGATTGGAAAGATGTTTGGAGATTTTAGAGGTACTTTATAATTTAAAACTACTCTTATGTGGTGGAGAAATCCTTGGTATATAGCTGTGGCTGGGTGCACAAAACATCTTAGGTTGTATCCTTATATATGACACCTAAGGCTTAATTTCTCCTTATCCGTTCCACAGAAACCCTTAACAGAATTCCTCGGTTAAGGTCAATTGAAAAAGGCATTTACTCTATGAAATAAATGTTATTGTGGTAACCCTTTACAGTTTATATGGGGACCTTTTGTTTGTTAGAAGTTTGCAAAGATCTGTCACAAACAAATGTTGTTTATTTGTTTGTCCGTATACAATTATTTAGCTGGAACATCTCGACAGCACCACAATATATAATTCA
Source organism: Dissostichus eleginoides (assembly GCA_031216635.1). NCBI lineage: Eukaryota > Metazoa > Chordata > Actinopteri > Perciformes > Nototheniidae > Dissostichus > Dissostichus eleginoides. The sequence goes on along the minus strand of CM062266.1, from coordinate 32,466,767 downwards.
AAACAGCATTTGACACATCTTAAGCCTTTTTCAAATTTTGGATTTAAATTGTTGTTGTAAACGTTGTTTTGCAAAAGCTAAAATTGAAAGCATATGTGGAAGTTCTTGAAAGGGTTACAGTAATTTTTTAGTGTTTCCTGGGGTATTTATGGTGTGTTCACACATATAAATATTGACCTGTCTTTGTTAGAAAGTATTTATTATCTTTAAGTACTTTGAAGTTCATGAGACATTGACTTAAAGACAGAAAAAAGGCAGATTTCACTCTCAAAATAGTGTTTTTCACGAAAAGTGGTGCAGTTCCGCTGCCGGCCACCAGGCGTCGACAAACTGTCTCCTGAGTCTCAGTAAAAAAAAGACTCTTTTCAGAAAATCCTCTTCCGTATATGGATTAGGGGGCGCGGTGCGAAAAGCGCAGTGCATCATGGGAAACTGCGTTCTTTTTGTGCAGTCGGCTCGGTTGTTAAGCCTGTATCAGAATCATAGAAAACTACAAATCCCATAGTGAGTTTGGAGAAACCGTTTCACCGCCTGACTTTACAATACAAGCACAGAGGTGACCCTTCCGTGCAGTCCAACTCTGAGCCGGGAGAACAGGCACATCACACCGAAGCATCTTCACCTCTTAGCTAAAATGGTAAGAAGCATCATTAGCTGCTTTACTATATGTTTCTAAAGGTTTAATCATGTAACAGGAGTCCTCCTAACATTTTTTAAAGGTGTGCTAAATGATGCATTGAGAGTTGACATTGAGGAAGGGGTTGCAGCGTCAGAATTTAATCTCACTTTTTGCTATTTTCTGGACCTTTTGCATGTTCTGAATGAATGTTTAAAGAACCAAGGGCACGTTTGTTATACGCAGTTGCATCACTGACGTTAAAGGTGGTGTTCAGACCATGCAAGGTTATCTTCTGCAGTCCTGAGTTGTGTTTCCGTTGTTTTAACACTTGCTGGTCTGCTGTACATTCATGCATCTGCCTCCATTTTAGTCAGCAGGCAGTGGCGTGGCGTCACGTCATCATCGGCCTTTGTTTTATTCAGTCGCGACAACCAATCATGACAGGAGATTCATCAGTTCGAAACTAGCTTCACAAAAAAATCGCAATTTAGATTTCTTGATTTTTCGATAAGTTGCAGCAGGTTAAAATATGATGCCTGACTTAAGTTCAACCACCCTTCAATTCGGCTTGCATATTAATCACCATGCATTATTTATAGTACTTGAATTTGGCTGCATCCAGTATTTGGCTCAGTTAAGCATTGTGTGATTAATCATTAAAAATCATGTTTTTTTGTGCTGCTGGATGGATGTGATGCATGCCGAATTAAAGAGGGATATCAGTTGCTTCAGATAAAGTCTAAAATTAAACTGAATGTCCTCCCCTCCTGTACCAGTATGCAAGGTCATTTTACATTACACGGATTTCTTAATGGACCTTGGTGCCAAGTCCTCTTTGTACAAAAGGGCAGAGGAGAATGAAGGCCTTGTGAAGCAGCAGTGAGGTTTCCATCTGTTAAATACAGGCTCTTTTAACTTCAGACCAACAATGCATGTTACTGCTGCCTCGTTTCCTTCCTATCTAGGTCAATGACACATTTTTTAAATCCATGTTTCCCCCCCCTAGGCCGATCCAATCCGTGTTGTGGTGACTGGCGCTGCTGGTCAGATCGCCTACTCCCTGCTGTACAGCATCGCAAAGGGAGATGTGTTCGGGAAGGAGCAGGTGAGATTACATAACCTGCAGCAGAGCCCCTTTTCCCCCTGAAAGCTGCACAGACTGTGTGTGGAGCATGTGACATAATGTCCTCATCATGAATAAACAGTTATCATGTGGGGTATGCCATCTGCTTAGCTGTTGAGACCTTAACAGTGAAATATCTTACTCTAATAATACTATACTATTTGAATATTTTCAGAAATGTAAATTTTTCTTTTTTACATCAGCACGGCTTTATTGTACTTTTCCGTCACATCGAATAAGCTGATTGGTAGCTTAGATAGGAGGCACCACGATAAGGATCAGACTCGGCTAGTGATATGAAACTTTGTACTATTTTGTAATATTTATCAGCAGCTCCTGAGTGTTTTTTAGCTCTAGCAGCGTTTGCATCATCCTCAGAAATCCTGAAATGTTCCCTAAGTGTCTTATGGATGTGATGCATGCCGAATTCAAAAGTACCCTATAGTATATAGAAAGACTATTTGATTTAGTGACATGTATCTGATCATGCCAATATGCAAGGTCGAGCTACCATTCAAGGTTTTTTTTAATGGAGTTAAATTCTCTGTTCCTCTGAGCAGTGCTTTAAACGTAAAAACTCTGTTCATGTTGCAGGATTTATACACTTGTATTTATCTAATTCAGGAAATGTATTAGCATTCAGAACAAAAGGATACTACGCTTTACTACTCTATAGATTAAAAGGTTATATAAGAAAGAAATAAGATGGCAAATGAAGCGTCAGAAACTCTCATTTGATCTGTAAAAGTTGCCTTACAATTACAAAGAAATGCATTACTGATAAAACATTTTTTTTAAAGGTAAGATAACATTTGGGAATCTTCCTTAATACCTTTTATGTCTGCCAGAAATGCTGAGTCACCATGATGCAAGTTCCCCAAAAAATGAACATTTTAGAATTACGTTTTTCTAATGCATCATGGTCATAGTTGTTTCCAAAATCCACATTTCCTTCACAGGTAATGCTTTGTGGATTTTAGGGTGATTTTTCTTGTTGTTGTTTCTCAGCCCATCACCTTGATCCTGCTGGACATCCCCCCCATGCTGCCCGTGCTGGAGGGAGTCGTCATGGAGCTGCAGGACTGCGCCCTCCCACTGCTGAGGGGTGAGAAAACACTCTGCTGATGCATGGTTCATACACTAATCTGACCTTTAAGTTATAAATAAAATGCATTTAGTTTCCCCAAAGCTTTAGACTGCTCTACAAGGTTTATTTAAAGTAAGATAATAATATTTTTACACTAAAGGAGAGACAACTATTCAGTATTCACCTTCCTAGGATGTGCTTGTACCTGGAATAATGCAACAATGGGGCTGCATTTCTGGAGATGTGATGTTCAAATTTAGCTGTCGTCAAAAGTGATAAAATGTTCTGTGAATATTTGAGTACAAGTGGTTATATTTTATAAGTCAATGAAAGAAGAAGCTACTATTGGTGAGGTCAGAACGGGTTTCATCTTTGAATGTAATCCTAGTATGTTCATTAATAATGTAAATAGCTAAATTAGACTGATAAATAAATCATTGTAAAGCAGTTTGCCAATTACGTTATGCATCTTCCTTATCATTTAATCTAACAAAAAGAAGTCGACTTGAATGCAGAATAATTGATTGTCATTTTAATTTGGATTTAATTAATCTGGTGAGATTTAAGATTGTCAGGAATAAACTTTAACTAATATTCAGATTTAAGGAAAAGTACATTTTGTATTGAATTTGACTCTGAAACGTATTATTTACTTACATTCAATTCACTTTTGAGCTGAGGGATATCTTATCTGTTCTATACAGCAGCTAATGGGAGACAACCCCGCTGCAGCAACATAGTGAGGATATTTGTATGTACTGATATTAATAATTCATTAAAAAAACAAAGAGTATGGATAAGGTGCGTTTTACGACACATGTCAGTTATTTCAGTTCTTAAAACTTCTCTATGAAGCAACACTACAGTATTGTAAGCCTCCTATGAGGAAGGAAACCTGCGCAATAATCAATCTAACGAATATTTTTTTAAATAGTTCCTGTAATCTCAGTAACAATTGTTAGAGCTAGATTTAGTTCATCCCTCAGAGAAGAACACAATGTTAAACTAACATTCTCCGCTTTAAGGAGTCTGATGTCGACCGCGTGTCTCTGCATCTGGATCACATTTTAATGCCGAGCACGCTGTGTGTAAATCTGTCCTTCAAAACCTCCGCACTGCTGCTGTGTGGAGGAGGAGGAGGAAGGAGGGTCTAAACCCAGGCCTCTGATTGGCCGGTGGTTAAGACACCACAGTAACCAATGAGATCAGTGGTTGGACAACAATGAGGGGAAGTGAACCCTGACTGAAGTCCACTCTGATAGCACTTTAACTTCTAATAACAGACAGAAAACACATCCTATCAGGATCAGACGAGCCGGCACGAGGGAAGTTGAGGAAAACTGAGATCTTAAACTTTCTTAGGAGACAAAGAACGACTGATTAAAGTCTAAACCTTAAATGTTACATAAAGTCGAGTCTGTAACCGAAAAAATTGTAAAAACGTCAGAATGAAGGCCGTAAACATCGTTGTAAAAGAACATGTATGGAGAAGAGTGACGTAGACAGATGTTTTTGTACCTTATCAGTACCAATACTTCACCTTATCGTTATCAATATGTTTCTACAGTCACCTCCTGTCACCTGTACACAGCAGATAAGATATCCATGAGCTCAGGAGGTTGATAATGGATGCCAATAAATAATACAGATAATGTGTGTTGGAGAGTAAATAATTGTAAGATATAAGAAATTCTCCTTTTTTTTTATTCAAGAATTGTTAAGTTGAAGAGTTTAATTCCAAAATACAAGATTTGTTCTTCCCCAAAAAATATAAACTGCATTCAATAGCGCTATTTATACATCTGATCAAGAAGATAACGCACAGCTTAATCGGCAAACTGCTTTGATTTGAGGTCAGTTAATATTATATAGCAACTATTAATTAATATTAAACAGACCATTGAAAACCCTTCAGTTCCAGTGAATTCTACTTTAAAAAGAACAAACCAATCATCTCAGAGGGGCGTGGCCAGCAGCAGCTCATTAGCATTTAAAGCTACAGACAGAGAATCGGCACTTTTGAAACAGGGCTGAAACAGAGGGGATTATGGGATGCTGCAATGATCTGTTTGGTGTTTCAGCCAATCAGAGACATGTTCTGTATATATCTGAGACCTGTAATATATTGATGAAAAACAGTGTCATAGGGGACCTTTAAAGTGAAGTGGATACACATTGACGATATGCTATCATGAAGCTATGAGAAGCTCAGTATAAGCACATACAAATAAGACCGTAGTTTGCACTGAATATATGTACAAAGATAAAACAAAAAAACATAGCAAAAAAAAGAATTAATTTAACTTTTTAATGTACTTATGGAACATTATGACATTGTTAAATATAAGTATATAAAAAAAATGCTAGCGCTACATAACATAACAAGCGTTGAACATAATTGAACACATATTAATAACAATACTTATAATCCTAGTAATAAGCATAGTTTCTAATGAAGATAAACTCATCCCATGCTGTTCCTCTCCTCCCCCTCAGAGGTGATCCCCACTGATAAGGTGGAGGTCGGCTTCAAGGACATCGACGCCGCCATCTTGGTTGGCTCCATGCCGAGGAAGGAGGGGATGGAGAGGAAGGACCTGCTGAAGGCCAACGTGGCCATCTTCAAGACTCAGGGCTCCGCTCTGGACAAGTACGCCAAGAAGACCGTCAAGGTGACTCTTTAATCCGACGTTTCAGCGGTTCCCAACCTGTGGTTTTCAAATCATTTGCAAAACATTATGATTTGTGTGGAAACATTTTCATTATTAAGATTTCTTTACATTTGAACCTCCTTCCCTTTCTCTTCCTCGATCCTCCTTAGCAACGGTCAGTACAGTCCTTGACAGCGGTCTGTTCTACTGGATTAACAACGTGTCACATGTTCTGAATTGACCAATCAGAACTGTATTTAGCCTCCTTATTGTTTATGGTTGAATGTGGGCTGCAAAATATTTTTAGATTCTTAAGTGGGTCTGAGTTGAAAAAGGTTGGGAACCGCTGCTCTATTTTATTATATTTAATGTCAATTATTTATAGACCGAGGTGTCCCACAGCCTCATGTCGACTCAGCGTGTATTTATAGCTTCTGGGAGTTTTAGTCACACCACAGGGAAATGAAAGTGCTCATCCAGCGTCTTTCCTCTAACAAAGCTGACTGTTCCTCTGCTGTCACGTTAACTCTTAAAGCAGCTTCATGTTTCTACAGAGATCAAATCTTGAAAGTAGATTCTTCTTCCTTCCTCTTCTTCATATTCGGACATTTGATTTGTGTTCTGGTTTTGCACCTGCTGCAATAGCAAACGTGTGAAATCGTACATCACACAGACTTGGTACTAGGAGATCAGGCCGCTCTCTGTCCGATCAAAATGAAGCGAACATCAGTGTTTTAAATATACTTTGGCTAATGTCTAGACCATGTGTGTCAAAATCCATCTCACTACAGACCATAGTGGGACATGAGGATCACATCAAGAGCCAGTCATATGGTTTTCATTGCGTGTCCCATATAGTCTACTCACAACAACTGCTCCTCATAATCCCCCAAAAAAGTCAAATAAAGATTCTGCATTAAGTCGTGTACAAATAATGCACCTAGATAACAAACAGCTAACTCACAACAAGCTGTTTCCCCGGCCTGAAAAGGAGAAGTAAATGGTTGTGTGGGACATTTATTCAAGTAATTAGTTATTTATCATATACTTGACATGTCCCATATCTTCTAGCATTCTGACTTCTGCAAATAAAACGGTTTAATCCAGTCGAGAAAACTCATGTGCTGCCTATTTCACAGATGTAAATATGATGCGTTAATGTTAGCATGCATTAAGCCACTTCAATAGGCCTATGTCTAAACACCAGATATCTTTTCTCTGATGCCACTTCCTTAAATGTTCTCCAGCTACAACAATTTAACATTTACAAGGGGCTGAATTTGAGCTGCGAGCCATGAGTCTGAGACACGTGCTCTAAATAATGTCCTGGTTGCAGTGCATGTGTGAAACGGGTTAAAGTGAATCCAAAGCATTCAGTTAAGCAGGAAGGCCCCCTAATGATTTAAAGTCCACCACGAGTCCAGCGTCAGTGTGACGAAAGAGGTTTCTACTGAGGTCAAAGGTCAGAGCGTCACATGTGGAGAAGAGAAAACAGCCTGATGTTGAACCCTGTGAGGACTTTAAACCGCCGTCACACCAGGAACATCAGAGGAAACCTCTCTGTTTGTTTATTCAGAAACTTGACGTTATTTCTCTCCTCTTGTCTAAAATGGCCAAAAAGTCAAATTGCTAATTAAAATGTATGCAGGTAAATATAATTTCCCCCTCTATAGTTTACTTTTAAAATAGTAAAGATGGCTTGCATCAATTTGGATACTCCTCTAATTTCTATTGTATGCCGAACTCTTTTTCTCTAACTAACTTCCTTTGTTTCTCATCAGTCCACTATTTCTCTGTGGATTGCTTTGACTCTTTGGTAGTTCAATGACTACAACATGTGTTTTATTTCATACGGAAATATGTCCTGTGTTGACATTTATATTTGCACGTCAGTAGAAATCATCACAATCAGTAATTTAACGAAATATCTAGAAATAAAGAAAACACTGTGTTCTGAAATCTTTGATTTTTGATATGCTTCAGGTCTTGGTTGTTGGAAACCCAGCGAACACCAACTGTCTGATCGCCTCCAAATCTGCTCCGTCCATCCCCAAAGAGAACTTCTCCTGCCTGACCCGCCTGGACCACAACAGAGCCAGCTCCCAGGTACACACACACACACACACACACACACACATAGACACACACACACACACAGGTGTAGTTTAAGGTTGGTCGTATTGCTAGCTTTTGTTGCTACCTTTTTAAAACAAATGCGACATAACGGCTCATTCAAGTCCGTAGGTTCGCCTCGTGGATTTGGCTTGAATCCAAAAAATTCCCACACCGGAGATGGAGTTAGGTTTTGCAACCAATTCCATTTAACTTCAAATTCCCCTCGAGTAAGTCACACGTTGTCTCCTGCTTGTCTCTATATTATTCATTTGGCTGCTACACTGCTGCACGCGGAGTGTCCTGACCCTATGGTCCTGACCTGGCTGTGTGTGAGCCCCGCCCCTCACAGCGCGCCTGGCCAGCAGCCACAGCACGCCGGGCTAAAATGCTGGTCACATTCTTAAGTAAACAAACACGCATGTAAACGGCAATTTATCGAGGTCAGAAAAGTTATCGAGTTCATTTTTATTTATCGTACGTTAAGTCAATTTATTGATTATCGCGACAGGCCTACACACACACACACATACACAAACATAACCTTAACCTTACCCTAACTAACATTAACCCTTAAGCTAACATGTTGCCCTCCAGCTGCTCTTTGAAGAAGGGAAAACAGACTTAACCAAAGGCAAATGCAACATGTTTATCAAAGGCCAGTTTTCAAGCAAAACTGTTTGTTCTAACATTTTTAAAACTGTAAAGGTTTAATGTTTGAACAATGGAATGCAGTATGGATTTTTATTTGTTAAAATCAATATAACTTGGTATTGGTCAATCCTCCATCTCATTCCTGATTGAATATCTGTACATGCTGAATTATATGAATAATTTTTGGTGCAATAAACATGGTAGATGGAAGAACATGAACAAATTATGCAAAAGTCAAGAATCAAACAGAAAATAGGAATTTTCCAAAACAGTCAAATATATCTATAAAAAAAGGAGCTTTACCGTGTTTTTAAATAGAGGAAAAAGGTGCTACATATCACCAAATTACTGTTTATCTACATCAATGTTTTGTTCCGTTTATGATCAAGTGAAGTGACGATTAAAAGGACATTTGATCTACAGACGCATTGTTGCCAATAACTGTATGTCTAACAGAAGAACTGATGCTGTGTCTGTCCCTGTCCTGCAGGTGGCGATGCGCTGCGGTGTTTCCGCGGACAAAGTGAAGAACGTGATCATCTGGGGGAACCACTCGTCCTCTCAGTACCCCGACGTGCACCATGCCAAGGTCACCGTCAAGGGAGTTGAGAAGGACGCCTACGACGCCGTGAAGGACGAGGCCTGGCTCCGAGGAGACTTCATCTCCGTGAGTCTGCTTTTTTATAAAATGTTTTATTCCTACACAACTAATGTCTTGTCTTATTGAACTCTGTTAAATAAGACAAGTGGCATCACTTCAGTGCAATCGAGCCTTTAAAAGGCCACACTAATTAGATTACATTATCCAAAATGTAAGATGATATCTAGTTATGATATCTCGTATCACAATTTCAAATGTAATATCTATATATGTTGCTTAGCCCCAGGAAGAACAGCTTCACTTCTTACATTCTTAGTGTAATTTTTGCCCTAATTTGACCACAAAAATCTTCAGGTTTTGTAGTTTCTGTCCTCTTCCCTAACTTCCCCTCCTCCATCCTACTGGCCATAACTGCTCACTGCTAAACACCTGAGCTCTGTGAAGTGCCCCGATAAACAGTCATCTGTTTGTCACCTTGCAATCTACTTATTCATCTAAATGGTTATCACCGCAATAAACCTTATTTAATTTCGTCTTAATGTACAATATTTAATTTAATATTCTGTTCTTGTACATATCATATCCTATTTAGATGTATATAGACTTCTTGCACAATTTTGTATATGTATTATATATGTTGCATTGTTGGAGGAGCTCAGGTCAGAAGGATGTCATTGCCGTTTCTACACTGTGTGCATGTGACAATAAAACCTTTGAATCTTGAATCTTTGAATCTCTCCTCCTCCTTCAGACGGTGCAGCTGCGCGGCGCCGCCGTCATCAAAGCCCGTAAACTGTCCAGCGCCATGTCCGCCGCCAAGGCCATCTGCGACCACATGAGGGACATCTGGTTCGGCACCAAGGACGTGAGTCAAGCACAGAGACAGATTTGACCATTTCTGACATGTCTTACACCATGTGGTCTTTCTTCACGGTGTTCTCTCTTTTTACTGTACGCTAATTTAGAAAAACCATCACATTTTTATTGAGATGAATACACCACATGTACAAACAAAAGCACAACATTTTTTCTACATAATAAAAACGCAATTACTTACAAAATATACAGAATACAGAATACATATGTAAGCTAAAAATAATACCAATAATACAGACAAACAGAAATAAAACCCTCCCTCCCTCCCAGACATATAACGACAACATGTCTTTATCACAGATGGTCTTTATTTATTGTATTTTTTTTTTAAATAAAGATGGTATTTTATTTATGCCAAACAATGACATGTGTTCTGTGAATTGTGAGAGTGTTGCGGTGGATTTGGAGTATGACGGGACATAAAAAGTACTCGCTAAAAACCAGGCTGATCATTTTTGGGTGAAATAACTATTTTGCTTTATTCTTAAGTTGCAAAATAACACGGGAACATTGCAACACTTTTCGAAGATATGATCATTCAAACATTTACTCAGATTTAATTAGTACCAAATTCAGATCTCCTTTGTTGTTTTTATGTGGTTTTGTACAACAGGCACCACAGTACAATACTTATGATATATTTGTTGTTGGACGTGTTTTTTGTTGTTGTTGACTTGTTGGTTTCCTGTTCACAGGGTGAGTTCATCTCCATGGGTGTGTACGCCGGTGGAAACTCCTACGGCATCCCAGAGGATCTCATCTACTCCTTCCCCATCGAGATCAAGGTGAGTGAGTCTGTCCATGGAGATTATAACGTTTGCTTCTTTATTCTCTCTCATTTGGTAAATGGAATTAAATGATCATGACGACTAAGATTCTCTAGAATACAATACGTAAGCAGGGAGTTCTCTGCAGCACCACAATACTGAATAACATGGCAAATATAACAAAATTGTGTCTCCTAAGATTTGGATATTGTCCAAATTGGGATTTAAAAAACATTTTGATTAATTGTTCAGCCCTGGAATCTCCACCTGCACACATTGAATTAAACCATACGTGAAAATGTACAAAAGCCATTTGAAGTGTTCAAGTTATTAATCCTGTAGCAGATTTATCTGGAATATTCAAGCAGCTGAAGAGTCTAAGAGTTCAAAGACGACTTTTCTCATTAAAATGTTCATTGATGGGATATTTTTTTTGGGGAGATTACGAGGAAGAAGTGAGAGAAACAATATGATGACGGCTACTTTTAGAGCCTATCAAAATGGATAAATAAGATTATCGATCCAAATGTGGGAAATGTTTGTGTTGCAGCAGCATCAAAAGACAAGGCATTGTACAATACAAATTAAAAAGATTAGAACTAAACAAGAAAGTAGAAATATACATGTTGAATTTACAAAGCAAGTTATTATATATATATATACAGAAGTATGTGAGGGATGGAAAATATTAAACTGAATATTACAGTGTGACACAATAAAAAAGCTTGATGTCTTGTATCTTATTATACGAGCAGCTGAAAAGTCTCATTAAAAGGTTAATTGATGGGATATTTTTCGGGTGAGATTGTCCATTATTTCTTAATATATTACGAGGAAGAAGTGAGAGAACAATTTGATGACAGCCACAGTTGAAGTCTATTAAAATGGACAAAATAAAACCGCTTGACGTCTGACCATTCCTTCTGTCGCCCTTACAGAATAAGACCTGGAAGATGGTGGGCGGACTCCCCATCAACGACTTCTCCCGCGCCAAGATGGACGCCACGGCGGCTGAGCTGGTGGAGGAGAGAGACACCGCGATGGACTTCCTGTCCCAGTGACTGACTCCCCCTGCTGGCCAACTGCAGCAACTTCACCTAGACCCCCAGAAGAGTTGCTGCTCGAAGCTCTGAAGAAGAAGAAGAAGAAACTCTCCACTCGTATTAACCGTCCCAGCTGCCCAGTGTGTGTTTGACAGTGTGTGAGTGTGTGTGTGTGTGTGTGTGTGTCACTAGGCCACTTCTTCTCCTGGTTTTCAGAATAAACCTATTTAACAACCACAACCTGGCCGTCTGCACCGAGAGAATGTCTGTGTTGGTAGATGATAACGCACACTAGCTGTCCAGAAACTGTAACGGATCATGTTGTCACAAATAAAACCACAAAGAAACTGACCCAACAAAAACATGTGTATGCTTCTTTCATGCTCAGAAGTCTCAGAGTGGTGCAGGAATGAGTCCTTAAACACGGAGATGAGTTAGCATTTTAGCACTTCCGGTTTCCCCCAAAGTTGCTGTTTTTTTTTTTATGGATTTTTGGTGAGATTCCTTAAATAGGGTCTTTGGTTAGCACAGCCTTAAAGACATTGAAAAGTTTTGTTTTATGACTTATGGAGAATACCTTGGAAAATACCCCAAAAAGTGTAGGTATCATAAACGTTTTTTTTGCCACAGAGTTTATTCTCTGCTATAATCCAATTAAGTAATTCAGCTTGGCTTTTTGTCGAGGGAACCAGTGCGATGCTTTCTTCCGGCCACCTAACACTCTTTAATGGAACAGTTCATAGCCGCTTAACGCAGTTTCTGTATAAGACGTCACAATGAAAATTACCCTCCAGCTTTATTTTAATGTTAAAGACGGGTGTTCAACACGGAGGGTTTCCTCAAAACTGGAGGAGTTGCTCTTTAACTGCCATACCTTTTTGTAAGACCACCAGGTCCTGCAGTAAATAGCTTTCGCCACACGAGGGCAGCATCGATCCAAACTGCACATAAATAGAAACCTTTTTTTAATTATTGATTGATTTTTTTTAAAGTTATCTATAATCTCCAGGTTTTCAGAACATGTATATTCTCTCCCTATCTGGCAATATTACAATGAACAGATTATTATTCCATCTACATGATCAGTGTAATTTGGTAGGCTCAACAATAAAGTCAGATCTATTTGTGTAGCTTTTTATGGAGTAGAAATGATGGCCTCAGCAGTCAGAAATCGTGGTTGCACTATAATTAAATAAAGTACATTATTATATTATTAAAATGTAGGAATATTATTATTTAATATTGCTCTACACTTCAGTGCAAACCGAAGAAGTTGTATGAAAGTAGTGTACAGGTAAATACAGTTAAATCAGTTAAAATAAATACAAATCGTGAAATTTGCAGTGGAAAAAATAGCAATTAATTTAAAATCGGATGCAATAAAAACAAAAAAATTACGAAATATCATTTTTAAAATGAGAAAAAGTGCATTAAACCATACAGTTTAATAAGAATGTAATTAAGTCTTTATTTTTAATGAAATGAACTGAATTAATTGTAGTAAAAATAGAGCATTCTGGGTAGGCGGGACCTATTGGCGAATTCCTCTGATTGACGGCCCTTTTCGAACAATCAGCTGTCTTGTTTTTAATACTCACGCGCGTCACGTCACTTGCGTAAGGCGGTGTGTGTCCTGGGCTGGCTGTCAGTTAGAGAAGCTAACGGCAGCAGGAAGATAAACACTGACTTTTAACCTTTTAATTTAACCTTTTATCTCTAATACCGACTCCTCCGGGTCTGAGCGGTACTCAGGGAGATAGTGTGTCTCTGGCAGAGGTTGTCCGTGTGTTCCTCGGCTTTGTTTTTGAGGATATCCCGGTACTTTGACAGGTGGGTAACGTTAATATCTTTGAGACAGACCAGTTGCTGCAAGAAAAGTGTGTCAGAAACAGGTGTGGTCTGCAGCTTTAAGGGAAATGAATTAACATTCACAGCTTTTAAACATTATGTGAACTGCTGCTGTGGCATGCATCTGTGTGTGTGTGTGTGTGTGTGTGTGTGTGTGTGTGTGTGTGTGTGTGTGTGTGTGTGTGTGTGTGTGTGTGTGTGTGTGTGTGTGTGTGTTCAGACTATACAAATCTAAGACATAAGGTACAGAAGTCAAAACACATATATTTATGTATACCATGTTTACACCACCTTTGTAGATTGCAGTGATTGCAAAGTTAATACAACGGGATGTAGTAAATGTTAATGCAATATAAATTAGTTATAAATATATATTTGTATAGATTTAAATAGGTAATACACCATCAGGTAAAAGTGTTTAAGGTTAAAGTGACAATGTAAAAAGATGTATTAAAGTAACATTCATGTTTATTTAGAGAAGTACATATTCCTTATACAGTCTACAATGTGATAATTTAAAGTGAAATAAAAGACAGTTAACTCAAAACTGTTGCTAATTTTTCTGTTGATACACCTGGTTTAAATGTCAGGGTAAGAGGTCACCATCACAACTTCACTTATTGACATCAACAACACATACAACAATATGTAAGTGCACAGATGACAACAACTGTGGAAAAAATCAACAAAAACAGAGAGAAAATCTCACATTTCTTTCATTAATAAATATAAATACACAGATGGTTAGTGAGAATTAACAAACATTGGAGTATTTAGCTCTAAGACATGCAGGAATAGTTTGTGGAAAATAATTGTATGTATGAGATATTTTGCAATAATAAATACAAAATGTACTTTCTTGTTGTCAAATGCTAGACTAGAGATACGTTGATCGGAGAAGTGGAAGAAATATGGTGTATAATTCACGAGCTGCTGTTATCTTCATGTGAAAATTCACTTTCTGAGTTTCAAGGCACATTTTTAAGATGTTTCAAAAGAAGCGTCTCAACTATTTTTACTGATAAGAAAGAGACACACACACACACACACACACACTGTAGAGCAGAACAGCATGAGAAAAAATCAAAATATGTTTTTATGCATTTGTTAAAGTCAGGTCAACTTAAAATCCCCTCGGAAGAAATCCTAAACACATATTCCTTCCGAGGGGATTTTAGGGAAGCTTATTTTACTAAGATAATTCATTTAATTGCATTTATGTTGGCGCTTCTCCTAGGGCTCAAAGCGTTGTACATTACATATTACACATTAGACATGTAATACATCCATACTGTGGACAATACACACACGCAGTGGATAGTCAACATTTGTCAACAAAAGTCAAATGTTCTTTAATGGTGACGCTTCAATTACTTATAAACAATATGATTTCTGAGTTTTGGAGCTGATATAAAAACTATATATCTTTTTGAAATACCTTACTTTAAGAAAGAAAAAACACATTTATTCATTCAACAACATTTCTATATGTTCAGAAATGTATAATTGATCAAGTTTGCAGATAAAAATGCCATCATATTTCAGGTCCTTGTCCAAAACTGTTGAAATTGGATGAATCACAGGAGGAGTTTCCTTTATTAGCTAAGCCTTCTTTCTTCAAACGTCTACAACGTGTCTCATTAATACTGAATTGATTAGTAGAATAAATACATTAAATATCACATTTTCCGTCAGTCGAATAATTGATTTAAGATTCAAGATTCAAAGATGTATTGTCATGTGACGTCGAATACACAACTACAGTGTTGCAATGAATGAACAACTCAGGTCACAGGTTTCTCAACAATGCAATTACAAGACATACATATTTATAAAAAATGAAATAAAATAGTCTGAACAAATATGAATGGTGCAAGCTCAGATGTGGAATAGTCTTCATTGACCATCTTCATGTTTCAGCTATTATTGTTTTCAAACTCTCCTATATTTAAAGCCACAGGGGTGTAACTGGGGGTCGACTGCACACACACACACACACACACACACACACACACACACACATACACAGACACACAGACACACACAGACAGACACACACACACACATAGACACACACACACACACACACACACAGACAGACAGACAGACAGACACAGACACACACACACAGACAGACACACACACACACACATTGTCTGTTGTCTGTTTTGATTGGTATGTGTGTGTGTGGGCAGGCCTTGTGTTTAGTCGGGGTCGGGGCTTCAGATCTGAGAGCTTTTCCTCTGGGCTGAGGAAGAGGAGGACGTCTGTTGTTCTCTGACAGCTGCTTTCTCTTTGGGACCATTCTTCACTTTCTATCAAACTCATGGACTCTGTGTGAATCTGCTCCGAAACATTCCCGCTGCTTCCTTTCCACAGATTGTGTCTTTACTGTGTCTGCTTTTAAAAAGACTCTGGTCAAATGTCTCTAACGGTAGAGGGTGAGTTGATTTGCAGGCTGTTGGGATGGGACTGCTTAGTGTGTGAGATTACACTTTTTGTCCTTCAATAACTAACGTTCTGGTTTTCTCCGAGCCAGTGTAACTTCATGTGTTACGTTAACAACACTTAAGAGGTTAAAGAACCAAATGCTTATGTTGTTGTCTCGTAAAATTCATCATAAAGGATTTAAAAACTGTATTGTCCTCTAAATACGAAGGACATAGTCTTCGATTTAATGTCAGACACTACCACACACTGAGGTCAACTTTCCAAATGGCAGCTCTATTGGTTTGAAAATGTGATTTAATATAACAAACATTTAATCTATATGGAATCATTTCGTGTTAAAGTTCACATCACCTACACTTTCAAAAACCTTCATTAAGTATTAGATGTATTATTTTTAAATTGTTGTGTTTTAGTGGAACTGTGATTGTGTATCGCACTTTTAGTCAAATGCTTAAAATGAATCTAATAAACGAATAAGTACGGCAGATATCTTTAGCATTTATTAGGAGTAAATGTAAAGAGAGGAACACGTACACCTTTAAGTTTGTAGAAAATAAAATGCTTTAACTGCAGACAAAGTAAACAATTTCAAAACCTGGACTGCACTGTTTACTTTAACTGATTTGAAGCTGTTCAAGGTCAATAAGTAAACACCAATTTTCTGCCGTGATATTTGTACCAATATTGTGGCTGTTTTCCTGTCAGTTAATACAAAATACAGTGTGTGTTTGAACTGGACGGCACTGCCTTGAATTTCTTCCTTTAAAGCCAACAAAGTGATCATTTGAAGTTGCTGTCAGGCTTAAATACTGTCTTACTTAAAGTGGAAACTATTTGTCTCTTAGCCGTTTTTGCATGACTTCAGATGCAGAATTCTTCTCAGGGTTTTTGTCTCTAATGTCAATTTAAAATCCTACCCTGTGTGTTTTCAGACCTGACCGGAGGAGTGATGACGGAGTTTCAGGAGAAGCTGAAGGCGCAGCACGAGGACTCGATGCACCGCGAGCTGGAGGCGCTGCTCGGCACCGCCAACAAGGCCGAGGCCGAGGTGAGAGACGCTCTGAATGCCTCCCAAAGATAACAACGCTTATATCTGAAACACCTCACATCCACCATTAAACCAAGCTATAAGAGCATCAGGCGAAGTGAGTTTGAGCTCTGAACAACTCCACATGTTTCTGTATGAAATGTGGACAGTCTATAAACTAAACTCAATAATGCAGTGTGTAGGAGTTGGACTGTTGTGTAGTTTTATCTATCCTCTCATCATAAAAATATGAACACAGTTTTGTCCTCAAATATCCGAAGGAAGCTATCCTCATGTAACCCCTGACACTGAACATTTAATGAGTTCACGAGAGCATGTTTCAGTCAGAAACCTAAGACCAAGTACTGTATTTGAGCCATAGTTGGTATAAGAAGATGCAAGGTCTGACCAACCTCCACATTCACTCAATAGACTGAGAAGTGCAACAGTATGAAACTCAGAGATGAACTTCTCCTGTCCTTTGTGCTGTAGTGTCTCACTCATGAAAGCTATCACTTCATCCAGATCAGTTCGTTGTTGTTTATCTTAAGTTGATTCTGGGCTAAAATCTATTACAATTGTAAAGAATAATTTGCAGGCATGGCAAGGGGAGGGGACTGTGGTGAGGTGAGGTTGATCCAATCGCAGGGAAGTCATGTGAGTTGTTGTTAATTCGTCATTTCAACTCAGATACTTTATTTCCACATTTATGACGATAATGTCAGAAAAGTAAATGTCCCCCTAAGTTAGTGTTCTTTTTCTCGTACATTTACCATTTGAGTTCATTAGTTAAGTTCGTTTTTAACCTACAATTGCCTATAAACACAATATTTAAAATCCTTTCCTTCTTCGTTTTTTGTGGTTATTCATGTTGAACTGAAATACATTCAGCTTGGAGCAGCAGAGAGGTCTGAACCACAGAGTTCAGTTATGGGGTACCGGGAGTCATGGACTCATGTAACTGTCACACATATTTGTAAAGTGTTGCATACAGAGTCGTCTTATCACACTGAGAAAACACACACTCTGTTTGGAGAGAGGTGAACAACCCAGAGATCATACACACACACACACACACACACACACACACACACACACACACACACATGCACACACACACACACAGACAATTTGACCCCTGTGTTTCTGCAGTTACATTTAAAAGCAACGTTCATTAAAAGGAAACAAAGTACTTAAGTAAGTTTATTAAAATACTTTGTTCCCGTCAAATGAATGTTTACATCTTTTGTGCCAGAGTTGTATTTACTTCAAATAAAATGACAAAATATGGATTCTGCTCCCCAGGTCACGGTTAGGTTTGGTGCTCAGTTTTCCTGACGTCTGCTTTATTCTGTTTCAGATCTCCAGGAAAGACTTTGAGGGCTTCAAGAATCTCTTCCACAGATTCCTGCAGGTCAAAGGTCCCGCGGTGGACTGGGCGAAGATCAACCGTCCCCCGGAGGAGTCGGTAAGCACAGATAGATAGATAGATAGATAGATAGATAGATAGATAGATAGATAGATAGATAGATAGATAGATAGATAGATAGATAGATAGATAGATAGATAGATAGATAGATAGATAGATAGATAGATAGATAGATGGATGGATGGATGGATGGTAAATAGAGAGAGAGAGAGAGCACAGATAACGTCTGGCAGAGAGAGGCAGCATGTAGCATCCCCTCTGTTCTGATCCAAGGTCAGTGTGCAGACTGAGAATCACAGTGTTAACGCACCGCAGGACGTCAGGCTGTCATGAATCTAACAGAAACATGTCGCTGCATATTCTGGAGAGGAGTCAGAAATCCTGTCCTTACTCTACTCTCAAATGAACCCCACTGACTACAGAGTATCACAATATTATTAGAGAAGTTATGTATTTGTGGTTAGCTTTTTAGCTAACAAGATACAAAATATAAATCAGAAAGTTCAGGATTTGCTAGATATCTTTCCTTTTCTGATGCAGCATTTGTTTTACTTTGCCTTCAGTGTAGCTGTTGTGCATTAAGGGGTTCAACTGGATTCAAATTCAACACCAGGGGTTAACATTAATGTTGATATTTACAGTAAGGGTTTTGTTTAATTGTCGTATTTCCAAATGTTACACTAGACATGTCATTCATCAGGCTGAGGCTCTGATCCAAAGCATCTTCAAATAAGAGCACTAACCCTGTGGCTACGCTGATATTTCTATATTTGTGTTTATAGTGTCATAGTGTTTTTATAGTTTATCGTGTCATGAATTGTTAATACAACTAATTCCGATTAAATAAACCATTCTGTGTATTCACATAAACAATTACAAACAAAACTGTTTATTTCTGTCATAGTCAGTGCACCAAAACATTGACATTTAATAAGAAATAGTTTTAACACGTCAAAATCAGGACAATCGGAAAATAATATGATTCAAATGTTGGCCTCTTCTTATTTTATGTTTATGAAATCAATAATTGTAAAGAATTGATGGATAATCAGTGGACAACAGTCACTCTAATTGTTGAAGTAAGTACAGGTTACTATATCACAGTGTAGACACACTCTGTTACAAGTGAGAGCATTCAACAAAGGTACAAGTTCAAAGCGTCAGCATCTAAATGAACTTAAACTGAATGAAGGAAACACTGGTGGTGCTTTCAAAGAGTGAAATCTGAAGCTGAAGCTATAAATGAAAACGCACGCCAGAGAAACAGAGACAGTTTTTAACTCTCTGCTCCGAGTTTAAATAAATCCGTCTGCAGTGAACGAGACGAACAGAGAGGGAAACGATCCGAACATCAAACTGGGACTGTTCCTGAGACAAGCTAACGAAACCAGATCTGAGCACAGAGAACATCCAGGCTGCAGCCAACTATGTATCACACACACACACACACACACACACACACACACCCCCCTCAGTGTTCCTAAAATACCCGTGCAGACTGAAGGTCAGGACTAAGAATAGAGGTGACCGCAGCAGCATGTGAGGGTCTGCATTTAGGGGAGAGGTCGAGCAGACGCTGACATTCATCTGCTGCAGGACTCTGAAACACTATACTGTAAACTGAGGGCACTTATGCAACACACACACACACACACACACACACACCACACACACACACACACACACACACACACCACACACAGAGTAAATAAGGATGTCTAACCGAGAAAATGCGATTAAGTGTCGAACCAGAATTGATATAAAAAGAGCAGGAACATGAACAAATGTTTAGAATTTCCAGTAAGGGTTAATTTGAACATGCTCAGTTATAGAAAGTAATTAACAAACAGTGCTATAAATTAACAAAACACATTATTTACAGAGTATATTAAAGTAGGATATGAAGAGATCCTATGTGATGGATTTGACTGGTCAGTAAAGGCAACACACACATCAAGAAGTTCAACTTAAGACTTTTAAATGTTCTGATATTTTAGTTGTTACACCCTTTAGGCAGCTCTCACACCTCCATCTGTCCCGGTTGTTCCCTTCAAGTCTCTTTCCGGTTTAGTCTACTGTTGTACATTCATTTATCGTGTCTTTTTAGCCCAAAATGATCAGGAGTCATTGCAGTCATTATGGTTTTACATGTGAATTAGCAGATTACGGTAACACTTCTTAAGGTTGCCTCCTCGTTTAACAAAAGAAAAACCTTCCTTTATCAGAACTATTGAAGTATGAAGTTGACAATGAAACAGCTGTTACATTTCACATGGAGATATCTCAGTTTGCTGGTTAATAACACACGCTGTCTTCCTCAGTCTGCTCCTGTTCACTTCAGTCTGCTCCTGTTCACTTCAGTCTGCTCCTGTTCACTTCAGTCTGCTCCTGTTCACTTCATAACACTTTCGTTTTTACAGAAATGAAGGACATTGTTTATGCCAACAGTATTTAAGTAATGTTTCTTAAAGGTCGTCTTAAAGCCCTTGAATCAAGAAGGCCTTGCGACCCCTGTGAAGCCCCTCTGACCTTGTCCTTCCACAGTCTGACCCTGACGTATTGCCCCTTTAATCCTGTCTGTGTTCAGATCCAGCCCTACGAGAAGATCAAGATGAAGGGACTTCCTGACGACATCTCAGCCAGCCTCAACAAGCTGGCGGTGGTGAAGCTGAACGGGGGTCTGGGGACCAGCATGGGCTGCACGGGCCCCAAGAGTCTGATCAGCGTCCGCAACGAGAACACCTTCCTGGACCTCACCGTGCAGCAGATAGAGGTGAGGACGCTCAAAACAAGCGCCTCCAAACCTTCGGACCTTTAAAGGTCACCTATTATGCAAAATCCACTTCTCCATGTCTCTTCTACATCAACATGTGTCCCCTCTTCTTCATGTCTCTTCTACCTCAACATGTGTCCCCTCTTCTTCATGTCTCTTCTACATCAACATGTGTCCCCTCTGAGGAAAGAGACTCTGAAAGTTTCAGGAACAAAGATTCTCTCTCTTTTTGTCCTGATCCATTTATATAAAAACCTGTCTGAAAATGAGCTGATCAGATTTTGGCCACTTTATGATGTCATAACGATGTTTTGGCTTGTGTAACCATTAGCCAATCACCAACCAAGGTAACCCCCGCCCCCACCTTATCACCTGAATCTCCTCCTAGAGCACCATTGTGTTCTTTTTAACCAAATATCTCTCAGAGGGGCGTGGGGAGGGGCTCCTTATTTTCATCTAAAGTAACAGACAGAGAATCAGCACTTTGGAAACAGGGCTGAAACAGAGGGGATTATGGGATGCTGCAATGATCTGTTTGGTGTTTCAGCCAATCAGAGACAGGTTCTGTATATATCTGAGACCTATAATATATTGATGAAAAACAGTATAATAGGAGACCTTCAGACCTCAGAGGGTCAGGATTAAACTGAACTCTGTTTTTGTTTTTCAGCATCTGAACAAAACGTTTAACGCCGACGTTCCTCTCGTCCTCATGAACTCCTTCAACACGGACGAGGACACGAAGAAGATCCTGCAGAAATACAAACACCACCGCGTCAACATACACACCTTCAACCAGAGCAGGTACCGCACACACACACCAAACCAAAGTTTAACCACAACTGTGTCTGCCATGCAGCTTTTGACACTGAATCCTGGATCAACATATAAATACAAGCACATGTAATATTGCAATTCATTTGAACAAAAACAAATCTAAATACAATGAGAATACTGGTTTCTATCCCTTTTGCGCACCATGTGAAAATAGGGAAAGTCTGTCTTTTGAAAGCTTTTTACACTATCCATGTTTCCCCCCGCAGGTATCCGAGGATCAACAAGGAGTCTCTGCTGCCCATCGCTAAGAACATGTCGACGGGGGGGCAGAACGGGGAGGCGTGGTACCCTCCGGGTCACGGGGACGTCTACGCCAGCTTCAGCAACAGCGGGCTGCTGGACAAGCTGCTCTCCGAGGGGAAGGAGTACATCTTCGTGTCCAACATCGACAACCTGGGCGCCACCGTGGACCTCTTCATCCTCCAGCACCTGATGAGCCAGCCGGCCGACAGGCGCTGCGAGTTCATCATGGAGGTCACCGACAAGACCAGGGCCGACGTCAAGGTGAGGGGAGAGCGGGGAATATGCTTCCAGCTGAGCTTAAGCAACATATTCTGCTGATGTTAAGGTGTATATCAGTATGTAGTGTCTCTACTTTAAAGAGTCCTCTCCTGCTGATTTCAGGTGTTATCAGTATGTAGTGTCTCTACTTTAAAGAGTCCTCTCCTGCTGATGTTCAGGTGTATATCAGTATGTAGTGTCTCTACTTTAAAGAGTCCTCTCCTGCTGATTTTCAGGTGTTTATCAGTATGTAGTGTCTCTACTTTAAAGAGTCCTCTCCTGCTGATGTTCAGGTGTATATCAGTATGTAGTGTCTCTACTTTAAAGAATCCTCTCCTGCTGATGTTCAGGTGTATATCAGTATGTAGTGTCTCTACTTTAAAGAGTCCCCTCCTGCTGATGTTCAGGTGTATATCAGTATGTAGTGTCTCTACTTTAAAGAGTCTTCTCTGCTGATGTTCAGGTGTATATCAGTATGTAGTGTCTCTACTTTAAAGAGTCCTCTCCTGCTGATGTTCAGGTGTATATCAGTATGTAGTGTCTCTACTTTAAAGAGTCCTTCTCCTGCTGATGTTCAGGTGTTTATCAGTATGTAGTGTCTCTACTTTAAAGAGTCTCTCCTGCTGATGTTCAGGTGTATATCAGTATGTAGTGTCTCTACTTTAAAGAGTCCTCTCCTGCTGATGTTCAGGTGTATATCAGTATGTAGTGTCTCTACTTTAAAGAGTTCTCTCCTGCTGATGTTCAGGTGTATATCAGTAGGTAGTGTCTCTACTTTAAAGAGTCCTCTCCTGCTGATGTTCAGGTGTATATCAGTATGTAGTGTCTCTACTTTAAAGAGTCCTCTCCTGCTGATGTTCAGGTGTATATCAGTATTTAGTGTCTCTACTGGGACATGTCTCCATGCTTTAATGTTCAAAAAGCTCTTTATTTTTCTCATACTGCCTGTGCTGCAGCACCTCTTTTCACCCTCTGTCTGAAACCAGAGCCCAGTCTGCTCTGATTGGTTAGCTGGACGGCTCTGTTGTGATTGGTCAACCGCTTAGAGATGTCCTGCCCCTTAGCCTATCACGTACAATGTGTTGGAGCGCTAGCCAATAGAAGGTCGGGTGTAATGTAGTGATGAGAAGTAAACAAAGGAGACCAATGGAGGCGTTTCAGGCAGGGGGGGGGGAGGGGGGGGGGCAGTTTGTGGGATAGAAACTCCCTCTGTAAGGAACACAGGGATTTTACCCTTTGCAGACCATTTACATGCACTAAAACCTAAATAACACACTACAGGAAAGGTTAATAGGGCCCCTTTAATGTATATTTTTAATAAATGTGCTGGTTTTGATATTTTATAGATTCATCTGTTTTATAATTGTTAGTGTGATAAAGACTTTGTAGTTTGTGTTTGTTGATGGATACGTGTACCTGCAGATGGAAAGGAGCTAACATCCGGCATACATCATAAGATAAGATGGAACTTTATTTATCCCCTTGGGGAAATGCAAGCGTTTGTAGCAGCAACAGGGTCAGAGTTAAAAACAGGATTCACACAAGGTAAAGACAAAATAGAATAACAAATGTAAATAATAATACTAAATGTTTTTAAAATAAAGTGATAAAGTAACTGTTGAAAGCAGATATCATCTCTTCTCTTGTCTCAAAGCTGTGGTACTTCCTGTGTGCAGGGCGGGACTCTGATCCAGTACGAGGACCACCTGAGGCTGCTGGAGATCGCTCAGGTCCCCAAGAATCACGTGGACGAGTTCAAGTCCGTCACCAAGTTCAAGATCTTCAACACCAACAACCTGTGGATCTCTCTGCCCGCCATCAAGAGGCTGCAGGACACGAACAACATGGACCTGGAGATCATCGTCAACCCCAAGGTGAGGCTCTCTGTGAGCAGGAGACACTCAGAGGATTACACATTACTGTTCTCAATGAAGAGCACACAAAATAACAAACATATCCTGCAGGTATGTTATTATCAGTAAGTCTCTCAGAGGATAGGGCGTTTTTCTTCTTCAAGAAAGCAGAGTAGTGTCTTCAGTATTATGGACTCATGTTCTTGTAGTTTTATCAACACAACATACAGATGTCAGATAGCAGGGTATATCTTCAGAAGACAGCTCTTTATTTCCTCACACCCTCCTTCCCTCCCTCTCTCCTCTCAGACTCTGGACGGGGGTCTGAACGTGATCCAGCTGGAGACGGCGGTGGGCGCGGCCATCAAGAGTTTCAACAACGCTCTGGGAGTGAACGTGCCGCGGAGCCGCTTCCTGCCGGTGAAGACGTCCTCCGACCTGCTGCTGGTGATGTCCAACCTGTACAGCCTGGATGCCGGGTCGCTCACCATGAGCAGGAAGAGGGAGTTCCCCAGCACCCCCCACGTGAAGCTGGGCAGCTCCTTCACCAAGGTGAGATCCAGAGAGAGGGTTATTACTGAAGAGACAGTTAGATACTGCTCTGAGGTCAGCTTTAACTATCTCATCACTTTCTAAACTACATACTGCTCTGAGGTCAGCTTTAACTATCTAATGACTTATTTAAATAACTTTCTAAACTACATACTGCTCTGGGGTCAGTTTTAACTATCTAATAACTTATTTAAATAACTTTCTAAACTACACACTGCTCTGGGGTCAGTTTTAACTTCCTAAACTACATACTGCTCTGTGGTCAGTTTTAACTTTCTAAACTACACACTGCTCTGGGGTCAGTTTTAAGTTTCTAAACTAAATACTGCTCTGGGGTCAGTTTTAACTTTCTAAAAACATACTGCTCTGGGGTCAGTTTTAACTTTCTAAACTAAATACTGCTCTGGGGTCAGTTTTTACTTTCTAATAACTTATTTAAATAACTTTCTAAACTACATACTGCTCTGGGGTCAGTTTGAACTATCTAATAACTTATTAAAATAACTTTCTAAACAACATACTGCTCTGGGGTCAGTTTGAACTATCTAATAACTTATTAAAATAACTTTCTAAACTACATACTGCTCTGGGGTCAGTTTTAACTTTCTAAACTGCATACTGCTCTGTGGTCAGTTTGAACTATCTAATAACCATTTCCATTTCCAGAGAAACCAACACAGCCATGGTTAACCCCATCTTCACGGCCTACTGTATATTTTCTACCTTTTAATGCTGTTTTAATTCAATTTTGAGATGTTTAAATTCTAGTATTGTTTATTTCTACTCTTTAATTTCTACTTATGTGCAATGCCTTGTTTTGTTTTGTTGTTTTTTATGCTGCTGCAAGGCAAAAATGTCCCAAATTGGGATCAATAAAAAGTACCTCTTATCTTATCTTATCTTAATAAGTCTAGGATTTCATCACTTTATCTAAAGAAAAAACACAATTATTGTTTTGTTATTTTTTGAAGAAGAAAATAATATGTATCTTTGGTGACTAGGTGTACTGAAAATAATGAAATTCTTCCCGATTGTACCCTGTGTAACATGATGTTTTGTTTGTGTTGTGTTCAGGTCCAGCAGTTCCTCTGCAGGTTTGAGAGCATCCCTGACATGTTGGAGCTGGACCATCTCACCGTGTCTGGAGACGTGACCTTCGGGAAGAACGTCTCTCTGAAGGTCAACCACTCTCACAGACACTCACCTCTCACAGTTTGCCAAAAAGAAAAAATCATAAAAAGTCATAGTAATATTTAAAAGTAGTAATGCAGTCTGCCAAAAAAAAAGTGAACTAAAAAGTCATAGAAGTATGCGATAAGAAGTCATATTATGTTACAACAATTTCATGAAATAGTATATGCTTTAACAATAGCATACAACTGTGATGTACAGTAAGTCCAAAAACAATTCTTCTAATGACTTTCTAGGATTCTTCTAGGATTCGTTATATTGTTTTACATCCTATGACCTTTTTGTAATCTTACTTTCTCCTTCTCTCATGAATGTTGTCCATACACGGTACCGATCAGGCATTGATAACCTCTTATAAATAACAAAAGTAAAAATGAAGTAGATTTCTGACATCATAGAACAGAGTCGAAGCTTGCCTTTACATCAACGCATGAGTAATACAAATGTAATGATATAATATATATTAGTAAACAGTCAAAGGGGACATTTTTCTATTTGTAATACTTTAAATACATTTCCTTATTTTCCTTAATTTTCAAAACAGGACAGAGTATTTTTTTTACAGTGAATCAGAATCAGGTTTATCACCAGGTAGGTTGACACGTACGAGGAATTTGACTTGGTGTCATGGTGCATACATAAAAGTAAAAAGAACACAGATAGCGAACTATATTAAGAACACTGTAATACAAATATAGTAAGATAGCAATAAATAAAGCAGTAATTTACATCGAAATAGAATGCAATAAGTGCTGTATTAGTTCTAACTGAATGATCCTTATACGGATCTGATACCTCCTATACCTCTGCCAACAATACACCAGTCAAATAACCTCTTTACCTCCTTCAGGGAACCGTCATCATCATAGCCAATCACGGAGACCGGATCGATATCCCCGCCGGAGCGATGCTGGAGAACAAAATCGTTTCTGGAAACCTGCGGATCCTCGACCACTGATGCATTCGGAGAAAGAAAGCGATTTCAAACAAGCCATTTGCACTTGAAAAGACTCTAAGATGATTTCTTCTGCTCTAATGAACTATCACACGTTGGTTTCTTTGAATGTAACGACAACCTGAAGGGTCAAAGGTCAACGTCTTCCTGTCTGCAGACACGAGGGAACTTCCCGTTTCTGAAAACACCGTCTGACCCCTGTGGTGTTTCTGCTGTCAAATAAAAAAGTGCAATACCGTCAACAGAGAGTCATGTGGTGTTGTATCTGGAGTTTGATACCAGATTTTGGATTATTTTTAAAGTTTTTTTAAGTCATCTCAGTTTGACTTCACCTTCTGGATTCATGAAAATGTACAATATCAAAATAAAAACCTCCAGAAAGAAGCTCTTATTCAGAGGGACAGACCTTCGAGTTTCATTTACGGCATTAAGGTACTGTATGTGTGTATGTATACAGATATGAACATACATTAACAAACTATCCGTATAGTATTATTATAAACCAATACTTATGCATTGATGTTTTTACAGTTTTATATCAGACTACAATTTAAGTTTTTTCTTTATTATGAATTACTCTTCGGATTTATTCTTGATTTATCGTTGGTTTAAATGAAATAAAAGTATTAAATGCTGTCACAATTTTCAATAAAACATTCTCAGTTTTGTGTCAGTGAAGAGGCATAAAAGCCAGAAACTAATCATTTCAACCATAGTAACTTTAATTTGCCTTAATAGAAAGATGACATTTTTTTTTTTTCTTTAAAGTATATTTATCTTAGATCAATTGTCTTCACTGTTCAATATTATTTTATATTTAATAAAATGTAATTTGGATTTTTAAGGAAGGGGGAGAAATTTTTTTTTTGTCAATTATCACACTTGGAAAGATAAATCCGCAAAAAACTGTAAATTGTAATTTGCTAAGAAAACTCCAGTTGGTGCATCTCTAATTTGAAGACAATGTTTTTGGACATTAATGACGGATAATATTCTGACACTTTATCAACAGAGCAATTATCTGACCAAGCCTTAAATCTTAAAATGTGCAGCAGATAAAGAGACTGAAGAAGAACAAGGCGCTCCATCATCCTGTTTTATTCACATCAGGTTTGAAGAATTCAAGACATTTTGGATTCTCAGACATGCAGCCAGACTCATCCACACACACTCACTCACTCACTCTCACACACACACTCAGACACACACACACACACACACAGTGGTATGGTAGGCACACTGTAGTGGAGCTCAGATGTGTCGTCTGACAGTCAAAAGTAGGCACTTCTGAAGCAGTGAGGAGAATCCCTGTTTTCAGGGAGCTGCAGTCACATCACTCATTTGAGCTTAAATCTATACGAGAACATTTAGGCAGATGTGTTTCTGAGAACAGCTGTTTCATATATCTCAGGATAACAGGATCGATGTCCCTGTATTAAAGTACTCAGCAGTTAATGCAGTGAGAATAAAGTTCTGTTCTCTCGTCATCTTAAATTTTTTAGAGCTAGACTGTAGTGTTTATATATTAGTTAGGCGACTGATGGTGATGTGACTGCAGCTGGACAGAGGAGTTTCTTTAAGACGGAGCGCAACGACTGAATTAGGAGCAGGAAATCAGATCATTGGAGAAAAGAATCTGATGATTGGAGTAAATCTGAATTTTTTTTGTTTAAGCGAAGATCTGAAAAGAAAAATCTTAAGTTTTGATGAAAATCTGAAAAAAAACATCACATTCTTGGAAAAACAAATAATCAAATGTTTGGAGAAAATCTGAAAAAAATTAAAAGTCGGAAAATCTTTTGAATTTTTTTTGAAAAAATCGGTTTGGATTCAATCTGACATTTTGACGCATTATTTTGCTGCAGTAAAATGTTAAAATGTAATTCTTGATGTCCTGTTTTAAAGTTCCAGTGTAGATATTAAAATCAGATTTTCTGCTCCGTTTCGAGTTGCGCTCCGGAGGAAACAAAGGGCTCCCGCTCTGATCATGCAGAGTAAATAAACCACAGCAGGAGGAGAACAGTAGTTTGAGTCAGCAGCTGATTTTCATGCTTCATGTTCTGCAGTCTCATCGTTAAACAACACGTAGAAAAATCACCCTTGATCATCACAACCATTGAATATCACTCAGCTGAAGAAAATGCATAATTTAGTAGAAGTGTAATTAAAGAGTTAAATCCCCCAGATGAAGTGTTTTGCTTTGGTAGGGACAGGATGTCGCTGAGAGTTGTGATGCGTTCACAGTCCTGATGTTTTACATTTGACATTTTTCAGGGAGTTAACTCTTCAATTACACATTTTTCAGATTCCTCCAGGTCTCACATCGTCTGGATTTCCAGGTCTTGAAGTCTGCAAAATATTTCTTGAGTATAAAAGTTTAAGAATCCATTTCCACCCGTCACCACAGCCCATAATCATCAGATGAATGAGGTTTTGGGATAAAGAAACGTGTTGATTCCTTCAGAGAACGAGCAGAATCTGAACCCTGGATCCTCGGCTGTGAAATCTGCGAAACCAGCTGCAGAAAAAATCGTTGTGCGTTGGTGATAAAAATCCCTTCATCCCTCCGACGTTGGAGGAAAAAGTCTGCCAGAAGGTAGAATGCTTCCAAGACGACAGAAAAATAAATTACCCGCCTTTTCTCAAACATTATCTACACTCCCACTTAAACCGTCTCTAATAATTTACTATAGCTTCTCTGTTGGATTGCACACAGTGATCAGCACTTTTTAAGGAGGCTCTGTGTTACTTGATAACAGTTTTTAAGGTGGAGCTCAGGAAGCCCCTGGTTTTGTGTTTTTTGGTCCCTCCGGGCTTCCTTCCCCCCTGAGGTCGTCTCCACTCTGTCTCCGGGTCGATGCTGGACGTCCCGTCTCTGTCCTCCATCACCTCTTCTGCTCCCAGATCTCCACCATGTTCAGATCCAGCCGGTCCAGGCTCTTTAACACCTGCACGTTCTCCGTGTAGAACGCAACGTCCACCACCACCAGCCTGCAGACAGTCACATTTAAAACTGTTAGACTCGAGTTAAAGCCATTTATTGTTATATAGAATAATTATCCTCCTCATGAAATCATTTTAAAAACACAACACATGCTCAAACATCTCGTGCTACCAGATTCTGACTGTGTGGAATTCTTCTAGAGCAGTGTTTCTCAAACTTTTTCATACCAAGGACCACTTAACCAATAAAAAAACACTCGCGGACCACCTAACTCCACAAATATCCAAAATCACATCGTTTTTCTAGAACAGATTACAAATCGCCTGAAAATGGTAGAAACAAGTGGCAACATGTGTGATGAAGGTGTTGCGCTGGGATATATCATGCAATCAAAAGAAACTGAAGCTCGCTCCATTGCGGAGATATTCCTGTGAGAGTGCAGAAAACGTACATTTATTTATTTATTTCAAATGTGAAATTTTACCAATATACTCACGGACCACTAGGGGGCGCTCACGGACCACACTTTGAGAAGCAC
Source organism: Dissostichus eleginoides (assembly GCA_031216635.1). Taxonomy (NCBI): domain Eukaryota; kingdom Metazoa; phylum Chordata; class Actinopteri; order Perciformes; family Nototheniidae; genus Dissostichus; species Dissostichus eleginoides. The sequence continues at coordinate 32,436,335 of CM062266.1, read as the reverse complement.
TGCCTAGTGCATCTTATTCTGCTCATGTTCACATCAGTATTTAGTGCCTCTAATGGGACATAAATCACCCTTCATGTCAAATAGGACTTCTGTGCTGAGTCGAGCTTGTTGGAAAAAGTCATAGGCGCACAATTTACTCAAGTACTGTGGGCGAGTATACATTTAAGTATTTACTTCCATTTAAAGAGTCCTCTCCTGCTCATTTTCAGGTTCATATCAGTATGTAGTGTCTCTACTTTAAAGAGTCCTCTCCTGCTGATGTTCAGGTGTATATCAGTATGTAGTGTCTCTACTTTAAAGAGTCCTCTCCTGCTGATGTTCAGGTGTATATCAGTATATAGTGTCTCTACTTTAAAGAGTCCTCTCCTGCTGATGTTCAGGTGTATATCAGTATGTAGTGTCTCTACTTTAAAGAGTCCTCTCCTGCTGATGTTCAGGTGTATATCAGTATGTAGTGTCTCTACTTTAAAGAGTCCTCTCCTGCTGATGTTCAGGTTCATATCAGTATGTAGTGTCTCTACTTTAAAGAGTCCTCTCCTGCTGATGTCCAGGTGTATATCAGTATGTAGTGTCTCTACTTTAAAGAGTCCTCTCCTGCTGATGTTCAGGTGTATATCAGTATTAGTGTCTCTACTTTAAAGAGTCCTCTCCTGCTGATTTCAGGTGTATATAGTATTAGTGTCTCTACTTTAAAGAGTCCTCTCCTGCTGATGTCAGGTGTATATCAGTATGTAGTGTCTCTACTTTAAAGAGTCCTCTCCTGCTGATGTTCAGGTGTATATCAGTATGTAGTGTCCTCTACTTTAAAGAGTCCTCTCCTGCTGTGTTCAGGTGTATATCAGTATAGTGTCTCTACTTTAAAGAGTCCTCTCCTGCTGATGTTCAGGTGTATATCAGTATTAGTGTCTCTACTTTAAAGAGTCCTCTCCTGCTGATGTTCAGGTGTATATCAGTATGTAGTGTCTCTACTTTAAAGAGTCCTCTCCTGCTGATGTTCAGGTTTATATCAGTATGTAGTGTCTCTACTTTAAAGAGTCCTCTCCTGCTGATGTTCAGGTATATATCAGTATGTAGTGTCTCTACTTTAAAGAGTCCTCTCCTGCTGATGTTCAGGTGTATATCAGTATGTAGTGTCTCTACTGGGACATGTCTCCATGCTTTAATGTTCAAAAAGCTCTTTATTTTTCTCATACTGCCTGTGCTGCAGCACCTCTTTTCACCCTCTGTCTGAAACCAGAGCCCAGTCTGCTCCGATTGGTTAGCTGGCCGGCTCTGTTGTGATTGTTCAACCGCTTAGAGATGTCCCGCCCCTTAGCCTATACCAGACAATGTGCTGGAGCGCTATGGTGATGTCACTTTGTTACGTAAGTAAACAAAGGATTTCTTTGAAGGTTCTTGGACCTCAACATGCCTAATATTTTGCATATAAACCAAATACATTTGTATTATCTTTAGGCAGGAAATGACCCCTGATTAGTTTTAAATTAGTTTATAGTCATTAAGTGTGTGTTGTGTTACCCGTTCTGTGGTCCTCCGTCATTAACGACCCCGAGTCGAGATAGCTGCCTCTTCAGGTGTAGCTTAAAACTGGCATTAATCCTCAGAAACAACATCTGCACAGAAACACACATCTGTCTGAGATGCAAACTAACTCACAGAAACACAGCACATTATTACTTTGTATCATTATGTAAACAACAGTGAAGTGTGTAGAGTCTCACCTGCGTCTGCTCTTCAGGAAGGAGCTCAGAAATGGCTTCGTGCATCTTGGCCATCTGTTTGCAGACGTTTCTGAAAACAGCCGAGGGCATCGGAGCCTTCACTTCATACTGAGGACACACACATACACACACAATATTATATATAGTATAGCATTAAAAGCAATATAATAAAGAATACCATTAAACTTAAAGTATGGCTATAATAGAGTGTAAACGTTTCTTCCATAGGGTCACAAAGATGGCTAGAGTTGGAGTTGAATACATTTCTATAAATCAACATTTGTTCAGAGTTAAAACTGAGGTTCCAGAGTGCAGCACAGCTACAGACATGAAGCGCCATATGACTACACATAAATATGTAATAATCACGTCAGAGTTTAAACATTCAAACCTGAGCTCACCTTTGATAAAACCTTCTCAGACAGACTGTCCATGATGGCCACCAGCTTAGCAGAGACCTCCGCTATGTGATCGTTGTAGTCCTGCAGAGCAAAAAGACAACATTTGAACAAAACAACTTTTAGATCTTAGAATAAAACACATTGATGATTGTAGGTCAGTACAAATATGATTGACTTTTATTTTAATTGAATACTTCCTTTTCTACTCCTCTACATTCCCTCCTTCCTGTCCCGTGAACCAATCATATCTCTTTGTGAGCGTTACCTTGGTGATGTGGTCGAAGTGTCTGAGCACGCTGTACTGTTTGGGCTGCAGTTTGGTCTCAAAGTGAGCTCTGATGATGGGAATGTACTGAACCACCAGCTGCAGGCAGCGGGAGGCTAACGCTACACACACACACACACACACACACACACACACACACAGAACAAACACACAGCAAAAATTAAACAGCAGAAGCAACACTTCGCAATAATTAGCGCCTCCATTTCCAGTATTGAAAGCTCCTCTACAGGCGGTGATCTGAGTGTGTGTGTGTGTGCATGCGTGTGCGTGTGCGTGCGTGTGTGTGTGTGTGTACCGAGATTTTTGGTGGTGATGGTCTTCAGGCCGACGACCTGCAGAGCTCCGGCTCCCAGAACCAGCTGGCAGCTCCGAGAGTTGAAGTGCTGCAGAAACCACAGAAGAAGAAATGATTTTAGAACACGATGCTAAGCTAACGGTGTGCAGCTGCTACAGGGCAGGACACATCGCTTTTATAAATAAAAAATACACCTTAAGATAAGATAAGATGGATACAATTAATATATCAATTAATTAAAATGATATACAGTTAAGTCACTTTTAAATAAGAAATGAATGAAATCTTGAGGAGGCTCTGACCTTGAGGAGGTCGGACAGACGGGTCAGCATGTCGGTGGCGATGGATGGGATGTCGTTGACACACTGACAGTATTCCAGAAAGATCCGGATCAGCAGCAGCACCGTCCTGTTACAACAGTTTACATCGTATGTCAATATCTCAGACTATAATTCCAGGTAATCGTTTAAGACGAGGATTGTATGATTAGTTTTAAGTTATGAAACATGAACACTGGTGTGATCACGAACCCGACGACGGCGTATTTCTGCCCGTTGACGAACAGAAACTCTGTGGGCTTCCTGTCCTCTTGACCTGCACACAGAACATAATAATACTTACATTTATAAAATACTGGTTGATCTGAGAAGTGACATCTCTTTGCTGATAAAGAATGATTGATTAGGTTATTGATAACAGCTCATGTTTCCCATCTAACATCACTGTCAGTGTCAGAGGTTAATTGTTCTACACTGAAGACATTTTATTAAATATGTATCTCAGTCCAGACATCTTCTGGGTCTTTTCATTCTGAGTCTTTTTGTGAACAAGCACCCAATCAAGTGTATACTATTCACTGGTCACATGTAGCACCAGTTTCCTTCTTGCATAGCAATAAGCAGAACCAGAGGGGGGGTAGGGAGCTGAAGTTTGGGGGTTTTGTGTACCTGGGATTTTGCGCTCTGGTAGAGTTATTCTTCCGTCAGCGATGGAGTTCACCAGATCCTGGAACTCAGCGGGAACCTCCGCCTGCTTCCAGCGCTCGTTATCCAGGAGGAGGCTGCAAAACAACAACAAACAACAGACATCAAGCACCAGGACACACACACACACACACACACACACACACACACACACACACACACACACACACACACACACACACACACACACACACACACACACACACACACACACACACACACACACACACACACACACACACACACACACACACACACACACACACACACACACACACACACACACACACACACACACACACACACACACACACACACCTAAAGACACGTCTTGATTGGCATTTCAACTGAAAGCTTATAAAGTTGAAAACTGTTCATTTTTACAGTATTATTTCACGTAAATTTGTCATTTAAAAAATGTGAAGACAGTTTTTTTTGTCAGTAGTCGTAGGCAAGGCAAGTTTATTTATATAGCACCTTTCAACACATGGCAATTCAAAGTGCTTTACAAAAATGAAAGACATTAAGAGCATTAAGAAATAGTGCAGCAGAAACATGCTATAAAATGGCATTATAAAACACTCATCGTACAGTAGTTTACTTTGTGAGTTCTCGGACACACCGGAGACACATATTTATGTATAAAACACATCAAAAAGTGCATTTTGGATAATAGGTGACCTTTATAAAAACGTGATAACTGTTTTCTTTGTCAGTAGTTGTACAGTAGTTTATGAAAGCGGAGGTTGTAAATCATATTCTCTCCTGTGTGCTGTAATCTTCCCGTCTGTGTTTCTGCTAACCTGAGTTTGGTCTTGCGCTCCTCGTGGAAGCGGTGCACGAAGCGGTTGGCCTGGCTCTGCAGCGCCCCCCGCAGCGAGGCGCTCCTCCGCCCGCTCAGATCCTCCGTGTCCCGCACGAACCCCTCCACCGTCTGAGAGAGCAGCACGAAGTCCGCCGAGCTGAGGCGCTCCAGAGAGCCGTCCTGTGGAAACAGAGGGAAGCTTCACGGACAGTGTTTCCAGAGAGGACAAAAGTACACACATCCTTACTCAAGTAGAAGTACAGATACTCGTGTTTAAAAAATACTCTGGTCAAAGTAGAAGTACTGACTAAACTTCTTTACTCAAGTAAAAGTAAAGAAGTATGGGCTTTGAAATGTACTTCAGTAAAAAGTACCCATAACTAGCAGCTGTTTTAAAGAGTACCTGACCTCCCTTTATATTAATAGAACAATAATGTCATTGTTAGCTAATGAATGTTTCCATGCTGAACAACGGCAACGTTTTCATTGGTCCCTCTTCTTTAGATAAGACCAGGAAATGATGGATACACGGATCGTGTTCAAATCAATAGGCACGCAATGACTCTAAATAATAATGATCACGCCACCAAACACACATTCAAACTAAAGGAATCAGCCTGTTTGGAAAATGTAAGAAGTAGAAAGTTCAGGTGTTTGTGTTCAAAATGTAAGAAGTCAAAGTAAAAAGTAGTGGAGTAAAGTACTGATACCAGAAAGATTTACTTAAGTACAGTAACGAAGTATTTGTACTCCACTACTTCCCACCTCTGGTATTTCCTTATTGTATTATTAACTCCTCCTCAGGTGTTGTGTACCTTGGCCCTGGCGGTGAGCACTTTGACGCAGCGGTCGTGGCTCACGTCGGATGCCGTGTGCAGAAGCTCCTGCAGCGTGTTCATCACTCTGTTCAGCTCCAGGTCAGACGGCATCATGTTCTCACCGGACCTGAACACACACACACACACACACACACACACTTACCGTCTGAGACTTTTACACACACCTGAAAATCCCCCCTGTCATTATAATCGCCACAATCAAACCTGCGATACAGGATCACAAACTTAAATAAGGGTAGACAGATTTGCACTTGTTGTTCTAGGACACTAAATATGTCAGTAAATACGACTATGAGACTACTCAACGCCATCACACACATCACACCCAACATTAGCCGCCTTCAGCTTAACGACATGAAGTCATGCGACCGCGCTGTAGTTCCTTTGTAGCTTAATGTTAACTTTTAAGTTTTGGACATTTAATTTATGCTTCGTAAATCATAAAAGTGAGATAATCCTGTGCATTTGCCAAACTTTTTCTACAATATTTCAAAAATAAAATGGAAAAATCTCTTATTTCTTTGTTTCAAACTGGACCCCTAAAAGGCTCTTAAATGTCAAAACAGAGTAAAAACAAATGGAGAAATCTTGAGTATCTTACATGTAGCTCTGCTCGCGGCTGACGGAGGTCTCTGTGTATCCAGAGGCGGAGTCCCTCTGCTGGAGCCTCGCCCCCCCCACCGAGCTCTGGTCCTGGAGCCTCGCCCCCCCCACCGAGCTCTGGTCCTGGACCCCCTGCTGGGCCTCGTTCAGAGCATCGCTGATGAACAGCCCCTCGTGGTGAGGTAGGCCAGCTCCGCCCCCCCCCCCTGCAGCAGCTCCGGGCCGGGGGGGGCCTCCTGAACTAAAGCAGCTTCCTCCAGGAGGCGGAGCTTCTGGGTCGACGCCAGAACCTCCAGAACCACGTTTTTAATCACGGTCTGAGTGGCCTGAAACACACAGCAGGGGAATAAACGACGCAGTCAGACAGGTTTTAAAGGTCTCCTAATATACTATTTTTAGGCATATAAAATAGGTCTCAGATATATAAAAAAACATGTCTATGAAGTGTTTTACACAAGATAACAAACAGATCACCCATCTAGCCACGCCTCATCCCCCTCTATTTCAGCCCTGTTAGAGAAGTGCTGATTCTGGGTCCGTAGCTTTAAAAAAAAAAGAATTCATGCAGGAGAATTCTACCCAGATACTCAGCTTTTTGACACATACTCTCTGAGTGTTAGCGATGCTCGCTAATGTAAACAAAAACCATATTACGTCCAAAACACATTGCACATTGTTTCTGATAGCGACGTTTCTGATAGGGCCGTGGGTGTAAAGCCAGCCCACATTTCAGATATTACGTCATATCGGACGCAAATCTGGATCAGCTCCGTTGTTCCCCCGTTTTTTGAGATGTGGGTACGGAGGAGAAAAGAGAGGGTTTTATTTTCTGATGCTGCTGAGTTCCCTGACACCGGGGACACATCTTTATGTATAAAGACATCAAAAAGTGCATTTTGCATGATGGGAGACCTTTAAAGTCTTTTTTTCTGCAGCTGAGATCAGACTCACCTTGATCCTCTGCAGGAAGAGGAGGAAACTCTCAAAGACGTTTTTCAGCAGCTCGAACCACTGAGGGAACGTCATCAGACGGGTCTGGTCCGCTACCCTTCAGACACACACATTTCACATAAAGTTTATAAAGATAATACACCTGTATGTATATTAACTAAGCACATAAACACTCTTTATATACATCCCTTTACTTGAGAATTTCCCCTTATATCCAACTTTATACTTATACTCCACTGCCTTCACTGAAACCTTCAGTATCTTTTCAGATTACACTTTTCATCCTCTTCCTGTTCAGTGTAAACCATGTATCTCCAGATGTGTTGATTTTAAAAGTTTGTGATGAACTGAAAGATGAAATTTGCCTTTATGTGTTGAGAAAAATCTAAAAAAAAAAAGGATCCAATTTCGCTAACTAAATAAACAATTGAAAGTAAAAACTATTAAAGGTAGGGTAGGTGAGAATGGAGAAACCAGCTCGAGTGCACTAGAATTTGAAAGTACGCAGCCGAAAAAAATCTGCCCCTTCCTTCAGACTTCCTCACAGAGCCCCTCCTCCAACACACACGAACGCACACATGACCAATGAGGGCACGAGATCAGTTTGTGCACGAGATTTTAGCCGGGCCGAGGCAGATGATTGGTCGTGCTTTTTACAGCGCCACGGCTTCCACAGATGAAATGTTTTGATGTATTTATTGTGAAAGCATTTAATATATTCATTGCTATCGGGATGTTAAGAGCATTCCATGGGATATAACAAAAAGTGTTTCTGAAGTGAATTACCTACCCCACCTTTAAGTGTAAAATGTTTAATGTCACAAATGTGAAAGTTGTCTAAAGATTACCCAATAATCAGACTTTTTATTTTATTTAAACTCAGATTCCTCTTGTAGCACTTCAGTGTTTCTCAGTATTCAGGTGTGAAACATGATGTAGTTTCATCGTGTTCTGCTCATAAAACATCTCGGTCTATTACAGTCAAACCAATTCTTCTGCATTTCAAGTTATTTTCCCAACGTATCCAAAAGTCGATGCAAAATCTTGTCACAAAAATATATATATATATAAACTTCTATGCTGTAAAAAAACTCTGCTGTTACTCACTTAGTGATCACTTCAGTGTCGATGTCTTCTATTTGCAAAACATTTTCTGCCACACACTGAAAAACACAAACAGATTACGAGTTTTCAAATCACATAATGACTAAATGTGTGATCAGTGATCTGTAGTATATAATGTGAAGAATGTTTAAGAATGTTTTACAAAATAAAAATGATGTTCAGGAGGTGGTACCTGAGAGACGATGGCCTTCACCGCCATGATCATCTCCTCGCTGTAAATATCCAGGAAGTCGAGCTTCCTCTGCCGCAGCAGGCCGAACACCAGAGACTCCAGACGCTCCTGACACACACACACACACACAAGATAACACACACACAACAAAAAGTAACACATTTAATACTCAACAATACCAGTGCAGATTGCAAATGAATCAGTGTTAATCTGGACAGGTAGCAGCGTTTCAGACGATAGGAAAAGTGATTTGAGATAAATTAGGATTCCTTCACCAAGCTGAAATCAAACTAATTAAACATCACAAGCAACAAATCCATAATTAGCCCCAAATGAATATAATCTTTAGTTCAGGCCGAGCCAGCTCGATGTAGACAATAATAAAAACTGATTCATAAACAATAATATAGACCCCCTCCCCTCCACTAGGGGTCTCTGTGTAATTGCGTTCGGCTTATTTGTGTTTCAGGTATACATTCATCAGCGGTAAATCTACATAAAAGGTCAATTATTATTAATTTAATCCTGTTGACGCTTGGATTATTTGAAAATATATATCTTTTTGTATTAAACACAATCTTTTTTAATCACATTTACACTGACTGTAACCAAAAAAAAGTATAGAATAGCAAAATATATTTAAATAAAATTTAAAAAATGTAATCCAAAAATTGTGAAATCCATTACGAATGTCCCGGTCTTGATAGTGCTTATAACTGAATACATTTGTTTAACTTCATAAATAAAATAATAACAATACGATCTGACCGAGATACATTTATATTATAAATAATAATACATTTAGTACATTTTAAAATATACCGCCCAGCCCAAACTCAAAGATTCTTTCCCAGCAGTCACCAAAGCAAAAATTATTTAAATTGTTTTCATGAGTTTCTCATCCTGCTTGGAGACCAGATGGATTAAGTTGCTCCAGTTATCTTTCTGGGGCTTATCAATGTAGGTGACACCATAAATCATCAGAAAAAAATGTAATAACTCCACCCATCTGGCACTCCATGCACATTAAAACAAGCGCTCACATGATTATCCCCACACAAGATTTGTTATCGATCCATGTTGCGACACCAGAGCTTGATTTGAGCAGCAGGCGGGATTTTGATTTGAGTTCTTTGCATGTCTGTGTGTGTGTGTGTGTGTGTGTGTGTGTGTTTGTGTGTGTGTCACCTTCTGTGAGGCATCGTTTGGTACATAGATCTGTGATGGGCACAGCATCCGTTAAATACACACAAATCACATTAGTGTCTCTACAGTAAGAGCAAATGTCTGCAGCTGCACAAAAAGGATGTTTTTGGTTTTCTTAGAGACTGGCGGTTTGCCGCTATTGATCAAGCAGCTGTAGAGAGACAGGAAGTGGGATGTCATGCGGCTAAAGGCCACAAGTTCTACTTAAATAGGCTTTTTATTGCCTGTGAAAATGAAAAACTAACGAATACAAAACATGAAACCTCAGCTTTTTTTAAACAAACACCCCTTTCTTTTCAAATGTCATTTACAAAAACACAGTATAACTAAAGACTTTAAAAGATCCTACTTAATATTTCAATATGTTCTAAATTAATCTTAAGCTCCCTCAACACATTCTGTATTTAATTAAAAACCATACGATTTATTTTGAATTGCAAATGTAATTCCTTATCAAATGTATTTTCTCATTTAATTTTCTAAATCATTATGAGGCCTATACAGAACTTCCTTAAGTAACTTCCTTAAACCTCCAGCTCTCTGTGATAGAGATACATTTGCAACCTTTAAACATTCAATTATATTCTCTCTCTTATAGTAATTTAATGTCAGGCCCTTCTTTGTTTGAGGCGATTGTCAACATCTCCTAGAAGAGGGTTTTGACAAATAAAAAGCTGAGGACACAACAATGAATAAGTGTTTTTGATAGGGATGCTCCGATCGATATCGGCCGATATTCACTCTCTGCCGATCGATCGGTGCTCTCTAAAAATGCCGATCGCATGACGTAAAATTATGACGTAAAAATACATGACACTTTTCTCTGTGCGCAGCAAAACAAGTTCGCCAAAATGGCTTCACCGGTCTGGCAGTATTTTAAGGTGTCCGAAAAAGACAGTAGAATAGCGGTATGCAACGTGTGTGAAGCAGAAATCCTGCAGCTTCACCCGCTGTGACGGACCGGTGAGCGGAGCAACACACACTAAGAGTTAGACCTAACACACTTAGCTATTTGATCTACCTCTGGAACAAGCTAAACTAGTTATACATATATTTATTTTTCACTGTCGGGTCACTCATGACTGGATCAGTGAGCTGCATGAGTCGGATACTGACAGGCTGTCAGGAGAGAGAGAGAGAGAGAGAGAGGGGGAGAGGGAGAGAGAGAGAAGGAGAGAGAGAGAGAGGGAGAGAGGGAAAGAGAGAGAGAGGGGGAGAGAGAGGCTCCCGTCATTTCTCCCGTGTTATTATCCAAAGTTAATGTAAACTTGAATAATGTACTTCATTTGAATGTAATAATTATGTTGGTTGTTGTTTGTGGAAGCGCCAGTGAATGAGCCCCATTAACTGAGTTTTAAACATCACTTTAAATGGAAGATCCCCATAGGCCCCGCCCATTCGATCGGATCGGTATCGGCCGATACTGATTCCGGCGATCGGCCCCAAAATTGGCGATCGGAGCATCCCTAGTTTTTGAGTTTATTTAGGAGTGTTTTGATGGTACCTTCTCCAGGACGTGCGGCTCGTCCCTCAGGCAGCGGTTCAGGTCGCTGCGGGCGTACATGCTGAAGTCCTCCACCATCATCTTATCAATCAGCTTCTCCAGCTCACACAGCTGAGAGCCCAGATGTCTGAGGGCACAGAGAAGACAGACAGACATTTAGCTGCAGTTTGTGCGGTTTCTGACTTTAAGTACGCAACTTCCTGTACTTAGGCTTTTAAAGGTCACATGAAAAGGTTTGAGAGTCATAATGTGACCATGTCTGACAAACAACAGACTAGACAGTTTAATCTAGATGTTGTTGTTGATAAAAAAAGTGTTGACATTTTTTTTTTTTTTTATATATAATTTTTTCACTGCACTTCATTCAATTTTAATCTCATCATGTTCGGGTGCGATGATTCAGCATTATGTTGTTCTCATTGTGCTCACCCGTCTTTGACTGAAAATACACTGAAATGTTGGCCAAGAAAGATTAATAACAGACTTTCTATCAGTCAGAAATGATATTAAAGTGAAGCCAGCTCAGACGACGTTTTTCATGCTAATTTTCTCCTCTATACTTTATGGCTTCTCATTAACCAGCTCAGGAATAGCTTGAGGTATCTTTGCTTCAATTAAAAGGTCATGTCTGAATCTTAATTTCTACATTAGACTGAAATGAAATGCAGCTTGACACTAAACCACAGTGACATTCACACACAGACACCGCACACAGGGCTTTTTGTAGAAAACTGAGTTGTCACTGCACTTTCAATTTGAATCTCATCATCTGTGATGATTCAGCATTATTTCGTTTTCATCTGAGCTCACCTGCCTTCAACTAAGAATAGACCAAAAAAAAAGGAGGCCAAAAAAGACAAGACTTTCTGTCAGCAAAAAATATACTTAAAATAAAGGGGGAAACGTTTTTGTTCTAAAGCTGGTTTTTTTCTTTTTCGCCTGCATACTTTAAATGTACCTTGTCATTAATCAATCAAACAGCTCAGGAAAACTAATAACTTCTCCCACAAAGTAAAGCAGCTTGAGTGGAAGTATCTTTGCCTCAATCAAAGGTAATGTCTGACTGAACCTGAATGCAACTGAATGCAGTAAAGCCATGCTTCTTAGGTAACACGAAGCTGTCTTTGGCTCTTTTCTGCTGTAACAAAGTACATTTCCCCTCTGTGGGACGAATACAGGGATTCTGATTTACACCACAGTCGTCCCCCCGTCCCCCCCTCCTCACCTGAAGCTGTGGACCCCCTGCAGCTCCTGCTGAAGAACCTCCTTGGTGGTGGAGATGAGCTCCAGTGCCCCCATGAACTCAGCGGTGGAGAGCAGCAGCTGCACGGTGGGCTGCGTCTGGTGCACCGCCGCCATCAGCTTCAGTTTGTTGTGCAGCTTCACGCAGTTGTTTCGGGTCAGGTTGGTGCGCAGGGCCCTCAGAGGCCCCTGGACCGTGACCCGGTCGATGGCGGCGATGCGGCCCCGCAGGACGGCCACGGCCCGCTGAGTGTCCTGCAGACGGTCCTGGAGGTCGTGCTGAGAGGACATGGCGTGGAAAAACGCATCGGAGCGAAGAGAGATCTGCCGGGCGATGCTCACCTCCACCACGTCCAGGTAGTGGCTCAGCTGAGGGGGAACACAGATCAGGGTTGCAGTCGAATAGTCCAGAAATCACCTCCCATCGTCTTTTCCTATCCACTATTCCTTGACCTCTGTGTGAAACGTCACGGGGTTAAGGAATAGTGGATAGGAGAATTCAAAAGGACTTTATGAAAGTTGACAACAGAGAAACCTATATTCTTCATGACCTAGGTTGGAAGTGAAATAAATTATAATAAATTGTCCCCCTCCGGTCCACACGTATTAATCCACATGAATCCCAATACGTATTATTGTATGAAAAGATCTTAAAATAAATACAAATGTACGTCCAGGTAGTGGCTCAGCTGCAGGGGAAATATGATATAGAAGCAGAATACTATGTTAGACAAGAACGTCTATACCTTGGATAAAATTAAACATAATATCAAACCATCAAACACCAGATTGACTTCAAAATATTACTTCTCACCTACAAAACCATCAAACTGAAAGCCTGTGAGGTGTGAGGTGCAGAGTGAAAGAGGGAGATCACCTTCTCCTGCAGGAGTTTGGAGGACGCCACGTCTCGGCTGCTCTTCCCCCCGGCGCTGTTGAAGTGCGACCAGGGCAGCACGCTGTTGAAGGTGGAAGGATCCTCCAGAGCAAACTCAGGCTTCATGAAGATCTGCACATGAAAAACACAAGGTAAAATAAAGATTCTGAACAAAAGTGTCTACGAATTTGCTTTTAACATTTCTATAGTGACAATTACTTCGTAGACATCGCACACAGAAGACAATGACTACTAATCTGTTTTAACTAAGCAAATAAGCAAAAATTAAAGCCTAAACTAATTCTGTTCAGGTTATTTTATCAGGAAAATGTGATCATTTACTGATATTGTAAACCTGGGTTGCACGCAAATAAACTACCCATTTTCACATCTGAATACTGAGAGACACTGAAATGTCTAGAATAGGAAATATAATGTTTAGAGAACTGAAGTCTGTGATCCAATGAAAACAGAGAGCAAAGTAGAAGTGTTACCTTCGGGACTTGTTCCAGCTCAGCTTTGGATTTGTCTAAAAACAAGGAAAGACTCTTTAGTTAAAGTGGATTAACGATGTCTACATCAGCCTGGTGCATGCATCAAAAAAATATGTATAGTTTTGTATATCTGTAGACCAATCAGAGGAGTTCAGTCGTCTGTTAAAAGTAAAATTCTTAAGATTTTTGTGCTAATTTTCTGAGTTTTTTTACAATGTTATCTGTAAAGTGCAGGTCTTGGTATTGTATCATCTTGTGACTGTTGAGAAATAAAATATTGAACATTGAACTAGTTTTTGTGTCCAGCTGCAGATAAACACTGTGTTGGTGTGAGGTTAACGTGTGCTCTTTGTTTGTTTGTGTGTACTCATGTGTCAGAAAGTGATGTGTGTTTCCACTGGTCATTTGAATGGAGAGGAGGCCGCCAGCGTGTGTCGTGCAGCAGCAGCAGATTAATAATTCATACCGTGGTTGGAGTTGTTACTGGAGACAGCTTCCACATCGTCTTTGTTGGGACAGATCGTCTTGCAGCGTTCATGGATTCTTTCCCTCTAAGAATACAACAAATATTTAGGAGTTTTGTGATGAAACTCAACATCTACAGGCATATTAAATCACTGAGTAGTATGTGTGGTTGAGCCTGAGGGTGCTGCTCTAAGGTCACACTTCCTGTTCCAAATGAGAACAACACTTTAAAGGAATAAGGAAGCATCAGAGGAACGTTTCACAGCTGTTCTTCTGTCCTTTTGTTCTATTGTCTGTAAGACATGGTACTGAAACCTGAAGGAGGACAGGAACACACCGAGATAAGTAAGTGGGGACGTCAGGGACATTTCTACAAACTAAAGAGCTCTTACAGAAACTGAAAGACGTCACGTACCAAACGCTAAAGTCTGAGGATTTTAATAACCAATTTCTATCTTGTATTTCCTTATACAGCCATAAGGAAGTGAATATAAAGAGGTCAGTAATACAGAAAGTAATAAGGAATTAAAAGCTGCTGTAGGAGCAGATTTCTGAAAGGGGAAATTTGCATTTGTTAGAGCAAGAAAAGAGGCCGCTTAATATTACCCCCAAAAAGGGGGAAAATGAGAAAAAGAACACCAGAAAGCACAGACACAGCTGCAGCTGTTTATGATGATAATTAGTGAAAAAATCAAAGATTAAGAGGAAAAAATAACTCATTGAGAGATGATTTGATACTTTGTAAAGGCAGCACAACGTGTTCAATAATATGGTTTAATTCAGAGGGTTGTCAGGTCAAAAACTTGAGTTTCATTTACTTTCCAAATGCTAAATACACATTATCAAAGACAGAAATGAGTGAGTGAGTGAGTGAGTGAGTGAGTGAGTGAGTGAGTGAGTGAGTGAGTGAGTGAGTGAGTGAGTGAGTGAGTCTCCCATAATGACTCCATCTGTGGCGCACCACTACAGCTTCAGACCCCACAGAAGCATCATCAATAATAAAAAGACACAAGTGTTAAATCCTTTCAAATGGGAAATAACTGGACGATTGTAGTTAGAGAATATGTTTGCATTAAAAATATAAGTAAAACACAAATAATTACATATAAATATACAAAAACAAAACAATAAAAATGTGACAAATTACTGTGAACAAAAAAAAATACATACAAAAATAATAAAGATTAATAAAATAAATAAATAAATAATAATAATAAAATATGTGCAAAAATAAATCTGAAATAAATTAAGTTAGTCCGCTTTATAAGGGGACGTTAGACAAATCAAGTGTATATCTTACAAAGATGTATTGTTTTTAGTCCCTCTCTTCTTCCCAGGACATTGTTTCCTCGCCTGATGCATGCTGGGTGTTTTAAAACAAAGATGTTTGTCATCGTCGTTTAATTTGAGGATTTAGGGAGATTTTATCGCGGTAAGAAGGAGGAGATTTGAATATTTAAAACCCCTGTATTTACTGACCAAACCTGTACTTCTTGTAATCCCATTGCAGTTATCGATCACATAGACATTTTAATTTCCAAAGATATCACACAAATAAAAAACGGCCCATTCTATGTTTTATATATTAACCCCTATATTTAACTTTTGTTGTTGTACATTGTCAATATTTATTAATACATATTTAACGGGGTTTTTATCCACAACGACTCCTCCTTTCAGTTGTTTTGCATATTACAATAAATAAATGACTTGCAACAAGAGGGACATCCTACACAAGGTTCCCAATCAGGAACGAGTTACACCACAATTACCGGGGGGCTCCCGGGCTTAACAGGTTAAGGGTCAAATGTATTATCACTGGCCCCACCATTGTAACCACTGGCCCGAGAGCATTCGTCCAAAGAATCGACTAATAATGAAGAAAATGAACACATTTGTTGCAATAGTAATTTATGCACAAACTACATTACTACTTGTACTACAAGATTTGAATCAGCAGTTCTTCCTCATTTTCCTCAATTGTACATCTTTGGTTTATTAAAATAATTATATTGTGGTCATTGTTAAAAAATGTCTGCTATTGTTATTATTATGAGTGTTATTATTTGTATAATGCGCTTTCTGCCTTCCTGTCATTAGGAGTTAGACATGTAATGGCTATGTAATAGATTAGATTAGAACCGTCATTCTCCTAAACTGCTGAGACATTTCCCTATTAGGGATGGGAATTTGAAAGCAAATGTATATTCGAATATTCGGCCCCCAAAAAAACGGTTAACCGAAATGTACATATCCTATAAAAAAAATAAAAATGTGGGACATTTTTTGAAAAATAAATACATGTTCAAATAATTATAGAAACCAAGTTGAATTAGTCAAATGTATTGAACTGGTGATCACAGTTTGAACAGTTGACAGCTATAGGCCTACAGCTTTCATGCTTAAAACATAACTTGGTTTTTAAATGAAAGAGGGATCATACACGAACAACATAACGGGTTAGGGTAACGTAACCCTATCACAACAGAGATCAACAACCTCTAACAGGGCCTATCACAGAATGCAGCTATTCAATACTCATTCTTGTTTAAGAATATGAGCATGTCTACTCAGGGGAGAGGCGGCTGCGGAGGCGATTCACAATCAGGCCAGCTGTAGAGAAGACCCTCTCAGCTGGAATTTGGGCGTAAGATGAGGTTTGAGTCTGCGTGATCTGCGTGTAGGGAGGGGCAGCAGCCATATCATTAGCTACAACTAGCTAGATCTGATGGATTTGGACATAAACGCGAGTGAAGTATAACCGGACGCGAGAGAGAGAGAGATCAGCACCTGCAGCTCTGCCCGCTGTGAGGGACCGGTGAGCGGAGCAACACACACCTTTAGACCTAAGACACTTAGCTATGGCACTGTCGTATACATTGAATTATTCCATTTGATCATATGTAATCAACTTAGGCACCCCTCCCAAAACAAACAAAAGGCTTTCATTTCTGCAATTACACAGCACAAAATAAAAAGAGGGAAGCTGCAATCAGGAAACATGTTTCTATAACATCTGTTTCGATATTGAATTTGACGATCAAAACGTGAACAAAGCTAACCAAAGAAATCCCTCAAATCTCAAATGGTTTCCGTAATGAGCGTATGAAAACAAACAATTGATTTAAAAACCGCTTCAGCAGGATTCCTGACACACCTACAGGGTGAGGTGAGGCTGAACTCCAACACCAAGGACAAATATCAGAGAGTACGTCTCCAATGTCTGTAGTCTGTTATTTTGTGAGTTATGGCGCTTTTCCACTGCAGGGCCTCGCTCGGCTTAGTACGGTATAGCTAGGCCTCGTTAGGCCAGGCTCACTTTATGCTGCGTTTCCATTACAGTTTAGGAACTGGGGTAGTAACTATAGTAACGCAGTGTAGGCGGAGCCGTGACGTCATCTTCAATGCGAAACACAGAAAAACAACATCAGCCGTTAGCTGTTAGCCCTCAGAGCTCACAGCTCCTCATATCTGTTCAGAAACTAGACAAAAGTTAAACAAGTACAAACCACAGACTGTCTGTGTTATGGCGAATACAGTCGCTGGTTTATTTATGTCTGTATAGGCCGTTGTTGTGAGTGTGGACGGTCGGAGCATATACTGCGTTAGCTTAGCCGATCTCCATTCAGAAAACACGCATTTTAAAAGGTTTTTCGCCTGCCGTCTGTCTGCAGACTTGTCAAAGCATTAATTCATGGTTTTTACTAACCGGTATCAGTATGTTGTTACTTCGGCATCATTTTGAAACGTGTATTACAATTAAATCACGGTAAAATATGTTCATCTTGTTGTAGTTGCCAGCGATTCTCTCACTAGTTTAGCATACTCAGCCCGGTTGTTGGCCCGGAAGAACCTCGATTTTGGAGAGCCAGAAAACTGTGAAAAAGTACCCGCTAGCCGGAACTACGCCTAGTGGAAACGCAACCAAAAACGGGCCGGGCACAGCACAGCATGCTTAAACCGCGCTGTAGTGGAAATGCGCCATTAGTCACCTAATACAAACGGGATGAAGTAGACTTTATTGCTTTTACATTACTGCTTGGCGATACATGCTCCTTTTGTTTACAACAAGCGAGACAGCAAACTGTTTTTTGAGTGTAGGGAAAATACTGCTTTTAAAATGCTTAACACCAACAAATAGGAATAGAAGCAGAATACTTTGTTAGAAAAGAACGTCTATACCTTGGATTAAATTAAACATAATACAACAACTCAAAGACCATTTAGTCGGTATTTGTTTTATGGCTCTACAAAGCAGCTAAATAAAAGAGAAACTGAGAACATTTCGTGATAAACACATTTGAAGTTTTGTGAGTGAGTGAGTGAGTGAGTGAGTGAGTGAGTGAGTGAGTGAGTGAGTGTGTGTGTGTGTGTTACCTGGGCCATCTCCTGCAGGTAGGGGGCAAAGTGTTCCTTGGTGATGTTGGGCAGGTAGAAGGAGGGCATCACCTCGGTCTCGGCGAAGTCCAGCCCCCACGTCTTAGTGAAGAAGTCTGACTCCCTCTTGGCGAGCCGCGGGTCGTTCAGCGCCGCCGGGAGGTTCACCTTCGAGCTGAACACGGTCCACCTGTCGAGATCCGCCACCACCGAGGGGCCGTCACACAGGCCCCGCCCCTCACCTGCACAGGGGACGAATTACAGTCAGACTGAAGACTCTTCTTGCACTATTTCTATTTTATTTGTATTTACTTGCGGATCTGAAAAACATTCTCTTGCACTATTTTATCTGTTTTATTTGTTTTATGTCCTATATATATTCATGGTGCACTGTTGGAGGAGCCTGTGACTTCAGTTTTTCATTGCCATATCTACCCTGTAGCTAATGAGCACATGTCAATAAAGCCTTGAATCTTGAATTGACAGATAAATCAGTTAATAAAAGCCTTAAAAGGAGCCTTAAATGTTCCCACCTGTGGGCTCCTTGGGGCAGACGTCGGGCAGCGAGCGGAGGCTCCGGCAGCGAGGGGGGGGGGCGTCCCGCTCCTTGAGATACATCCCATCTCGGCCTGGACGAGGCACGGGGGAGGAGCCGTGGCTGGAGGCCATGGCATCGGGAGGAGCCTCCCAGGAGGCTAGCTGAGAGAGACAGAGGGACACACGAAGAACTGGTTAGACACAGGAAATGTATATAAAGGTTACAGCTGCTCTTGTTTTCAACAGATCCCCCCCAAAAAATTGAAATGAATGTATCGGAGTATGATACATCTTCTTCCGCTGTGCCGTTGAGCTCGATTGTTCAGTGAAAACTATTAAAAAACTCTTCAGTTAGCCTCACTTTTGCACTGGTGACATGTTCCTTCATCACCATGCACACACACTCATTTATTTTTGACTCAATCCCACACACACTCTCCTGCTGCCACAAATACTCACTAGAGCACCAAATGTGGTTTAATGCGGCGATGAAAATAGTCCCAAACAAAATGCAGTTATTCCTCCTGTTCGTTGAAGCCGAATTGACATAGCCTCCTTTAAAGAAGGCAGACTATATATTTGTGTTTTTAGAGATTAACATATTTAGTAGTAACCAATTGGCTTGGAGCGGAGAACCACAGACAGGAAGTCAAACATTAATGAGAAAGGAACAAACATGTAGTCTCGATATCTTCATGGAATTTGATGACAATAATGAAAATATAGGTTATAGTCAGACCTGTTAAGCTGCGTTGCAATATTTATTTTTACATCTCTTACTAAAAAACTGTTCAATGTTAAAACTACAACACAGTAAATCATCCGAGCACCAGATTGATTCACCGTTTGTCAAAGCTTTCTGTTTTCTCACTTAAAGTCCTCTAAAGTGCAGGAAGTCACACCTGTTCAGTGCGAGTGTGTTTTCATGCAGCTGCAGAAGCTCAAAGCAGGACTGAAAGTGTGTTGTTATCGCTCAGTGCACTGCTTCAGGTTCAGGGTGGTGACACCGAGTGACTCAATAATAACTGTCACAGTTACACCACCTGTACACGACAGTTCAACAAGTACACACTTCTGAAAACTGTGCCGAGCTGTTTTTATGGATAGTAAAACAAAAATAAAGAGATTTGAGCACTTAACTTAATTATTTATTAAATGTATTACACTTAATGACTGTGTAATAACCCTATCTAAAGTATGTGAGTAAATGGCAGCTTATTATTTACAAGAAAACAATAAACAGTAAATAGTCTTTGGAGATATTTTTAGTCTGAAGATCTTGAAAGGGGTCAATACATTTGTTAGGGGTTTCATGAAACTGTTGGTACAGTATTTAAAAGATGTCACATTCAGATTAAGGAATTTAGTTTTTTTTAAATCCATGGTATTTTCTGAGAATCTTATTGACTGAAATTCACAAAGCAAATAACACTTAGATGAATTACCAACAGCCCCTTAAACTCAACACTGAGCTGTTAGTGACCGTCCTGCTACATCCATCTGCTCTGTCCTCTCCAAAAAACATTGATGACAGAGAATAATAATAATACATTATATGTATATAGCGCTTTCTTGAACTCAAAGACGCTTTACAGTATAAGGGAGGGTGGACAAAAACAAGGACAAACAAAGACAGTCAACAGGAAATGGATGATGGGAGGGGGGGGGGGCTTATGGATAGACAGCGGTGAAGAGATGAGTTACATTTGATTTGATAATAAAGACTGAGTAGCAGCAGAGGATTTGAAGTGGAGTCTTTTCATTTTGTTTCTGCTTTAATCTGACTGCTCAGACTGTGGAGGAGTAAAATCCACTTCTTTGAATCCCATCACACTGATGACAGATTTAGAGGAAGGGTCTGCAGCCTCTCTGTTCCCACCACCACTGTTTTATCTCATTCAGTCTATACATCAAAAACTGTCTCATCGTCACATCCTGAGACGACAGAATACACAATTTGAAGTGTAAATATTCAGACGCTGTTCACCACCTAACAAGACGTCTGCGAGGTAAAAATAGAAATGATTGAGCAATTTATTTTTTGAAAGCAGAAGTGATGCTTAAGAGGGTGGCATAATCAAATAAAACCAGGACTGTCACAGATTTGACTCATCATTATTTGCTGCTGTAAAAAAACACTTAAATGTAATTAAAACATATGTTCTTTCTGACAGAAAGACAGAGAAAGAAAATATTTTGGTTGTTTCTCAGTAATGATGTACATGTTGTTCAAACAGCCAACATTACACAAGATGTTGTGTACCGTCCATCTGTATGTCGCCATGTGTTACATACATGCTGATATCTGCATGTTCATGTGCATGATCAATATTTGAACACTTCTGTGTTCTGGCGGTGTAAGTAAATACCTCTCTGGGACAGTAAATGTAAATATAAAATGTAAGTCATTATAAGAAAGTCAACTTTGACTCTCTCAGTCGACAATCTTATAAAGTGTTTACAATTCAACTGGTCTGTGTTTCTGTAGAAAAGCCAAATAATCAATTAACACTAATATATTTCAGTTTTGTAATAAAGCTCATTAACACTACCTCAAACCCTTAATAACGTATTAATATAATAACTAAGGGGTTTAAATAGGTGCTCCAGCAATGTTGTGTTGCCTGTCCATATAGTTTTGGGTGCTCATAAAAGGACAGATTATGATAGAAGAGGGAAAATCGCAGCAGCAAATAATAAGTGGAGTAAAAAGTACAATATTTAGCTCTGAGATGTGAACTTAGTGGAGTAGAAGTGTAGTTACATAAAAGGCAGTGTTGTACTAACTACATTTGCACAATGACTACTTTTACTTTTGGTACTATAAGTATATGTTGAATGTTAATACTTTTACTTGAGTAACATTTTGAATGCAGGACATTTACTTGTGTATTATTACTACACTCTGGTACTTATACTTTTCCTTAAGTACATGATCTGATAAAAGTAAATACTTAAGTACAGTACAAACACCTCCAATTTTCCAAAATATAAGTAGAACATTTTTAGGAAATGTACTTACATTCCACCACTGGTGTCTTCAGCAGTGACAGAAGCTAGCCTGTTAGCTTTAGCTTAGCTTCCATGCATTGACTGCTGTAGCCGTTAGCGATAAATCCAGTGATCTGATAGTGAGGTCAACACTTAACGGTAACCAAAGACACACAACCCCGCATTAAACAATCGATGACAGGGCTGAGGAGGCTGTGAATATCCGAGGCCTGTGCCAGAAGCTAATGCTAAAGCTAATGTTGTGGGGTTACACGTAGACTAATACTAGCAGCTAACGGCTAACACTCTGACAGGCGGAGGGATATGAGAGACAAAACCGGGAGAGGTCACACACTGCGGGGTGTCGTCCGTACCTGTCGTTAAAAGCACAGCAGCCGGTGTTTGTCCTCTTCACCATCACAGAAACACCGGAGGAACCGGGAGGAAAACATACACAGCAGCAGCAGCAGAGACCATCATGCACCGCAGGAGGAGGGGCCGCTTCTTCTTCTCTCTTCATAAAACTAGCTGCTGACCGGGGCCTTTCTCATTTCTCTAATTCCCCTCCTCGACTTCCCTCCTCGACTCCTATCCTCGTGTCTTAGTCCCGCCCACAGGAGATGCGAGCGGAGGAATCGAGGAGCGGACCGAGGAAAGAGGAGGGGAAGCAGCAGGCGGTTAGAGAAATGAGAAATCCTCTCCTCTGAGCGGTCATTTTAAAGAGACGTCCATTAATGATGACAGGAGGCACAGCAGCCCTCTGTCTGATGGACAGACCTGTGTTCATGATGACTTATTTACTTTTAATTCATTTTTATTTTTTTAAAGTTTTATTTACAAGTATTACAATTAAGCATAGGACACCAAACCTGTCTGTCCGCCGCATCTACGCGCACACACACACACACACACACACACACACACACACACACACACACACACACTGTAGCCTACCACACGCACCTACACACTGTACCAACCACACACACACACCTACAGCTCCTAAAGCATATCATATAGGATACAGCCGTTGTGTATTTTATTATGTGAAGCACTAAATGTTTTTTAGAAAAATATCGACTCTTTGTTTGTAGATATCTACTAAACTACAGCATACAAATACAGAGAGTAATGTAGGCCTGTAATGAGTGATTCTACAATTTAGGGTACATTCCATGTCCATTGATGTCCATTGATGATAATTATAATTATTCTAACTATTTTCTTCAAAAATATCATATTTTGCCTATTATTGGAAAGCATGTTATAATATCACACAAACATTATGTGCATCCTATGCTTTATTTAGCTTGAAATGTGTCATGATGTTCTTAAATTTACAGTTTTTGCTATGTCCGTTTTTCAGTTGAGGGTGTCTTGGTTTCAAAATAATGAATAAAACCATTAAAGTAAATAAAAAAAAGTATTCATTTATTTTAAAAGTCTAAATACTAAAGAATAATAACATTTTTTAAATTGATTTCCTCCTTTAAATAATTTAAATATCTTAATATATGAATGTCCGCAAAAGTTCTGTCAACTATGTTACTAACAGAACTCCCCCCTTTAACTCAAAAATTGTTTGTCCCAATACCATGTCACCAGCATCACATGATGCCATGTTCCTCTTTGGCAGACATTTTGAACACACTGTGGTGATTGTCCTCTAATGTTTTACAATATTTTATGTATAATAGCACATTGTCAATGAGTATATTAATTGACCGTCAACAATGTTACGTACATTGTTATGGTTTACAATTGTTTAATGATTTTAATTCAATTATATGTTCAAATGTGATGTTAACCTGTTCAAGAAAATGACATGTGGTCATCCAGGCAAGGCCTACCATTGAAATGATGGGTCAAAATAGGGAAATTGTCAACTAGGTTACCTGTCAACTAAGTTACCCAGTAATGTAATAACTGTAGTAACTTAGTTGACAGGTAACCTAGTTGACAATTTGTATGACATGTAGACATCATTACACATCATTATCAATGGAATTGTGCACTTCTGCCTTGAAATGAACATAGTGCTGATGGTTAATAATGTGTCCAGTCAACTATGTTATTTGCATCAAATGTTTGAGTTTCATTGTCAACTATGTTGCACCTCATTTTTTCAAATTTAAAATATCTAAAATAGATAACATAAAAAAATGTTTAAGCTTTGCAACTAGTGGATATGTTACACTGAGGAATATACTAACTTGAACCACTGATTGTTTTATTGAGAAAGAACACTTTTTTTGTACTGTTTTGTTGATGTGAAATGCACCCTAAATTATAGAATCAGTCACGTATATTATACACACTGCTCTGCTTTCTGCACGGACCTCACAGCTGTTCTCACTGTAACATCGCGTCGCGATTCAAGCAGTTAATAAAATAATATCCAGGGGATGCATGCAGAGCTGTCATTGGCTGCGATAAGTCCGGCCGTGCGGCACGACTCTTTAAACATCACTGTTGCCGGAAATACATCCGCGGAGGACCCATCAGTGTATCCTCGATTATAGCTCCTCCAGAGAGCCTCCTCGATGCTCGATCCTCGGTCCTCGAAGTGCATTTAGAGCTCATTTCTCTAAATGCACTTCGAGGACCGAGGATCGAGCATGTCCTTCAACACGGCCTAAGTACTTAGATCTTGTACTTGAGAAAGTGTAAGTACTCAGATCTTGTACTTGAGTAAAAGTGGAAGTACCAGAGTGTAGGAATACTCTGTTTCAGTAAAAGTCCTGCATTCAAAATGTTAATCAACTAAAAGTAGAAAAGTATTATCATCAAAATATAGTTAAAGTAGCGACAGTAAAAGTAGTCATTGTGCAGATTGGTCCATTTCAGAATAATATATATGATATGTTTTATAATGATTGATCATTAAAGTGTTCTCAAAGCTGGTAAAGGTGCAGCTAGTTTGAATGACTTTGTATACTGCAGGGTAGCTTGTGAATTTACTCCACTAAATATTTCTTATTTCCAAGTGGGAGGTTGGCCTCATGATGGCGCCATTTATGTTTTTTTTCTTGTCTGCATTGTACTTTTATTTGGTTTAAAAACTCGGTCTGAATCTTTGTGTTTCAAGTCACAAGACAGCAGATTAAAACGTTTCCCCAAGAAATATATTTGTGTTATGATACAAAGCTGGTATTAGGATCATTACACACAGCATTTCTCAGCTCAATTAGAAAACCACATTGCAGAGGAAGCTCACTTGATTTCCCACAAAATAATGAAATACAGAAATATTAGTTTATTCCCCAACATGTTTACATTTCCCTTTTTCCCATAGAAAAGCCTTAAAAAACAAATAGACCAAAGACAATAAAACCAAACTGTGATCATGTCTTAGTGTTAATTTCTCTTTAAGGCATACAACTGTTAGATATTGCATTGATTTACAAAACAAATTACTGAAGAGGTCAAGGAATAAATAAAGAGTGAGGCAAATCATCACAGTTTTGTCCAGGGAAGAACATTCACCACTTAAGAGGACGACAACAAAGCCTGCATCATTATACACGTTCCAAAGAGGGCAGGAATCAGATACATCTATTTATATTGCTCAAAATTAAGTTAAATTAAGTTATCAAAAGGACTCAGGGTTATGCCTGCCTTCTGTTTTTCAGACAAGGCAGGATGATTTTGCAAAGTGCGACAATTACAGGGAATACATTAACTGCAATTTCCTCAACTTCTATGTACTTTAAGGCGAGGACATTACATTAAAGAGTGTGAGGCAATCATCACAGTTTAGTCCAGGGAAGAACATTCACCACTTGAACAGGACAACAAAGCCTGAATCAAAAACCCAATAAATGTATTTATATTGCTCAAAATTCAGTTAAATTAAGTTATCAAACAGACTCATGGTTATGCCTTCTGTTGTTTAGGTAAGGCAGGGTTGATGCGGGATGATTTTTGCAAAGTGTGACAATTACAGGGAATACATTCACTGCAATTCACAGTTTAGACCAGGGAGGAACATTCACCACTTCAGAGGAGGAAAACAAAGAAAGCCTGAATCATATACCCAATAAATGTATTTCTATTGCTCAAAAATTAAGTTAAATTAAGTTATACAAAATTAAGTTATAGAAAGAACTAATTTTTCTGTTGTTTAGACAAGCAGTCTGAGGAGTCTCTAGTCCTTTATTTTACTGTAATGAAAGAAAGCTTGTGGCGGTTTTCTGCCTCTTAAACATCCTCTTGAAGGTAAAGGCTATTATTTAGTTTACATGTTAAACAATAATTCTCTTAAAGTGTGAAGAGGCGGATATTCTTTCATTGCTGCTCGTTTACACAACAGTCAAACTACTATAACTGTATTTATGGGCGACTGTGGCTGTGAGTGAGTGCGGGCGTCTTTCCACCAGAAGGTTGTGGGTTCGATCCCAGCCAGAGCAGTCAACATGTCGATGTATCCTTGGGCAAGATACTGAACCCTGAGTTGTGAATGAGTGTGTGAATGTGTACGAATGTTAATTCCTAGAGTAAGGTACACTGCTCTGTATGAATGGGTGTGAATGGGTGAATGTACATGAACATATAAAGCGCTTTAAGGGGTCGTAAAGACTGGATAAAGCACTATATACAGGACTGTCTCAGAAAATTAGAATATTGTGATAAAGTTCTTTATTTTCTGTAATGCAATTAAAAAAACAAAAATGTCATACATTCTGGATTCATTACAAATCAACTGAAATATTGCAAGCCTTTTATTATTTTAATATTGCTGATTATGGCATACAGCTTAAGAAAACTCAAATATCCTATCTCTAAATATTAGAATATCATGAAAAAGTATACTAGTAGGGTGTTCAACGAATCACTTGAATCGTCTAATTAACTCGAAACACCTGCAAGGGTTTCCTGAGCCTTGAAAAACACTCAGCTTGGTTCAGTAAACTAAATCACAAGTATGGGGAAGACTGCTGATCTGACTGCTGTCCAGAGGACCGTCATTGACACCCTCCATCAGGAGGGTAAGACACAAAAAGAAATTTCTCAAAGAGCAAGCTGTTCACAGAGTGCAGTTTCAAAGCACATCCACAAAAAGTCTGTTGGAAGGGGGAAATGTGGCAGGAAACGCTGCACAACCAAGAGAGATGACCGCAGCCTTAACAGCATTGTGAAGAAGAGTCGCTTCCAGAATTTGGGGGAGCTTCAAAGACAGTGGACTGAAGCTGGAGTCCAGGTATCAAAAGTCACTGTTCACAGACGTGTCCGGGAAATGGGCTACAATAGCCGTATTCCCATGGTCAAGCCACTTCTGAACTCAAGACAACGGAAGAGGCGTCTGACTTGGGCTAAGGAAAAGAAGCACTGGACAGTTGCACAGTGGTCCAAAGTCCTCTTTTCAGACGAAAGCAAGTTTTGTATTTCATTTGGAAGTCAAGGCGCCAGAGTCTGGAGAAAGGCTGGAGAGGAGCAAAATCCAAGTTGCTTGAAATCCAGTGTGAAGTTCCCACAGTCAGCGATGGTTTGGGGAGCCATGTCAGCTGCTGGTGTTGGTCCACTGTGTTTCATCAAGCCCAGAGTAAATGCAGCTGTGTACCAAGAGATTTTAGAGCACTACATGCTTCCGTCTGCTGAAAAGCTCTATGGAGATGAGGAATTCATTTTCCAGCATGATCTGGCACCTGCCCACAGTGCCAAAACCACCAGTAACTGGTGTACTGACCATGGCATTACTGTCCTCGATTGGCCTGCAAATTCCCCTGACCTGAACCCCATAGAGAATATGTGGGGTATTGTGAAGAAGAAGCTGAAAGACACCAGACCCAACAATGCTAATGAGCTAAAGGCCGCTATTGAAGCATCCTGGGCATCCATAACACCTCAGCAATGCCACAGGCTGATTGCCTCCATGCCACGCCGCATTGATGCAGTAATCCGTGCAAAAGGATTCCCAACCAAGTACTGAGTGCATTAATGGACATTTTCAAATGTTTGATTGTGTTTTGCTGTTATAAATCTTTTTTTTTTACTTGGTCTGAGGAACTATTCTAATTTTTTGAGATAGGATTTTTGAGTTTTCTTAAGCTGTATGCCATAATCAGCAATATTAAAATAATAAAAGGCTTGCAATATTTCAGTTGATTTGTAATGAATCCAGAATGTATGACATTTTTTTTTTTTTTTTTTTTAAATTGCATTACAGAAAATAAAGAACTTTATCACAATATTCTAATTTTCTGAGACAGTCCTGTAAGTACAGTCCATTTCTCATTGGTGGTCGAGGACACTCAACTTTCCTTGCTCTTTTCTTCCACCCTTCTGTTGTTTAGCTAAGCAGTCTGAGGGGTCTCTAGTCCAGCGGGCTCTGGAAGATGAGTCTGATGCAGCCGGCCTCCCCGCTGAGCGCCTCGATGCAGAAGGGGCACGCAGAGTGGAAGGTGTGTGTGCCGTGCGGCAGCGGGATCTGACTCCAGTACGCCGCCGTCTTCGCCGAGCACACGTGTCCACAGGGGATGAATGTGTGTGTGGGTGGCTCTGCATCCAGGTAGAAAGCCGCCTCGCAGCCCAGCCACAGGGGCTTGTAGGGGCCCCTCGTGCGGCACATAGGGCACTCCCTCTCCTGGCACTCCGCCTCCACCTCGGGGTTGCGGCGCCCCCCCCAGCCGTGGTATCCGTGCACGTGTCCGCAGCGCAGGTAGGCCCACGGCTGCTTCTCGTCCAGGACGTCTTTGCGGCGCATGCTGGGGAAGGCGAGCGTGTTGAGGCCCACGGGGCACTGCGGCCGCCCGGCGTTCAGCTCCTGCCTCAGGGCCTCCAGGTGTTTGACGGTGGGGGTGTGAGCGAGGCCCTCTGCAGTGCGCCACAGCAGGGTCGCTCCACACAGGTCCACCAGGGAGCCGTCCACCAGCTCGTTACACTCAGGCTCCATCTGGAGAGAGAGGAGCAGATATACAGTATGACAATGTGACGATGAATCCTTCTGAAATGTCTTTTAAAAGATAAGGAAGGAATAAGAGGAGATATGACACGATACAACGATAGGACATGACAAGACAAGTTATGCTACAATACGAAGTGATATGACACAATAAACAACTCGATATGACAAGACACAACAAGATGAGATATGCTACGATACAATACGATAAAACAAGATACGATACAACAAGATATACTATAATCTGATGCAACAAATGCAACGATACGATGCAATATGACACGACAAGATTAGATACACTACGATACGCTACGCTACGTTACAACATGATAAGATACCATAAGACAAGACACGATTTAAAAAATATGCCTAATTGTCCACAAGGATATTTTTTGGGGGTAAAACTGCTGCACACATCTGCATCCAACTTAAAGATAAATGACATACGAAGACAATGAAAAAAAATAATAAAAATACATAGGTATTATAAAAATGAGGGAAGAAATTCTGAAAAACTATTTGATAAAAGTATATAAATCTATATGAAACAGTTGCTGGAATTGCTTTTTTTATTGTCACGAAAGAAAGCTTGAGCGGTTTTCTGCCTCTTAAACATCTTCTTGAACTTAATGTTTATTATTTAGTTTACATGTTAAACAGCAGTTCTCTTAAAGTGTGAAGAGGAAAATATGATGTCCTTCTTAAAGCTTCCATTGTTGCTCATTTACACGAGTCAAACTCAACTTTGCTCTGGTGCATTTCTAATGATCCACAGATGGTGGCAGTAATGTGCAAAGACAGATATCGATGCACTGACAAAGGGCCAGGATGAATAACTAAATGTTTGTTAGAAACACTGAATATTTACCTTAAAACATTGAATGATGTGTTTACATCAAAAAACTATCTACAGCTCCCATGCAGAGTAAGGCTCACCCACCATCTTGCCCCTCTGCTGAGAGGACCTGGTCTCCCTCAGCGTGAACACGTTTCCGCAGACGGAGATCTCCCTCCACAGGCCGGGTTTGGAGCCCTGGGTGAAGCCCTGTCGGGGGTGCATCACCAGAACCCCGTTGGTGGTCAGTCCGTCCATCTGACCGTCCTGCATCCTCCATTTAGCTGCTTTCTCCTGGGAAAAAAGTTTAAAAATATGACCTGTTATTACACAGAACACATAACATGATCAATAGCATCTTCTACTTTCTACATACTACACTTATGTAACCCTCCTATTGTCTTCGTTTTCCCCCCCTTACTTTGGTGTTCGCGGTCAAATTTGACCGGTCCTGTTTTAACTGCTATTACATTAACACAAAAACATTAATTATCACCACATTTCATTGAACACCCTTTCAAACTGTAAATATTGTATCAGACTACTGGTAAACATGAAAAACTGCAGTAAATACAAAGAATAGACACTGAACATGTATTGCGTGTGCCAGGTGTGATCCATGTGGGGGGAGGGGCACATAAGAGCGGGAAATGTGTCATTGTTCTGTGTGTGTGTGTGTGTGTGTGTGTGTGTGTGTGTGTGTTTGTGAGTGCCAGGTGTGATTCACATGGGGGGATTGGGCACATAAGGGGGGGGGGAGACACATCTAGAGTATGTGTGTATGTGGGTGTGGGTGTGTGTGTGTTATCTGATCCGGATGGTTACTAATTCATTTTCTTTATGGCGGTCATTTACGACCGGGAACACCATGGGTGTTACAAAGTTGACTAAATCATCCAAAATTCAATGAAAGTGGTGATCAGCTATTTTATATGTTCAAATGTCTGCTGTGAAGGATATCATAAAGCCTTAATGCAATCGAATGTAAAACAAAAAAGTTATGATTGATGAAAGTAGTAAATCGGTCAGTTTTGACCCAAAGACAACAGGAGGGTTACAAAAAAACAACTGTTACTGGTACTTGTTGTTGTCCACCTGGATGTGTACTTTTCTTTAATTGTAATTTGTGTCATTTCTATATTCATAATTTTATGCGTGCCTCTTATGTAATAGTACATTTTTTCCTCTGTACTTTTGCTGTAACAACTAATAATAATAATAATAGATTACATTTGTATAGCGCCTTTCAAGGGACCCAAGGCCGCTTTAGATGCTGAACAAACAAAGAAACAAAGAAACAAAAGGGCAAATAATAAAGTAAAAAGTAAATAAACAGCAGTAGGAGTAGGGGGACTGTGATTGGTTAGGGGTCAAAGTACTGTGTAACGGTAACAAATGTGTCAACAAGAAGTAGTGATCTTGTTCCTATAAAAATGTCTGTTAAATTAAATGTAGTGTAACAACTTCGGTCATATCGACACAGAGCATTATCCCCCTCTAGCAGCCCCAGTTTCTGCAGCCTACCCCGAGGAAGATGTTCTTGGAGGAGTCGAAGCCGGCGGCGTAGATGCGTGCGGTGAACGGAGCGTCTCTCTGGCAGATGATGCGGCAGGCGAAGCGGGAGATGGTGCTCTGAACCGTCTGACCGTCCACCTGGATCTGACCCCGGGCAGCGTGTCCGTCACCACGTAGTCAATGGGAATCTCTGTGGAGCGGCCAATCTGTGAAGAAGCACAGACAGGGTTTATAATAATAATAATAATAATAATAATACATGGGATTTATATCGCGCTTTTTCTAATGCTCAAAGACGCCTTACATAAAATAATTGATGGTACCTAGAAGTGTTGTCATGTACATTGTATATTGTGACAGTGAGTTGATGAATTCGCCTCTACTTCCCAACTGTCTCATGTTAACGGTAGATAAAGTGCACTCCCCCCAAAAAAAAGTATAGTCCCTCCAAGCTCCCTTTCAGTAAAGATGTCATCAAAGATTAAACTTAAACTGTTTTTCATTCTTCACATATTGTGTCATAAGATATATTGGGTATAGAATGAATCTGCAGTTCCTCGGATAAAACATTTGACCAAACTTTTTTACGAATCTCAGTTATTGAGCAACGACAAATGTAAACGTGGCTTTTTCTTAACATTAATTTCTGGAATTTTTATCAACGCAATTTCTTTGAAGCCGTGTCGATTCCCATTATAGTTGCCAATTCCTCAAATGTGGTTTCTCACTTTTTGTTCCGAGTTTCATTTAGTCTTTCATGGGTTAAGGAAATTCTGCCAAAAGCCAAAAATTGTGCAACATTACAAAAGCATGGTGATAGAAAAGAAACATGCATAAGAAAATAAATTGTAGCTATTTTTCTCACGAATAGAAAAGGCATACAGTTTGACTTGTAGGTAGTTGTGTAATCCTTTTTTAGCTTTCCAGAAACACTAAGATAGATCATGAAAGGTTACGTTTAGTCTGTGATCTGTGTATCTGCAGGAGCATCAGGTAGAGTCAGTTCGATGCTACATACCTGGAACATGTCCGTGCTGCCGTCCTGCGTGTACTCCACCACCACCGTCTGTGCCCGGGACAGAGTGTAGGAAATACTGTGCTGCTCCTTGTTGCTCACAGCCTGCACAAACACAAGAGAGGCACTTTTAAAATGCATTTAAGACAAACACACCTGCTATTGATCAATGATAGCATATCTTATTTATGATGCAGTAGGTCTGCAATAGAGTCACAAAAGTGCCAAAAACATGTACTTGTTTATCCTGATAATCAACAGAAACAGAACAGATAGAAAACATGAACACATCAGCGTTTACATGTTTGTAACCATCTGTTATATTGCAGTTAATGCTTAATGACTGCTACTATAGGAGAGATACAAACTGAATAATTAGAAATGTCTTGATTTGGTCTATCTGACAGTACCCATCAAAATAATTTGGCAGGATACTACAACATTGTGATTGTAATGTAAATAAAATAAAGTGTTTCCATGTCTTATTAGTAGATTGCAGGTACCCCACACAACCACATTAAATCAGTCAAATATAAGACCCAAAAGTCACTCTTTTTGTGTTCTCTTGTGCACTTTTAAAGGTGCTGTCCTCTGTGCTCCCTGTCATAGTGACTGATGTTCTCTACCTGAGTTCAAAGCGCTCACCTTGGCAGCCTGAGGCGTGCACGAGGAGTGCACGGTGCTCGGTTTCACGCCGTTGGCCTTGTTCCTGCGACACAGAGCGAAGCGGCTTTTCCTCCTCCCCTTATCACCGTTTGGCAGAGAGCCATTACACCTGAACACAACATGGGAAACGTCTTATTATAATCACACAGGATCTGCACAGAGTATCTAAAAAAAAAACTCCCTGGAAGCTAACAAGTTAAACGTGTAAAAGCACATATTAAGCTAAGCTCAATCCTGGTTTATAATACACTTCAGTGAAACAGCGTGACAGTGCAGGGTTTCAGTTCTTCATACAATAACACAAAAGCTAACAAAAGGTCTGAAACCACAGGCGCTCTCTGAGTCAGCAGAGAAAGGCCTTCAGTCAGGAAGTCTGCAGCCTTCTTCCCTCTGGGGGGGGGGGTTTCTCTACATTAAACTGGATATACAGAGTTATGCTGACAGCAAACCAGAGGTGGGATAAAGTCATTGGTTAGCAAATCACAGAGTAACTATCAAATCTTGGCTATAAAATCCTCAAGCCAAGAACAACAAGACGTTGTGTTCCACGTCCGAAACATCCACCTGATTGTTCATGTAACCAACCTGAGGTGAGGTATCATCTGTTGTCTTTTTGCCATTAGATATACAGTCTATTCTTTAACCAATTCATACTTATTTCAAATAAAAAAGCTAGACGTTTTAGAAAAGTAGAATCCATTTTTTATCTGTTTTTAATCTATTGGAAGTTTTTATGTGTTTTATGTGTTAAAGCTCTTCTAACCCCTTCTGCTTGTCTTTTTGCTAAGCTAAACATATCCTGGCCCTTTCTACCTAATGCAGGTCAGATTTCCCAAACATCATTTCCCAAACATCATTTCCCAGCTTTTACTGGAGACAGGAAGCCTAGTGGGGGGGGGGGGGGGGGAAGCTAAAGAGCAATATCCGTTTCAGTCCACTTTTAAAAAGGCAGGATGCTGTGATAAACTGGTTATCCATTCACCCATCAGGACGACGGGTAGATACAACGTAAACTACATGTTGCACATTATTGTCAAAAGGAAAACTATGAAAGCTATTAATCTGTTGGAGGTTTAATTAAGAGTGTTTGTCTGGAGGTTATCTGCAGAGCCAGCCTGAGGTCATTTGAGTGGCGCCATTCTTCCACGGGATAATGCCAACTTCCTGCGTTTCAGATAAAGTGCACCCACCTCCTTTTCTTAGACAAACTCACTGTGGCTCCACTGCTGACACTCAGCACTGCCTCTGTTCTCACAAACTATACGTCTCTTTAAAATGACACCCTGTGAGCAGTGTAATTGTCAGTTACATGGTCTCGCAGACTGTTGGGTTCCACATGTGATACGAAAGCAAACAAAAGGTCTGAAACCACAGCAGCCACAACTCTCCTGACGTCTCTCTGAGTCCGCAGTGAAAGGCCTTCAGGCAGGAAGTGAGCTGCATTCTTCTCTGCGGTGGAGCTTTTACACGTTAAGCTGGACCAGGCACAGCTTCTGAACTATTTCATACTGTACTAAAGTCCCGCTGAGCTCTAATTAAATCATCTATTTCATCTCAGTTATCCAGACATACGTCACAGTGTACACATTCTTATCTGCGCTTGTAAAACAATGCAAAGTGTGGCCATTCTCCTACAGGTTTAAGATGAAATACAGACAAGGCTTCAAGTGCTTAGACCTCACACAGCAGGGCAGGGTATCACACCTTAATACATGTTCAGGACCGGACCCCATGTTTTCATAGTGTCTAGTATCACAAACATATAAACTGTCATTTAAAATGTGGTCAAATTTGAACCTTTAATCATATAACTACTGATTAACAAAACCGTTTAAGACAATTGTATACAAGCTCATACATTACATAAGCAGCCATACACATTGTTGTCTGGCTGCTTATGTATGCTTGTTGGAGCCATAATGCATGTGTCTTTGATTGTATTTTATCTGGATGTTTAATTAATGATGCACTTTCTACACAAGATGGAGTATTCACTTGTGTGTGTGTATAAATGTAATCATGGGTGATCAGGTGCAGGTGTTTTGGGACGGATGCAAACAGTTTTCGAGCGTGTCGGCAGAAGCCGTGTCAATATGAGCTGTGTGTGTTAAACCTGTTTGTATTCAGCGTGACTGACGTGCATATACTGATATCTGAATGGTAACAGAAAGGCTATATGGACAACAAAATAAAAGGATCGATGGATTGAAAGATATACACTCGTATGGACATTGTTTTGTCATCTGGAACACGCGTCCGAACTTAGTTCTCCCGTTCCCATCACTCAGTGGCTTAAGTATGGATAAAGTTAAAAAGCCACTACAATGCTTATGTTAAAACAACATTTGAATTGTAAAATATTGGGCTTCTTGTGTTGAATGATACACATTTTTGAAGAACATTTCTAGAAACTACCAAAAAATGTGTTATCATTTCCTTGAAAGTATAAAAGTAGTAAGCCCTATGACATGGTAGTGTTTGTAAATCTCTGTTAAACTGCCGTGAATAAAGCGTAGTCCCTCTGGATGTTCACAGGGTTACTCACATTAAGGTACAGCAGATTACTCCCATCTGTAGTCGGGATGATTACAAATACAAATCTCCATCCTGGTGGAGGATAAAGATTTACTCTTATCTATTCTATTCCATTGGTGGGTCTCATAAAGTCCCTGAGAGCATCTCAAAGATGAGTTTCAATCACTCGATGAAAGTTTCCTGATACACAAGTAAAGCAGGCTAAGTGTTAACTGTCGTATACAGTATAACTATCTTAAATAGAGCTGAGCATATGGATTATATCACAATCTTTTTTAAAGTAATGTGGATATAATGACTTAGTGGATGAAGACAACACTTTATAACGCAGCCTTTAAAACAAGGAAGGACAACACTTATGAACAATCTGATTTGAATACTGACACTTTACTTTGTGAACTGTGAAGTAGGAGCCAGATGTAAAAACAGAAGCTGTTCTCCACTAAATGAAATGGTCAGCAGTAAAGTAAAGTGCACATTGTTGAGGGCTAAAACCAGCAGAACCTGAACAGCTCGGCGTCGATGATTCAGACGTTTTAAACCGCAGCAGGGAAAGCTTCTTACCCCAGAACAATGAGCTCTCCATATTTCACTGGTCCTTTGGTGGAGGCCGGGGAGGAGGGGATGTTTTCCTGACCCAGAGAAAACATGTGTGCAGCTTTCAGCGGGAGGAAGGGTGAGGAAGAGTGAGGAAGAGTGAGGAAGGAGGAGGAAGGGTGAGGACTTTCCCAGTGTCACCCTCAGAGCGTCTCCATCAGCACCGCTACACACATCACCTGCAGACAGAAGAAGAAGAAGTACTTTTGACTATACAGTTGTACTTTTCAGAGTAGGAATCACTTGGGATTTACAATTTAAATAACCTATGAGACAAGAAAACATACACTTTTATTTGGTACTGCAATACAACCAAGTCTTTATACTGGGGATCTGGACCCCAGCACAATGTGTTCATAGTGCCTGATATCAAAAACATCAAATATCTGGTCAGATTTACACATTTAAGCCCATAATTCCACATTTAAATAGCCATTTAAGGCGGTGTTATACAGAGAAAGTACCTTTTTTCCGCTGTGATGTTCGAATCACATGTAAAGCGTAAGATCTTTGGCTTTTTGTGTTGAATGAAAAAGGGGTTTTGTAGAAAAACATGTTTATAATTCTTGAAGTACTTATTAAGATAAAGTTAAACTTTACAGAGAAAGCTTCACTTTGTGTCTTACATTTAAAATGGAAATAACTTTTTAGACATTCATACAAACACACATAGAGGCTTCAACACATCATCATTCATTGGTTCCTACAATACACCCACACACTCTTTGTATTGGGTCTGTGCTGCAGACAATGTCTGAATTCACTGCCGGACACTGAGCAGCGTTGTGAAGAGAGTGTTCATGACGGGGTGACTCACAGCGTCACACTGGGACTGATGTTATAATGCTTTGTACCGTGAATAAAAACAAGCCGAGTGTCACTCAGACGCACAACTCTGATGTCCAGAGGCCGAACAGGACATAACGTCACTAAAAACCCACGAGGGGTTCACGCTGTGATGATGAATTAACCTCTAATGTTAGAAACCAAAGAGGGTTTAGGGTTCAGATAAATTGACTTTCATATATTCTGGTGTTGGCGAGTGTTTCTCATTAGAGGGTCATAATACTCAACAGGTAGAAATCCCCTTTTTTTTTTTTTTTTTTTTTATAAATAGGAGGCCCTCCATTAAGGCACCTTTTCTTTATAACATGTTCTCTCCAGTGTCAAATAGCAGGTTTCAAAGGAATACACCCAGTAAACTCCCTTTTAAATAGTAATAACATACCCAATGTTACCTTCCATTCTTGAAGAAACCTTTGCTTTTAGCGCATGTGTTTAAGGTGAACGAGGAATCTAATGGCGCATTTCCACTGCAGGGCCTCGCAAGGCTTAGTACGTTATAGTTAGGCCTTGTTAGGCCAGGCTCACTTTATGCTGCGTTTCCATTACAGTTTAGTAGCTGGGGCAGTAACTATAGTAACGCAGTGTAGGCGGAGCCGTGACGTCATCTTCAATGCGAACCACAAAAAACGAACATCAGCCGTTAGCTGTTAGCCCTCAGAGCTCACAGCTCCTCATATCTGTTCAGAAACTAGACAAAAGTTAAACAAGTACAAACCACAGACTGTCTGTGTCATGGCGAATACAGTCGCTGCTTTATTTATGTCTGTAGGCCGTTGTTGTGAGTGTGGACGGTCGGAGCATATACTGCGTTAGCTTAGCCAATCTCCATTCAGAAAACACACATTTTAAAACGGGCGGGGTTTGGCACGGCACGCTTAAACCGTGCTACGCGCTGCAGTGGAAATGCGCCATCATTGTAGTAAATCGGTCTATGAACTCTCACACAACTTATGCAGTACAATGCAAGTCGAACTCATCTTGTTATGAACTCACTACATCCCAAACAGATGCATTTTCACTGAAACTATGTTATTCAAATCACTTCCACATCAACTCAGATTTGCACAGACGCAAAACTAAGTGTTTGGCTTCTATTCATCGAAAGGCTTAATTCGTTTGAGGCATTTTAGTCAAGAAAAACCTTTAAAATGTCAAATGAAGAAGACTTATGACCACAATGTCCTTCCAAGCAATGTGCATCTCTGACTTTAAATTCTATACACCTGACCACCACAAAACATCTTCTTTTGGGGAATATTTGCATTATGAATACGTTTAAATCATGGAGGAAAAACCACCATTTTAGACATTAGCTGCAACTTCCCAGATAGTCGTTCTGCTTTTCTGTAACATTTCAAAAGGAACATTAACATCTGCTTGTCTTTTTCAGCAAGAAGCATTTCACTGAACATATTTTCGTGTTGTATTTTAACCTCAAAACATATAGAAATATCAACTAGTGAACACCAACCCACGGTTAAATGGACTCTCCAGATGTGTGCTGGTTTCTACAGAAGTGTGGGCAGCGTCTTTTCTATTGAGTCACGGTTTGTTTTATTTATGTATGATAACCACTGATGAATTCAAAAAGAACGGTGAACAGGATGTTTCATCTAAAGATGACTATGATTCTCAAAATGACACACAGCTTAAAGACATCATCCTTTTCAAATGAAAAAGATTGGCTAGATAAGCTTGAATATGTAAT
Source organism: Dissostichus eleginoides (assembly GCA_031216635.1). Classification (NCBI taxonomy): domain Eukaryota; kingdom Metazoa; phylum Chordata; class Actinopteri; order Perciformes; family Nototheniidae; genus Dissostichus; species Dissostichus eleginoides. The sequence goes on along the minus strand of CM062266.1, from coordinate 32,397,843 downwards.
CAAACTGAATGCCGAGAATGAAGTGGGTTAGTTAAAGGTTGTGGTTAAAATTGGGAGATTACAGATGTTGGATCGTGTTAAGAGTCATGGAGGGAAAGCATCTCCAGTTGACCTTTTGATTATCATCTCTGCAGACCTTTATGGATACTAAGTTCCTGACATTTCATTAGCCTACTTCCAAGCAGCTTCACTCAAACCGTCGCTCAGCAGCAACAAGTCTCCACTCTGAAGCCGTTAACAGACATCCGAGATAACATCTAAAAGTCTAAAAACAGGAAACACAAGCCGTGCCAAGAATTAGTGTCAGGGTGTGGTTTGATGAAGAGAGGGTGAAGATGATAATCATTATTCTGTGTTACCATGTGCTGAAAAAAACTTGGCCTCAATTAACCTTAAGGACACATTTACCCAGAAACCTTCCATCATCAGGTTTTCTAAGTACTCAAGTCAAAATGCTTTTTTTTTTAGTTACTGAACGTCAACAGGAACTAAGTTTACAGATGATTGATTAGATCATCACCAAGTAGTAGCTTGGTGAGACTGATCACAAGATTAGATGCGTCAGGATTTGTCTACCGTAAATTAACGTACTTGGCGGTGCAACAACAAGTCAACAACAAAAAGACAACGATTCTTAGTTTTAGGGGACGACTTTTGCCAATAAATCCCATTAAATCCCAGCCACTGGATCTTCAAGTAAAGGCCCCGAACACTTCTTCTACCACAAGTTAGCTTAGAAAAAGATAATGCTCAGCTATCTTTGTATTTAACCTCTGTATATCTGTGTTATATTACCATCCATCCATCCATCCATCTTCTCCCGCTTATCCGTGGTCGGGTCGCGGGGGTAGCAGTTCCAGCAGAGAGCCCCAAACTTTCTTTTCCCTGGCCACATCAACCAGCTCTGACTGGGGGATCCCAAGGCGCTCCCAGGCCAGCGAAGAGATATAATCCCTCCACCTGGTCCTAGGTCTACCCCTTGGTCTCTTCCCAGCTGGACGTGCCTGGAACACCTCCCTAGGGAGGCGCCCAGGTGGCATCCTTACTAGGTGTCCGAACCACCTCAACTGGCTCCTTTCGACCCCTTACATTCAAATTAAATTCAAAGGTTTTATTGTCATATGCACAAAGCTACAGTGTAGAAATGGCAATGAAATTCTTTTGACCTGAGCTCCTCATTACATGTCATGTAGCTGACACTTTTGATCCAAAGCGACTCAAATACACTTCTAAAACAGTCCTATAGAGCAATTTGGAGGAGGATACTTGTTGACATGTTGACTGCCGCTGGTGGAGATCGATGCTATGAAATGTGTGATTGGTAGACTCAACAGCCACACATATCACTGGTTGTATTGTATAATGTACAGTGGAGGAAATAAGTATTTGATCCCTTGCAGATTGTGTAAGTTTGCCCACTTACAAATACATTAACAGTCTATCATTGTAATGGTAGGTTCATTTTAACAGTGAGTGTACTGTTCTCTCTATGTGTTGTACTGTCTCAGTGTGAACATGAGGCGTGTGGTGCAGTGGGTTGAGCGTTGGTGTTCGGATCAGGGGGTCACAGGTTCAAACCCCACTGCAGTCAGCATGTCGTTGTGTCCCTGGGCAAGACACTTCACCCCAAATTGCTCCTGTGGGGATTGTCCACAGTACTGAGTATGTAAGTCGCTTTGGATAAAAGCATCTAACAAGTGATATGTAATGTAATGTAATGTAATGTAATGTAACATAGATTAAACAGCCAGCCAAACTCTTACACTTATGACTTAAGGTGGGCAGAACAGTGAGAGTAAGAATATCAAAAAGAAAATCCAGATATTCAAAGATAACAATTGATTTGCATTTAACAGTGGGAAATAAGTATAACTTACAAAATCTGCAAGGGATCAAATACTTATATCCTCCACTGTGTATATGTAGTTTATGGGTTAAAACAAAGATTCCTCAGAGGGTGATTTGACTCTTTGTCTGCGACACAACATGTGGCTAACCTCTGCCCAGACTGTAGTTCAGTGCTGTTATAGACCGATGCTTCCCTCCTCCTCTGACCCATTTCCTGGGGGGGAAACCCTGCGGCATGTTGGGAGTCTGTGGGGTTCAGCGGACTGAAAGAGGTGTATAGACCTGTGTATCATGAGAAGAGCCTCAGCCCTCCATCATGACCGGAGCTTATGAATACAGCCAGTGAACAGCCGAGGGACAGAGAGCCATTCAGCGCCTGAAACTGGACCCCAGATAGAGAGGACCACTTCTAAAGTGACTTCACTCCTCGGCAACAACCGCTCTTTGTGGTCCCTTTTCCTCTCGTGATGAAGACCCAACGCCTTCCCCCCCAAGTCCGACATGGAGGTGAATCACCCGTCAATGTTCAAAGCTGATTTTATCCCTCGCTTGTGACTCAGATCTCATGTTTTCTGGTGAACAACACAGAGCTGCGTGGACACGAGGAGCTCCACACAGCTTATGAACATCACCATGGCTACATGTAAATCTGGTTTTAAATTTATTATCATAGACACAACAATTACAGGGAAGTTAATCTTAGATCTAAGGCTCCATCTAAAAATACTGTTATTATGTTATTATGTTATTATTCATTTTTAAAAAGAATCTAAGACATAAAATATGGCCGAAAGTAAAAATATGGGGACAAAATATATAAGAAAAATGTAATAAATACAATATTTTTGCGGTAGAAATAATATTTGCACATGTCAATAATAACTGCGTCTGTGTGTGTTTTTGTTGTTGATACAAGCAATGTTTTATTTGCTTTTGTTTAATGTCATTATATTAAATAATACAAGGTGTATAAAAATATATTATGCGTACACATTTTATTTGATTAGCTTATGACCGTGTGAATGTTCCCATGGTTTTTAATTTAATATATTAATATACATTGTATAATTTATTTTCATAAATGTTCATATTCTTAATTTGTTTTAAATTCCCAATAATCAGATTATTCTTATGTTATTTATGTAATTATTGGTTTACTTTCTCTTTCCATTGTCGTCATTACAGTCTGCAGTTTAGTTGATGGATTTATTTGACGAGCATATTATTTAATGTGTGATTGTTTTTGTATTCGTCTTTAACTATATGTATTTGTTGTTCTTTTCTTTTCGCTATCTCTGTAAAAGCGACTTTGAGCAACTGTAAAAGCGCTAACAAAATAAATCTATTATTATTATTATTATCATTATATTATGGAGGCGTGTGGCGCAGTGGACTAGTGCGTTGGTGTTCGGATCAGGGGGGCACAGGTTCAAACCCCACTGCAGTCAGCATGTCGTTGTGTCCCTGAAGACACTTCACCCCAAATTGCTCCTATGGGGATTGTCCACAGTATGGAGTATGTAAGGATAAAAGCGTCTAACAAGTAACATGTAATGTAATATTAATAATCTGAAAACCTGAGCGAGCCAGAGAGGCTATTTCTGTCCGTATTCTCTAATAGCAATAGTTAGGGCTTATACATTTGAAAGATAAGTTAAATAAAAAATATTAAGATACAAACAGAGCCTGCGCTACAGGGAAGAAGCTTATATAATATCAATAATAGCGTGAAAACAAACTTGCAACAGAGTTGTTCCTGAATAAAAGCCTTAATATGTTAAAGGACCCTTTGACAGATAACCGCACAGAGGCAGAATGGGGGTACATTTTGAGAAGTATTTATTTAGAGAGGTAAGGTAAACAGGTAAACAACAAGTCTCTCTCTCTCATCACCTGAGGCCTGCACCACGAGGGGGAATAAGTGGGTCAAGCAGCCATCTTTGTTTGGTCTTATCTCAACTTTTCCGGTATCACAGAGCTGGCTCACTTACAGGCGGTGTAAATCACCATGGTAACCTAACCTATGCTCCAGAGCAGGTTACCTTCAGAGGAGAAGATAACGACCTGAAACCAGTCCAACTGATGCAATGAGATCACTCTAAATACACAGCTATACATCCTACAGGTTCCTGATCATATACTGACTTCATGATTAACTATAAACAATCAATGCCTCTGCAGATAGCTGTTACACATTTTACATTTGTACACTTGAAAACAAGTCTTCGAACAAACAAAGGGATAGTTTACACTAAATAACTCATGTTGATGGAAGCTGCTATTGGATTGCAATGCTTCTCCCCTTCCCAACACCTCCAGATTACTGAGATGCTTTTACACCTTTACTCCATCACTGTAGCTCAGGGGTGCCCACACTTTTTCAGCTTGGGAGCTACTTTTAAAATGACCAAGCCCAAAAGATCTACCTACAGGGCCGCCCCTGCCCAATCTGTGTTGCGAGCGCGGGGGGCTAGTGGACAAATGGCGGATAAACTGTGATAAACTACACTAATTGCGCCGCATAAGTGCATAATAATGCGCCGCATTTGCGCTTCAGATGAGGAGGTGAGGCCCCCTCATAACTGCATGAACCCGTATGGCACAATACAACTCGGACTGGCTTACATGTACGTCAATCAAGTGGCAAATGCCATAGTAAGGATGGATGATAGGCTAACTTTAAAAAAATTTAAATTAAAAAAATATATAAATATTTTTTTTTTTTTCAATGCCAATGCCATGCGATCGCGATCGACGTATTGGGCACCCCTGCTGTAGCTCAACACAACATGAGGCAACTTTGTGATAATAACCTAAATTCAAAATTAAAGGGGCCCTATTATGCTCTTTGGGGTTTTCCCTTTTCCTGTAGTGTGTTAACTTATATAGGTTTTGGTGCATGCAAACGGTCCGCACACCCCACTGAAACGCCTTAATTGGACAGTGACATCAATATGTAACACTCGCGCTTCTATTGGCTAGCGCTCCAACACATTGTACGTGATGGACTAAGGGGCGGGACATCTGTAAGGGGTTGACCAATCAAAACCGAGCCGGCCAGCTAACCAATCAGAGCAGACTGGGCTCTGGTTTCAGACAGAGGGTGAAAAGAGGTGCTGCAGCACAGGCAGTATGAGAAAAATAAAGAGCTTTTTGAACATTAAAGCATGGAGACATGTCCCAGTAGAGACTCTACAAACTGATATACACCTGGAAATGAGCAGAATATGGCGCGTTAATTCCAATTCCAATACTAACCGACCTCCAACCTACCAAACACAGAGCAGTTTCTCACTGAAAGGGCATCATCAGCCGGGTGACTTAAACTTTTCACACCTGCCCTGAAGTGGAAACCCCCACCGGCCAACACACACACACACTAACCCAGTTAACCATGACAACACACACAGATAAAGTCTGTGGCTGTGAAGTATGAGAGCAGCCCGTCAAACTGTCTCCATCATAGGCGGAGGGTGGGTGTGTGTGTGTGGGTGTGTGGGTGTGTGGGTGGTGTGTGTGTGTGTGTGTGTGTGTGTGTGTGTTGGTTGGAGGGACAATACATTCAGTGTGCACTAATAATTCAATTAAGAGCAGATTAAGGCAATAGTCTGGTCCCATTACTGCTCCGTGTAAACATTTTAAACAGATTATTTCACATGAGTAACGATCTAAATTGGGACACATCTAACCAGATTAACAAAGCTGGGTTACTCATCAATCTTTGAATGAAAGTTTAAAGACATAATGCAGCACTTTGGCGGTTTAAAGAAGGATCAATATCATATTAAAATCATCATAATCACATTAAAATATAAGGTCCAGGTTTTGAAACTAACTTTTTTGTCCAACTGCCACGAATCTACCATCCAAATGTATTACCATGGGTTTTTTGGCTGTTGAAGGAAGTAATTCTAGCAGCCACCTGAATATTTGATCATCCAATTACTATAAGTCGCTATTTTTATCCCTTATTTGTTCCTACACTTTGTTCTAAAATGTCCAAACATGGAGAACCGAACATTGTTATCCCTGAATAACTCCCTAAATAATCAGAAAAGGTCTTAATTAGGATAGGATAGGATTTGTTATCACTAAAGCAGCTTCCAGTGAAATCATATTGTGATATTATGAGATATTAAATAACATTTTGACACATTTTAGCTGTTAAAATTAATGATCTTGTGTCACACCATGCATAACGGTAAAACAGGCTTTTAAAATATGTTACATTTTTCAAATTCTGATAACTTTCTACACGGGTTCCTTCAATAGATGTTGTATTAGCGGTTGTAAGCCACAAAAATGATAATGCATCTCATATTGTGATCATTTTCTCTTAGTAGATGATGTCCTTAACAAAGGGGATATCATATATTAAGGTTTAAAATGGTTAAACAGTTCCTTTGTTCCCAGAAACGTAATGTTATATTTAATAACATTTAGCTGATGTGGGGTTTTAACAGGCAAGGCAACCCACTATAAAAACAGCATTAAACTATATATTCATATTGTCATATTGATTTCACCCATATCACCCAGCTCTGATTGACAGCTTGAACTGGGACCCTCCCCTTCATGTCAGCTTTAATCCACTCAGACTGAACTTTCTCCAGGTTTTAGGTCAACGTGTGCGTGTGGGGAAGGGGTGTCTATAAGCTTTTAAAATGAGTGGACAGTTGCACACAAAAAAGGGCCAACTTTCAAGTTTTAAATGGGGAACAATAGCAGCGTCTGTGGGGACAGATGCTCTGGAGGGACGGTGCATGCTAATCAGTTTGTGAGGCTGCAACAAAAGAGGCCAGCTGGACGGCCTGACAACCACAACCACTGCTGGAGAAGTGTTTGAACGGATGAACGGACCACAGACTGCAGATATACACAAAGTAAAAAGTATAAATACACTTGGCTATGTAAACACCCCTGAAAAAAAAACGTACATTCAGAATGAATTACCCTATATACTTGAACCAAATGAACAAACATTACGGACTGTTTGAGAATATTTTACAGTGGTGGAAGAAGTATTCAGATTCTATACTTAAGTGAAAATACTCCTCTACAAGTAATAGTGTTGCGTTCAAAAACTTCCTTAAGTCGAAGTCTTGGTTGTCATTATAACCTAAATGTACTTTAAGTATTAGAAAGTAGTTAAAGTGCAAATGTTCCCCAGTCAGTTGTACTATTTATATTTGATATAGCTGATCCAAAAGGGGTTTAAAATGTTTATTTAGCTTAAGAAGAAAATACTTCACCCCTCAGTATTCTTAGAACATTGATATTCATCAATCTGAAATATAACTTTAGCTGTCAGACAAATAAAGTGGAGTAAAAAGTACAATAATTCCCCTTTAAATGTAGTTTAAAGTTGCATTAAGATAAAGTAAAGAACAGTTACCTCACATGTGTTGAATACTTGAGTAAATGTACTTAGTTACCAGTGATGTAAAGTAACTAAGTGCATTTACTCAAGTACTGTTCTTAAGTACAACTTTGAGAGACTTGTCCTTTAATTGAGTATTTCAAATTGTTCTACTGCAACATTTTTGAATGCAGGACTTTTACTGTAACAGAGTATTCCTACACTCTGGTACTACTAACCTAAGCTTAAACATTAAAGTAGTGAAGTAAAAACTACAATGTTTCCCTTTAAATTGTCTTGGAGTATTAGTATAAAGTGGCGCTTAAAGGAAATACTCAAGAAGTACTTCATATGTGTACTTAAGAACAGTACTTGAGTGAATGTTACTTCCACACTGCAGTTGGTAACGTTGTTAAAAATGTAGTCAAACAACTTTTTAGACACCAAACTCACCAAAGTTACGGTCGTCCTAAAGCCGTTTCATCACCGGGGAGTTTCCGTTCCGGTTACCGACGGTGTTATCTGTTTCTGGTGGTAAATGTTCCGGTAGTTTGATAGTTTTAATCGGCAGAGGACTCTTTAACACAAACAGAGAGAGGTCTGACTCTCAACTGAAACCAAATGATCTGCGTGGAACCGTCAGAGGGAACTCTACCTACTTCCGGTACGCATTTCAAAATAAAGCTAGTAAATCCAGTGAAAGCATTTAATTTAAGGTAATTTAAAGAGAAAGGTGATGAAGGCACACAGTACTGATATTAAACTGCTTAAAAACATTAAGACGTTTATGGTTACACAGCTTTAAATCAGTAAAATCATCGTAGAAGAAGATATTAAATATGAATATATATTACATATTAAATTGTGTAACTTTTTTATTAATTTGTTTTAATCTGTAATATTTTGTTATGCATGCTTCTTAGGTAACATTAAGCTGTCTTTGGCTCTTTTCTGCTGTAACAATGTACATTTCCCCTCTGTGGGACTAATAAAGGGATTCTGATTCTGATTCTGATTATAGCAGATATATTATGTGTTATATATATTATATTATATTGTCAGTGGTGCAAAGTCACCAAGCAGATTTACTCAAGTTCTGTACTTAAGTACAACTTCCAGGTACTTGTACTTTACTTGAGTATTTCAATTGTTTTGCTACTTTGTACTTCTACTCCACAACAATTCAGAGATACATTGTGTACTTTAACGCCACTACATTTATTTAAAGGTCCCATGTCATGCTTTTCTGGTTATTACCCGTCCCCTTGTGCAGGGGCGCGGGAAGGGGGGTGCACATAACTTTTTTGCCCTGGTTCTCAAAGGAGCACCTGGAGACGTTGCTTGGTGCACATCCTTAAAATGAAATAAACCGGACCTTTTGAGGGGTACTTGACTTGATGAACGGGGGGGGGGGGTGCTTCATGAGCGCTCATGAAGCCTCGCAGCAGGGTTACTGTGCGGAGCGCATAAAGCAGACCCTTCACGCGATAGCGAGGGGTAGAGCGAGGGATCGCAGATGCCGTGGTGCTCGCGGACGGATTAAAATTAAAATAAATGGCTCGCGAATTATACTTTCGCGGCCGTTAATATACCTGGGTGAAGTCTATGTGTGGGAAACCCTGCTATTTTACCAGTTTTACCGCTGTCTCGCACGCAGCAACCAGGAAACGGCCCCAGTAATCCAGCTCACACTGTCCGCTCCTCACAGCAGCGAGCCCAGCCCGCAACGTCCCGCCAACACGGCACCCAGACCCGGCGCAGCATTCCCATCTGTTTGTCATTGCTGGTGTCATTTTCTGGTTGCTTACACCATTGTAACACATAATCACTGATGTTCCGCTGTAACGGTGATGGACTCATCAGAACATAGTGCGCGAGCTGACCAATCAGAGCAAACTGGGCTTATAGGGAGGGGGGGGCAGGAGCTCCAACAAGGCGTGTAGGACAGAGAGTGAATACACATACTATACAGAGATGCTGTATGAGAAACCAATGTGATTTTGGAACATTGAACAATGTAAATCTATTTTAGTAGACCTCAACAATGGAATTATGATCAGTAGAAATGGCCATGTCATGGGACCTTTAATATCTTTAGATACTTTGCAGATTTTGTTTACTTAAATAAATCATTTTACTTAAGTACAAGATCTAAGTACTTCTACCACTCCTGTTATTATTCAACAGTGAAGAAATTGTCTTCACAATAAAAGTTCTCCAATGCCTCTCTATTTAATTGGGAGTATACTGTAATGTTAAAAAAAATATATATATAATGCTTCTCCTTGTTTTCTCACTTTTTAACCAACAAGTCAGCAGTAATATTTGTTTTGTTAGTCATTTGTTTTTCAACCATAAATGTGTATCAAAAAGTTAAGACTGATTTTAATGTTGCTTCAATCTTTTTTTCATGGCCAAAGAGGCTAATCTCCAGCAGTGGCTCAGTAAGTAGGGGCTTGGACTGTGAGCCACAGGGTCGCTGGTTCAATCCCCGACCAGACCTACAATATGGAGTGTGGACTGCTACTTGGAGAGGTCCCAGTTCACCTCCTGCCCTGCCGTGGTGCCCTTGAGCAAGGCACCGGACGGTTTGAACAAGTCTCACAGGGAACATAAAAATCTAATATATATAGTTTTTATTTAATATAATAATAATTTTAAAAAAAGAATAGTAATTATAATAATAAAATAGTAATAAAATAATGATTATAATACAAACAATAATAATATAATACTATTCATAATAATAATAATAATATTCAGATTAATAACTTTAAAAAAACAATTATCCTAGTAATAATAATAATAATAATAATGACATAAGTAGCTCTAAACATGGGTGTGTAATATGATTAATAATAATGTACATTGTCCTTAAACAACCCAAAAACCTACATGTATGTACTGTTGCTCCATTAACCACCATGGGAGGACCCGTGTTGGCAGCACTCATGGATGTATAATAAGAACACTCCCCCCAAAAAAGCATGCATGCAGTAGCCTATCCACTAGTGATGGGAATTCCGGCTCTTCTTGGTGAGCCGGATCATTTGGCTCGGCTCACCAAGAAGAGCCGGCTCTTTCGGCTCCCAAACGGCTCTTCAGTTTATCACATATTATACCTTTTATAATTCAATCAAATGTAGCCCTGTTTTGACTAATGATTTATATGTGTACACATATATCACTTAAATTTCAATACATCCATTGTACTGAAGTATTCAAAAGTAAAAATTACATGTTTAATATCAATGATTTGCTGTGGCCAATTGTTTTCATTGCATTGACAGACCCCTGTATCTCTCTCTTCACCTCATGAATGCACTGACTTGCTTGTAGAACCACGCTACACAAAGCAGATAGCAACACCTATAAAAACTTAAGCATAGACATTTAAAAAAAGGGGCTACTGTATCGACATTTTAAAATTATATTTAAAGAAAAGGCCCTGACAAAACAGCAGGGCTCTATTTCAGTATTAACTAAAGAAAAAAATACAGCAACAGCTGACATAAAATCTTTGCTGAGCCTAAGGATAATCATAAATTAATAACATAGTGAAAATAAATATATTGCAATGCTCAGTACAGCAGCATCCAACCGTCTCTAATCATAAATAAATATAATAAAAATAAATGTATTGCAATGCTCAAAACAGCAGCATCCAACAGTCTCTAATCCTTGGATATTACATGTCACTGCATGCATGCACGGAGCAGCTGTAGCGCGGAGATCATCATATCATTCTGTCTTGTATTACTTAACAAAAAAAAACTAACAAAAAAAAACCGGCTCGTTCGCCGGCGCGAGCCGGCTCCCGTCGTTCACAAGTAGTAGTAGTGATTCGCGACCGACACATCAGTACTACCCACCACCGGAAGCCAAGACCCACGCGCCTACAGAAGCTCACAGCACCACCGGGTCCGACTGGGAGACCCAACGAGACACGAGGACCCGGTCCAAACCCTCAGGTGAGCTCCGTTCTTATTAACTGTTGTTACCTAAACGTGGTGTTTTTCTGAAAGGGGAACAGTCTAAAGACACGTGATAGTGTGTACTTTCACTCTATGAAGGCGCCAGAAAGAGAGGAAGGCGGGTAAATTAAACTTTTCCCAATGAACGTAAAGTTATTCTTAGTTTGAATATAATATATAAACATGTTAGGCTTCTATAACCGGACTTATTATATTTAATATACACACTAACCGACCACATGTTGAGATAAATGTGACTTTCCTGTCTGCTTTTATTTTTTTAGATTTGACTTATTCTGTTCAGAAACACTGCTGCTGTTCAAAAGATTAATAACAACGATTGTAAACAAGACAGATTTAATTTATTATAAAAAAGCGTGTGGGTTATGTTTCATTTACTGTAGGCTATAAATAGTAGGAGTCGATGTTGACATAAACAGACATCATAATGTAAAAAGTTGATTTTCTATTTTATGTGTGTAGAAAAAAAATCGATACGGTCGCAACCGCTCTTGTTTATTGTATTTGTTTTAAACACATGGTTATAACAATAATGACCAAGTTATAAGTCATAATATAATGAGACAATGTTTATATTAGATACAATTAAGTCATTATATCAACCTTTTATTTATACGTCTTGAGCTATCAAACAAATATCACTCACATTAATATTAGTTTACAAGTTTGATCACAGAGCTTTGACAGAAATATAACTTTTTTAATGATGCTCTTCAGTTATCTGTCGTCAAATCATTAATACTAATATAGCCGAACTGTCAGTTGGAGCCCAAATCGCACGAAAAGTATTCCGCATGTTATAACCATAGACTGTATGTTATAACAAGCCATCCGGATTCAATTTAGCCGCCAAATAGAAGAGACATTTGGCGGAATTAAAGAGGAAACACTGTGGAGTTTACTTAAAATGACGTAGTGCAACGTGCCGCGTCACTACCTGCACACGTGATCTCTGTTATGATTAATACACAATTATAAAGGAGGAATTAATTACACTCTACCCAAACTGACTCTTTTAAGTAAATAAATAGTTAATAGTAAGATATATAGGACTATAAACTATTATCGTTTTTTATTTATATTTATTTATATTCTAGTTTTCTTTCTTGTAATTTGTATTATTCTTATTATTAAAACATGTTGTTACTGTTTTATTTAATATATAGGTTTCAATCTTTTATTGTATATTCATTTTGTCTTATGCCTTCCTTTATTTTACCGAGAGGGATCAATATTTGTTATTATTATTATTATTGTTTTCCTATCACACATTTTACCTCCCTTGAACTGTTATATATTTTTTGTCAGTCCATAAAAAATCTGCATTATTATTATTTTACTTAACTCAAAGTATAAGATCATACTAAAAAGAAGAGTAAAACAAATACAAAACACATCAGTTTACAAATAAAAACACAAATACAAATACATCATCATTTACAATATATGCAAGTACTGACTACATCTGACTAACATGTGTTTTAAAATAAAATACAATTTCTACTAGAAAACTCTTAATATATGCTAAATGAGTCTCTCACTTCAACAATCCGTACTGTACTTAAAAATAATAATGCAGTTGCTTGTAAAATGGAGTAGTTTTAGATATTGTTGCTCCTAATAGAGTGGTGCAGTGATGCGTCCTAAAACCCGGAAGTAAGTTAGCATTTTACCACTTCCGGTTCCTTCGACAAAAAAGAAAATGCAATCTCTCCATAGGATTTAGGAAGATAGCTGGAAATAAGGTCTGTGGTTGACACACATTTAGGAGACGGATCACGTTTTGTTCTACGACATTAAATCCATCAGCAGTGACCCCACTGGGGATTTCTGAAGAGTTGACGTGTCTGAAAAACGATGGTTGTTAACAAGTGGCTGAATAGGACTACAGAAGTTGTCGAGGCCGTTGTACGTCATTATGCCGAACACGTAAACACTCCACTAAGTTTGTTTTTGCCCTGTTCTGCTTGAAAGCAAGTACCTGCCTGCTGCAAACTGTTCAAACAAACGCTTCAACTCGTACCATTTTGAATCTGTTTATTATTATAATAAATACCCTACCCTAATACCCTAATTATAAAAGTAGGGTAGACATGTGGAGATGATCCGGCTGAACAAAACGTGATCCGTCTCTTAAATGTGTGTCAACCACAGACCTTATTTCAAGCTATTTTCCAAAATCCTATGGAGAAATTGCATTGTTTTTTTGTCGGAGGAGTTTACTTCCGTGTTTTAGGACGCGTCACTGTGGCACTCTATAAAGTAAATACTGTATAACACTGCACACTCACTGCAAAGGTTAGCATTGGTATTTCTTTTAGGTCTAATAATCATGTGACGTACCACCATGGATGCTAAAGACTATAGGTTATGAGTCAGTTGATGAAAACATGTCCTGTAAAGTTTAAACACGTCCTGCTGGCTGTTTATTTAAAGGCTTCTCTTGACTTTAGTGCAGAAACGTGACGTGACAGAAGCAACAGGATGACGACGAGTCCCCCCGCAGATCGGTGAGTTTGAGGCTTTGTTTTTACTTTTGGATATAAACTAAATGTGTAAAGATCGGGGTTGTAAAAGTGTTTTTGTTTCCGCAGCGGCCAGGCTGTAGGCCTCATCATCTTCGTGCTCGGTTTGGGAACTCTGCTGCCGTGGAACTTCTTCCTGACGGCCTCAGAGGTTTCTACAACTCCTTCTTCTTCATGATAAAACATTGAGGGATTATTTAGCAAAAACACTTAAAAAAACAACAACATGAATTTTACTTTGCACTTAAGGGAATATCAATCACTGGGGCTGGTAAATGAATTGTAAGAAAGGCTTATTTTTTTTGCAAATTGAGCTTCATGTGTGCTAGAAATCTGAATCAACTTGGTGTTAAAAAGGTCAGAAAATAGTGAAAAATGTCCTTTCCATTTTCCTCATGGTCCAAGGTTTTTAAAAGTTTTGCTTTATCAGTTCAAAACCCATAATGATGCAGTTTAATTTGAAACTTAAAAATCAATAAATAATTGAGATAGTAGTAATAATAATAACTTAAATGTATATAGCGCCTTTCAGGGGACCCAAGGTCGCTTTACAGAAAGACAGGAGTAAAACTAAAAACAGTCAGACAGACAAAACAACAAATATAGTATATAGTACACACAGTTTCCCCCTAACTGGTTATTATGTTATTAAATATTATGTTAAAATGTTAGTTTCCTCTTTGTTATAGTACTTCAACCAGCGCCTCGAATCAAACATCACCTCCAATGGCTCCTCAGGCGTCGCTGCTAAAGACTACAACTACGACAGCTGGATGACCTTGCTCTCCCAGCTGCCCCTGCTGCTCTTCACGCTGCTCAACTCCTTCCTGCATCACTGGTGAGCTCCTGCAGCAGATTCAAGTACATGAGGCTGGAGCCTGGACAGGTATAAGCATGTACATGTCGGCCAGGAGGGTTGAGCTATAGGTCATCATTGTTCAGCGTTGGAAGAAGTACTCAGATCATATACTCAAGTGGTTGGAAAAAGTCTTGCATTTCAAATATTACTTTGTACAAAAGTATTAGCATCCAAATATACTTAAAAGACCAAATACTCGTTAAGTTTAAAATCCCATTTCAGAATCGTATATATTAAACTACTGTCTTTTTATTTATTTGTCTTACATTAAATGTGTCTCACTCACAGCAGATGAGGCTAAGGTATATTAAACTTTTAATTTGATGTCCATTTTTATTTATTAAAAAGAGGCCCTTTGTTCGTGTTAGCCCAAAATCTGAATATGTAAATTAACCAGTAACTAAACCTTTAGCTAAGAGAAGTAAGTACGTTGTTGAGTAGAAGTTGTAACCTGTATGGATTTGAACCCAAGAGCACAACTCAGATACAGCCAATGTTCAAAAGGTTCAGTTTATTCAAGTCAGGAACAGGCAGGGTCAAAACAAATCCAATAAAGGGGGGCAGGCAGAAAAGGGCTTAGAACCAGGCGATCCGTCAAACAGGCAATACATCCAATCAGGGGGCAGGCAGGAAACTCAAGGTCCAAAATCAGGCAGGCTCCAAACGGGGCTGAACAGGTATCTGGTAAATACAACCGGAAACGCTGGAGAGCTTGGCAAAACACACAAGACTATCTGGCAGAGGACCAGTGAGAGTGGGGTGGTATATATGCTGTGGAGCTAATGAGGGAATGAGTAGCAGGTGAGGGGAATGAGCTGATTGCAAGAGCTGGGAGGAAGGCAGGATCTGAAAGGACATGAGAGTTTATTGATATGCAAAACCAAAACCTATGAATGTGTTGAACTTGTGACAGAAGTATAATGTAGGATAAACTGGGAACGTTAGTACAATTACCTCAAAACAGACTTATGTACAGTATTTGAGTAAATGTACTTTATCCTACATCCCACCATTGCCATTTTTGTATCTCACACTGCAGAATGTAGTAAGACTTTACCTTCTGGAGTCCACATCTGATTTCCCCTTAGTGACAGTAAAGTGTATTTTGTCCTATGAATTAACTGTTGATGTCTCCTCTCTTGTCTCTCTGCAGGGTGAAACCTCGTCTCCGTGTCGCCTTCAGTTTCGTCGTCATCTTCCTCCTCTTCTCCCTCAACGCCGCTCTGGTTCGAGTCCCGATGCAGCCGGACACCTTCTTCTCCGTCACCATGGCCACCATCTGGTTCATCAACAGTAGGTCATATTATTATTTAGTAAAATAATGGATTCTTGTTCGTATGAATGAATAAATAATGGTCGATATGTATCAACTCTATCAGATCTTTCATGTATTATAATGAAATAATAATGAATCTGCAATTACTGTATATCCTTTAAAGGTCTCTCTATAATATTACTCTGATGCAAAGATTTTAATGATGTTGGACGTGTGTGTGTGTGTGTGTGTGTGTGTGTGTGTGTGTGTGTGTGTGTGTAGTGGCCAGTGCGGTGCTGCAGGGCTCTCTCTTTGGGGTGGTGGGTCTGTTCCCCTCTCGGTACAGCACTCTGTTTATGAGCGGTCAGGGTCTGGCCGGGCTCTTCGCTGCCCTCGCCATGCTCTTCTCCATCTTAAGTGAGTAACAACCACACCTAACAATACATACTACATACATGTGACAAACTGCCATTTTCCCAAGGCTCGTGAGATTACTACAAATGCATAACATACTTTAGAACTCGAAAACATCCAATCGATGCTTTTTATAATATATAGATTTGTAACATAACACTTCAGACGTATTCACTCAATCCTAAAAAAGGTTTAAAATAGTCAAAACTGCTGTTGACTTTTTGATAGGTGCACAAAGATTTCCATTTTTTTTTATCTCAAAACACGAGTGAATGTAAGGTAAAGGGTGGTGCAATCATTTCATTCATTATATTTTTCTCATTACATTTTATATAATTTTCTCTTGATTTGTCTTCATTTTCATTACTTTTTTTATTGATTAATGTCATCCATACATTAGCATGATACAAACTAATTAGGTCATACAGTATGAATTAAACAAGATGAAGAATATGCTACAAAATAGCATCATATATTAATGCCTTTATTTTACGTGAGGCGAAAGAACTTACAAAAAGTAATAATAAGTAACTTTGTTTTTCCGATTTACCTTTGATGAATCTGCCAGTCATTTTAACAATTAGTCATGTGATCTTGTGGTCTATAAAGTGTCAGATAATATTGAAAATGCCCTCAGAAATCTTCCAAAACAATTACTCTTCACATTTGAGAAGCATCACGCCTCATAATGTGTTGTTCTGCATGTAAACCAGATACAAGCTCTGAAGCTAACGCAGACAGGAGCTCGGCAGCGTTGGGATATTTCATCACTCCCTGTGTGGCGACTCTGGGGACTCTGCTGTGTTTCCTGCTGCTGCCACACCTGGTGAGGACACACACACACACACACACAAACACACACACACACACACACACACACACACACACGCTGGATAATCAAATACATTCATCAGAAATCCAGCTGTGCACCTAAATACCCTGCTGCTACTGCCGATGCTACAAATTGAAATTATGAATCTCTGCCTGAAATCATTTAAAGGGGCACATCCTGCTGATGTTCAGGTGTATATCAGTATGTAGTGTCTCTACTTTAAAGAGTCCTCTCCTGCTGATGTTCAGGTTCCTATCAGTATGTAGTGTCTCTACTTTAAAGAGTCCTCTCCTGCTGATGTTCAGGTGTATATCAGTATGTAGTGTCTCTACTTTAAAGAGTCCTCTCCTGCTGATGTTCAGGTGTATATCAGTATGTAGTGTCTCTACTTTAAAGAGTCCTCTCCTGCTGATGTTCAGGTTCCTATCAGTATGTAGTGTCTCTACTTTAAAGAGTCCTCTCCTGCTGATGTTCAGGTTCCTATCAGTATGTAGTGTCTCTACTTTAAAGAGTCCTCTCCTGCTGATATTCAGGTGTATATCAGTATGTAGTGTCTCTACTTTAAAGAGTCCTCTCCTGCTGATGTTCAGGTGTATATCAGTATGTAGTGTCTCTACTTTAAAGAGTCCTCTCCTGCTGATGTTCAGGTGTATATCAGTATGTAGTGTCTCTACTTTAAGGTCTCTACACACCAACCTGAGACCAAAGAACGCGTACCGAAGGCGTCCCGACTTTTACGTCAGCTACGTCGGGCTTCGTTGGCTTCGTCGGATAAAGCTGCCCGCCTACGAACACACCGCAAATACTTCAGCCGACGAGTGGCAATAACTCTCCTTACCAGCAGGCGGCGGTAGTGTGTATTCGTCATTCAAAAGAGGCAACAACCGGAAGACAGACTGCGTTTTATACACCGAGAGAAGAAGAACAGACTTAGTAATATAAACAGTTGATCAGTTGGTCTTCACTTTCTTCATTCCATGCCGTCATGATAAAAAAGAAACTCTTGCGTCCGGGTGAGATGAAAATGAGGAAGATTAGCCGTCTGTGTGTGCCTTCTTATCGTTTGTTTTGGTCCCTCACTTCCGCTTCACTTCTGATGCACTGATTCGCTAAGCTGAACAGCCAATCAGAGTGATTGATTTGTCCCGACGTTCTTTGGCCTCCCGCGGCCGATTCAACATGTTGAATCGGCGGCGGGAGGAGGCGGGAGGGTTGAAAATGTGCCGTAAAGAGACGACACACCAACCTGAGTAGTGCGACGCGAATGCCCGACTGCCTCTGACGGCTTCGGACGGCCTCTGACTCCCAAAGTCGGGCCGGTGTGTAGAGGCCTTTAAAGAGTCCTCTCCTGCTGATGTTCAGGTGTATATCAGTATGTAGTCCCTCTACTTTAAAGAGTTCTCTCCTGCTGATGTTCAGGTGTATATCAGTATGTAGTGTCTCTACTTTAAAGAGTCCTCTCCTGCTGATGTTCAGGTTCCTATCAGTATGTAGTGTCTCTACTTTAAAGAGTCCTCTCCTGCTGATGTTCAGGTGTATATCAGTATGTAGTGTCTCTACTTTAAAGAGTCCTCTCCTGCTGATGTTCAGGTGTATATCAGTATGTAGTGTCTCTACTTTAAAGAGTCCTCTCCTGCTGATGTCCAGTTGTATATCAGTATGTAGTGTCTCTACTGGGACATGTCTCCATGCTTTAATGTTCAAAAAGCTCTTTATTTTCCTCATACTGTCTGTGCTGCAGCACCTCTTTTCACCCTCTGTCTGAAACCAGAGCCCAGTCTGCTCTGATTGGTTAGCTGTCTGGCTCTGTTGTGATTAGCCTATCATGTACAATGTGTTGGAGTGACAGCCAACAGAAGCGCTAATGTTACATAGTGATTTCACTTTCACAGAAGTAACATTTGAGAAAACAAAGGGCTTAATGTCACATAATAAAACAATCAGCAGAATCATTACAACTATTGATGAGTACTTTTCTTTTAATTTAAAGGCTTTAGAAGAAACCCTACATACTCTCTGAATTCCTGAAAGATTATATTTTAGTAAAACATGATCTCAGGTTCTCTGTAGAACACTCATTATAATCTCCTGAAGATGTCGACTCTCCTCTGCAGGAATTTGCTCGTTTTTACCTGAACAAACATCAGTCGGAGAACGTGGAGACCACACTGGAGCTGTGCAGCCCCACAGGTCGGTTCCTACACTCTCTTCTGCAACATAATCATGTCAGGGATTTATATTATTATTTTCAAGATGTTTAAGTCAATGTACACAACTTGAATATCTTCATATATCCATTTCTACTTTTAACTTGACTATAAAATACCATCCATCTTCTACCGCTTATTAAATACCAATTTAATTCAAATTAAATGTTGCATGAAGAAATGACTTAAATAAAATGTAGCTTGGATGCTACGAAACATCTGTCCAATAAATAGCAATCAAGTATAGAAACAGGAAGTCACTGATGGAAAGGCGAGCTTTTATTTATTTAGTACATTTTACTCATGAAAGGGCATCAAAATAGTTTAGCATTCAGCACAAAAACTTAAAAAGAAGCAACAAATGAAACAGAAATTAAGACAATGTCTAATAAGATTTACATTTTAATGTTGACTCCCACTTACTAGGCTAAGCTTGAATTTACAAACAGCTATTAACGCTGGCTGAGTCAATGATACATTTTCATTTATTTCCTTTCAAAAGACAAGAAAGTGTTAGAAAACGGCTCCAAACACCAGGAGGCCAACGGGAAGCTGTTCAGAGAGCCGGAGGAGGATCAGGAGCGTGCGTCCGTCCTGCAAGTCTTCAAAAAGGTGAGTTTTATTTTTATTTAATAGGTTTTTGTCCAAGTTTTTAAAGACAGCTGGTTAAGTCTAATGATTTGTGCATCGTCACTGTTCCAGGAGATGGACTGTTTTACTTTGCATCCATGTCTTGGATCCATTTTGGATATTTTATTCTACTTTAATATCTTTAAATGTGCCTTTATACGATCAAAAGTCCAAAACCCCACATTATTTAGTTTGCAATTATATAAAACAGGAAATTCTCCCATTTAACAAGCTTTTTTTTAATGCATAATTTAGCATAGTACAGGATAAGTGACTGCATTTTTTCTTTTATTCAATCTCATGTCCTTCTGACTTTAAAGCCTCTTCTCATTTATATATATATTATATATGTTTAAAAATGTATCCATTTTTGAAATGCTGTTCATTCATTTGTTTTCCTAATCCTTACTATTTGTATAATTATTATTCTTGCATATTAGCCTTAAGCACATCCTCTCGAGCATTTCACTGCACTCTTTACAAATATGAGTATCCTACAAATAAATGTGTGTGTCCTGCAGATCTGGCTGATGGCTGTGTGTGTGACGTGTGTGTTTGCCGTCACACTCTCAGTGTTTCCTGTCATCACACTCCGAGTTAGGACCGTCTACCATGACAACCCGGTCTGGGGTGAGACACAACATCTTTATCTCTGTTCACGTCAGGGGTGGATCGATATGATTATTGAATGTCAGCTTACAATCGTCATTTTACCTTTCTTAAAACACTAAGCAATTCATAATATAGTTTAAAGAGGACATATCATGCTCGTGTTCAGGTTCATATCAGTATGTAGTGTCTCTACTTTAAAGAGTCCTCTCCTGCTCGTGTTCAGGTTCATATCAGTATGTAGTGTCTCTACTTTAAAGAGTCCTCTCCTGCTGATGTTCAGGTGTATATCAGTATGTAGTGCCTCTATTTTAAAGAGTCCTCTCCTGCTGATGTTCAGGTGTATATCAGTATGTAGTGTCTCTACTTTAAAGAGTCCTCTCCTGCTGATGTTCAGGTGTATATCAGTATGTAGTGTCTCTACTTTAAAGAGTCCTCTCCTGCTGATGTTCAGGTGTATATCAGTATGTAGTGTCTCTACTTTAAAGAGTCCTCTCCTGCTGATGTTCAGGTGTATATCAGTATGTAGTGTCTCTACTGGGACATGTTTCCATGCTTTAATGTTCAAAAAGCTCTTTATTTTTCTCATACTGCCTGTGCTGCAGCAGCTCTTTTCACCCTCTGTCTGAAACCAGAGCCCAGTCTGCTCTGATTGGTTAGCTGGTCGGCTCTGTTGTGATTAGGGTTGCAAAATTCCGGGAATTTTCAAAGATGGAAACTTTCCATGGAAATAAACGGGAATAAACTGGGAATTTTCTAAATTGAAGTTGGCTCTTCGTAGGGAACTTAAATATATTTGGGGAAAGTATATTTGAGCATAATCTTGACTAAAACAAACAGATGCCATTCAAGTACACTTGAATATCCATGCCATTCCTCAATCACATGCACATAGCACACTGCTTACTGCCTAGCTATTGAGACCACACCCCCTACAGGCACTGTGCATTCCTCCATCACATGCACACATGATTTCTAGAAGTAATATTTAACTCAACATTCATGTTTTTGTTCTTCAATTAAACAAATGATTGTTCAATAAAATTATTAAAACAAAAAAATAAACAATATGGAATATTTCCAAAATTCCCCAGCTTAACTTCCCATGGAAACTTACCGGAAACTTACCGGAAATTTTCCACCCCTTTGCAACCCTAGTTGTGATTGGTCAACCCTTAGAGATGTCCCGCCCCTTAGCCTTATCGCGTACAATGTGTTGGAGCGCTAGCCAAAAGAAGCAGGAGTGTTACATAGTGATGTCACTAAGTCCCTCTGGAGGGAACTTTAGCCTATGATGACCATTTACATGCACAAAAAAAAGCAAAATAAGACCTCTTGAAAAGTGACTTGATATAACTGAACACTCCTTCATTTACAGACAATGTGTTCACCTGCGTCTGCTGCTTCATCGTGTTCAACGCCTTTGACCTGGCCGGCCGCGGCGCCCCGTCTCTCGTCCAATGGGTGAGTCTGCTGCTCAGCTGGGGAAAAACATGCTCTTCGGAGTACAAAGTAAAACATTTGCCTCTGAATTATAAAGGAACACCTAAAGTACCAAACAAAGGAACAAATTCAAAATGATTACTTCATTATTGTACACAAATATTCATAGACTTAAGTTCCAGACTCCTCTAATATTGCAACATACAGTATACTTAGCACATACCAAGAAATAAAGAGAGTTGGAGAGCAGTTTGAGACACGGTCGCCATCTTGGCCACATCAGTACTTTTTAAATGATCTTTCCACCTCTTCCTCTTCTTCTGCTATTTTTGCTTTTTAAATGTCTAATTATTCCCATGATGGACTCCTGAATGTTTCTGTGTGTGCAGCCCTCGAAGGAGAGTCCTCTGTTTCCCGTCTCCGTGTTGTCCCGCCTGGTGTTCATCCCGCTGCTCATGATGTGTAACGTGGAGAACTCGAACCTCACCGTCCTCTTCAGCCACGACTGCGCCTTCGTCACCATCATGGCGCTCTTCTCCTTCACCAACGGATACCTGGCCACCCTCTGCATGTCCTACGCCCCACAGTGAGTCAACGTTTATTGATTTCTTTGTAAAATTCACAAACTGCCCGGCAGTAAATATATTCCTAACCAGCTGCAAGATGAAAGAGATTAATACATGAATACAATAATATAACAAATGTGGTTGTGCACAATGAGTACTTACTTTTGGGAGTTGAAGAGGACATTTCAGCTTCATATCAGTATGTAGTGTCTCTACTTTAAAGAGTCCTCTCCTGCTGATGTTCAGGTGTATATCAGTATGTAGTGTCTCTACTTTAAAGAGTCCTCTCCTGCTGATGTTCAGGTGTATATCAGTATGTAGTGCCTCTACTTTAAAGAGTCCTCTCCTGCTGATGTTCAGGTGTATATCAGTATGTAGTGTCTCTACTGGGACATGTCTCCATGCTTTAATGTTCAAAAAGCTCTTTATTTTTCTCATACTGCCTGAGCTGCAGCACCTCTGTTCACCCTCTGTCTGAAACCAGAGCCCAGTCTGCTCTGATTGGTTAGCTGACCGGCTCTGTTGTGATTGGTCAACCGCTTAGAGATGTCCCGCCCCTTAGCTTATCACGTACAATGTGTTGGAGCGCTAGCCAATAGAAGCATTCAAGTGTTGAATAGTGATGTCACTATGTTCTGGAGGTAAACAAAGAAGTCTAATGGATGCGTTTCAGGCGGGGGGGGGGGAGTGTGTGGAGAGAAACTCCCTCTGGAGGGAACACAGGGATATTTACCTTTGCAGACCATTTACATGCACTAAAACCTAAATAACACACTATCTATCTATCTATCCATCCATCTATCTATCTATCCATCTATCCATCTATCCATCCATCTATCCATCTATCTATCTATCTATCTATCTATCTATCCATCTATCTATCCGACCATCTATCTACAGGAGAGGGAGAACCCCAAAGAGCAGAATGGGGCCTCTTTAACTTTCGAGTTTCCCTTCATGTAGTTCATGTAGTAACGGTGTGTGTGTTCTTCAGGTTGGTGCGCTCTAAAGACTGCGAGACGGCCGGCTCTCTGATGTCCTTCTTCCTGGTTCTGGGTCTGGCTCTGGGAGCGTCTCTCTCCTTCCTGCTGGTGAAACTGGTTTAACCACCTGAGAGATCAACAAGAAGAAAAGTCAAGAGCAGTCTTCCGTACGTACGTGAGATTTCTTTTAAATCTTAATTTAATAAATATCATTTAGGCATAGCTCCTAAAATAAAACAGTTTATAATTTATAAATTAATAAATTGGGATAAGTTCAAGTAAAAAAATTGAAATATAATAATAATATATGTTATATACATTTAGTTAATCTAAATTATTAATCTCTATTCATTCAATAAAAACACTTGAATGTAAGTTTGATAAACCACAATATTAATTAAATAATCACATTTTCACTTGTTAACTGTCGTATCAAATGCATAACGTTTGTTCGGTGTGAACAGGAAGGCGGTTTCAATGTTGAAGGACAGATGAAAATAAAGGACATAGATTTGTGGTTAAAATGTTGCTGCAACACAGCAAAGAAATATGAAGACAAATGTATTTATTTAATTTAATCCTTTATTTCCCAGGGACAATGCACAGTAATGAACACTTAAAACATTCAAATGTGTCAAGTGTAACAGTGCCCGATTTAGCTTTAAGCTAATTTCCATCCGCAGTCCCTCACATAAAACATTAAGAAAATTACATTTTACAAACATAGCAAAAACAAAATATATGAAATGCAAAAAGAGCAAAAGAGCAAGAGCAGCACACACAAGCATTTACCACATGGCAGTACAATGTAGCAGCTACGACATGTAAAGTGCAAGAGGAGATACAAGAGCTACCTAAAGTGCAAGAAGAGATACCCCTGTGTTAAAGTGCATTTAGCGGTGATTGCACGTTTGTTTGTTTCTCAACCATTCTTTTAGTTGACCTTTAAAACTGTTCAAAGTGGGACAATCCCGTATCTCAGTTGGGAGGCTATTCCACAAAGAGCTGCCTTTAATGGAGAGGACATTTTGTCCAAAAGTGGTCCGTCTGCGGTGGACTTCACAGTCTCCTCTGGTTTCTGACCTAGTGCAGCGTCCAGTGTGTTTTCTGTGGATGAATTCCCCTAAGGGGGGGGGGGGGGGGGCAGTCCATGTAAACACATACTTTTAAAAGACTTTAAATTCAGGGTTCCCACGGGTGCTGGAAATCCTTGAAAATGCTTGAAATGTTACGTGGTGTTTTCAAGGTTTGAAAAGTGCTGGAATTTTGGGAATGGTGCTTGGATTTGAGATAAAGTGCTTGAAATTGTAAATGCTTTACTTTTACAATAAATTGCTGTCTGACTATATATGTATCAAATGCATAACGTTTGTTCGGTGTGAACAGGAAGGCGGTTTCAATGTTGAAGGACAGATGAAAATAAAAGGACATAGATTTGTGGTTAAAATGTTGCTGCAACACAGCAAAGAAATATGAAGACAAATTGAAAAAGAATGTAATTTTTCTCTCTAATTTCTTATTGAAACATGTCAAAAACACGCAGTGCAGCTACTTTGTAAAGTGTGTTTTTTTAGTGCCTGATGAAAGAAAATGTATTGATGGATTTTAAACTTTTGAAATGCAGCATTTAAGTGGAGAATTAGTAAATCACACTGAAGTGCTTTTTCTTTTTATATCAAAAATGTTTTGCACTGGTCAGGAGGCACTTCACTGAATACATATTTGATAGGGGATACATCATTTAAGAAAAAGGTTAGAGAAACACTGGTTAAAGGGGCCTTATTATGCTGTTAAAAAATCCCCTTTATTACATTTCAGGGTTTTGTCTAAACCGGATAACGGGCGCTGCGCCCTCATACCAAAATGCCAATTTTGCCCTTTTTAAAGTGATGCCAGAAAACAGTATTTCTGTTCGTAAAAACCGTATAATTACTCAAATGTCAAATAGACCGTCAGACGGCAGAGACAGCTTTGTTTTTTACGGAGCTCAGTCGTCGCGTTGTTGTTTACGTCTTGTATACGGGCTTCATGTTCTAGCGAGAGTTGATATATATTATATACAGATCTGCGCCACAGTATCGCCCTCGTGCTGCATTCTTCTAGAAAATCCCCTGCATTGATTTGAAGTTTCAATCACAGCAGACCTTTTATTTTTATGTAAACCACGTGACATTTTTTTATACCTAGCAAAACAACTAAGCGGTTTACGGGTTAAATATTGATTCATTTTATATTTTATTTATTTTTCTATATTAAAACATACGAGTGAACGCCATTAACTCAACTTCTGCCTTTTGTTTGTAGTTTTTTGCTGTTGTAATTTATCTTTTAATGTATGGAAATGGAAAGTGTTTTTTCAACTCTGTCTAATGTATTTCATCACACTGCAGGTTTGTCATTTTCTATAGATGCAGATGTGTTGTTTGCTTATTTATGTTTTTTCTACCCTGTTATTCTTGTCTTTAATAAGTTTTTATACAAATAAAAAAATGGGATTATCTGTTTGCTTTGATAATAAAATATACAAAATGGTCACTGTCTTGTTTTCTTGGTCTTTCTTTTGGTTAACAGGCTTCTCACATGAGTCAAAGAACTGACCTTAAGATCAATTTGACATTTTTATCAGCTGTTGTAACTTGAGCAGAAATGGCATGTCAATAGTCAGCAAGATTATTAAATATTGCTAAATATTTTAAATTAGCGATTCAGATTTTCTTTGGAAGCATGTGGCCTCTGTTGTTTCCTCTTCCTCCGGCTCGGCCCTTTCCTCTGACCTCGTGCTTCCTCCCATTCTCTTACTCTCTCCCTCCACAGAAAATGAAAAGGAAAGTGGCTACCAGACAAGCTTTTGTAAATGAAATTAGAAAAACGGAAAATCTGTACTTAAAATAGAGAATTTGAAGAGAAAGCTCCGTACCTCTGCTGCAGACTGGTAAGGTGAGTCTTTTTGGACACTAGGTGATACTTCTCTGGATTTCTGAGCAGCTTAAATGAAGTTATTGTCAACCTCTAACGTGATACCTACAATTGGTAGAATTAAAGAAGCTTACCTAACATTATTTAAAACAAGAAAATACTTAAGGAAGTAAAACCACCCTAAAATGATTCCTCTTGTAAAAGTCCTTCGTTTACAATCTTAAGTAAAAGTATGTATCGGCTAAATGTACTTAAAGTATGGTAGTTTACTCAACAGCAATGCATCATATTCTGTAAGGTCCTCATATTTAAGCTTCTCAGTTTTGTGACGATGCATTTTCCAACAGATCCAAGAGGCTTTTTAAATAGTTTATTTAGCTAAACAAGTGGGAGAATTTTCTGAACAAATGAAGAAACACTTCCTCATCTGCACACTTACTTGCACTGTCAGAACATGTGGTTGTGTTTGCTTCTGAAATGTAGTCAAATATAGGTATACGGTTGCATAAAATGGATACTCAAGTAGTGTATAAGTACCTTCAATGTGTAGTAAAGTACAATACCAAATGTAAATGTAATATATCTAGTTACAACTTCCACTGCTTCAAAGTACTGGTGATAGTCTGTACTTAATCTTATTAACATGAAAAAAAACCAAAAGTGAAGTTTTACCAAAGTTATCCATACCACCAGAGTAAACAGCTGTGTGAACTCTGCTCTCTATTATCAGACATATAGGTAAATAAATAGACTGTTTTGCTTTTACACAAACAAAAGACTTGTTTGCCATTTTTAGAATACATTATGAGCATGTGAAACCTAGAAGGAGTTAATTAAGGTAGAAGGATTCACTTTATTAATCCCACATTTGAAAATTATTTTGTTGCAGCAGCAGGTTATCAACGCTGTGCACATGAGTTAAACAGTAAGTATATACTGTACATATCACCGGTAGAACACACATGTATCTATAGAATACACCATTTCAAATATAAGGATTACCTAGAATATACTATACCAAACTAATGCTACTAACATTTAAACATAGTGTTTTTTATTCATTATATGCGAAGTATTTTTATTTATTGTTTTGAAACTTAAATCAAAACCACAAATACTTTAATAATCACAGGGGGAATTGTGTTTTGTGACAGTTGTTCCATTATAGAATGAATTAAATTAAAAGATAAATAATATGTATAACAAAGAAGTCAGAATGTGCAGTAAAAGATCAAATAAACATAATAAAAGTAAAAATGTCCAATAAAAGATCAAATGAGATGTGTAAACATAAGAATTCAAGTTAACTGTCCAATAAAAGATTGAACATCAAGCACCAGCATATAGTGTGAGTTAAATTTAAAGTTATTTAAAGATCAAAGGTGTTAAAAAACTGTTGCTCTGCTGAGAACAAACGCTTTCATATTTTTTGGTTTTGCCTGCGGTCACCGCCTCACAATGAGCTCTCTTGTTATTGACCTGAGAGAGAAAGGCATGCAGAGGGCAGCTGATTAACAGAGCAGTGTGTGTGTGTGTGTGTGTGTGTGTGTGTGTGTGTGTGTGTGTGTGTGTGTGTGTGTGTGTGTGTGTGTGTGTGTGATGAGGCAGGTTGGAGCTTTTTTCCGTCATAGTGGACGGAGGCATGCAGTCTAACTGGATCTGCAGTTCCTTTTTTTTCCCTCTGCTGTTTGTTTTCTTCAGATAAACAAAGATGGCGGACACACGGAGAGTGACAGAGCCGGGCAGAAAGGTGAGTTTAATTCAAACACACCTGAGAAACAGGAAGCAGCTGAGAGATTATGTAAGGTAACAAAGATGAGAGGAACCAGGGGGAGAGTGTTTTATATTTCAGATTCACTTTTGGGATTCAAGTTTTATTTCTGAGGTGATTATTAAACTAGTTTACTAACTTTTAAAATAATCTGTTGTCCTTTAAACTGCGTCACGCACGCCAGAAGAGAAACTGCAACGTCCGGTCATTGTTAACAAAATAAAAGCTCTGTTTGCATACTTATCTGGCAGCTTTTAAAAATCTATGTATGAAGTAATGATACAAGAATCAAATCAATTCAACTGTGGTCAATTGGTTCGAAATAAAGTATGTTTTCTTGGTGCTAGTTTATTTATTTTTTGTTACACCTCGAGTTACAGCGAAAAGTTTGTTTTGAAGGAACCCACTGAACTTTTGGGGATTTGACGCAGCACGTGATGGTCACTCACAGGACATGTGATGTCACGCAGCTAATTGAGTTTGAGTTGCTAATCATTTCATTACGTTTTTTCCTTCTTGTGAAAAATAGTTTACACATTATGAATAATATTTGCACCAATAAACATACACGTAATGTATTTATAAAAATAGAGGAAAACATGTTTCATACATTCACCAGTTTGTTTTACTTGACTGAAAGATAATGCATTACAAAATGATGTTATTTTAAATATGATTTATTTCTACATTCAATTAATGGGGTTTCGGATTATGTGTGGTAAACATAACATAAACAGATTAAAATGTACCACAAAGTTAATTCAACTGTTTTGAGAATATATTAAAGGGGACCTATCATGCAAAATGCACTTTTTGATATCTTTTATACATAAATATGTGTCCCCGGTGTGTCGGGGAACTCACGCAACGTCAGAAAATAAAACCCTCTCTCTTTTCCTCCGTACCCAAATCTTTTAAAAACGGGTGTACAACGAGCGGATGCAGATTTGCTTCCGATATGACGTCAAATCGGCGGCGGACCCACAGAAAGTTGCTATCAGAAACAATGCCTGACGTGTTTTGGACGTAATCTCGTCTTTGTTTACATTAGCAAGCCTCGCTAACACTCAGAGCTAACCTGTACTGAAGAGCACATGTGTTTAAAAAGCAGGAAATAAAAAAAGGAACTCACCTTGTGATAAACCCGCAAGAGAAAAAGCATTTGAGCTCCATACTGTTTCAGAAATAATCCTTGATGTGGTTTAGAACAGGATGGCGTTTTATCACAGCAGAATTTAACTTTATCTCCGGTAGAATTCTGATCAGGCATTAGCTCTGCCTCCTCTTTTTTTCTTTTTTCAATCTAAGGACCCAAAATCCGCGTTTCTCTAACAGGGCTGCGAAAGAGGGGTATGAGCAGTATGAGGCATGGCTACAATGGGTGATCTGTTTGGGATTTTAAGCAAAAAACTTCACAGACATGTTTTGTATAGGTATGGCCCTACAATATATTTTTCCAATATAGCATAATAGGTCCACTTTAAGACTATTAACCTTTTAAATACTAAAATAAATAAAACACAGAAAACTGTGATTTTTTACTTTTTTCTTACAATTAGATTTTCAATTTTCTAATTTATTTAAACAATCCAAAAATGTCCATTTATATCTGGAAATGCAAAACAGATACAGTTAAAGTTATTATGAATTATTTATGTTTTTTTCACTTTTCAGAAATGGGTCGTTCCACAGAGAAGTCCACCTGATGAAAATAAACCGAGTGTTCGTCCTCCTGAAAAAGAAGCCGAGAGAAGTCTGGTAACTGTTTCTCCAAATTATAACTTTATTTTAATAATGTTAAGGTATGATTCTTAAAATATGTTAACTTTATTTTAAAGAACAATACATATACATTAAACATATATATTATATATTAAAAAATAAGTATATATCAGTACATAAACACAACAGCACATTTCATTTTAAATAAAACTGTATCTCATATATCCTCAAATAAAGGATGTTAAATAAAATAAAATGTTTCAGTAAATACATGTATTTTAATTTATCCAGTGCATCCATTTTTTATGTTATGTTCCCATTATTTTTGTTTTAAATTAAGAAGCGTTTTGTCTTTTATATAATACAAAGTCACATTGATAGTATTTTCCTTTGTTTGATGTAAATATTTTGTGTGCAGGCGGTTCCTTTCAGAGGTCACATCACAGGAGGGATGTCTCCGGGGAAGAAGGTTGTCATGGTCGGGGTCGTAGACTCTCGTCCTGACAGGTACAAATTAATTCATCTTGCATTTATTAATCCATCTCCTTCCTTCAGTATCAATGCTAACAGTGTGGATATTCAGAGAATGGATCTGAATGATTTTGATGGACTCCTGAGGTGCATCTCACTTCGGTTAAATGGATTCCTTGCGTCCCTCACTTGCGTCGTTTCCCTGCGACTAGTCCCTCCCACCCAGGGAAGCATGGAGAGACGCAAGGAAACCACGAGAAGCAGGGAAATGAGTTTTAAGAGCAATGGGACGTCGTTTCCTCCGGAGCGTCAAGCGACATCCGTTTGTGATGACGCCGCACAGCTGATCGTCTGACAGCAGCCAGATCAGTGCATGCGCTGCATCGTCCAATCAGTGAGCGATACACAGTAAGGGGGCGGGGCGAGTGTCTGAGGATTTCACCGGAGGATGGTCTGGTGGTTCCTCGATTATCGCTCCTCCGTTATCGCTCCTCCGTTATCGCTCCTCGCTCCTCGCTCCTCGATCCTCGGTCCTCCGGCAGAAATAAGGCCATTGGGACGGTACTCAAGATGGCGCAGACAAATCAACTTCCGGTGATACCGAGCCAGAGGAGCGAGGAAATGAAAAATAACCGAAGTGAGACGCACCCCTGGACTTACTTCTAGTTCCACCGTCAGGCTGAAATTCACACTAAAAATCACCAAACTTTGCTCCATGAGGAACATTTACATTTAACTTCCTGAAGAAATCCTTATTTCTGCTGTTTATTAAGAAAAACATCTGTAATTCTTCTCATAAATTATAGGGGGGGAAAGAAGGGCGGCATGATTTTCCTCAGAATCATCACATTTTTAGGTTTTCTTCAAGCAATCCAGTGGTTCACTGAGACAGGAAAAACTAAAAGATGAGTCAGCAAACTTTTAATGATGCTTATTTGTCCAAATTAAACTAAACACCAGAGCCTACATGTAGCTGACATTTTCCTAAAGGACATATCATTAACGTTTTACAGGTCTTGCTCTCCTTATGACTTTATTTTATTTGTTTCTGTTGTTCTCAAATACAATATTGTGCTGCTGGGTCACCTAAAGTAGATGGCAGATATTTCTAGTGAAAAAGATGAAAATAACAAAATACAAATACATAATAATTATAGTAACAATAGCTGTTTATGCTGTTTTAAAAAAAATAAAAAATGTTTTCGTTTAAGCTAGCTTAGATCCTCCCTTCTGTTTTTGTTTAGGCCTTCCTAGAATCCTTTATGAAGTCAGATTTATGGCTCGTTTTTGTCCCTCTGTTAGGTTTTACTTCGCCCTGACGTGTGGTCGGGGAACAGGGGGCGAGCCTCCTGTGGACGTGGCTCTGGAGCTCTGTGTGAGGTTCAAGGACCGACAGATCCTGCGCCAAGCCTGTGAGTCCGGATCCTGGGGAGAAACCGAGAGAGCCGTGCCTTTCTTCCCCTTCATCAGAGGACTGCCCTTCAAGGTACCACACAAAACTCTCATATAGTCTTCATGTGGCAGCTGCTAACTTTTTTAATGCAAGGAAAATTACAGATGTCAATTGCAGGAACAGATTCAAAGTCAGACTGAAGCATCCTTTGTGCTCCAGTCAATCCTCACAGTAAATAGGGAGCTGATCCCAGATCAAATGCACGCTGAAGGCTCTTTGAGCATGCTTTCTCTCAGTGATTGTGCTGTTATGTTAAAGAGATTGGATACTGATTACCATTGTGCATTACGTGGGCTGGTTCCCTCTTACATTTGCACATATATGTGTAAAAGAGAAAGTATATATGGCCTGCACTCCCAAGATTGTATTCAGATGCTGGTTCCTAAAGTAAGAACAGAACTGGGTAAAACAGCTTTTAAATATGCTGCCCCCACAGCTTGGAATAATATACAGAAGGAGCTGAAACTCTCAGATTTGATCACCTTGGGGGAGTTCAAGTCCATCTAAGGCCCCGGCCACACGAGGACGATAACGGTCGTATCTGCTACAGTTCACTATCAGATAGACGGTTCGGCCACACGAGGCCGACATGGAAACGCAGGAAACGATAACGATAACGGGTCCCAAGGTGGGTAGATCTGCAAACGAAACGCTCTGGGGGGGCAAACGGCTCCGTGTTTACGCCTATACGATCATTTCCTGATAACGTTGAAGCAATAGCCCGGCCTCTCCTGCTCAGAGATCAGCTGCTGGGCTGTCAGAAGAGGGGGAGGAAAAGAGAGGCTCCGTTTTTTATTCTTATATTATTATATAGAGTCGTTATTCATTTGTTTTAAAGCTCAATAAATAACAAAGACGACCTCTGACCGGCACTTTTCTAATTTTGTCCGGAAGATTTAAACTTTAACGGACATACCGTCCTCGTGTGGCTCCAGCCTAAGGACAGAGAACAAGAAACCATTGGTCGATGTGATAGCTCGTATATATCCCTTAATTGAAGTCGTTTTACATTTTGCCAGTTTTTAATGATTTGTAATAGTTTCTTTTATTTTGCATATTGACTGGCTAATGTGCCGTTTCATTTGTGTTTTAAAGCTGTGTTCCTCTGCCTGTATTGTCTGTGTTTTATCTGTTGTAACTTTGTTCATGCTGCCCTCTTCTCAGCTCGCTCTTGGAAAATAGATTTTAATCTCAATGAGACTTTACCTGGTTAAATAAAGGATATATATTGTTTTTGTTTTTCATGTATTGTCTTGATATTTGTCTGTTGATGTTACACATGGAGCTGCTGTGATGCCAGTCACATTTCAGACTTGATCTGACCAATAAAGTATTATCGTATCGTATAGTAGATTCATTTAGAACTGCCAAAAACACACGAAAACAATAGACACCAAAATGAACCTAACTTCCACTTTCTGTCTCCTCCCAGATTGAGATTCACTGTGAACACAGTCGCTTTCGTGTGTTTGTGGACGGACAGAAGCTGTTTGACTTTCAGCACAGGTTGACGTCACTCAGAGACATTGACACGTTGTGGATCAAAGGTAGCGTCGCTATCACTAAACTGGCCTGAAGGAAAACACTGCACTGCTGAACATTTGAGAAGATTTCAAACAGACTCTGTTGAGCTCAAACTGCCATGACTCCCCTCATCTGAACATGTTCTGTATTCACTGTGGACCTTTTTGTACAAAATGTTGAATATGGGGAGAAAAAAGTGTTAAAAAGTGTTTTATGATCACACAATAACAGACTGACTGATCAAGGAAGTGTAAGATCAGCAACTTCCATGTTTTGAATACAATTAGTTTTCTCCTCCTCTGAACACACTCTGCATTCACTCCTGACTTTTTTGTACAAAATATTTAATATACAGAAAATAGTTGCCTCAATTTGTGACAAATATGTTTTTGATCTACTGAAACAGTTTGAAAACTGGCATGTGTGACTTTGTGAAAACAAACACCAAGACTAAAAAATGTGTTTCCAGAGCATCTATAAAATCCTCTTTTGGTTTTTTCATTGTGTCAGTTAGTTGTTTTACGGGTAAGTTCATATTCAACAAAGTCACACAATAACACACATTTAATAACGGATTGAGGAAGCGGTAGACATTTTCCGCAAAGTAAAACTACTGTGTTTCTGAAAAGAGTTTAGTGGCTTTAAAGAGAGTAGATATAGGCTTCAGTTCCCCCTGAAATATTCTTAATACAGTTTACACTTCAACTGATTTTGCTTATTTTAGGGGGATAAAATAAAATGTGTTTTGCTGCTGCTCCTGTCCACAGCAGTGCAATGTTGGAAATTAAGCACCTTATATAACAGATGTTCAGCCCGCAGACCACAACTACTGCAACTGTAAATATCATAAAATACAATATGTGTATCCTGAAAATAAACAGAAAATAATGGGGTTAACTAAAGGCCATTGAGGCTTTGGGTAGGACTGTTTTTATATTTTTCTGAGTAAACAAACCATGAAGATGTGAGGCTTCTGTGATCTAATGACTACCTCAAACCACACAGTGGGATGACCTGCTGCCATCCATATTTAAATATATGAATATCTGTATGAGATATACTGTGTATGTTTCATATCCATTAAAAACCACTGTTATATTTTTTGTAAGAATATCAATACAAAGGGGAGTACAACATTTCATCAAATACAAAGAAATGACAACTTTAAATATTGATTGTGAATCATTAAAAAACAGGATAAATGTATGCAAACGTTAGGATTTTATTGTATATTAAACCATTTGTTTCAGATGCTTTAATAATGTTTTGGACAATGTCTTTATTGATATTTTAATCGCAATTAAGCAGATATTTTTTGTAGTTTTTCCAGGTGTTTTTGGGAATATTTTCAGATATTTGACTAAAATATTCTGAATATAAAAAAATAAAATTGGTTTTAAAACATCTGCTCAACTTTTAACCAATCAACAAGACAATGACATCTTGTTGGTGCCTAGCTCCATATTTCATGAGCTTACATGTTAACGACCTGTGATTCAGTGCAATATTAGTCCACGTTGTTTGACCAAAGTGTTTTTCTGTGAAATCTGTGATTTTCTGTCTGAACTGAAGTACCTGTTAAACATGGAAAGTTTTGGAGGAGCCAGCAGAAAGAACCTGTCACCGCGGTGCATGCTGGGTGATATTGAGGCAGGGTAGCAGCAGCAGCAGCAGCACCGGCTGACTCAACCTTCAGTTTCTGCTTCACTTTCAGCCGTCCTGCACTCCTCAGGTGGCCCAAATCTGACACCTTATGGACGGCACCGGCTTTACCTGAGTCATGGACATCAGCGGAGGACATCTCACGGTGAGCTCACCTGTTTCTCTCTAAAGACACCTGCTGTCAAACCCAGCCGGATGAGGAGGCTGAAGCTAAAGCTAAAGCTCAGGGAAGATGCTTGTTGTTGTCGCTAGCTGCGTAGTTATCCGAGGTGTTGGACTTCTCATCTACTCATATGTCATGGTGTTGCTTTTATATAGTCTTTATATGTGTGTGATCACCCTGTTTATCCATATAAACGTCACGGCAGAGGGGCGACAAACTAATGACACGTTAACATCGCTATCGTTCATTAGCATGCTAAGCTAAGCTAGCAACCGTTACACCCCATCTCTGCATTTAACTGGTAACATCGCTCATACATTAGCATGCTAAGCTAGGTTAGCACCCGTTACACCCCATCTCTGCGAACTGTCTCGGCCTTGTAGTTTAATTAGATGCCTCCTAGTTAAAGCTAACATAGCGGTTAGCTTCATGTTAGGTTAATCCTAGGTTATTCGTTTTTAAATCTACATAACTCGTCTGAGCTGTCAGGTTTATACTGAGCAAACGTTAGCATTATCCTTTTAGCCTGCTAAGCTAGATGCCAACCGATTTAGCTTAGTTAGCCTTCTTCACCTAGTTTCAATTATAACCTAAGAGAAGTAGGGGAAAATGTGTGAAACTCGAGAAATTGCCTAAAGAGGTTGATTTTGAGTTTGTGGATTCTGAAATAAACAATTGTCAAAAGATGCAAACCTTGTCATGACGGCGACAGATCGTCTCAATAGATAACATATCGTGTTTGCTAAATATTAACTTTAGTTTAAAGGGCTGGTCCAAAACAGCTGCTTTAACCAAACAGCAGTGGTGGAACAAGTGCTCCGACATTTCCCTCAAGTAAAAGTAGCAATACCACTGTGTAGAAATACTTTGTTCCTGCATTTAAAATGAACATTTTTAGCATGAAAATACACTCAAAACCCAGCATGCAATTGGCCTATTAGAGTATTATGTTTTTTATTCGATTATAATCATGTGAATTCATTTATGGAGTGCTATGTCAACCTGTCTTAACCTTTAATATGACATCACAATGTATTAGTTGATTAAGATGTTTAATCTGAATCTGCAAAGTTGCTTGTAAGAGTGCATTCAATTGTAGATTTGTGTCTCAGATGTCGTCGAGGTGAAGTATACAGTTTCAGAAAAAGAGTTACGCCAGTAAAAGTACTTTTAAACTTGTATTTAACTCACTATACTTAGTTTCTTTCCACCACTGCTAAAATTGTCACTTAAATTGTGGCTTATTTTGGACACAGTGACTCAACCCAGTCTTCTGAGAGGTTCAGAGAGTACAGCACAGCAGAAGGACAAATTACATGCTTAAATTGTGATGGAGGCACATCAGTTTCCTTGGTAACAAAGGAGCTACGGGCAACATATTTATGAGTTTTCTTTCACCGAAAGCCTTTGTAGCTAACTTGTCTTTCTGGACCTGCATATCTGTAGTCCTAGTCAGCGCTGCCGGGGCTAGGTGTAGACGTACCTGCTGCCAGGTATTCAATGAGATAAGGCCAACAAAGCAAACACACATTTCAGACGCCGCCCACTTCTCCGGCTCTGTATGGGAATGCCAACAGAGTTTCCTCCTTCATTTAGAAGTCAAAGTAGGAAGAAACTCCGGTCTGCGTCTCTCATGAAATCATAACTTTTATATCAGATACTTTTGGGTCACACAGGATTGTAATTTCCTATCTTTATGAAAGAAATGTGTACTTGAAAAAAGTACCGGCACCTAGTGTATTTTTCAAATGAATCCTTTTGACTATTTCAAATGATTATTTTTAACATTTCCCTTTACAAATGGTTAGAAAAAAAAGTTGTTGATTGCTATTCCTAGAGACTAAAGCAACCTTTAGACAACATTCTTTCATTCGGTTTCAACAGTGGATTGTTTTTATTCTAATCTAATGCACACAATGGACTAACTTCAAACACACATAAAGATAACACTTTTGGAGCACATCCAGGAACTTTACAGA
Source organism: Dissostichus eleginoides (assembly GCA_031216635.1). Taxonomy (NCBI): domain Eukaryota; kingdom Metazoa; phylum Chordata; class Actinopteri; order Perciformes; family Nototheniidae; genus Dissostichus; species Dissostichus eleginoides. The sequence goes on along the minus strand of CM062266.1, from coordinate 32,360,657 downwards.
CCCAAAAAGTTTCCAAGGACATATTCAAAAGCAAGGAAGTGATGATAACATCATGTGTTATAACTTGATATTTTGTTGGCAGTCGAAAACATGCAACAAGAGAGGGCTAATGAAAGATATAAAACCAGTCAGCTCAAGATTAATTTGTAAGTGCTGACGAGGCAGAATAGAGATCAAATGAATCTAGACTTGTATGAATACATTATAGTTTATAGTCTCTCTATCTCGCTGTTTGTTTACAGCACTGTCTCCGTTTACACATCACAGCACCGGTCTCTCATTACCACTTCATTACTGTCAATTTGACGCCATTCTGTCCCCTTTAAGTGGTTCAGTAATTCAATTTCTGCTTCGTCTCAAACCACACATCACGATAATCGGCCCTGGAGCTCCAGAAGAGCCGCCCGTGTTCACTCCCTGTGTTGATGGGGTTTATTCTCTTCTGTGATACACTATTTGTTTCTGATGATGCCTTTTCTGTGTTGGATATGGCGTGTGTGTTACATGTTGTGATCATGGATGTTGCCCCTCGTCTCTGTTGTGTGTTTGTGATGTGCTATATGTGACATGTATGTAGTAAAGATGTTCTCTTTTATCCTTTCGCCTGTATCTACTTGTCTTTCATCCTTTCTTTATACCTAATGCTGTTGATGTATTGTGATTTTAAAAAGGTGTCTTTTATCATCTGGCCGGGGACAACAGCTGGAAATGAGCAATGTTTGCTAAAGCTGCCCCATTTACTGTTTGTTGTGACAGTTGATCAATGGGGACTGTCCCGACACTAGAAACAAACTAAACTAAACGTTTCTCTTGCAGGTGTAGCCAGGAGGATTCGTTGACTGCCAGAGAATCATGGAGCCCGATGTGATCCGCTTGTACAACTCTTCCCCGCCCCCGATGGAGGACGGCGCCGAGGAGGAGGACGAGTTTGGAGACTTCGACACCTTCTCCAACGTCCCTCACAGCATCAGCTTCACAGAATTCGAAACCCCGGCCACTTTTAACCAGAATGAAGCTTTTAGCGCCACTTCCCCTCCTGAGCTCCTGAACAGCAGGGGGGTGACGGCGTTCAGCCACAGCTCCTCTAAAGGCACCCACAACAACAACGAGCTGTCCAAGGCTAATGGCGTTGTGCCGGGGAGCCACCTGGGCCCCTCAGAAAGAACTGAGATTAAAAAGGTCCTCTCGGGCTCTGTGGATTTCTCCGTGAGCGACACAGCTGCCAGCGAGCCGGCTGGTTGTAACGGCGGAGGCTCTGAAGTGCTAACAAACGGGTTTGCAACCTTCGATGTGCAGGGAAGCCCCTCCTCGCAGGATTCTGTCCAATCTTGTAAAAAAGCAACGTCAACTGAGGACACGGGCAGCATCCCAGCCGAGGATGATTTTGCAGACTTTGCTGCTTTTTCCAATGCTGAAGGACACCTCAGCCAGACGGCAAACGAGGACTCGGACAATCCCCCGGGAGGCAGCTTGTTGGCGGAGGCTGCCTGCCTCGAGGAGCACTGTAATATAGAGCAGGAAAACACATCAGAGGACAATGACAGGGACACAAACAGAACTGGACCCGACACATGTGGCTCTGACTCTGACTCTGGTCCCGCTGAGGCCCCGGACGGCTCGTGCAACACGGACCGGGGCCCCCACTCTGACTCTGACTCTGACTCTGGTCCCGCTGAGGCCCCGGACGGCACGTGCAACACGGACCGGGGCCCCACTCTGACTCTGAAAAAAGAGACGTAGCTTTTGCACAGGAGGCCTCAGAGGCAGTTTGCACTAACAGACCCCTCACCCTGAACGGGGTGGATGTAGCCGACGGGGACGACTCCAGAGACGGAGGCAGTGAAGACGACCTCTCGCCGGACGCTGAGGAGGGACAGTCTGACGGGAAGGGCTCCGGGAACGAGACGGAGACAGAAACGGAGACGGAGACATCGTTGGGTCGGCCGCTCTCCACAGAAGCTCTGGAGGAGTTTGGGGACATCAGCACCACCGGCTCGGTGCCCTCTCCGCCCCTCCAGGGGGAGACCGCCGCCACGCCCGCCGACTACAGTCAGCTGGCCGAGGACGACGAGGACTTCGGGGATTTTGGAGACGCCGGCTCATTCAGCGGTCAGGGCTTTGCAGACTTTGAACAGCTGGACGTGCAGCAGGAGCCGAGCCGGACGGAGAGTCCTGCTCCTGCTCAGGAAGCTACAAACACAGAGGTGGAGGAGGTGGTGGAGGAGGAGGAGGAGGAGGAGGACGACTTTGGAGACTTTAACTCCCCCAAATTTCACGCCAGTGGAACCGTGGGGGAAGAGGATGGAGGCAAGTTTGCAGACTTCCCCGTCAGCGATAGTTTTGGTAACTTCAGCTCGGCTGCAGAAGCCGCAGACGGGGAGGCGGACGCAGGGTGGAGCGCCTTCGGGGATCAGCAGCAGCAGGTGGAGGAGGAGTCCTGGGCGGCGTTCAGCGAGGAGCCGAGCATCGCACCTCCTGCAGAGAGCAGAACGGAGGAGGAGGAGAAGGAAGAGGAGGAGTGGCATGAAAGTGAAGTCCCTGCAGTCAGCGAGGAAACCAGCAGGACAGACAGACAGGCGGTAAGCACAGCAGGAAGTAAACATGCTGCAGTTATTCATCCATTAGCCCATATCAGGATTTCATTTATGTAGAGCTGCAAAGCAAGAGAACAATGGCCGTTTATGAGAATTAGTAGCAGGCCAGACTTCAGCAGTTTTACTTTTATTTCCCTTTCTTTTCTGTTTCTAATAATACTATACATCTACAAACCCTTTTTTGCTGTATTCATTGAAAGCCACAAAATCCTTCTAGAAATACTTGATCACAATGAGCTATCGACAAAAATGAAAACAAATTGCTTTCACATTCAATGTATTGATTGTAGAGGTAGACATCTTTGAGATGGATATCTAAAAAATTACATATCAAACCAGACATACATGCATTTTGACTAATACAAGAAATAACTCTTTAATATGAATACAAATGTTGAAAAATAAGCAATAAAAATGATTTTGGTTATTATTTAATCAAGCTACTTTCTCTCAACATGCTGGTACTTAATAACTTCCCCTGTTCTGAGATGAGGAGGTCCATCCAGCAAAAAGGAGAACAAATGTATACGAAAAATATACATGTTGTCTATCATTGATTATAACATGTTTACTTTCACTGACGGATTCAATTCCAAACATACTTTTAAATCCATATTTGACAATAATATCTAACTAAAAGCTCTGCTGTACACAAACTAAAAAGAGGAAGTCGTCCTAAAGGATCACATTTCAATCAGTGTATCGTTTGTCAATATCCAGCTGAGTCAGCAGCACCCTTACACCATCTCCCACTGTTTGTATTAAACATGAACCGAGCCGTTAATGACACCGGTCGGCTCCTGATCTACTGAAGGAGAAGGAGAATAAAGTTAGCTCACAGGGAAAACAATCCAATGCTTTCAGAGGAGAGGTGTGAACAGTGCAGTTATATAGGTACAATGTAGAGTGACACACACACTCACACACACTGTTCGTACAGAGTGTAGAAATGTGACCTGCTCAGGTATTTCAGGTGAACTACATTACCACACAGACCCGTAGTGAACCCTGAAGTCTGCAGCTTGCATCAGTGACGCTGGATCTCCTTCATCATCATGCAGTGTTAGCAGACAGCCAGAATAACCAGTGTGACAGCCTGCAGGAAACACAAGTGTTAAAGTGTCTGCTCTGGTTCAGTGTGAGGGGAAGGAATGTACCAAATTCCAATTTTAAAAAGTGCAATATGCAGATGCTTTTCAGGTGTAGAGGCTTTGATCATGAATATTTGTCACATTTGTTTATTGGGTTTTTTCAACAGCATACAGTTATTCTATCAGAGCATGCATCAAAAGTAGGTAAACAAATCTGCACTTTATAGAAAAATAGGTAGAGTAATAATGTAAATACTGCTTTACACCAGGGCAAACTAAATCCCACACAGACAGAAGACAGACAGACAAACAAAAAATAAGCAAATAGAAAACCAGTCAGCTAACACAAAAATGTCAATAATAAACAATAAATGTCCGTACGGCAGCACCTCCTCCCCGCGACAACCCGTCCAGTGTTGGGACCCCTCCTAATGCAAAAGTTTATTCAGGAATGATTGGGAACTTCATCCGCTTTACAAATTTGAAAAAAGGGCCCCATATTTTCCCAAATGTATTTGAGCAGCCACTCACTAGTTTTTTTAGCGCACTTTGCGACACACTGGCCCTTATCTGTTTACATTCAGCTCTGTCAATCTACTCCATTTAAATAGAGGTGCCTGCCTCAAATAGAAAAGCCCAATATCTGGAACACACCCCCTACTGGTGAAGACTGCTTTTTGGATATGCACGGAAAAAAGAAACCCCGTCTTGTGATGTTTGTCAATATGAGTATGCACGGCTGCATGTTAATAGGATATTAGTTTATTTTGATCAGACATACAAACAGCTTAGTCAGAGTACTGATTTGAATAAAGTAGTAATATTTGTGCATGTAAACAGTCACTTTCTTCAGTGACAGCCATCTTCTCTGCTGGGTGTGCTCGGTGTGGTGAGGAGCACACCCAGCTGCAAACTGTCATCACAAACTGTCAGGGAGAACCAGATTATTGGACAGGGTGCAGCCTACATTTTAGTATTTCATATGTTGTTCTGGGGATGGGGAAAACTATTATTCACTTCAATAGTCCTAAAGCACTAAGCATTTGAAAGGCTTTGACTGTCCGTCTTCATTAACTTGGTGAAAGATTATTAAGATAATTCATCAAGGGTTTAATTTCAGTAACTTTTAAAAAACTGGTGTGACATGATGGTAGAAATCCATCCACACTCCTGTCCTGGTTTACTGCACGGGTGGAGACACATTTTGTGAGAGAGAACAGATTTGATCATTCTTATTTTTATTTAAGTGTGGCAAACTTCTCAAAGTCTCTCTGGTCAATTTATTAACGTTTAAAAAGTATCTTTGAAATGGCTGTGAGCTAGAGCCTTCATGGAAATCAGTTTTATGCAACCTATCATGCGTCACACCGTCTGTATCATGAAGCTCTTCCACTTGTTTTCACTCAGCGCTGCCTCACACTAACACAAGGTGAGAAGTACTGGAGGTACAAAAATGTGATAAATTAGCAGAAGTCGCTTCCACACATATATTTTTATCACTAACACAGTCTATCTTTAAACAGGCTTGTAGTCTTTTGCACATCTTTGTCAGGTGGCCAGATGTTGCAGGTAAGGGGTTGTGACAAAACATCGAACGTATTTGCTTTTAGTTTCTCTTGCTAGGATCCATGGAGCAGTTTGAAATGATCAGCTCTCTTTGCTTCTGATGCTTCTGATATTAGCAGAACAGATCACACTCCCTTTGCATGCTTGCCTCAAAATCTCTGATGATTTGATTTGAAATACTCCTGGCATCACTTCTGAGCTGCAGCTTTTTAGTCACGACCCAGGAGGAACATTTACAGAAGCTTTTTTGAGTAAAGCTGCAGGTGTTCAACTCTTAGTGGTTTCCTGAAGTCCTCTGATAGCAGATCAATGTGAAAGTGCTCAGTAGGATGTCTGTAACCGGCTGCTGTCTCTGCAGCTGTGCATCCGGCTGGAGAAGCTGTTTCAGGGCAGCTTCCCTCAGACGGCCGCCCCCCCGGTGGAGGACCAGGTGACGTCTCTGAAAAACCTTCTGGAACCGGAGGAGAACCATCAGCCAGGAGGCGAGGAGAAGGAGAAGAGGTCGCCCTGCAGCAGGTGAGCCTCCTCAGAGGGACCTCAAACAGGAAGTGCTCTAAAGCTTGGAGAATAGTCACTTTTTATCACTTTTTAAAAAGCTGCTTTTTTGCACGTCTATTCGTTTCGTTAAAAATCGAATGAACTGTTTAGAGATGAATGCAATCATTTCTATAATCCACATGTTTTTTTCTTACAAAATTATTTTCTTTAATCCATTATTTCGAAAACAAAATGTCCTCTGCTCTCCTGCTTGCCCTTTTCAAAGTGAGACACACACGTATTAACAGGGCAGTCCAGCAACAGTCTGACATCACCATAATATACATGTATGTTACCACATACCGAAAACCTTGTTTTGTGATTTCATCAATATCCCTCCTGCTTTAGTTCTCTGCTGTATGAATATTAAGTATCTTAGTCTTTTAAAGCCTGTCCCTCCCTGGTGTTTGACTCTCTGTCTCTGTGTGTTTGACTCTCTGTCTCTGTGTGTTTGACTCTCTGTCTCTGTGTGTTTGACTCTCTGTCTCTGTGTGTTTGACTCGGTCTCTCTGTGTGTTTGACTCTCTGTCTCTCTGTGTGTTTGACTCTCTGTCTCTCTGTGTGTTTGACTCTCTGTCTCTCTCTGTGTGTTTGACTCTCTGTCTCTCTGTGTGTTTGACTCTCTGTGTGTTTGACTCTCTGTCTCTCTGTGTGTTTGACTCTCTGTCTCTCTCTGTGTGTTTGACTCTCTGTCTCTCTCTGTGTGTTTGACTCTCTGTCTCTATCTGTGTGTTTGACTCTCTGTCTCTCTCTGTGTGTTTGACTCTCTGTCTCTCTGTATGTTTGACTCTGTCCCTCCCTGGTGTTTGACTCTCTGTCTCTGTGTGTTTGAGTCTCTGTCTCTCTGTGTGTTTGACTCTCTGTCTCTGTGTGTTTGACTCTCTGTGTGTTTGACTCTCTGTGTCTCTGTGTGTTTGACTCTCTGTCTCTCTGTGTGTTTGACTCTCTGTCTCTGTGTGTTTGACTCTCTGTGTCTCTGTGTGTGTGACTCTCTGTGTGTTTGACTCTCTGTCTCTGTGTGTTTGACTCTCTGTGTCTCTGTGTGTGACTCTCTGTGTCTCTGTGTTTGACTCTCTGTCTCTCTCTGTGTGTTTGACTCTCTGTCTCTCTGTGTGTTTGACTCTCTGTCTCTGTGTGTTTGACTCTGTCTCTGTGTGTTTGACTCTCTGTCTCTGTGTGTTTGACTCTCTGTGTCTCTGTGTGTGTGACTCTCTGTCTCTGTGTGTTTGACTCTCTGTCTCTGTGTGTGTGACTCTCTGTCTCTCTGTGTGTTTGACTCTCTGTGTCTCTGTGTGTGTGACTCTCTGTCTCTGTGTGTTTGACTTTCTGAGTCTCTGTGTGTTTGACTCTCTGTCTCTGTGTGTTTGACTCTCTGTCTCTGTGTGTTTGACTCTCTGAGTCTCTGTGTGTTTGACTCTGAGTCTCTGTGTGTTTGACTCTCTGTCTCTCTGTGTGTGTGACTCTCTGTGTCTCTGTGTGTTGACTCTCTGTCTCTCTGTGTGTTTGACTCTCTGTCTCTCTCTGTGTTTGACTCTCTGTCTCTCTGTGTCTTTGACTCTCTGTCTCTGTGTGTTTGACTCTCTGTCTCTCTCTGTGTGTTTGACTCTCTGTCTCTCTCTGTGTTTTGACTCTCTGTCTCTGTGTGTTTGACTCTCTGTGTCTCTGTGTGTGTGACTCTCTGTGTCTCTGTGTGTTTGACTCTCTGTCTCTCTGTGTGTTTGACTCTCTGTCTCTCTGTGTTTTCTCTCTGTCTCTGTGTGTTTGACTCTCTGTGTCTCTGTGTGTGTGACTCTCTGTGTCTCTGTGTGTTTGACTCTCTGTCTCTCTGTGTGTTTGACTCTCTGTCTCTCTGTGTGTTTGACTCTCTGTCTCTCTGTGTGTTTGACTGTCTGTCTCTCTGTGTGTTTGACTCTCTGTCTCTCTCTGTGTGTTTGACTCTCTGTCTCTCTCTGTGTGTTTGACTCTCTGTCTCTCTCTGTGTGTTTGACTCTCTGTCTCTCTGTTTGTTTGACTCTCTGTCCCTCCCTGGTGTTTGACTCTCTGTCCCTCCCTGGTGTTTGAATCTCTGTCTCTCTGTGTGTTTGACTCTCTGTCTCTGTGTGTTTGACTCTCTGTGTCTCTGTGTGTGTGACTCTCTGTTTCTCTGTCTGTTTGACTCTCTGTCTCTCTGTGTGTTTCAGGTCAGTTCATGGCGGCGTGTGGTCGCAGCTTCAGGACATCCACGAGTCGTTCGGCCTCAGATACCAGTGGGGGGGCTCATACTGCAACAAAGCACTACTCTGCTGCCTGGGCATCGACACCCGCAATATTGTAAGTCCCTGCTGGACCCTAAGTGGCCTAACACCTCATCCATTCAGCTGGAAAACAAGGGAAAGAAATGTAAAATCGCTGTAGCATGCACACAATGTAATCAATTTGTGTCATGTAGGATGTAATACGAGCTATTTTGTCCCCTTTTGAATTTAGAAGTTGACAAATTACTTTCTGATCTGCTTAAAGCACATTTTTACATTTGATCACACTGAAAGTAATCTGTTCGCTATATTGACCTCTTCATGCAGCCATTAGGCTCTGCAACATGAAACCAAACCTTCCTCTCAGAGACTTTGTGTTTCCATGAACTCCTCAGCAGGATTGTGTGTGATATTTAGAGTTGTTTCTGACCTGCTGCTTCACTGTGCAGCTGTTCACGGGACAGAAGAAGCAGCCGGTCATCGTGCCCATGTACGCCGCCAGCCTGGTGAGTCCTGCGCCTTCTCTCACACACACACACACACACACACACACACACACACACACACACACACACACACACACACACACACACACACACACACACTCTGGAACACTTCACCAGTTCATGTGTTTACTGATCATCATGTAGCCACAAACAGGGGCTTCTTAGCATCACCATTAATATTCATTTGGCTGGGAACCGTCTCATATTTATAGTCCAACAAGGATGAGTCTGTGCATCTGATATCCGAGTGAAAACATTATCAACATCGTCTTGATAACTAATCTTCTGGTTTTGGACTTCACAAAAGCAACAATCTGATGTTTCCTTGAGGCTTTTTCTTAGCCTTTCAAAAAGGACACTCGCTGCAAGTAAAGGGAGGGACGTATAGAGATGAGTTAAATTCCTTAAAGACGGAAATCAAACTCCTCCTGGGTGTGTTTCTAAAAGTATGAATTATAAAGGAATATAACCTCTCGTAACACCAGTAATGCTGCAGGTTAACACCTCTGATTCGACCAGAAACTGTGAATGATAGTCTGTTACATGCATGTCTCACTCCTCTGCTGTTCTTTCTAAATCATTTTGTATGACCATATTCACAGGAGACATGAACAAACTGACATGTAGTAATGATAATAACTGTGTGTGTGTGTGTGTGTGTGTGTGTGTGTGTGTGTGTGTGCAGGGGATGCTGGAACCCACCAAAGAGCCCGTGAAGCCCGTCTCTGCAGCGGAGATGATCACCTCGATAGCCCAGACCCCTCCTCTGGCTCCAGAGACAAAAACCTCGTGTCCCACAGACTCAGCGCCGGTGAGACGGAGACACTGAGACCCTGAGACACACTCATAGGATATTAGATTTACTGACACCTGAGGGTCTGCAAGCCGATTTATAAAATGCTGTATTAGACTTGTTTTGTTCATGCAAAGACCCAAAACCAACACTAAATATGTGTATTTATTGATGTATTTTAAGCAGGTATCAAATAGCAACAGAGTTTAAAGTTAAGTGTCATGATTAATCCTTACTTAAATGAATGAATCTGAGGTTTCGGCTCTGGACAAAAACAATGCGTTTAATAGTTTTTCTGCATGTGAGTTTTTCTTTTATGTCAATTTCAGGCTTTGATACTCACAGAGCACTTGATGTATAACCTGACCTCCTCTCTCCTCTCCAGCAGGAGGCGCTCCCCCCCGTCCAGTTTGACTGGAGCAGCAGTGGCCTTACCAACCCTCTGGATGGTAGGTGAACCCCCCCGACCCTCACACTGAACCCCCCCACTCCTCGCTTCTGGCTCGTCTGTCTTTCTCAAACCTTTCTATCTATCATAGTCTTTTCTCACACCCTGACTCAGCATGGACATGTCAGATATGTAACACTTTGTAGATGCATAACACGTTCTTCATTAAAGGAAACGATCCACAAACATTACAACACTGCTGGTGAAACAAATAGTGAACCTAAGAAGTGGTAGGGACAGGAAGTCAGACCCATTGGAGGGTGACTGGCAGGAAATCTGAAGTTCTTGGGGCGTTTTGACTGTTTTTTAAGCCAGTTTAGTTTAGTGTTAATGTTGAATAACAACTAAATACGGCATTACATTTAAACCTGAATCATTTACAGACTGGTTTTAAAGTGCAGTTAGGCTGGGTATCATTTAAAATGTTTTGATTCAAGATGATACCCGACTTTTAATACTTGTTTTACATTTCAAATGTTTATTATCTTTAACTTGCGCTTTAAACTTTTTGGTTTTCATGCTTCAGACATAATGAAGTATTTATCCGCAGTGAGTGAACGTGGATCTTTCCCTTTAACCCTCCTGATAAAAAACAACATGGCCGCTCTGCATGAAGACATGTCTAACATAGAGCTGACTCTACTCTTCTGTCACTGACTCTGCTGCATGTTTCTGGTTTCTTCTCTGTGTGTGTGTATGGTGGTGTGTGTGTGTGTGTGTGTGTGTGTGTGTGTGTGTGTGTGTGTGTTTAACCCCGTGCAGCCAGCGGAGGCTCTTCTCTGTTAAATCTGGATTTCTTTGGTCCTGTGGAGGATTCAGGCTCCAGCAGCTCTCCCTCCATCCCAGGTCAGCAGCTGATCCCTGCCTCCTCCTCTTCCTCCTCCTCCTCTTCTTCTTGATATTAACCTCACATCTCCGCTTTCTGCTGCTTACACTCGCCTCTGGTAGAATTTAGCGTAAATCAGAAGGTTTCATGACTCTCATAATAAGTGTGTTTATCATGTGGAGTCCGAGTCAGATCAAGAGTTGACTTTATAGTCAGTAATAAGTACTTTTTCACATCCACAAATTATACTTTGTATTTGGGTTAGGGTTATCTCCATAACGATAAACATAGTAAGAGGAGATAACAAAAATAAGTACTGCAAAAAAACAAAAATAAATACGAAAAATTGGAACAATAAAAAACTACAGTATTTGAACATGTGTGTATATTTAAGCAATAGCTCACGACAGGCCGTGGTATATGGACATTATATCACAGTTAAGGGGCGTGGTTCGGCCCGACGCGAAGCGGAGGGTCGACAACCCCCTTAGCTGTGATATAATGGCCATATATCACGGCCTGAAGTGAGCTATTGCTTTTATAAAACGGTTACCAAGTGTGGCAGTATGAAAGAAAAATACACACTCTAATTTAAATAGTTGTTATTATTAAATAATGATGTTCAAAATAAAATAGTCCCTCCGTTGCCTTCTGCACAAAACATAGTGCAAGGTGGTTGCTATGCAACAACACTAACAGCTAGCGAACATATTAGACAGACAGCGTTGATCGGTTATTTGGTTATTTATTTACATTAATTTGTATGTTGCCGGTTATTGTGCACCCACTGAAAAACTGTCCAGCAGCATCCGTAGAATGGCTTACAAGGTTACTTGTACTAGGCTGTTGCTTGGCGTGGAGAGAATATTGCTCCACTTTCTCCGGTCCCCGAGATTCGGCTTGCAGTAGCTCTGGAGAGAGCTTTCGCACCTGTGGCCACTAACGGTCATCATTTCTCTGCTTTCAAGACCCGCATCAGAAAGCTTCTGAATGGTGGTACTGCGGAGGCAGTGGTTAGTGTATTTCTGCTGTGTTCCTGCTTGCTTGCACATTCTAGGCAACATTGTCGAAAGGTGATTCACGCCCATTGGCTCTCGAGTGAACCTGTAACAAAGCAAATGTGATTTTGAGTAGCTATCCAAATCTAGCCTAATCTATTAAAATAATATGCACTAGCCTACACATCATTTACCAAACATTGTCGACATCGCAGTTCACTTGTCTTCTTGGGTGTAGATAATAGGCAGGTGCGTCCGGGGGTAGGAGGGAGATGTATTTTTCTAACGAAGAAACGGGGCAGAGAGGATCCCCAGGCAGTTCACACATACATCCCCTTGTGCTCTCTTTATTTCTCGCCTGCGGGTCGTTGTGGTTTTTTGTGTGCTCATTGAACGTCAGCGTTGCATACTTAAGCCCATTTTCGTCTGTTTTGGTGGTGAAAGACGAGGGTTTGAGCTGCCGATTACCCTCATTTCCCCTGCGTCCAAAGTGCAGTTGAACGTCAAACCACACCTTGTTTACAAGCCCCTCTGGAGTTTTTGGATCAAGTACTTGCTTGATAGCTTTGAAGTCATCTTCTGTTATGGAAGAGTGATGGACTGAAGTGTCGAGTCCCTTCTTTCTCAACATTTTCACAACGCCGATGAACACATTGTTGCAAGTTGTGAACTCGGTGTCTTTGAGGACGGACCAGGACAGACTGAGTGGTGGGTCATTTATGTGCCGGTTTAGTCCAGCACGTAGACCGATATAGCTGCTCAGGCCGTATAGTTCGCCTTTACTGTTTCTGACAGTTGCATAAAAATCTCTCAAGATGTTATTGAGCTGCTGTTTTGTCGACGTCTGAAAGTCTATGACCACAGAATTATCCTGACACCAGTCTTCAAAGCACTTAACTCCCCATTTGGTTTGCTTCACGGTGTTCTGTTCATTTCGGTTTTTTTCTAGTTGGTCTACCTGCTCATCACGTAGCTCTGCATGTCGTCGTTTAGCAGGGGGCTTTTTTTCTGGAGATAGGCACTCCTCCTCAAGCCACTCCTCCATAGTAAGACCCCCCCGGAGGTCGAAGTTAATCTTAAATGTTTCCATGTTATGCTTTGTAAGTTTGTTTCGTAACGGAAGAAATTTAAATATATTTATAAACGGACAGGTCAAATCAAGCAATCTGATTGGTCGATAGCGTTTTTGCGGACCTTTTTTATTACAGATTTGAAAACATCGTTGCTTGCTTTAAAAGTAGCACAATTCATGATGTCAAACCTTGGAAAGTATCTAGATATCCCTGCCCTAATGCCAAAGGAACTGCACACTGGATATGTTTTGCCGTTTGATGTCCATGTCTGGACCGCTGCGTAAAAAGGAGGGTTTCTGCCCGTTACTTCTCCGCTGTTTTCTTGTTCCAGTTTGAAAAGCAAACTGCATACTGTTTTTCTCAGACGCGGAGGGATACTGACTTGTTGGGAAAAGTAACTTACAATTCTACCCGTGGTATACGCTCAGTATATCACGGCTAAGAACCAATCAGATTGCTTGATTTGACTTGTCCGTTTTATAAAATTCTTCTTGATATTAACCTCACATCTCCGCTTTCTGCTGCTTACACGCCTCTGGTAGAATTTAGCGTAAATCGGAAGGTTTCATGACTCTCATAATAAGTGTGTTTATCATGTGGAGTCCGAGTCAGATCAAGAGTTGACTTTATAGTCAGTAATAAGTACTTTTTCACATCCACAAATTATACTTTGTATTTGGGTTATCTCCATAACGATAAACATAGTAAGAGGAGATAACAAAAATAAGTACTGCAAAAAAACAAAAATAAATACGAAAAATTGGAACAATAAAAAACTACAGTATTTGAACATGTGTGTGTGTGTGTGTGTGTATGTGTATGTATATATATATATATATATACACCAAAAAAACTCCATGACGTGTACATTTAAACATATTTTTTGCATACCTTTGTATGTATTTGACTGTGCAAATTAAACGGTTACTGTTTTTGACATACAGGAAAATAAGAAAAATACTTTTTGATTGAAAGTGGGAAGGAGTGTCACTTTGCGCCAGCTGCTGCTGCTTGAAAAAGAGACACAATACTTCACACATACAATAAATAAAACGGTGACACAATAATGCAAGGAAAGTGTGTTTTTCTCAAAGTGAGAAGCTAACTGTCTGCTTTTGTTTTTATTCTCCTTCTTTTTAACTAAACGGCAAGAGTTTTGCTCACTTCCTGTGAATCTTAAGAAAAACAAATGAAAAACAAATTGAATTACAAGAAAAACGTTTGCTTTTGCTTTGACTCTTCGTCTCCTCCTCCCAGTAGGAGTGGACCCGGAGCTGTACGAGCTGACGACGGCGAAGCTGGACTCGAGCGGCTCGGGGAGTCGAGTCGCCGACGCCTTCGCCCGCCTGATGTCCACCATGGAGAAGACCAGCACCTCCACCAGGTCAGAGAGGAGAGGAGGAGGAGGGGGGGTCATGTGATGTTTCCTGCATTTAGCTGACTCAATCTGATGTTCAGGGTAAACTCTGTCAGAGTGGTGGCAGCAAGACCTGAACATTAGTCAGCATTTTGACCAGTTTCGGTTCCATAGCCTCAAAATCAATGTTTTTTATAACGTGTTTATGGTTAGAGGCCAGAAAAAGGTTCTCTGGTTAATACAAGTTGGAGAGATTTTCACGTTTTATTCTACAACATAAACTACTCAGTAAATACCCCACTAGTCAATACAAAAAAACGTTGGTTGCTAACATTTATCTAAATGAGACGACTTAACGTCATCACGCCCACATTAGCCGCCTTTAGCTTAGCGGTGGTGACCTGAAGTCATGTGACCGTGCTGTAGTTTCTTTATAGCCCAACATTAGCCTCCTTTAGCTTAGCGGTGGTGGCGTGAAGTCATGTGACCGTGCTGTAGTTCCTTTATAGCCCAACATTAGCCACCGTTAGCTTAGCGGTGGTGGCGTGAAGTCATGTGACCGTGCTGTAGTTCCTTTATAGCCCAACATTAGCCTCCGTTAGCTTAGCGGTGGGGACGTGAAGTCATGTGACCGTGCTGTAGTTCCTTTATAGCCCAACATTAGCCGCCGTTAAATTAGCGATAGTGGTGTGAAGTCATGTGAGCGTGCTGTAGTTCCTTTATAGCCCAACATTAGCCTCCTTTAGCTTAGCGGTGGTGACGTGAAGTCATGTGACCGTGCTGTAGTTCCTTTATAGCCCAACATTAGCTGCCGTTAGCTTAGCGGTGGGGACGTGAAGTCATGTGACCGTGCTGTAGTTCCTTTATAGCCCAACATTAGCCGCCTTTAGCTTAGCGGTGGTGGCGTGAAGTCATGTGACCGTGCTGTAGTTCCTTTATAGCCCAACATTAGCCGCCGTTAGCTTAGCGGTGGTGACGTGTAGTCATGTGACCGTGCTGTAGTTCCTTTATAGCCCAACATTAGCTTTTCAGCAAAATCGAACAGTTTTTTTTGTTATATATGTTGTATCCTTCATCACTGCACCACTCTTTCTGCTCAGGTGTGTATTCAGGTGTGTGTGGTAACAAGTTGTGTGTGTGTGTGTGTGTGACAGGAAGCCGAGGAAGGAGGAGAATCTGAGCGACGAGGCGTCCAAAGTGATCTCCCTTCTGCCCGACCTCTCCTTCATGCAGGCCAAAGTTTTGATGTTTCCCGCCATGCTGACGCCGCTCGGCTGCCAGGCAACCACGGACTAAAGCCCCGCCCCCTCAACTGACATCATCAACCGACACCTAAGCCCCGCCCCCTGACTCGGCCCATTTTAACCAGTTCTCGTTGTCTTCTTTTGCCGCGGCTCAGTTCCTCCCTTTCGTACTTTCTTATTTTATTAAGTTGCGCTTTTCTCGGTCAATTTATACTTTTTTTTTTAAATAAAGCAAAGCATTTATGATCACAGGGGAGCGCTCAGACGACGACCTGCACAGAATAGGAGATTAATTAATTTATAGAGTTGCTAATTTATAGAGGAAGGTGTAGAAGTGTTCATATCTATCATCATGTATATAATCAGGGATTAAATGTTTAATTTCCTTTCTTCTTTTTTTTATTCTGAATGATTTCTGGATGATTTTACGTCTCTGAGTGTCTGTGAAGGAAACACTGGCTGACTCAAAGTGAAGTGGTATATATGTTTAAATTAATACATTTATAAACATATATATAAAATCTATATATATATATATATATTTATCGACTTGAAACCACACTGCCTGCAGAATCCAGCTGATCGTCTTGTGTTTAAAGGCCTTAGTTTTTACCCGTAGATTTTATCGTTTCTTTAACCCGCTCTGTGTCTTTCTTTCTGTTTGTAATTGAACAGCTTTTTAACGTAAATTATGTCACAGCCCATTTACTTTTTCTACAGTCTATCCGCCGTTTCTAGAACTGAAGGAGGACTGTTTATATTTGCTTTGGGAACCGACTAAACGCTGGTGTGTCTTTTCATTTTTATTCCACGTTTAATTTTTCTACACATTCCAGCTTTTGGATATAAAACAAGTTTCCTTCCTTGTTTGTGTCCGCACTCACTGTTCCTCATTTGTTGTTTTTGGGGGGGTTAAAACAGGACTTATTTTTGGGTTAAAACCACTTTAACTTAAGGTTTCTCGTCAGTGAAGGTCGACTCGAATCAGAAGGGAATTAAGGGACCAATGTCTGCTTCCTCGTGTCGGGTTTTGTTCTCTGTTCCTAATATGAAGTGCTTTTTGTTGTTGCCGCTCATGTTTTGTTGTTGTTTTGCTCATACTACTGTCAGCCCCGTCTCCCAGGAGGATTTTGCACATTGTAAAGATGAAATGGATGTAATCATAGTTCACTGTGGCTTTAGACTGTGTACAGTTAAACTATGGACTGTCAAATGTTACGGGAAAATTCCTATGGAAAAAGACTGAATCACTTGAAGAGCCTGTCAAAAGGTTTTCGTGCATGCCCGGGTTCTTTTGAGACTATAAGTGTGTAAATTTTACTTTTAGTGTACACAAGAAATTAAAATAGTTATCTTCTCCGCTCGCTTCTGTTTCTTTCGGACGCACATGAACACTTTCATCAATTAAGTCTTGTTTTATTTAAGGAGTTCTCTCAGACATGCAGGAAAATATGTATCAATTCTGGCCAAAATTCTCTTCAGAAACACTTTTTGTTATATTCCATGGAATGCTCTTAACATCCCGATGAATAAATTAAATGCTTTGACAATAAATACATAAAGAAATGTCATCTGTGGAAGCCGTGGCGCTGTAAAAAGCACGACCAATCATCTGAGCCGGCCCGGCTTAAGTAACTGGATGGCCTACCTGCCTGTCAGCCTTCCATCTGTGCACAAACTTATCTCGTGCCCTGATTGGTCATGTTCCTGTGTGTTGGAGGAGGGGCTCTGTGAGGAAGTCTGAAGGAAGGGGCAGATTCTTTTTCGGCTGAGTACTTTCAAATTTGTAGTCAATTTATTTATTATTTGTGCAACTTACTTAACATTTAGAGACTGAATAATTAAGAATGCTACTATACTATTTTAGAATTAGGTAATATCAATAAAATGTTTATTTTCTTTTTTTCTAATACATCATTTAAATTTGTTTTTATTAAATCAAATTAAAATGCCTAAGTGATTTATTAGTTTAAATCAAATCAGATCCTTCCTCTCTCCTCTCACCTCCTCTCTCTCTCTCTCTCTCCTCCTCTCCTCTCTCTCCTCCTCTCCTCTCTCTCCTCTCTCCCCTCCTCTCTCTCTTCTCTCCTCTCTCTCTCTCCTCCTCTCCTCTCTCTCCTCCCCTCTCCTCTCTCTGCTCTCTCCCCTCCTCTCTCTCTTCTCTCCTCCTCTCCTCTCTCTCCTCCTCTCCTCTCTCCCCTCCTCTCTCTCTTCTCTCCTCTCTCTCTTCTCTCCTCCCCTCTCCTCTCTCTCCTCTCTCCCCTCCTCTCCTCTCTCCCCTCCTCTCCTCCTCTCCTCTCTCTCCTCCTCTCTCCCCTCCTCTCTCTCTCCTCTCCTCTCTCTCATCCTCTCCTCTCTCCTCTCTCTCATCCTCTCTCTCTCTCCTCTCCTCTCTCTCATCCTCTCCTCTCCTCTCTCTCTTCTCTCCCCTCTCCTCTCTCTCTTCTCTCAAATTTCAAAAATGTAATCAATCGAGATAAAATCTGTTAAAAATAAAAGACAAGAAGACAAAGATGAGATAATTTTCATTTAATGTATAAAATAAAATTACTAAAGTGCCCCCCCCCCCTCAGAGCTGAATCCTCATCACATTCAAATAATAATAATAATAATAATCGCCGTCAGAAGGAAACATGATGTATTGCATAGGAGAAGGCACCGATGTACAGAATAACTTCATCCCTCCCTTTAATGTCCAGTACGAACCTGCAGAGCCACAGAGCTGCTACAAACAACAACAACATAATAATACAAACATTTGGTTTGATGAGAACAACCAATCTTTCATTCTCTGGATGGAAACAGACAGAAGAGTCAGGATAAACAACATGGAGCCAGTTTAAAAATGATTAAATCGATTAAATCTAAATAAAATTAGGGTTTGGGAAGTTCCATTCTTCATACTTTTGTTTATTTTTACAGTAAAAATGTCCACATTTAGAACCAAAGAACAGTTTTCTGATATTTTGGATGCTGATACTCCTATGAATAAGGTTTAAAACACAGCACCATATCACTTATTCTTCATAAAAACAGTGTGTAATGTAAATATTTTATTAATTCATATCCCTAATTTAGATCCCTGTCTCTAAGTTTTAAATACTGATTAACAACAGGTGGATGCTTACACTGGAAATGTGTTAAAAGTAAGTGATTTGAAGCTGTAAAAATAAATAAATACAGTGTGAATAGTGGAGGAACAACTCCAGGAAGATCTTAGCAATACAAAAGAATAGGTATTGAATCTTAAAAAAGGCATTGGATGTTGAATTAAAGTCAAGTATGACGGCTTTTATCTAAAACACATGCAGTACTACTCACTGGTGTTACTCCGTGCTGTTACCGCATCTGTCCAGCAGGGGGCGACACAGTTCCCCTTTAACACCGCACTGCGTTTAACTGCCATTCAATTCAATCACATTTTAATATTATTTTCCACTTTCACTGAGTTAGATCTCTTTACCAGCTTCAGCTCAGATAGATTTTTAACGGAACTACTAGATATTTATAAAGGTTAAGATTTTTTTAAATGCCAGTTTGTTTACATAATGCCATTTTTGGTGTAAAACACACAAAATGCAAGGGGGTTTTTTTCATATATCAATGATTAGCAACATTGATTTTAAAGCATTGCAATAACTAAACATAAAATATGTATTGGGCCACAGATATTTAGATCTAGGCACACATCAGCAAGTTTAATCCCGGATGAAACGTAAAAAAACCAATAATATTTTAAGTTTCTATTCAGATTTACTCATTTGAAACTGGCCCATTGTTTATCCATATACAACTTTCTCACACACACACACACACACACACACACACACACACACACACACACACACACACACACACACACACAGACAAACAGTGGCATAGGTTGAATTGAGCGCGTATGCATTGCTGAAATCCTAAAATATATTACATAGTATTAAAAAAAAAACCTCCGATCATTTATTAAATGACGGAATATTTCATAGACTTTCACCCAAAATGGCCTCTGAGTTAAGCCTGAACTGAGAGGTCAGCCTCGGTGGAGAAATCCTTTACAAAGAATACATATTTATGTTTCTGTACAAACCAAATATTAGCGTCCAGAGATACAATAAATACACACAGAGCCGCGGGGTAATAAATAATTCATAGAGTTATTTCTGGTAAAGGGAACGTGTGCGTGTGAAACCTTGCGTCACCATTTCACTACAAACCATCAACAACATAACTCCAGGTTGAAATGTAGCTCTCAAAACTTTTATTTTAGTAAGAAATCATTTCATTGGTTGAGTTAAAAGTGAGCGCTGACAAACACATTTGAGACAATCTGTATATTTTTGAACTTCTGAAGGGCTAGCGTACTTTATGCTAAGCTAAGTTGGGTTAGGAAGTCTGATAACACAGAAACGTTGTTGGTGTGGCTGTTAGCTTAAAACATCCTATGTCTGTCCAGAGAAGGGGTGTCAAACTCAATTTCATCGCGGGTCACATTCGCATAAAGGTTGCAATCAAAAGGGCCGGTTGTAACTATATAAATATATAATATATAAAATAATGTATTATATTAAATTATTGCCTCTGAATTGGATCATTATCGGATAGGATAATAAGTAATTAACTACGTCTGAAGGCAGAAGTCCAGGGCAAAAAATTGCAAGTCTCTTCAGTGCGCATGTCACAAAACGAGATGCATTGTGGGACATGTAGTTTATGGGCAACCTGCTTCTGTAAAGTAGCATGTAACCGTATAATAAACGTATTATATTCTTTGCATGCTCTTGCGGGGCCACATAAAATGAAGTGGCAGGCCGGATTTGGCCCCCGGGCCTTGAGTTTGAGACCCCTGGTCCAGTGTAAAGAAAAAATACATTATGCATTTCTTGCATTAGGAGGGAAAATCTAAAAGTTATATATTGTTGCCTTTTAACAACCCTTGAAGTGCAAAACTAGGGGTCTTTTGAAGGTAAGACAATACATTTACAGAGCCGATTAAAAAACTAATAATTGATGGGAGTAATAAACTGATAACTATAGAAAAAAACCCTCAAGAAAATCCTATGTTCTTGGAGATTTCAAAGTCAAAGAAAAAAATCTTAGATTATCTGGGAGGCGTGTGGCACAGTGGCCTAGTGCGTTGGTGTTGGGATCAGGGAAGCACAGGTTCAAACCCCACTGCAGTCAGCATGTCGTTGGCAAGACACCCCAAATTGCTCCTGTGGGGATTGTCCACAGTACTGAGTATGTTAGTCGCTTTGGATAAAAGCGTCTAACAAGTGACATGTAATGTAATGTAATGTAATCTTAGATTAAAGTCAAGAATTTAAGTGAAAAAACCTGGGAAAAAAAAGTATTTTTGTCAAGTCAAATGAAATGATTACCATTCTTTTTAAATAATATTTATAATTGAGTTTCTTGGTTTTCAGCTAATTTACACTTGCTAGTTTAGCTCAGGTTTGAACTCAACCAATAAGATGTTTTCCTCCTTGTGTTTCCAAAAGTAAAGGTTGTTTTTAAACCAGAAACTGTGACAGACTTACAACAACAACAACAACAACAACAGCAGTGATAACTGTTCAGACACAAAGTCGATCTGTAGGCAGGAAGTAAGTCGGATATTATGAGCAACAAACCGGCTAAAGAAAATGAAAACTAGAAACTTAAAGTCTGCTGCTGTTATATATGTTTCCTGTTGTCAAATCCAATAAAAACACAAATAAATCAAATGTGTTATCTGCTTCTTTTCCTTGGATTTGTGGAAAAATACATAAAAACATCAGACGTTATGTTTCCGTTTAAAAAGCAACAATAGAAATAGCTCAGCATTCACACACGTCGAGATGCTCTCACACTCGTTCTGGACCGAAGTATCTCTGCAGGCGGGGATCCTCTTCAAAAGGT
Organism: Dissostichus eleginoides; assembly: GCA_031216635.1. Lineage (NCBI taxonomy): Eukaryota > Metazoa > Chordata > Actinopteri > Perciformes > Nototheniidae > Dissostichus > Dissostichus eleginoides. Next base: position 32,339,495 of record CM062266.1, on the reverse strand, counting down.
ATAACATGATGCATTGTGGGTAATTAAGAACAGGTATTGCTTCGTGACGAGCGACAGCAAGACGTGACGGCGTGATCGAGGTTTTAGAAAAAGGCACTGGATTGTTTTTTTTTTATAAATGCTATTGAGATTTCTGTCTTCATCTCATATTTGTGGAAACATGCACCGGCGGTAGAAAAAAAGTCTCTTCTTGTTCTTTACAATTTCTCGGACAGCGGTAGGAAACGGGACTTCAGGCCGGAGTTATCGGAGCTGGAAGACAAACTCCGAGCTCATTGTGTCTCTGAGAGGGAGTTATTCACACGGCGGGTCCTCAGTGTGGAGCTCAGGGTTCTCAATGCTGTGACTCAGGGATTAGCGCTGCTGTGTGTGTTTATACACATGAATACCTTTGTAGGCTGAAGAGGCTCTGATTGGTCTCATCGGCTTCACACATTAAAGGCCTGGTCAATCCAGCTTTCAGAGCTTCACAATCTGCAGGAAAATCAGTAAATCCACACCAAGTTAAACTCAATTTGGACATTATTATTTGCACCATTGACAAATAGCAAACTGTCTTGGCAAAAAGGAGGATGCTATCGTAGCTTATAAGCTATTTTCCTTTATCCAGTTAATTAAACGTCCTCTTTCAGGATATACAAAGTTTAGGAGAGAGCCACAGGGACGCGTCCTAAAACCCGGAAGAAAACTCTTTCCGGTTCCTTCGACAAAAACCAATGCAATTTCTCCATAGAATTTTGGAAAATAGCTGGAAATAAGGTCTGTGGTTGACACACATTGAAGAGACAGATCACGTTTTGTTCATTCGGATAATCTCCATGTGTCTACCCTACTTTTATAATTTTCGAATCATAAATCTATCGATTAGAAATTGCATTGGTTTTTGTCGAAGGAACCGGAAAGAGTTTACTTCCGGGTTTTAGCACGCGTCACTGTGGCTCTCTATTTATGAGGATGAATAACTCACTGTGAGGATGTTCTGCCTGTTAGCAGTTTAGCTAACATGTTTGTTATGCAGTTAGCAAGCTAGCTAGTTCAAAGCCCTGAGAACCAGAAGCTCCGAAAGCTTTTGTAGCTGCTAAGTGCTAGCATTTAGGCTAAAGTAAAACAAGGTTATTATGAAAGATAGCCTTGTTTTATTTAGAGGTTGTTGGTTTTGGTCAAAGCACCAAAAAGAGCTGGAAGACCTTTTTAGCTTTCGACCTGTAGCTCTGCACAAACACGCGTTAACTCACTACATCACTGAGCTTTAAAAGACCAGGCCTTTATACCGTGTTACTACTTTTGATCTTATGTTTAAGTTTCATGAATACAACCACCTGCCTGAAACCTCCAGTGGATTTCTCTCCGTGTGAAATCCAGCTCGTGTGATTTATCGGTGAATTCCCGCAGCAGCTGTGATCCTCCAGACGACCCGGAGTGAAGCCCGTTGTTACTTTAAAACTGTACAAAATGAACAAAGCGTCGCTAAGTTCTGCTCAGCTGCCCACCAGCACCTCCATGATGTGGTCCAGCTCGGCCAGGTCCATTTTGAACGGCTGGTTCTGACCGCCCGTCGCTCCGAAACCCGACATCGAACGCACCAGATCGTCCGCCGTCACCATGGGGGCCATCTTGGAAGGAGGGGCTCCTGATGGGCCGAGGTCGTACATCGACGTGTCAATGTCTGTGAAGAGGACGTCGTCCAGGGTGAAGTCAGTGAGGAAGGAGTGGGACTGGGAGGGAGGAGGAGGAAGAGGAGGAAGAGGAAGAAGAGGAGGAAGAGGAGGAAGAGAAGGAGGAAGAGGAGGAGGTTTACTCTCCACCTCCTGAAGGCCTCGCTCCTCCTCCTCTTCCTCCTTCATGATAACATCAAATAAAACCTGAGCAGGAGGCGGTGAGGGCGACTCTGAGGAGGAGGAGGAGGAGGAGGAGGAGGAGGAGGAGGAGGAGGAGGAAGGACAGAGTTCCTCGATTTCCTCCAGGGCCGAGGAGAAGCTGTCTTTGGGGGACGGAGAGGGCGATGGTGGCATCCTGGGGGAGAGGAGCAGGTGCTGGGAGGAGGAAGAGGAGGAGGAAGAGGAGGGAGGAAGAGTGAAGAACATGGGAAGATCCTCCTCCAGCAGCGAGGCGGGGTGAGGCAGGAGTCCGTCAGCAGTCCGGACATCGAGGAGGAGAGGATGCTGAAGGAGGAGGAAGAAGAGGAGGAGGAGGAGGCGGAGGAGGAAGATGGAGGCTGATGGAAGCTCTCGTCCTCGCTCACGGTTGATGAAGAGGAGAAGAAGAGCGCCCCGACGCCCCCCCCCTCCTGCCTGAAGTCTCTGTGGATGCGCTGGATGACGTTGTTGATGAGCACGCGGCGCTGGAGGCGGAGGTCGGCGGGCCGCGGGCCGTACAGCTTCATCAGAGACATGTTGAGGAGAGTCTGCCGGGTGGAGGAGGTTTGAAACACAACGCCTCCTGAGGGGGGGCGCCGCTCTTCCTCCAGGACGTCCTCATCATCGTCAAGTTTACGCTTCACCCCGTTACCCAACATGGATCTGAGGAAAGAGACGGAGACTGAGATCAGAGAGAGGCCACAAGAATAATAGTAATAATTCATTACATGTTTTGTTCGAGCGATTAGGGTGAAGTGTCTTGCCCGAGGACACTACGGCGGGTTTCGAACTGATGTTCCGCAACGCCCCTTGATCTGATGATCAACGCTCTAGCCCACTGCGCCAACATCATAAATGAAAGACAGCTGCACAGTATCAAAGATTCACGGATGAAGAAAAACATTTATCCCGGATGAAGAAACTGAAATGTGGCAACAACAGATATTGAAAATAATTATGATATACTCGGGATGCACAATTGACCCTATTTTATGAAATCTTAATATGGACAGCAATATTCAAGTTGCAGGAAGCATAATATTTAGTAAAAGCTAAATATGCAAAAGAAATGTATTAGAATTAAATATTGTGGTTCATCAGAGAAGTGCTGGCTGCAAAAGTATTCTACAGACTATTTAATAAAATCCTTGTTCGGTACAGATCCATCAATATCAAAATAATTACATTGTGATCATTTCATTTTATTTTCAATGATAATGTGAATCATATTTCAAACCGATCATTACCTCCAATATCGTGAAACCCTTTTTCAGCAACGCATTGACTTTATACTCCATGAAGCCCTACATAGTTTAAAAAAGGTATTGAATACTTTGGAAAGTATAAATAGTAGTTTTGAGTGTTTTGAGGCAAAAAGCTCATGTTAAGGGTCTTTCTTGGGCTTTGAAACTTTGGAGAAATCAAATCTGGAAGATGAGCGGCCTCTTCACAAACTGTGATGAGAAATGTGTGTGTGTGTGTGTGTGAGCAGTCAGTGACCTGCTCCCATGTGAGCCTCAGTCAGCTGATTGGGTGGGAGTCAGTCTGACACCTTCTGACTCCCTGAACAACAAAACACAGGAAACAGGCCACTTCCGTACTGAAACACACACACACACACACACACACACACACACACACTCAAAAATGTGAAACTTATGTGAAATCAGCCTCTGAAATGTCATGCCCTTTACATGTGTGAAAAAGGACACACCTTCCTCACTATTGACACACCTCTAGATGTTATGCACAATTAGGAATATAACATAGCTGTATCAGATTTAGAAACTGACCTGAACACTTTCAATCAATCCTACTTTATTTATGATATCTCTGACCTTCATCCGGTAGAGGGATTTAAAGGGGTAGTTAGGACAGTTTGAAGTGAGGGAAAACCCCCCCAAAAGGTCTCACATACATTATATGCTAATAAAGGAACATCGGATGTGTACTTGAGTATTCGAGTAGTGTGTACTTATTTACTCTGTTTGAGTGCAGATGAAGCAGCTGTGGGGGGGATTTGAACCGGTGACCTCGCTATTTCTCGGCCAACAGGGGTCTGAAAGTGCTGAGAGACTGACAGAGGCAGCGCACACACACACACACACACACACACACACACACACACACACACGCTTCTTATATATGATTATTCATGTGCTCGCCTCCTCTCTGCTTTAGACCCTTGTGGGGCCCCTCAGAGGCCATCTGCTCCGATACCCAGAGGACGAGGTGAGGGGGTGAGGGGCGAGACAGAGGTAGAGAGAGAGAGAGAGATGTTTTCCTCCCCCTGTCTGTCTGTAATTTTCTTAATGAAACTGAACTGTGATCGAGCATCCTTTCAAATCAAGACTGAATCTTGTGACTGACAGAGGTTCAAAAATGTTACCCCCCCCCTCTCTCTCTCTCTCCTCCCCCATTCTCCCCCTCTGGCAGCTGTCTGTCTGATGAAGTGAAAATCCAAAAATAGTTTCAGAAACTCTGCATTTATGGGTAAAAAAACAAAGTCTTTGTCATGAAGATCTGACAGGTCAGGTGTGTGTAGGTGTGTGTGTGTGTGTGTGTGTGTGTGTGTGTGTGTGTGTGTGTGTGTGTTGCATACCTTTCCATTGAGTAAACTATCAGAGCTGGTGTTGTGTTACAGCGCTCTGCTCTCAGTGCAGAGTGGAGACTTAGTATATAAACTCTGGTGGTCACATGACCTCCTGTCCAGGTGACCTCAGGTACCTGGATCCACTTGTTTTTAAATCTAAGGTGAGTTCGATGTAGTGATTTCAGTTTTTACCTGAAGTTACGGCTGCAATAATCGAGTTTTCTATTAGCTGATTAGTTTCGGGCTTTCCATTTCCTCGAGACATAGGTATCGTCATCAAATGCCCAAAACCCAAAGATATTAAAGATACTTCACTGTTAAGACCAAACTAGTCAACACATTTAGTCAGTACATTTTAATTAAAAAAGAATACTGAAATCGATTTTGCACACCTATTCAATGAGACTTGTGGAGAGGGACGAGTGCAACACAAGTTAAAAACAAACTGCTGCATGTGTCCAACCTGCTGGAGGACATTTATTGTATACGTTCTGGTGTTCGACCTTCATCAGGCCGATGCAGTGAGCCTGTTTGAAACAATGCATCGATAATCTCACGTAGCTGCTGATTGATTTTCCATCAATTAACTAAATCAACGTATTATTGCAGCTCTGTAATGCATCGTTCAGCGTGAGAACAACAAACGTTTGTGATGTATAGATACTTTTATAAACACTCAACATTGTTACTGATGCTTTTCTCCCTTTGGTGAAATCCTAAACTCACAAGATATTCAGTTTTTTGATCAAATAGGACGAAGAAAAGCAGCACATCTTCACATTTAAGGAGCTGGAAGAATCAAATCTCAGGTACGTTTGATTTAAAAATGACTTCAAACGATTTCACTTCAAAGTTGTGCCAAAATATGTAACGACAATTGGCTTACGCTCACACTGATCACATTCAGAGTTGTTTAAAATTCTGCATATTTTCCTTCTTAATCTTCCAGAAACCGCTGACACACCTGTAACAACTCACCTGTGGCGTGAAACATTCATTAACATCAAATTGTAATACAATTAGTCACAGCGCACACCAATAACGAAACCAGCAAGCTCAGAGTCATGTGACTTGACTTGTTTGTAAATCAGCTGCTTCAGCGTAAATGAAACAAAAATCAGCAGAGTCACTTTTCTAATTTAAGAGGTAAGGCTCCTTTCAGGTGTGATGTCACATGCAGAGACACATGTTGGTGTGACACCTTGTGTTTTCAGAGAGGACAGTGAGGTCAGCGTGTCTCTGTCTCACTGTGGAGCCTTTTCCCCCCCGAGCTGCAGCGACTCCTCAGCAGCTTCAGTGTTTAGTCATCCTGACGACAACCCCCCCCCCCCACACACACACACACAGTGACCGCCATCTTTCTCCTCCACAAACACACTCCTGCAGTGCACACTTTACAGGAGCTGTATCCTGTGGACAGTGTCTCTGTGTGTGTGTGTGTGTGTGTGTGTGTGTGGCCTAGCATTACTATACTTGTGGGGACCTAAATCTGTTTGCACAGTCACGTGTGGGGACTCGCCATGAGGGGAATCATTCATTTTAGGGTGAAGACTTGGTTAGGGTTAGGGTTAGGCATGTGTTGGTTATGGTTAAGGTTAGGATAACTCTCCAGGAAATGCATGTAAGTCAATGTAATGTCCCCTGAAGTGATGTATACATGGTATGTGTGTGTGTGTGTGTGTTTTCATTCACTCCTATTTTCCAGTTATGATCTGGTTAAGATTACAGACAAAAGCTCTTGTCCTGGTTTTTCCTACATAAGCTGTGATAAGGGGTCGTGTTATGATCACTCTCTGCTCTGTGCAGGAGGGACATGTTGTTGCTTTAAGTCTGCAACAAAAAGAAAAACTACCAACTTTTGCACGTCAATGAAAACGACTTTATTTAAGAAACTGTTTTTAAGCTTCTGAATGAAGTTTTAACACTTTTTCAGGTGACAAACTCATTGATATTACCAATATGTGATTCGTTCATCCAAATGACGCATATTTGGGAATGTACGCCAATGTTTTGAGCTGTGAGGAGCCGCTGGCTGTGTGAGAGCGGCTTAAAAAAAGCGTGCATCAACATATTTGTAATAATTAATCTCACTGGCAGAAGTGTAGACACAGGTCCGGAGTTTCATCTGTCAGATTTGAGGTTTATGGACATAAGAGAGAGTTTGTGTGGGTGTCTCTTTGTCTATTGTGAAAAAGAACTAACAAATCTTTTTAGTGTCCAGTTTGTAAATGACTGATACTGATGCAGTCAATTGCAGAGTTGTATGGAGCGGGCCGCACTAGAGTTTGAATTTGCACAAAGCTGTCACAGAGAAACAGATTCCATGTTAAACAAAATGCATCAAAACTCTAAAGGTTAAATCATTATCATGACTCAAAGGAACCGATACTGTGCTTGTCTACCTGACTGTGTGTGTGTGTGTGTGTGTGTGTGTGTGTGTGTGTGTGTGTGTGTGTGTGTGTGTGTGCATGTGTGTGTCTGCCCACGCTGCTCTGCCTGACATGTAGGAACATGTTGCTGCACACTGACCTGTTTAAAGAGACTCTTATAATTACTGCACTCAGGAAGTAAAAGAGATTTTCGTTGCTCAGTTTAAGCCCACAATTTAATTGGTATTAATACTATTTCTGATTCTTATAATGTCAAACAAATACTAAAATAAAAGCTAAACATCCAGGTCGGGTTTAGTATTTGTGTCTCTTTAGTTATAACTCAGCTATAAAAATATGAGTGTGTTCTTTGTTTCTGTCGATAACTGTGTTTAAAGGGAAACTACAGAGACTCCAGGAAGTGAGAAATCCTGTGTGTGTGCTGCTGCTCACGTCTCGTCAACACACTGCAGGATATTCACCAGTGTGTGTGTGTGTGTGTGTGTGTGTGTGTGTGTGTGTGTGTGTGTGTGAGTGAGTCATCATGTACAGGGCGTCCAGCAGCAGTCACTTCAGCTCAAAGATAAAAAGCAAACAAATCATTTGCATATTTGATGCTCCCACCTCATACAGAAACTGAGACACAAACTGTTTTATGTTTCAGTTTCTTGAGTCACCGATGAGTCAGTCGGATGTTACAGAAATGACATGTACTGTAACTCAGGAGAAATGTCATGTGTTTTGTTTGGGTGTTGGTCAGAACAGAGGTGTGTAAAAGAAGTAAATACAAAATAATGAAAGCTTAACTTTACTCCAAACATGAAGGTTTATTAGTGTCCAACACTTTGGTGTATTACCAAAAACATGCAAACTAATAACATCCTTATTAGCCTCAGGTGTAGTCTGAATGTTATGCAAATAGTATAATATATACAAATATCATTATTAAATGTTTTCTTACTCTGGCTTCTGTATATTTAGTTTTGGTTACCATTGAAAAGTTTGTATTGATGACACTACTGTTTCCTGCATTATGTACATTGGCGTGCTGATGTTAGCATTTAACATGTGCTTTTTGGGGTTAACCCTTTCCTGTAGTGTGTTATATAGTTTCTGTGCATGTAAATGGTCTGCAAAGGTTAAAATCCCTGTGTTCCCTGCAGAGGGAGTTTCTCACCTCTGCAGACATTGATTAACTGGATCAGCCAATTGAAGCTGTACACACTGCAGCACACAGAGAAGCAGCACAGCTGTGTCTTCCTCATCTTGTATCAGAGTTGAGTGTAACTGGCATCCTGCAGAGTGTGTGAGTCCAATGTCGAAGTCTTACATAATACACACAAAGTGCTGATTGTCCTGCGAGCAGAGTGAACGTCTGTCAGTCTGCTGTAACTCCGCCTGCTCCACTTTTTAAACTGCTGCTGCTCCACACCACATTCTTTTCTTTAAAGCTGGACTCCACACCAGGAAACTTACAGCACTGACCTTTGATCCCCCAGCTGCAGATCTGAGTCACCACAACCAGTGTCAACACAACTCTGCAACACTGGGTTTATACACGCCGTCTTAATGTAACAAAGCATGTATACAGGTATCATTTACACTTTTTATACATTCGTTCTCCTATTCTTGTGTCCACTATTGAATGCCATAAAACGTAAACTCTCCTGCCAAACTGATGTATACAACTCACACAAACATCACCTGTAGTGAACCCGTAAAATGACGTTACATATGACATTAAGAAAGCAAGCATTTGTTGGTTGTTTCTTAAATTGAAAGTGTATTGTTTCCCGATATCCCTTTTATAAATAGGATTTTAAAGCCATTATCTTTTGGTTTGTTTATTTACTGCAGTTCACACACGATCATTATATTCTAGATATCATTACGTTAGGGCTTCTAGACTACACAGTGGGTTTTAGTGATAAAATATCAAACAATAAATCTTCTTTGCCAATAAATCACACAACACATGTATATACTACAATACAGGAATACCACATGACAATGACAAGCTGAGGATGTCATTGGTGACAGGTGAAAATGTGTTTACTGTTCAGGCTTTTCCACACTAAATACTACTTTATCTATTGTTGATTATTATACTTTTGATTGTTAAAAAGTAGAAAGTCTAAGAGTTGGCCTGATTCAGTACATATGGTTAAAATATCAAAGCCTGTATCTGCCTCAAAAATCAAGTTTCAGTCTATTTAATTAATATTAAAAACACGAGTTACTTATCACACAAGCTTGGGACATGACAGGTTTGTTTGTTGATAGGTCATACCAGAACATAGAGAAGTAAAGTGGGAGGGGCTGCAGCTAAATATATTTTCCATTATTGATTAATCTGTAGAATTTTTCCTTGATAAATCAATCAATTGTTTGGAAATGTTAAATAGTTGGCCCCATTAGTGTCTTTTATTTGCTTTGTTTATCTGGATAACTTGAAGATGATTTAATTGTTGTGATATATAACAAAGAACCACTGCAAATCATCACATCGAGAAATTGGTAGTAGGTAATGTTTGGCATTTTTGCTTAAAAAAGTTACTAAAAAGACTTTGAGATTATAAAAGTTGCACACACATGTTGTGTTTATCAACGTGTCATTAAATGACCATTGCAGCTTTAGATGACTACTAGAACTAAGTGAATTAAAACCTTATAAGAACAATCATTGAACGTTACATTACAGAGGATAACAGTCATTTCTGTCAACATTTTGGGGGATTTAAAGACATGTTTTCACCATTTCCCTGACCTAAAGACTTGCTCACATGTCTGTCTCTTCACTCTGGTAAATATAAATCACTGCGGGTGACAGTGAGCGCGGTTTGCAGCTGTCAGAGCAGCAGCTGGTTCCCAGACCCTCCGGACCTCCAGGCCACCGGCTGCTCCCCGCCACCTGCCCGCCACCAGGCACCCACACCCGGCCACAACCTCCACACAGCACCGTGGGGAAATACGGTTCTTCTCATTACATTTTACATCTAAAAAAATGTACTCTTTCTGATTGTTAGGATATATTTGGCTTTTAATTGAAAGTTAATGTGCACAATTGTTATGATTGGTTTATTAGAGAGTAATGTATTCTGTATGTTATAATATCCTTCTGAATGTATGTCTTTTTTAGTGAGAATATGTATGTATTGTTTTTAAAGGTTTATTTCTATTCTATTTTTAAGAAATGTTGTAATTATTGTACATTGACTGTCAAAATGCTGCTGTGCCATAACAATTACCAATTTGGGATTAATAAAGTACATAATAATAATAATAATAAAACTTTATTTATATAGTACCTTTTCATACAAATAACAATGAGTAAAATTAAAGAGTAAGGAACATATGTAAAGGTATACACAAATTATCTATGTATCTGTTAACCAGTCAGTCCCTGTTTAAGTAATGGTTTTAACTACAATAAAATATTTGTAACACTATATAAAATAACAGCAGCTTTCTTCCATAAGTTACAACACCAACGGCTCTCTAACCGACCAACGGCTGCCACTGTGACCGACAAACGGCTCTCCTGCCGGGCAGCACCAGGACAAGTTAGTGGGTATAAAAGGTAGTCTGTCACTCACCACATGTAGCTAGTCCCATCCAGGGTCTCCTCTGCTGCATGGGTGTCGTCGGTGAGGCCGGGAACAGGAGCTGTTTTACGGTCAGGAGGAAGACGAAGAAAGGGAAGAAGATGGAGGAGAAACCAGCAGTTAGTCCGTTTAAATTGTCAGTTTCTACTCCGCCATCGTTTCTCCTTCTCCGGCGGCGGCTGCCTCGACCTCAACACTCACCGAGCTCCGCACACAATGGCGAAGTGGAGGTGGTGGAGGAGGAGGAGGAGGAGAGGAGGAGATGTGTCACCGGGGAAAGACAGTCAAGCTGCGGTTAGGTTAAGAGACGGCAAGAAGCGCCATTAACGTAACTTCTGGTGATAGACTTCAAAATAAAAGTGGTTTCCGGTTAATTTCGCTGTTTAAAGGTCCCCTATTATTATAATACTGTTTTTCATCATATTATAGGTCTCAGATATACAGAACATGTCTCTGAAGGGTTTGCCTCTTAGTTACCTTGGTTGCTGATTGGCTAATGGTTACACAAGCCAAAACATCGTTATGACATCATAAAGTGGCCAAAATCTGATCAGCTCATTTTCATACAGGTTTTTATATAAATGGATCAGGACAAAAAGAGAGAGAATCTTTTTAGACCATCTATTTCTATTTATTTATTTTTTTGAGAAAGGGGCAGGTAATATAACATTATTTTCTTCTCCCTGCTCCTTTTCGGGTATGGTGTGTTTATATATAAACGCACCATACCCGAATTATTTACAAAACATGTCTCTAGAGCAGGGGTCTCCAACCTTTCTCCATCTGAGAGCTACTTTGAAAAAATGAAAGTGGCCAAGAGCTACTTGCATCGCATCGCTTACATTTATTCACATAGCACTCATCAGTTGAATTAAGCTACTTTTGTACACGTGTGAAATTGCAATACCTAAAGCTTATCACAAATCTTAACTTCACATCGAGGTCCAATTTCATGTAGATTTCATGACATTCATGTCAGAAAAAGCTGCTTCACAAAGGTCTGTAGAGCCAAATAAAGCAGACATTTTCAGTGCTGCTTGGTGAATGTTCATATAGTTTTCTGGGTCTACAAGGCTCCATAAATGTTGTGAGTTTTGCTGAGACTTAAGCTGAACATGATTTTGGAGATTTATAACCTCCATCTCCACAGGATTGACACTGAACAGTGCAGCCATCTTTTTCTTCTTCTTCGTCTTCTTGACATTCAATTATAAACCATAATAAATCAATTGTATAGGTCTAGCCTCCCTATATCTGTGTGTGAAATTGTTCCATCCTTAAAAAGCAAAAAATGAATGCTTCTAGCTACGGTCTTCTGTTAAAAAAAGGACACTGAATGTCCTGAATGTGGCATCACAAACAAGACTTGAGTCTGAACACAGCAGCCAACAGGAGTATAACAGCATTATAAAAACAAAAATAGTGCATGTGGGTGCACACTTACATTCTCTGTCTTACTGTTGCATAAATCCCATGAATGTATGAGATTAAGTTAGCTTCATCATATCTCAATCAGTGATTAGGTGAATAATAACGTTTCTATCAGGTTACTATCAGCCTGTCACTCTTAGTAGTTATTTTTCAGGAGGGGGCGGGGTTTGGAGGAACAGAGGAGACGGTGATCGCGGAAGCTTTCCTCCTGCCTTCATAAACTTTACACAAGTATTTATCAACTGAAAATAGCAAGAGGACATTCATACTCTGCAATCCAAGACTTGATTAAATCCACCCAAAACCTGACATGACGATAACGAGTGTTTTTCAAAAACACAAATCCCTGCTGTGTGTCTCTGAGCCGCAGCGAAGCGGACTGATTCAGAGCGGGTCATTCTGCTGTTGGTTCTGGACTGGTGTTGCTGGTGTTGGTGGATAAAGCAGACTGCTCCGTCTGTGGTGTCGCTGTGCCGCTGTCACGTCTGTTCCTTGATCTCTGCGTCACGGACCAATTTTATATTCGTGACAGAAAAAAATCTAATATAAAAAAACGTTATTGTCCAGCCGCGGCCGAAAAATCAAGAAGCAACGCTATAATGGATAATCGAGCGGCGAGCTACTGAAAAGCTGCCCGCGAGCTACCGGTAGCTCGCGATCGACGTGTTGGAGACCCCTGCTCTAGAGACATGTTTTGTAAATAATTGTTATACATTAAGTTGTGCATACCATGAACGGAACAAATAAAAATGAAATGAAATGTTCAAGATTGAAGGCTTTATTGCCATGTGCACATTAGCTACAGTGTAGGAAAACTTAGGTCACAGGCTCCTCCAACAGTGCAACATGAATATATAGGACATAGAACGAATAAAACAGATTAAATAGTGCAAGAGAATGTTTTGAGATGTGCAAGTTAATACAAATAAATGAGTCATGTCGCTTTGAGTCTAAACTTTGCTCATCGCTGTGACACTTTCCATAGAAGAGTCCGTACTGAAGTCAGAGTTCAATGATCTTTAATAAAGAAACAAACAATAATAACCAAGTTTGGACCACACGGTCAACAGAAAAGGTCAGAGCAATTGACCCTCTTTGTCATCCACAAAACCGGCATGCGACAGGTGACCTAAATACCAATAAACCATATTTATTTAATGTCTTGTTAATTGCACTGTTGATGAACCTGCGATCTTCGTTGTTCATTCATTACATAATTACACCGTATTGTGTTTATGTTATGACAATAAACCTTTGAATCTTGAAGTCTTGGATCCATTTGACAATTATAGAAATAACAAGCATTGGAAAAACAAGCATTTTGGCTCCTACAGATGCTTTAAATCGTTTTGTCAAACTTTTTCCAAATGATAGTTTTGCAAAAAAATGACTTTAAGGGGACCTATCATGCAAAATGCACTTTTTGATGTCTTTTATACATAAATATGTGTCCCCGGTGTGTCAGGGAACTCACACAGCGTCAGAAAATAAAACCCTCTCTCTTTTCCTCCGTACCCAAATCTCTAAAAACGGGGGTACAACGGAGCTGATCCAGATTTGCATCCGATATGACGTAATATCTGAAATGTGGACCCACGGCACTATCAGAAACGTTGCTATCAGAAACAATGCCCGACTGTTTTGGACATAATATGGTCGGTGCATGTATACATTAGCATCGCTAACACTCAGAGCTAACCTGTACTGGAGAGCATGTGTGTGAAGAAGCAGGAAATAAAAAGGAACTCACCTTGTGGTATAATCGGCAAGAGAGAAAGCCTTTGAGCTCCATACTGTTTCAGAAATAATCCTTGATAATCCATGATATGGCGTTTCATCACCGCAGTATCTGCCGGTAGAATCTCCCGCATGAGCAGGCATAAGCTCCGCCCCTCTTTCTTTATAATTTTTTTTTTTTTAAAGCTTTATACCCAAAATCAGCACTTTTGAAACAGGAAGTGAAATAGAGGGATATGAGGCATGGCTAGAATGGGTGATCTGTTTGGTATTTTGAGCAAAACACATAGACATGTTTTTTATATATTTATGCTATTGCCTAAAAATAGCATGATAGGTGACCTTTAATATCTAAAACTATAAAACAATGGCTCCATTTACCAACATAATGACTTAGGAGTATCTCCTAATAATGTTTTAGTATGTTTGAATATATATAACATTCTCGAAAACGTGACTTAATATCTTAAAATGTTGACTTGGTAATCATTTTTAAGACGTAATAACTGTGGGATAGTAAGTCATCATTTGAGACACTAAGTCCTTATTTCAAATAAGTTTAGTGATTATTTATAATTATCTAAGGAGGTTTTTGTTGATATAAACATGCAAATAAATGTGAGAATTAACCAATTATTCACTATATTTATTTACACTCATTTAATGTGGCTACACAAGTTAAAATAACCCAATATAAAACCAAGAATTGATGTTCGTTCTTGATAATAGATATCTGTCAAGAGAGGTAAATAAAGTAAAATCAGTCTTCATTTTTAAAACATGTGGAATCTAAAGCTTTTATTTTGAAGGCCACCTGGAAATGGCGAACATGGTGACCTCACAGTGGAGAGCTTGATGATCTCCTGGTGTTCACAGCACACTGACAGAAGAGTGGTTCACTGTGGGACCTTTTTGGAGACAATTATACTAGTTTTTATGCAGGAGTTAAAGTCTCACCAAAGGGATATATGAGGATAAAGAGGACGTAACTGTAAAAATAGTGAAAGATGCCGTCACAATTACCCAAAGTGACACCTTTAAAATGTGTGTTTGTCCAAATAATGTTTCAAAGACACTTTACATGTTATTGAATTCAAGCGTTGAAAATTATCGTACAAAACAATCAATCAGAATGCTCAATTTTTCCTGGGTCAAAGTGTGTTTCCTGAAAGTCGCTCCATTTTAGAAGAAATAACACAAAAAAGGTAAATTAGAAAATGAAGTTGGAATGTCAACAAATGTATACAAATATAAGAAATAAAGTTAAAAGTCCATTAAAGATAAGAAAAATAGAATAAAATATGTATGTAAACATAAGAAGTTACACTAGAAAAGGGCACATTGTAGTAACAGGTATATATAGAGTGTTGTATTAGGGTTAAACAACACTCCTGAAATGCATTAACATTAATTACACATTAATAGCACTTTTAAAAAGGTAGAGACTTTAAGCCTCATGACATCTTTATAGGTTCAGCACTGCACCATTACCTCTTACAGTGTTGCTGCTTCACACACAGCAGACCCGCCTCTCATAGTAAATCAAAATCACTCAACTCCCGCCAGGATCAAATGAACTGTCATTGGTTAACCTGCTGCTTACTGATTATTTAATACAAAGTGTTTTTTAAAAGAGCGTTTAGTTCAGTTCCCTTTGAATTCTGCAGTGTTTTCTGTCTGTTTATCCGTGCGACTGTTTTCCTGCTTCTCCTGCTGAGTGAAAAACCACAAATATGTGAAGCATTCCAGTTATTCCGCATTGGACGTCACATCTCAATAACATTCAGGCAGAGAGTCCTCTACTGTCCGCTGTGCACAGGGACAGAAACTGTTTCATATACTAACAAAACAACCCCAAACTACATTTGGTCTGACAAGCTCTTTGTATAGTCTAAAAAAAAACATTTTTCACCTATCCACAGTATTCCTTGCCCACATAATTCCTTTGGTCAACAGGTGAATTACTGACAAGATTCTATTTCCATCCATCCATCCATCTTCTCCCGCTTATCCGTGGTCGGGTCGCGGGTGTAGCAGTTCCAGCAGAGAGCCCCAAACTTTCTTTTCCCTGGCCACATCAACCAGCTCTGACTGGGGGATTCCAAGGCGCTCCGAGGCCAGCGAAGAGATATAATCCCTCCACCTGGTCCTAGGTCTACCCCTTGGTCTCTTCCTAGCTGGACGTGCCTGGAACACCTGGTTCGCCCAGGTGGCATCCTTACTAGGTGCCCGAACCACCTCAACTGGCTCCTTTCGACGCGAAGGAGGAGTGGTTCAACTCTGAGTCCCTCCCGGATGACTGAACTTCTCACCTTCTCACTTATCCCTAAGGGAGACGCCAGCCACCCTGCGGAGAAAACCCATCTTGGCTGCTTGTATCCGCGATCTCGTTCTTTCGGTCAAGATTCTATTTGATTCGGTTAATTGTAGTCTGTATCGATAAGCTGTATGTACTCAAATATTGACATGTCTCCATGCTTTAATGTTCAAAAAGCTCTCTATTTTTCTCATACTGCCTGTGCTGCAGCACCTCTTTTCACCCTCTGTCTGAAACCAGAGCCCAGTCTGCTCTGATTGGTTAGCTGGCCGGCTCTGTTGTGATTGGTCAACCAGTTAGAGATGTCCCGCCACTTAGCCTATCACGTACAATGTGTTGGAGCGCTAGCCAATAGAAGCGCAAGTGTTACATAGTGACAGCATTATGTCCAGGAAGTAAATAAAGGAGTCCAATGGAGTTGTTTAAGGCGCAGTGAACAGAGGGATTTTAGCCTTTGCAGACCATTAACATGCACACAAACGTATATAATACACTACAGGCAAGGGAAAACCCCCAGCAAGTGGTCCAAAGCTGAACAAAATGTAATGAAAAGTCGGTACCACTTTACAATAAGACTACCCTTATAAAGGGTTTACGAATAGTTTGTAATTCATTTATTAATTAGGTTGTGAACACTTTCTAAATCATTATTAAGCTTTTATAAGACATGAGATAAACAGGGCGACTGTGACCGGTTGCTTGTCACATAGTGAGCCCACATTTATCTCTACTGCTAAGCCTTATATTGGCTACCTATATTACTTCGTCTTCTTCATCAGCCAGCATCCTTGGTATCTGTTGCTCACCGAGTTGATTCTCGTTAAGTAGCCAATATAAGTCTAATGTAACTGTTGCTTAAAAAACGGAATAATGCACAATTCTTGAATCTTGAATCGTTTCCCCTTTTATCATAGAGCTCTGTTGAAACCTGTTAATGAAGAAATACCTGTACAGTGAGCTGGCTTTCTATCAGACTCTCCAGCAGTGTGTGTCCTGACGTCATGGCCGACACTCGGTGACGAGAAAGCTAAAACTGGTCAGACGAGTTCAACCAAACACCCAACTGTTTTTTCTTCTCCTCCTGCCAGAAACCACCTCTGAGTTTAATTTTCCAGGAACAACTTCTGCAGCTCTGAGTGTGATGTGAGGTGATGTGCTGGTTAGGACTTGGTTAGGCCGAGCAGGATATAATGGCAGCCAGATGGGCGGAATAAAAAACAGAACCAGCAGCTGATCCCCTTTAAATGAACACACGAGTAAAGACATGGAAATCCCATCTGTTGCTGCTGAGCTTCAAAACCATCACACACACTGAAGGCAGGTTCAGATGTTTCAATGCAGCTGAGGGGTCTTCCAACGCAGATTCTTAACATCTCACATGTGACCCAGGTGTGGTGTTTTCTAATAAGTGCAAGAAAATTACCATCTGGAGGCTTTGGATCTGTGTCATTCAAGACAGATAAAGAGGGGAGACATATGGAACTTGTTTTTTTATCAGGCAAGATGTTGTGTGTTTGCGTGCAGTACCAAAGGATACACCAATAAACAGAAAGAAAAAAATATGATTTAAGGTGGATTTAAGTGACCTGAAGGCTACAGTAGTTTTCCAACATGTTTATGGTGAAATCGCTGGATGGCCTTTGTGTGAGGAGAAGGTCCTATGAGCTTATTACAATAGTCTGGTAAAGGAAGTCATTAGCGGAGGGGTGTTCAGTTGGTTGCAATCTGCATCAGCAACGCTAGATGGTGACAAATCTTACACATTATATGTTTAAAAATTAGGCAGGTATTGGAAAAGCCAGCAAGACAAAGATAGATTTTAAAAGAGGACCTATCGTGCTTTTTGGGGGGTTTGTGTGCATGTAAATGGTCTGCAAAGGCTAAAAACCCCTCTCACACACACTCCCCCCCCCCTGCCTAAGATGCCTCCATTGGAATCCTTTGTTTACTTTCGGAACATACTGTAGTGACATCACTTTGTAACATTCACACTTCTATTGGCTAGAGCTCCAACACATTGTACGTGATAGGCTAAGGGGCATCTCTGAGCAGTAGACCAATCACGACCGAGCCTCATTATACTCGTTACAGTCCTGCAACAGGCACACATACTGCTTTTTGTCTTTTTTGTCAGAGCATTTGATTGATTGACCGGTGGAATGTTAAGACAATTGTTTTATGTATTATCCAACATAGCTTAAAGGGAATAATCGGACAATTTTTCCACAACTGATCTGTCACAATAGCAAACTTTACCTGCTTTTCTTCAACCTTCAGACCCCCTTAGGCGCTTTCACACCGGAGTACTTTTACCCGTACTTTTCCCGTTTAGTTCCGATAGTGCCTGGAATTTTGCGTTCACACCAAAAAGAGAACTTAGTTCAGAGAACTATTACCCCCATTTTCAGTGCCTGCTAGAGAGGTGGTACTAGCCTGGGGAGAAAAAAGTACCAATTCCTGATTGGCTGGGCAAATGGCAAACCACGCCCCGTAAAACTCTGAAAAGTTTTGTGAAGCCGCCATTGTATTTGCTGGCATTAGCATTATTAGCATTAGCCCCGCGCACCAACGGAGAGAGAATCGCGATCTGTACTTAGTTCCATGGGGGTACTAAGTGCTGGCACTAAGTGCAGGGCACTAAGTACGGCAAAGTACTTGGTGTGAAAGCGGCTCTTGATAATGGATCTAACAAAACAGGGTTCCCATATACTTTTGGCCATTTAGTGCATCCATTCAATGCAAAAATTGGATGGAAAGACTGACAAACATTGCTGTGAAAGTACAAGTTCAGTATAATTGGGTTCTATTCCTGTTCTCCTTTATTTACTCATCAAACAGTGTGTGTGTTCCTCAATCAGCCTCAGAGACTCCACATATATTCATGGCTTCTTCACCACAGAGTTGTTTAACATGCCGGGGATCACGCTCCACTTCATGTTTACGATGTTGCCATGGAGGTCATTAACTCGTGGATCCCCCAACAGTCTCTCCAACACATGTCTCCTCTCGGCAGAGACGGAGGTGGAAACCAGGAAAGTTACAGGCTGTGGTTTTTAGAAAGTGTGTGTTCGTCCAATAGTGTGTTTTCTCTCTGTGAGTCACTGCTTCAAACACACTGCTGCTGTCAGAGGAGATCATGGTGCTCAGGCCAGAGAGCAGAGACACTTTAGAAGGTGATCACTTCTGAATAAAAGTGGAAAAAGTGAAGTGAAGTTTAACTGCTGTTCTGGGTTGTAATATACTTTAAAGAAGAGGTGGAAGAAGAACTCAGATTTGTACAGATCTCTCATCTTGTGTTTATGAAAAATCCATATAGTATGGTTGCCTTTACATGACATGATACGAGCAAACAGACCGACTCTTTCTTTTACAGTATTGGTTCCTTTGCTATTGCTGCATCTTTACCTGAACCATTAAAGGGGACCTATCATGCAAAAAAGCACTTTTTGATGTCTTTTATACATAAACATGTGTCCCCGGTGTGTCAGGGAACTCACGCAGCGTCAGAAAATAAAACCCTCTCTTTTTTCCTCCGTACCCAAATCTCTAAAAACGGGGGAACAACGGAGCTGATCCAGATTTGCGTCCGATATGACGTAATATCGGAAATGTGGACCCACGGCCCTATCAGAAACGTTGCTATCAGAAACGATGCCCGACTGTTTTGGACGTAATATGGTCGGTGTTTACATTAGCATCGCTAACGCTCAGAGCTAACCTGTACTGGAGAGCATGTGTGTGAAGAAGCAGGAAATAAAAAGGAACTCACCTTGTGGTATAACCGGCAAGAGAGAAAGCCTTTGAGCTCCATACTGTTTCAGAAAGAATCCTTGATAATCCATGATATGGCGTTTCATCACGGCAGTATTTAGTTTAGACAGTAGCTGCCGGGTCCCGCATGAGCTCAGCCCCCTCCTTTCTTTTTTTACCCCAAATCAGCACTTTTGAAACAGGAAGTGAAATAGAGGGATATGAGGCATGGCTAGAATGGGTGATCTGTTTGGTATTTTGAGCAAAACACTTCATAGACATGTTTTTTATATATTTTTATATATCCGAGACCTATGCTATTGCCTAAAAATAGCATGATAGGTGCACTTTAAGTCACTTGCGCTGTTTTATGTCTTAAGTATTCTGTGTGTTGCATTGTTAGAGGAGCCTCAAACTAAAGATGTTCATTCCCAACCCTCTAGGTAATTTGCAATTGACAATGAAGCTGAATCTTTGAAAACCTGTAAGTGTTTCGGACACCTTCACGTTTTTTTTACATCACTTTTTGTCAGTTTCTCTGTGCTGCTTCGTATGAAACTTGTATTCAATGCATAACCTAAATCTAATGCTAGCTAATTTCATTGGGAAATAGTTGGCAACACTCAATTGGTTTATTGAAGTTGAATACTTTCCACATGTGTAGGTAAAAGTATCTGTGACTGTCTGGATTTTAAAATTGAGTTGCACATTTAAAAAACAAAACAGCTGCACAGTGTTAACACAGCAGGAGAAGAGTCATGACGAGGTTACACACACACACACACACACACACACACACACACACACACACACACACACACACACACACAAAAGCTTGTCACTGTTTGAGTAGAAGCCTCGCAGGATGTGTGGATCAGTAAAGAGTCGTCAGAGTTCACGTCAGGGTTGGTTTTGTTTGTGGCGACACCAGGAACAGCTGTCAGTCGAACAACAGAGAACCTGTGGTACAAACAGGCTGAAGAAATGTGAGGGGACGACTTTCAGAGAGGGCTGCAGACGGAGGGCGTTCAGATGAGAAATACTACATTATTTTCTGTCAACGTACCTATTAGTTCATCCTTTGTGTGTACTTGGAACTTTTTGGCAATTACCACTATTATCAGAGGTGGGAGAAGTACTCAGATCGTATACTAGAGTGTAGGAATACTCTGTTACAAGTAAAAGTCCTGCATACAACATGTTCCTGAAGTAAAACTACAAAAGTACGAGCATCAAAAAAAAACTTTCAGTAAAAAAAAAATATACTTAAAGTACCAAAAGAAAGTAAGGTTTAAGGATTTCTGATTCGGATTCTAAATAAAGGGTAGACATACTGTTTACAAGAAGGTCGGACACATTGGAGTTTGTTTGTGGCGTGCAGGTGTGTGTGTGTCTGTGTGTGTGTGGGTGTGTGTGTGTGTGTGTGTGTGTGTGTGTGTGTGTGTGGAACAGCTGTGTGACACTGCAGGTTTGTTTCTTTACGCCAAGCCATCAGCTGGTGAGCAGCAGCCTGGCAGTGAGACTGAACTTCACACATGGACTCATAATAAACCCCCTCTCACACACACACACACACACACACACACACACACACACACACACACACACACACACACCCCTGCAGCAGCATCAGAGGTGGTGGGGGGGGGGGGGGGTTTGGGACTCTGCAGCTGTCACAAATGCCCCCCCGCCACCCCAACCATCACCCAGCAACCAGCTACAAATGAAGGCGGCAAACAGACCCAGCTACTCAGAAATACAACCCCCCCCCATTCCTTCACACCAAAACATCTCTCTGCTCACTGTGTGTTTTGTTTTGCAGCTGAAAGGGTTGAGGGGGGGCTGAGCTGCGCCTTTTCTGTTTTATTGCCTAGTATAATCAGAGTGTGCTGCTAAATGAGGGTAGGGGGGTTCACACAGACACTCTGTTCATGAACACAAGCGCGACCACTTTGAGAGCAGAGCAAAGCAGTAGTCATGTTTTTTATTTTGTACATTTAAATGTGGTGTACATTCTTGTCTTCATTCTTTTTAATGTTATATATTTTTGACCTCTTACAACTTGTTTTCTTATGTTGTTTTATGTTTGCACCACCAGACACCAAAGCAAACTCCTTGTGTGTGAACGTACTTGGCAAAAAACTCCATTCTGATTGAAGGAAAAGCACTAACACCACACTACATTTGCTTCACTAAAACTGTGAACATGTTGAAGAGAAAGATCTTCTTTAATCGCTGCTTACCGTATGTTTGCAGAGCTGCCAACCATTACAGGGTCTTCATCAGTCTGTAAGTGATACATATGAAATCATTACAGCTTCTGAGTTCAGTATCAACAGCAACAACTGAACAAAAACTCCACCTGCAGAAGAAGACCCTGTCAATTGCTGCTTTTTTCATTTTTAAAGAAAGTATTTGTGGCTAAATGTTCTTTCTTCATCATGTAGAGACCACCAGCTCCATGTTCAAGTTTTGGGACCTCCCAGTGTTTCATTGTTTTTGAGACTTGGACCCTGAGCTGCTGCGTTAATAAATATGTGTGCAGGAAGCAGACGCTCCCCCCTGCTGGTGATGAGCTGCAACTACACTTCACATCATCAGTGTGTGTTGTTCTGCTGTGTGAAGCACGTGGCATAATGGAGTAATGGCAGTGAGTATTGTAAAGGTACATTTGAAGCACTCAACGCATACATTTAAACAGTTTAGGGTCTCTTTAATACATAACCTGTATGACCTTTGTGTACCCTGAAGAGTAACCATGCATTGTCTTATGTATGGTTCTTTGTGTATTAATGGCCATATACATAATACTGTATTTCACCTTCATATTTGATGTTATATACCATGCTGTATGGCTGGTGGTGGTTTTTCAAGTCAGATTTTTAAGGGGGAATATTTTCGTGTTTCTGACTTAATTATTATTCTTATTATTTGCTGAGGTCAAATTAAAGTATATTTTATGTTTATCTGCATGTGTAATTGTTCTTATAAATGTTCTTTTGATTTGTATTGTTCACCTTTTGTATAGGTGTTGATTTTAGCCTTTTTCTATTTGATTCATTGTTTAAAAATCTTTTTGAAATGAAATGAACACAATTTTTTTGGTAGTTTTCTTTAATTGTTCCTCCTCATCGTAGAGGCCAGAGAAACCTTTCTATCACCTCTAAGTAAACAGATTTTTCTCACTGATTGATCCATTGGTGTCGTTTACCCTGAAAGGACCACTGAAACATGTTTCGGCTTGTTTACACAAACTTTAGGTTGAAGGTTTATTTTTGAAAGTCTGAATCAATGGAGTATATTTAAGCTACAGGCCGGTGAAAACACAAGCTGCTGTTTAAAGCTGCAGCTTGAGAAATGTAGGCCACAGATCATCATTCCTCTCAGCTTATAGAGGCTGAGAAAAGCCTGAAACAAAAGGTTGAACTGTGTTGAAGTGTGAGGAAAGTGTGCAGGAGGAAAAAACAACACGGAGAGGACCAGCCGTTATCAAAGATCTCCTTCATTGTTTTAATAGTAGACATTGTGCCACAAAAATGTCATGTCCGCAGCCACAAATCACGTGCCGAGAGTACTAATTCCAGCTATTTATCATGTCATTCGCTTCACTTGCTTCTCTACACAATTTGCAAATCACTTCTTACATTTATGTATAAATATATACAGTTTATAGATTATTCTCGAGCTGGGATGGTATGTTTTCGTTTTCTCCTGTTGTGGTTGTGCTGTTGGTTGAGGACATTAGCAGAGGAAAACACACGGCTGACGTCACGTCTCCCAATGTAGCACATGCTTATTGTATCGTGAATACCAGCAGAGCACACACCGAGCCGAATATAGATATATACAGGAATGTTTACTGCTATCATACAAAGTGGATTCTCTACGTAAGAAGTCACGACTGTAGTGGGCATATGAGGGGAATACGCCGACAACACAAGAGCACCGAAGGCATACATGTCATGGAAATCTCCTGCCACAAAGGCACTGGCACATCGCTTTTTTTTTAGCTTTTTTTTTTAAGGGGCGACAACGTGAAGTTATGGAAATGTTTCCGGGGTGAAGTTTGAGCAGGAAGCCACTCGCTTTCATGACTGCAGACGCTCACATGCAACGGGGGGAGCATGTGATCTGAACATGCATGATGCTGGTTTTTTTTTAAGCATGTGCTTCATTTGAAGGGATTCAAATATCTGAGGAGATTCAAGGGCCGAAGTCATGCTGTTATCCACAGCGAAATAAAGACAACTGTGTGGTTTTTATATCTTCAGTATTTAGAAAAAAGTGACTTGTTTAACAAACTGAAAAAAAGGAAGAACAGGGCAAACAAAAAGTAAAGAAGAAGAAAATCTGTTTACATGTGTTTTCTTTCATTGGTTAACTTCACACACTGTTAAAAATGGTTTACATTTAGGTTTTTTTTCTTCCAGTATGAGTGCGTTTTGGTAAAGAAATAAGAAAAGAACCGCCCAGTGTGGGTATGGATGGGCTTACCGTCCTATTGCTGACTTTGGGATCTGGTGCTGTTTCTGCACACACACTTACACACACACCGGTCCACTCAAAGTCTTCCTCTCTCTCCCTCCCTCTCTCTGCTTCTCTTTCCCTGTGGAGCATGGTAACATTGAGACTGGTCGTGGGCTCGGGGGGGTGGGGGGGGTCAGGTCGTGGCTGTGTTTTCAGGGTCTCAGCAGCAGCCTCCGGACGAGGTGTTGACCGGCTTGCTCTGGATCTTCACGTTGGACTTCTCCGAGGACCCGGCCGTGGCCCCGGGGCCCATCCTCTTCTTGATCTCCGCCGCCATGGTCATGAAGGCTTGCTCCACGTTGGTGGCGCTCTTGGCGCTGGTCTCCAAGAAGGGGATGGCCAAGTTGTCGGCAAATTCCTGGAGATCGAAGAGATTAAAATCAACGGATATTGCAGGTCTCCTATTATACTGTTTTTCATCAATATATTCCAGGTCTCAGATATATACAGAACCTGTCTCTGATTGGCTGAAACACCAAACAGATCATTGCAGCATCCCATAATCCCCTCTGTTTCAGCCCTGTTTCCAAAGTGCTGATTCTCTGTCTGTTACTTTAGATGAAAATAAGGAGCCCCTCCCCACACCCCTCTGAGAGATATTTGGTTAAAAAGAACACAATGGTGCTCTAGGAGGAGATTCAGGTGATAAGGTGGGGGGGGGGGGGGGGGGGGTTACCTTGGTTGGTGATTGGCTAATGGTTACACAAGACAAAACATCGTTATGACATCATAAAGTGGCCAAAATCTGATCAGCTCATTTTCAGACAGGTTTTTATAGAAATGGATCAGGACAAAAAGAGAGAGAATCTTTGTTCCTGAAACTTTCAGAGTCTCTTTCCACAGAGGGGACACATGTTGATGTAGAAGAGACATGAAGAAGAGGGGACACATGTTGATGTAGAAGAGACATGAAGAAGAGGGGACACATGTTGATGTAGAAGAGACATGGAGAAGTGGATTCAGGGTTCCTGCAGGTTTCACCAACTCAAATCTAAATCTTTTTGACTTTGACTCAAGTTGACCCGAGTCACTGATGACTTGACGACTTTCAGCTAGGCATGGTGAAAACAAATGACATTAGACTGTACTTTGATTTGGAAGTTTAAGACTTGTGATATTAGACATGATGGCTCGATTGACTCGTCTGAGTTAATTGTATATTGTCAGTTTAATATTAAATCTTTCAAACTTTAAAAAAAGATATTTAAAACAACTTGGTCCGACCATAAAAATGACTTAAAATCAATAAAAAAGTCAGTAATCGCATTAAATATGAATATAAACCCGAATATGGTTGAAAATGGCTAAAATCTTTAACTTCCCCACAGTTCAGCCAGCTGTCTGACCAGCTGCTGGATGCTCAGTCGTTTACACGTTTATATTTGTTCCACTTTCAAACCTCACATTACAAACTGAGCTCATCACATTTTCAAGGCTATCACAGTGGCTAAAGAAAACAGACCGAACTGCTGCTCAGTCAGCTCGTACTTATCTCATT
The DNA here is from genome assembly GCA_031216635.1 of Dissostichus eleginoides. Taxonomy (NCBI): domain Eukaryota; kingdom Metazoa; phylum Chordata; class Actinopteri; order Perciformes; family Nototheniidae; genus Dissostichus; species Dissostichus eleginoides. The sequence continues at coordinate 32,313,812 of CM062266.1, read as the reverse complement.
TCCCCTTTGGATACAGATATCTGGACAAAGTGTCTTGAAGAGTCTCAGCTGTGTGCATTGCCTCACCTTAGCTGTGGTGTAATCCACGACTTTCTTCGTTGTGAGGTCACACTTGTTGCCTACTAGCAGCTTGTTGACGTTCTCGCTGGCGTAGCGGTCGATTTCCTGTAGCCACTGTTTGACATTATTGAAGGACTCCTGAGGGAAGGCAGCAGAAAGAGGACAGACATTAAAACAGATATTAACGTCTGAAAGAAGCAGTTATTACTCAATGGCATCCGGTTTGCAGCAGAGGTCTGTTGGAGAAAATGCTGACAGGGCAATGATGCATCGTTTTTTCCTATGAATAAAACCAAAGATTCCTAAACCGAGATAATTGAAACCGGGGGCTTCCTCAAAAGGTAGCATGCCTTAACAAGAGAAAAACTCCACAGGATGCTACTGGAATCTGTGGAAATGGACAGTTTAATTACAGATATATTAGTATCATTCTTTAAATCAGTCAAGACAAGCCAACGATAATTAAGACTGTGTCATTTCTATTCACTCTTACCAAAAAGGTTTGTTTATATTGTATTTTAACACACAGTCATGAGAAAAGTCTCAAAACATTTAAACAATAATTCTTACATGCTACACTTTTTAAATTGGCAAATGAAAAATGTTTCTGTTATTTTCTTTTAGGTTTGAAAAAGCTTGTTGTTTTTAGGGTCTACTGGTGGTGACGCTTTGATCAGAAATACGAACAAACGGCATGTTTGACATACTGTACTTGACTACGGTACATACAGCACATTAACATACACTAGCTGACGGTTTGTAGCTTTAGTTCAATCATTATATTTCTGTATCTTTATATAGCGTCTTATTTTTCATAATGGCCTTAAGTTCTTTTTTTCTTCGCTCAGTTTTTTTTATCCTCTTTTTTGTATCTTCATCTCTTTCTAGTTACCCTTAATTGTCTCTAAATAAAGTGTTTCTTATCTTGTTAATAACATTAATTAGTTATTAGCATTACTGTATGACTGGATGGTGACAGTGAGTTGTAGTTTTTTTAAAAAGGGACCTGTAGGATATAAAAACCCAACAATAAAAACCAATATTATTTGTGAAGCACTGACCTGATCCGTCACATCATAAACTACTATAATGCCGTGCGCTCCTCTGTAGTAACTGGACGTGATGGTGCGGAAACGTTCCTGACCAGCCGTGTCCCACTGAGGAAGAAAAACAGATCTCGTCAGTCCAACAGATTCAAAGATAATCCAAAGTATATCACTGCTTATCTCTTTACAGCCCGATTGCGCTACGTTCTCCTTACAATCTGAAGTTTTATGGTCTTTCCGTCAAGCTCGATGGTCCTGATCTTGAAGTCCACACCGATGGTACTAATGTAGCTCTCTGTGTACGTATCATCCTAGGATAACACACAAACACACAGGTGGGTCTGGGTGTTTATCAACTATCACAGCAGTGACAGGTCAAAAACATAAAAGCCTGTTACGTAGCAGTGGCTGAAACACTTACTGCAAACCGGAGGAGGAGGCAAGACTTTCCGACACCAGAATCCCCGATCAGGAGCAGCTTGAATAAATAGTCACTGTGAGAGAGAGGAGGAGAAACAACATCAAAACAGCTCTAAATCATATAACAATTAAAGGTTTGTTAGTCTCATAATGTTTCAAACAAATACTTAATTGTAATCTTGCGTCAGTTTCTTACACCTGTGCACTTTGACCCTTGTCTTTTTTACTTTTTGTCAGCAAAACAGAAAAAAAAAACAGTTCTATGTGTTGTCAGGTACTGAAATGCAAGTATTATAGTGGGGTTGATATTACACAAACTCTAAAAACCCAGTCGCAGCTGATAAAAAAGATCGTTGAGATGCAAATAGATTTTTTGTAAAATTGTCAATTATTCTTTCAATTAAGAAAATGGAAAATGTCCATCTCATTTGAGTGCTAAAGGTTACTCAATATACTTTTTTAGTTTGAACACCAGTCCCAAACCCCAAAAATGTACTAATTTACAATAAAGAATATGGACATTTTAATATGAACTCACTATCTTTGGGTTTCATCTCAACAATATATCACCTTGGACTTTGAGAACCAGGAAGGAACGTGTTTTACTCTATTTTTCATATTATATTCATAAGAATGAATCAAATAATCATCGGATTATTCAATAATTATAAATAATCATCAGTTGAAGACCAGAGGAATCCATTTTTTTCTTAAACTTGTAACTGAGTATTTTTCAGAGGTGAAAGAAGTACTCGTATTATTTACTTAAGTAAAAGTAGCAATACTACAGTTTTTAAATAATCTGTTACAAGTTGTGATGTAAAGTAATTAAGTACATTTACGCAATTACTGTGCTTGAGTAAAATGTTGAGAAACTTGTACTTTACTTGAGTATTTCCATTTTATGCTTCTTTGTACTTCTACTCCACTACAGTTCAGAGGTAAATGGTGTACTTTTACTCCACTACATGTATTTAATACCTTTAGTTACTTTACAGATCTGGATGAATGATGTGAAAAATAATCAAGTGTTAAATCAGACTTTAGTTCCACCTGGAGTAAATTCACAAGCTACCCTGAGTATACAAAGTCATTACAACTAGCTGCACCTTTACCAGCTTTGAGAACACTTTAATGATCAATCATTATAAAACATATCATATATATTATTCTGAAAAGGACCAATCTGCAAAATGACTACTTTTACTTTAAGTATATTTTGATGTGAATACTTTTGTAATTTTACTTGAGTAACTTTTTGAATGCAGGACTTTTACTACAACAGAGTATTCCTACACTCAAGTACAAGATGTACTACTTCTTCCGCCTATGGTTACAGTCAAAGTACTGCAATCAAAATGTTACTTAAGTGAAACTACTGGCCTAAAAATAAACTTTAGGAACGAAAAGTAATCTTAATGCAGAATGACCCATTTAAACACCAGCTATTTTTTATAATTGTATTAAAACTGTTGGTGCATTCATGTTTTCATCACTTCAATGTTTTACTTGGTTAACCATGGGATTTACTTGAATTACTTTACACACTACTGGGTAGCTTAGCCTATAATAATGTATGCATCTATTTATATGTTGTATTAACCTAAATCTGCAAAGTAACTAAGTATGTACAATAAATGTAGTGGGGTAAAAAGTACAACATTTGCCTACAAAATAGAGCAGAGTCACAGTGTAAAGTAGTATCATTTGAAAATGCTCAGTAAAGAACAAATACCTGAATATTATACTCAAGTACAGTACTTGAGTAAATGTACTAAGTTAGATTACCCCCGGTATTTCTACACTGTAGTATTATTACTTTTACTTAAGTATACTTTTGAATGCAGAACATTTACTTGTAACTGAGTATTTTAAGACTGTAGAGGAATGAAGAATCTGAGTACTTCTTCCACCTATGCTGTAGTGAAGTAACAGAGACTGGTATTACCTAACTAACTCCACATCATCAAGATCACATTCAGTGACTTCCTGTTTGCTGTGGATAACACTGAAACTACCCATAAACCTACACCAAAGCAGTTAAGATACATCGAGTAGTTTCAGGTTTACTGAGAGGACTGTGGACTATCAAACTGTCACTATGTGCCCTAACCATTACAATAACAAAATCCCCAACAGTAACGCTACGTAGCTACGCAGTGAGCTAGCTAGCCAACTAGCTAACAATGCTACACCTATTTCAGTTACCATAAAGTGAGCTAACAAACATTGTTGACCGAAAACAAATAATACCTAGATTTAGCTGGTGTTATATTGAACAGAAAATGCTGACAAGCGTGAGTTTTGTGGTAAATATCAACGCTGTCATTTGATAGTGCGTACACGAAAAAAACCACAGCCCCATAACTCGCTAGCATAGCAACGAAGACAAAGCAGCTGACGTTCATTTTGTACGGTTAGCCTGGGAAACTAACGTTAGCTTCCCAGGCTAAGCTAACGATAGCTTCCCCGGCTAAGCTGACAGCTCAACCGGACCTGTCATAATCGACAATAAAAATGCCCACTTACTATTCGGGATTCATCGTTGACTACGGGTTATAAACTGTTGTTACTATGAAAGCAGCAGGACTTCGTCGCGGAATAACCTCAGAGCTGGCGGCGTAGTGGAGAAAAACACACCGTTTTCTGTTTTTTTTGTGTCAAGAACTGGCTAAACTGGTTGTCGCAGGCAGAACAGCATAATCGAATCAAATATGGCTGTCAGCAATACCTACCCGGAAATACCACACGATGGGAATCATGGGTAGTGTAGTCTTGTGGCAATGGGCGTTTACACTGCAGTCAGGTGTACAATTTACAGTATTTTTGTATTTCCATGATGAAACAATTAATCAGATCAAGTTAGTCAGTAAATAAGATTAGATAAGATAGGATATACTTTATAGATCCCAAATTGGGACATGTTCTGGTAACAGCAGTGTGTAAAACAAGGCATTGCACATAATTAGAAATTAAAAAGAGTAGAAAATAAACAATTATGAAATATGAACACCGTAAAGATAACAATCTTGAAACTATCTGACAAATAAAACGCTATTGAAGGGCCAAATTGCAGCTAACACAATTATACAAGTAGGATATTATTTAAATGTACTGATACTTCACTTTTAGGGCAGAAAGTCCTGCAATAAAAAGTAAAAATCCTAACTAAAAATCAGAAAGATGGCTTAAATGTAGGCTAAAAGTATAATTTTACAGTTCAGATAAATCTGATAAATTATCATTTTAAATTATGGATTAATCTGATGATTATTTTGAAAAATATTTGGTGTCACGATTATATTAAAACTCTCATAGAAATGATTCAGAGACCAGTCCAAACCCCCACATTATTAATAATTAATTGAAAGTAAAATCAGCAAAATCTTTATTTTGTAAATCTGGAGACATAAAATATTTTTGCATGAAAAATAACTTTCCTTGAATTATTAAAAATACATTTTCTGTGAATTAATTATCGGTATAATTGTATTTGTTTTGTGTGCAAAAACCTTAATTTAACTTTAACGTATTTAAGTGTTGAGGTAAAATGTACAATATTTCCTTGTGATATTAACTGAAGTAGAAAAATAAATTAAATGAAGCTCAGCGCAAGTTCTTTCAGGAAGACTGGTATACATTCACTCCGCAGCTGCTTATAATCAGCTCACCACAGGCTTTCTTTTCAAACCTATTACATTTCAACTCAATCTCAGCAGCCAATCACCGTGCTGCAGCCAAACTTTAAAATGGTTCTCCTCTCTCCTGCAGTCAGCTGTGATTTCAGGTTTTCATGCTGCCTCCCGCCTCCTCCCCATCCACCTCCTTTCATCATATCCAGTGCCAGGAGAGCTAATCCAAAGACCTCATCCCACCTCCTCTTCATCCCATCTCCTCATCAAATCCAGATCTTCAGCATCATCACCAGTGCCTAGACCCCGGGGGGGTTCCCTATATGCTCACGGCTGCATTCCCCCTTTAGATATACGATTTCAGGATCGGGGTCTAATCGCCAAAGACTTAAAGGTCCCATGTCATGGCCATTTCTGCTGATCATATTTCCATTGTTGAGGAATAGATTTAAATTGTGCAATTTTCCAAACTCACATTGGTTTCTCATACAGCATCTCTGTAAAGTATGTGTATTCACCAGGTATTCACTCTCTGTCCTAAACAGCTTGTTGGAGCTCCTGCCCCCCCCTTCCCTGTGAGCCCAGTGTGCTCTGATTGGTCGGAACGTTGCGAGGCTCGCTGCTGCGAGGAGCGGACAGGCTTCCGGGTCGGCGATACAGAGAGACACAGCGAAACACACACACAAACACTCACAGCCGAAGTAAAAACAATAAGTGTGGCTTGATATTGAGTAAGAAAAAGGTTTATAGCGCTGTGAGCATGGGTCTGCGGAGAGCATTTCTCCGTGATCCCAACTCGTCTATTACCAGCGTTCAGGGAGCTCTATGCAAGTCAATGGGACTCCCTGTTAGTTAGCCAAATCAAATCAAATCAAATCAAGTTTTATTTATATAGTACATTTTTAAAACGATTTTTGGTCAAGCCAAAGTGCTGTACATACAATAAAAACACTTTACTATAAAAACACTTTACAACAAATACAACAGCAAAAAAAAAAGAAGAAATCACACAGGGAAATGTCAGGAGTCGTGCTCGGCTCTGACTAGAAGGCCAGAGAGAAGAAGTGAGTTTTAAGTGTAGATTTAAAAACCCACACTCACATGGAGGGGCCAAGGGATCCTGGTGTGTGAGGTGCTCCGCGGATTGGTCCATTTGGGCCAATCCGGTCATTAGGGCCCGAGCACAGAGTGCTAGGACCCCAACGGCAAGTGCGAGGAAACCTATTGTTATTGGTGGAATTCTTCTTCTTCTTATTATTACTATAGTGCTGGCGTTTCCTGTTTTTGAGGGCTTTAGGACGCTCACAAAGTTGTATAATTTTGCACGGACGCCAGGACCGGTGAAAAATTCAACATTCTGGAGTCAATGGGTTCAAATTGTCCAAGGTGCTCGCTAGCGCCACCTATGAAAAACCCATTTCTGAATACATTTACAAAGTCGCACCGTAACTCCGAATAACCTGAAATTTTGCACACATATCCGGGTGGACCTGTTCTACAAATAATCCTCTTGGACCCCTAAGCTCCGCCTACTTTTATTTTTTTCTAATTAGCATAATGTTCAAAACAGTGAAATATTCACTTAAATTTCAATTTTCAGTTTTTGAACACCAAACTTCGTATACAGCATCGGCGGAGGGTCATACACATTAACGTAGAAAATGAGCATGTTAACACGATAAATATTGCCGCCATGAATCAAAACGTACTAGCAAAAATGCGGGGCTTAGAAATAAATGCTCATAACTCATCAACAATGTATCCATATATCACAGATTTTGGTGGATAGGTTCAGTCCGTCTTGGAGAATAGGCACACTAAAGCATTTTCATTTTGGACTATAGGGGGCGCCAAAAACACCACCAATTTATAACTCAAGAACGGATGGACGAATTTCTTTTTTTTTCTTTACACATACTCTCGGGGTGACTACGAACTGAGATTTAAAGTGTCGCAACAAATGCAGAATGTGGGCGTGGCCTATACATTTTCTTTAAATCGCGATAGCATAAAATCAGCTTCGGACGCAAAACTTGGTACACACGTCACAGCCCACGACTTTTTCGAGAATGTAAAAAAAAAACGTAATTTTTCAAAAAAACTGCTCACTAGCGCCCCCTATTATGTGGTAGTCACATATAGTTTCTCAGAACTTCACGAATTTTGGCACAAAGATTCCTCATGGAATTACGGACATATTTCTAATTAGCTTCCATAAGCCCCGCCCCGAGAAAGTCGGCCATTTTGAAAAATGTGCGTTTTTCATGCATTTTAAGCACATTCTTGCGAACTCCTCCTAGGGAAATGATCGGAAAAATTCCAGTCCAGGACAAGTTCAGCCCATATCCAATGTGATGCTAAATTGCGAAGGAATAGTCGATCGCTCAAACGAGGAGCTCGTAAGCCAACGGAGAATTTTCCATTTTTGACCATTTACATGTCACAAATGACTCCAAACTACTCCAAACTACTCGCATACAGTTATTCGAATATTCACGAAACGCTGTAGACACTTTGCTCTTATGATTGCGGACATATTTCAAATTGGCTTTCATTAGCCCCGCCCCCCAGAAAGTCGGCCATTTTGAAAATGTGCGTTTTTCATGCATTTTAAGCACATTCTTGCCAACTCCTCCTAGGGAAATGATCGGAAAAATTCCAATCCAGGACAAGTTAAGCGCATATCCAATGTGATGCTAAATTGCGAAGGAATAGTCGATCGCTCAAACGAGGAGCTCGTAAGCGAACGGACAATTTCCCATTTTTGACCATTTACATGTCACAAATTACTCCAAACTACTCGCATATCGTTTTTCCGATATTCACGAAACGCTGTATACACATTGCTATTATGATTGCACACATATTTCAAATTACTTTTCATTAGCCCCGCCCCCCAGAAAGTCGGCCATTTTGAAAAATGTGCGTTTTTCATGCATTTTAAGCACATTTTGCTAATTCCTCATAGGGAAATGATCGGAAAAATTCCAATCTAGGACAACTTAAGCGCATATCCAATGTGATGCTACATTGCAAAGGAATAGTCATTGCTCGAACGGGGAGCTCGTAAGCTAACGGAGAATGTACAATTTTTGACAAATACATTAATCCAAACTACTACATTTCCATTATGGAAACATTTACAAAGTCGCACCGTTAACTCCGAATGACCTGAAATTTTGCACACTTATTCGGGTGTACCTACTCTACATATTATCTCCATGAACCCCTAAGCTCCGCCTACTTCATTTTTTTTAATTAGCATAATGTTAAAAACAGTAAAATATTACCTTAAATTTCAATTTTTTGTTTTTCAACGCCACACTTAGTATACAGCATCGGTGGAGGGTCAGACACATTACCGTAGAAAATGAGCATGTTCAGTCGATAAATATGGCCATCATTAATCTAAACCTGTTTGCAAAAAGTCGGGGCTTACAAAGAAATGCTCATAACTGGTTAGGGTTAGGGTTAGGTTTAGGTTAGGGTTAGCCCTAACCCCTAACCCACACACACACCGCCTCTGCTGGCGGCAAATTAAATTACAACAGACACCTACTCACTGTACAAACACACATACAGCTCCTAAAGCATATCATGTATATCAGGCTACAGCCCTTGTATATTTTATTATGTGAACACTATATGGTTTCATGAATAATATCTACTCTTTACTTGTAGATATCTACTAAAGCATACAAATAAAGTGTGCAATGTAGGCCTGTTACATATGTTATTGCTGTTCTCACTGTAAACATCGCGTCTGAATGAAAGCAGTTGGATTAAAAAAAAATAGCCTAACATCCAGGCGAGATGTGATTAGTGAGTAAACAAACGGTAAAGGGCAGAAAGTCTGATGCACATTTGATCCTCTTAAATAACTTATAATCACAACGGGAACAGTTTGCAGAGCTTTGCTTCCTTGACATAAGTCCAGCCATGCATCACGCCTCTTTTAAACATCACTGTTGGCTGAAATCGACTCCGGAGGATACATCAGTGTACCCTCGGTTATAGCTCCTCCAGAGACTCTCCTCCTCTCTCCTCCTCTCTCCTCTCTCCTCTCTCCTCTAAATCAGTGTATCCTCGGTTACGGCTCCTCCAGACAGCCTCCTCGATAATCGATCCTCGACGAGCCTTTAGAGAAATTTGTTTTCCTTTAAGACGGCGCGCCGACATCCGTTTCCGGGTCGCTGCCGGAGGACCTGGGAGCCTGGGACGCGAAAATGACAGAAATGACAAACGGCTCATTTCGGAGGACTGGCGGGGACGACCGGCGACCCTCCCCGACAGCCACACGGACGCGAGGGCCCGCTCATCACTGCGCACATCTGTGACCGCAGTTTTAATTTGTTGTTGATTTGGGTATTCACACGTCACAGAACCCAGGAAGCAAACAATGGAAAAAGTGAAATCTCCAACGAGGCGTTTTGGGGCAGCATAGACAGGTCTTTTCTGTGTTAGAGTTTTACTCCCTACAGGGTGTACTTTGAGGGTTTGTGACTCTGCAGACCGTTTACATGCAGAAAAACCTTCATAACAAACAAGGGGACGGGTAATAACCCGTAAAGCATGACATGGGACCTTTGACATTTATCATATGACATGTGTCAATAAATGTTCTTTAAACAAAATTAAATCTTTCCTGATTGAACTTGAATAAGATTAAAATAGAAGTAAAGTTCGAGTAACTCAAGTTTTACTCAAGTACAGTACTTGAGTCACAATGTAAACATTCCAATACTGATGAATAATATTATTAAAGGTTGTAATATATCATTTCTGATATTAGATAAAGTAATATATTTAACCTTTACAACAGAAGTACACTCTCAAATTGGAGTAAATTATAAAATAAATGTATTGTGTGGTAGTCTTATTTGTCTGTTCTATGCTTCTCAAATTGTGAAATATCTGGACATTATCTAAATAATTCAAGTACACCAAATGAAATCTCACTTCTGAAAAGTTTCCATTTGCTTTTATTTGTTTTCTATAAAGATATCAAAAGTATAACTAATGACACGGATTACAAAATGATATCGTTTGCATGCATCTGTGACAAAATTACATTACATTTTACATTACATAGATTTGTATATGTACACTGATACAATTAAGCAATTAAGGTACATTGTATATAGATGTGACACCTTTCATGGACTCTTATATCTTTGTAAATTACACTATATTTGAGCAATCTTGAGCATTGTTTATTTTGCTAAGATTACACTAAACTTTAAAGTCTTCAATGCTTATTTTCACTTTAAGAATTTGTGATTAAGTTAGAGGAAAAAAAATCCCCGTAGTATAAAAACAATCTACAGCCCAAAACCCCATAACAGAACAACCTTCACCTTTAAAGTGTGAGTATATTCCACTTTACATTTAATTAATTTGACAATGTACACATTTCAAACACTTCCACACACATCACTGGTTCCCACAGTGTTTGCAGAAGTGAAATAATTAGCATTGAGAAACCTGTGTTTTAACCCAGTGATTATAAAGACTTGAAGTTAAAAAATATATGATATAAAAACTGAATGATCATAATCAATCAGATCAGAGGAAAAACCGACTAAAACCACTGAGTGTTCCCATTGTTCTCGTATTCAACACTCCCTTTCATGCAAAATCGAATTATTCGTCTACTTGGAGCCACTTATAGATAGATAGATTAAATATAATCGGAGGGATGAGACCCTCTTTAATGGTCACACATGCAGAGCACACAGCACACACAGTGAAATTTGTTCTCTGCATTTAACCCATCCTAGTACCAGGAGTAGTGGGCAGCTATTGCACAGCGCCCGTGGAGCAATGGGAGTGAGGGGGGAAGGGGGATGTCCGGTGCCTTGCTCAAGGGCACCACGGCAGGGCAGGAGGTGAACTGGGACCTCTCCAAGTAGCAGTCCACATTCCATATTTAGGTCTGGTCGGGGACTTGAACCGGCGATCCTACGGCTCACAGTCCAAGCCCCTACGGACTGAGCCCCTACGGACTGCGCCCCTATTGACTGAGCCACTGCCGGACATGATCGTAGAGATGATCAGAGGTGCAGAGTTTTTACCACCATCATTAGGACAAGGACCAAAGTACGGGTAGAGTTTCTCAGTGAAGGAGCAGCCAGTGAAGGAGTAGATCAGAGCTGCAGCATCTACGTCATAAAAGGAGACCAGACCCTCCTCATAATCCACAAACACCCCCACCTTCTGAGGCTGAGACTTCAGAGAGAGACTGACTGGGGGTACATTCAGAGCGCTGTACTCATTTCCATTTCTCAAACATATAGTCCAGTAACCCCACTGAGGGCTCAGTTGGATGTTCTCTTTCCTGTTGATCGACTCTCTGGCCACTCCTAAAGTCCATTTGGTCTTTTCTTTAACTTGAACCTCAAAGTAAAATCTGCCTGAAGAGAAACTCTGCTTTCCCAAAACACAAATAGAATGAGAAAATCTCTCTTTGTTTGGGAGATTCTTCTTTACATCACCATGACTCACTTGTTTTCCATCATCAGACAGGATGAGATTAGGATGTGCTGTATCAGGATCAAGAGTCACATTCACTGTGTACCTCTGGAACGCCTTCAGATCAGCTCTAAGCCGCTGCTTTATCGCTTTACTGAGTGTCTCCTCCAGCTGAACCACAGCTCTCACCACAGTCCCTTCATATGATGATGGAGGGATGCTGACCTTTGTCCAGTCCTTGGTTGGTGGAGCATCTTTCAGGGATGGAACGTTTTGAAGAAAATGCAGGTGGTCTTCAGAGTGTGTGACCTGCTTCACCTCAGAGCTTCTCTTCTTCAGCTCAGAGATTTCCTGTTCCAGCTCTTTGATAAAATCCTCAGCCTGTTTCTGTATGTTCTTCTGCTTGTCTTTAATTGTGTCAAGGAGGCAGGCCATGTTTCTCTCAAAATACTGCATCAGAGTTGTAAAGACTTTAACACCTAACTCTATCTCCTCCTCAGCATGTTTCTCGCTATAGTTAACATTTCGTTGGACCCTCCGAATACTTTTTTGTTTCTCTTTGATCATCTGCTGAATTTCAGCCTCTATCTTCCCCAGCTCGGCCTTCTTCCCTTCATATCCTTCTTTGAGAGGAACCACATCATGCATCTTGTGGTCTGAAACAGTGCAGAGCATACAGACACATGTCTGGTCGGTCTTACAGAACAGCTCCAGAGGTTTATCGTGCTTCGGACACATCCTGTCTTCCAGGTTCTCCACAGGGTCGATCAGCTGATGTCTTTTCAGACCTGACTTTGTCAGATGAGGCTCCAGGTGAGTCTCACAGTAGGAGGTCAGACACACCAGACAGGACTTCAGGGCCTTCAGTTTGGTTTCAGTGCAGACGTCACAGGGAACTTCTCCTGGTTTGAAGACGTGTTGCTCTGAGCTGCTGCTGCTGGCTTTCTGTTGAACCGACTGTCTGAACTGAGCTACCATCTCAGAGATGAAAGTGTTGACGTGCAGCTCAGGTCTTGTGTTGAACTCATTTTTACACATGGGACACTGGCACTTGTCACTTATATCCCAGTGTTTGGTGATGCAGGTTTTGCAGAAGTTGTGTCCACATGGTGTGCTGACTGGAGCAATGAACATATCCCGACAGATGGGACACAGAAACTGATCCTCAGATTGTAGGCAACTGGCGGTAGCCATATCTAAACACAGGGAACACAAGTGAGAAGTGTGGCAAGAAATCCATCAAAGTTTTGAGTTTTATTCTTATTCTAGCTTGGTTGTAATCAGTAAATGACAATGCAGGACAATTAAATTAAAGCCACTGGTAGAAACAGCCAGCCATTTGCTTTAAAGGAGGTTACTCAAATTGAATATTTAAGTCAAGACAGGGTCCTTTAGTTTAGGATTCAAGTTCAAGCAGGCAAACCTATCTGTCAGGTTATTAGTCAACCAAATGAAATGTAAAAGGTTGCATAATAACCCCGCCTTCTCTAAAGTGTCAGGATCACCCTATAATACAGTATAGCCTAATCCAAAGCAGCCCTTTTTGAAACTTTAAACAACACACTGGTTATGATAGGTCAAATGGGCCCCAATTGGACATATGTGTAATCTGGTGTAAACAAAAATGAAGCAGTAATGACTTTCAATAATAAACACCCAATATATAATGTTTTATATTGGTACTCATTTGTGAGGTTTTACCAAACTTTATATTTAATAAAGTTAATCCTGCATATTGTATGTCGAGTTGATTTCAAACAAAGGCATGAAAACTAATTTAGGTCAATTTTTTAAGTTTACTTTAAACAGTTACACGACAAACGAACATGTATACAAACTCAGCTGTGTGACTTTTCTCATCTCTGCAAATGTTTAATTAAACAAAAAAGATTTACAAGAATGTGTCTGATATATTGTTAGAGAAAGATCATTTTGAAACACTATTTTCACACAAGTTTACAATGGATCTAACAATGTTCATATTCACAATCTGTGGTGGTTTAATATTTGCTATGAGTGCATATAAAAAACAGAGAAAGATCCTGTCTAAGTAAAGCTGAAGATTTTTGTAAATGCTGGTTGTTGAAAGGTTAAAATATGATCAGTTGTACTCACCAGTGTTTTGTCAAGAGCCTTTTGGTTGTTAAAGCAGATACGATCTCAGATTAATGTTTCTTTCTTTCTTATAGCTCTGCTTTTGCTCTCAAATACTTTCAGTTTCTTTTACTGGAAAGGACGTTGCAACAGGTATAAGTAAATTCCAGTCAGGTCAGCTGGAACGGTTGGACTGGTTTTACCCCACTGGATCAATCAGATAAATGCAAGGCAAGGCAAGTGCTTTACAACAATGAAAGACATTAAGAGCATAAAACACATTAGAATAATAATTCTTAATAATCACTACGTGGTCAAATAAAAGCATAAACGTCTGCTCTACTCAGGGCAGGGCTTTTATTTTTATTTGCAGTCATTTTACTTCAATAAAAGGATCAGAATACTACCCCCACCATGTTCAGTGGAGATGTCTGGAGATGGCCTTGTATAAAGAAATAATAATTAGTCAGTATGAAGATGTCAGGTAACCTGTTTGGCTGATGGTAGGTTGTTGTGTTGACTTTCCATTGTGTTGTTGGTTTCAGGTTGCTGTAAGTATCAAGCAGCTGTGATTGACAGACCATCTGTTTTTAGTGAGGGGCAGGTAAAGTTAGACTCTCTTCTCCCTGCACCTTTCCATCACGGGCTACACAAAGAAATGCTTAACCCTCCTGTTGTGTTGGGGTTTTTCATCAATCATAACTTTTTTGTTTTACGTTCGATTGCATTAAGGCTTTATGATATCCTTCACAGCAGACATTTGAACATATGAAATAGCTGATCACCACTTTCATTGAATTTTGGATGATTTAGTCAACTTTGTAACACCCATGGTGTTCCCGGTCAAAAATGACCTCCATAAAGAAAAGGAATTAGTAACCATCCGGATCAGATAACACACATACACACACACACACACACACACACACACACACACACACACACACACACACACACACACACACACACACACACACAGAACAATTTGACACATTTCCCGCTCTTATGTGCCCATCCCCCCACATGGATCACACCTGGCACATGCAATATGTGGTGATGATTAATGGTTTTTGTGTTAATGTAATAGCAGTTAAAACAGGACCGGTCAAATTTGAGCACGAACACCAAAGTAAGGGGGGGAAAACGAAGACAACAGGAGGGTTAAAGTGTACATATTTGTTTTATCATAACTGCTATGAGTGGAATACAAATATAAAGACTCAGAATCAAGTTTATTGCCAGGTACGTTTACACATACAAGGAATCTGCTTTGATATCTGGTGGTGCCAACATAAACAATCTAAAAAAATAAGTTGCAAAGTAGGTAAAAGAAAAAAATATATATATAAGGATAATAGAAAATAAGTATTTTTAAGAAAACTTTTAGAACTAAAAAACGATGCTAAAGACAAGTATTTACACCAAATTTAACTAAACAAATAACCTTAAAAGCTAAAAAACAAAATCACTTTGGACAATTATTATATATAGAAAACTGCACTGTTTTATATTTTAAAGTGGAGGGCAAAAATGTGCAAAAAGCTGTCAGATTGTTGAGCATGAACATGGCTCACAGTATTAAGAAAGACATCAAAGAACAAGATGTTGTTCACACGCATTAATGTAATGCATAATGTGTTTGGGGTGGATAAGAAGTCAGTGTCAGTGGGGGTCCCGGGCCTTGTTGATGAGGCCATTAGCGGAGGGGAAGAAACTGTTCAGGTGGTGAGAGGTTTTGGTCCTGATGGAGCGCAGCCTTCACTTCTAATCTACTCAGGGCAGGTATTCAAGGTTCAAGGTTCAAGGCTTTTATTCTCATGTGTACAAATAGGCGGCGCCAGGGGGGCGCTAGGGGGTTGCTGAAGCTCCCCCTAGGATAGCCATACCGCCCCCGAAGCACCCCCAAGAAATGTATGTATTTTTTTATTTTCACGTGTGAAATTCATAATTTGAAAAATGATTGATTCGAAAATAATATGCCACAGTACAGAACAAGTACTTCTGGGTCTCTGTGTTTCATTCAAGCTCGGCTCTGTGTGTGTGTGGCAGGCGCGCATTTAGTGTGATTAAGCGAGCGAGAGAGAGCACACCGTGCCAGGGACCTGTTGTTAGCATCTGTTTAGCTAGCTGCACTAACGGATATAAGGAGCTGTTTCTACAACAAGGTGAAGGGAATGTCCTCTCCTGTCAGACTGAGGGACTCAGGTGAGCTAAAGGACTCTGTGAGTGTTTAGATAGTTAACTTTAGTCTAAGTTATCTCAGTGGGTCTCAAACGGTTTGGTCACGATTTATGTAAATAATTATTTCCGAGGCACACCTTCATATGATCATTATAGTTATAAAAAAAATAAGAGAATAAATGAAAAACAGTCATGAAATACTATATGACAGTAAAACAAGAATACACTTTAAAAGAATACACTTTAAAAGCGTCTTTGGGTTCAAGAAAAGCGCTATAGAAATATAATTTATTATTATTATGATTGTACAGCACTTTGGTCTGGAGGTTTAAAGTGCTATATAAATAAAGCTGTATTGTATTATTATAATTATTATTATTAAAAGGGGAGTGATTTGTAAAATATCCATAAAGAAAAAGTACATCTGTTTACAGTTCTGTTTCATATGGGTGTTGAGAGATGTATCCATAGATCTCTTAATTTTGCTCTCAAAGTGCACCAGATTGATGCATTTAACTTCAATATGAAAAAAAAAAATTAGCACTTCACCCCTGCTTACACCTATATGCCGTGAGCTGATTATCGAGCCTTCATTGTAACAAGTATACTGTGTATGTGCGTGTGGGGAGTGTAGCAGTAGAACATTCAAATGTAGCGCCCGGTAGATTAAGGGAAAACCCTAAATGTTTGAGCACCCTCTGTGAAACGTCAAGCTACCCAACAGCACGCCCAAAAGAAAATCTCTGGCGCCGCCACTGTAGCTACAGTGTAGATATGACAATGACATTCTTAGGTCACTGGCTCCTCCAACAGTGCAACACAATACAACAGATAATAGTGCAAGTAAATAACATAGAATAGAATATAGTAGAAATAGTGCAGAATAGTCTATATACAAGTGATTGGAATATTGATATATACTGTATGAGTTGCAAACAGATGAATGTTTATGGATGTTCTTTCAAAAGTTCAGGTGTTTAACAGTCGTATGGCCTGTGGGATGAAACTGTCCCTGAGTCTGGTATTTTAGCTATAGTGGAGTATTTTTACAGTATAGTATTAGTATTTTTACTTCAATAAAAGCTCCAGAATTCTACTCAGTCCCACCACTGTATGTGTATGTGTGGAGATGGGGCTTTTATTGTGAAAGAACCCCACCTGAAGTGTTAGGTGTGTTGCTTCCGGCGGTTGGTTAGCTTGACGTTGGCAGGAGGCTGCTGCTGAATTCAGGGAACAAACATGGACAGTCAAGGGAGAAAAATCGTTGTTTGTGACAATGGAACCGGGGTAAGTTTGAGAACAGGCGGTGGATTTAAATCTCCCTCCGTGTCGCTCTTTGTGCTCCTGCAATTTGATGAGCAAACGGAGAGAAAACTGGAAACAGGAAGTGATTATCGAGCTAACAGGCTAACGCGTTAGCATGTCTGGGTGGGTTGTGAGAGGAATGTGTCTGTCAGCTGGATCCATTCATCTACACCAGGGCTACAGATGACACATTTTGGTTATATTTATCAGTAGCACACCATTAAATACCCAATATTCTATAAAAGTATTGTTCAATCTGGTAGCTAACGGTTAGTTTAGCCGTTTAGCTAGCTTTGGTTTGTAACTTTGGTCACGTTATGCACTGTCAGTTAACCTTAAAAAAACGTAAAACAATCCTCTGTTCAATTTAACACTCCATTTTGACACCTTAGTAGTTTACATTTCAAAGTCATGAAGTCAATTAATACCATTTCCGTACATGCTCAGTACATGTTAGCCACGGTGGCTAGCTGAGTGCCTTTTTAGCTTTGTTTATTTAATATTACGAAGCAAAACCACCAGGAGCCATCTTAAAGGACGAGTTAGAAATAAAATCATTAATAATCTTTACTACAGAATCCCCATTTTTCTGTTTTCTGTTTTAGTTCGCTAGGTTAGCTCAGTAGCCTCTTCAGTCGGCCCCGCCCTCGTTAGTAAGTGCAGCATTTGTTCATACACTCAGTTTGAATGATCAGTGTCACTAAGTACAGTCACTTACAGCTTCTTAAATCGGAAGATTTGCTAATCATTTTGGGTTTTTTAGGCTATGAGTACTTTAAGTCCTAATACTTTAACTTACTTTTCCTAATCGTTACTTTACTACTTCTCGATTCAGTTATTTTACTTGATATTAAGTATTTATACAGTGTGGTATAAGTACTTTTACTCAAGTAAAGAATTTGAATACTTTTTCCACCACTGTTAAGCATGTCTTTTAAATGGCCGATTTAGTTTGTAGAAGCCTTTATAAATGCTAAACTATTCAGGAAAAGTGACTTTTATTCAAGTCAAAGCAGTTCAGTTATATCCAAGTAAAAAAGTTTTTAATACATATTTTGTATCTCTTACATATAGTGCTATTTAAGAATGGAGCTGAGTTTCAATCTCGGTTCATTAGGTACCAAGTCGGCCTCAGTGTGTATTTATATCCCTTTTGAACCTACAAAATGTTGCTCTAGTGAAGGATTTTGCTTATTTAACATATATTATACTTCAAATATTGTATTTCTAACACTTGTTTTTCCTTCTTTTCTTCTTTCATTCCCTTCCTAGTTTGTCAAGTGCGGCTTTGCAGGCTCCAACTTCCCCGAACACATTTTCCCAGCGCTGGTTGGCCGGCCAATCATCCGCTCCACAGCTAAAGTTGGCAACATTGAAATAAAGGTAACATGGAAATCCTTGTAACTGCAATATTTGATGTATTAGGAGGGATGGTGAAAAGTGGACACAAGTTGGGTCTTAATTAACATAAGATCATGTATGAAAGCGCAATAATTATTGTCCATAATACAAAGATTTTGCAGCTTTGGAACTTAACCAAACACTGCCGAGGCTCACTTCATTAACTTACTATCTTAAGTAAAGGTCACTTATTATTCTAAATGCACTTTTTGATGTCTTTTATACATAAAAATGTGTGTCAGAAAATACAAACCTCTATATTTTTCTCACTTTTGTAACAGGGCTGTATAGAATAGAGGGGTATGAGGCTACAATGGGTTTTTTATATATCTGAGACCTATATGCCTAAACATAGTATAATAGGAGACCTTTAAGTAAGACACAAGGAAAACAATTTTGATAATTCAGCTGATGAATTGTAAACTTTGTGGCTGTGAGATGCTTTAAAAGAATCATCAGCCTAAGGAAGCAGCAGGTAAAGACCTAACTGATCTATTGAACTTTGACCCCTCGCGCGCAGGACCTGATGGTGGGCGATGAGGCCAGCGAGCTGCGCTCCATGTTGGAGGTGAACTATCCCATGGATAACGGCATCGTCAGGAACTGGGACGACATGAAGCACCTGTGGGACTACACCTTCGGCCCTGAGAAACTCAACATAAACTCGCGCGAATGCAAGATCCTTCTGACCGAGCCGCCCATGAACCCCACCAAGAACAGAGAAAAGATAATAGAGGTGGGCTGTGGTACAATCACATGTAAAGTCTCACATAATGTTTTCATTTTGGCCTGAGAGACTGGATCAGGGTGACGGGCCCTAAGGTCATCCTAATTGATTCTTATTGAAATGTGGCAGAAACACAACATTTTTTTTAATGCTTTTATAGTTACCTTATTTCTGTTTTTTTCCTGCCAGGTGATGTTTGAAACGTACCAGTTTGAAGGAGTTTACATCGCCATCCAGGCTGTCCTCACTCTCTACGCTCAAGGTTTGTTTGTCTCCTTAGCACTCATGTTCACAGCTAAACTTAAAAAGCTATTTTCTGAGCAAAATCCAAGCAAGAAATACTTTTACTAACAAAAGCCTCTAGCTAAATTCTAAAACTCATGGAGCTACATAGTTCGACTACCAGTGGAGCTGTAGAGCAATGTAGATTAGCAGGTATTGGTATCACATGCACACCTTGAATACTAAGTAATACTCATCCTTGCACTCTTCTGTTTCAGGGCTGCTGACTGGAG
Organism: Dissostichus eleginoides; assembly: GCA_031216635.1. Taxonomy (NCBI): domain Eukaryota; kingdom Metazoa; phylum Chordata; class Actinopteri; order Perciformes; family Nototheniidae; genus Dissostichus; species Dissostichus eleginoides. Next base: position 32,293,960 of record CM062266.1, on the reverse strand, counting down.
TGGTGGTGGACTCTGGTGACGGTGTGACTCACATCTGTCCGGTGTACGAGGGCTTCTCGCTGCCTCACCTGACCCGACGTCTGGACATCGCAGGAAGGGACATAACACGCTACCTCATCAAGGTACCAGCAGCAACACTCAGTGATAGACTGTGTCGTGGCTTCCTTCCTTGTTTATCTATTATGCCGCTAGACGCCTTAAACAGACATGTTTTAACTCCTTTTATATTTCTGTTACTTACAGTTTAAAGATTTGCTTGGCCTCCAATGGTTTGGATGGTATTAAGCGATGTGTTTGCAGACAAATATGAAACCGCATCAATTACTGAATAAAAATGATCCCTGTTGTCCAATCAGCCTTCAGTGTTTAGAAAAACAAATTCAATATAAAAAATATTCATGTATTTTCACCTCTTATCATGTCACATATTTAGGTATTTTCCATCTTGTTGTACATTTTGCATTCAGTTAACGTATTTGTTGAAGCCCTGGTTGTTCTAGACCAGCGGTTTTCAAAGTGTGAGGCGCGCCTCCCCGGGGAGGCGCCAGAGAGCTTCAGGGGAGGCGCAGCGTGAGAAAAAAATAACGAGAAACAGTTAAATCTAGCTAGTTAACTTCAGCTAACTTTATGCGACATGGATCAATTTTTAGTGAAGTTACTTAAAGTGAGAGAGGAGACAGCGTCTGGCAGAAAACGGAGGAAGTATGACCACGATTCTTTGAAGCTAGGATTTTCATGGACCGGTCCCGGCAGGGGCAGACTGGCCATCTGTGTGTTCTGGAGAATCACAGAACGGCCGGTCGTCAGCGGGCCGTTAACGGCCGGCTCGGTTCGCTGACGGCCGGCACCGCTCTTTATTTTAATTTTAATAATACTTACTTTGATCAAAAGCAAGTACCGGTCAAGGCTGCAGCCAGAGGATGATCTGCGTTTATTCCTGTCTACATTGCATCCCTGCATCATCCGCCTGTGCGCATCAAAGACGCAGACTCATTGTTCCCACTAAAGTAGGGGTGAGTGTAATAAGGAGGCAAAGTTGACGTTCAGTGTGTTGCCGGGAGCATATAAGGATTTATCCACGATGTTGAAAATGTTAAAAAAAACCTGTTAAAAACATAAAGATAAAAAGGTTTAAAAGAGAGAAAGGTAGACAGCGAAAACAGAGCATTTAATGACATTTTCTCTTACTGGACCTCTTTGAAATGCCATTGAATACCCCTGCATTATAGCAACAACAACAATAATAATAATAATAGCAATAATAATTGGGAGGGGGGGCGCGGCTGTTCTTAGGTTCTCTGAGGGGAGGCTCACCTTCCCACACTTTGAAAACCCCTGTTCTACACAGTGGCTTATTCTTTGTAAAATGTCAAATGGATGTATTTTGATGCTTTGATAACCATGACATCCGTCTTCCAGCTGCTGCTGCTGCGAGGTTACGCCTTCAACCACTCTGCAGACTTTGAGACGGTGAGGATGATGAAGGAGAAGCTGTGCTACGTGGGTTATAACATCGAGCAGGAGCAGAAGCTGGCGCTGGAGACCACCGTGCTGGTGGAGTCGTACACGGTCAGTTAACGGCATGATTAGAAACTCCATCTGTACCTGTACCTCGCTGCACTGCTTTAAAAAATACCTGAAATATAATTAGACCACTCTATGATGCCTGGTTTTCATATTCACATCAGTGTTATTTAATTAAAATGTTTAGTATAGTCTTCTTAAAGTTTGCCATTTTTATTGAATTCAAGCAATTGTTTGTGTACTGATCTTGTGTTTTACATATCTTTATTTATTTTTGTACATTATTTAGGTAGAGGCTTTAAATGAGTCCATTGGGTTTTTGGTCTTCTCTGTTTTGTTTGTGTATTTTTAAATTGTGCAAATCCATAAAAAAACCAACTATGTTCGATTTGATTTTTGATTTGATTTATTTCGAACGTGTAAAACAATAATACAAAAAAAAAATAATAATGAAATGAAACATGAGAATTATTATACTATACAAGTTTAAGCAGTATCAAATTGATAAACAAAAGTATTACTAATTTACAAATTATATATAAACAAATAATCTACTTAATTACACATCTGAAAAGGGGTGGGAAGAAGTTTACACTTATTTAATCCCACCCCTTCTCCCAAAAATCAATTATTAACATATATATATTTGTTTTCTTTTTGTTCCTTCACTGATAATGAGGACAGTACCTAAATGTTTTTAGACGTTGTCACATTTCTGACGGCTAGGATTTTGTTGTGTCCTCAGCTCCCGGACGGCAGGTTGATCAAAGTGGGAGGGGAGAGGTTCGAAGCCCCCGAGGCTCTGTTTCAGCCTCACCTCATCAACGTGGAGGGGGTGGGGGGTGGCCGAGCTGCTCTTCAACACCATCCAGGCCGCAGACATCGACACCAGGTGAGCTGGCAGCGACTGCTCGTCTTTATAGTTGATGGACAAGTAAAAATCCCTCTTTGAGTCACACATGTTCTGTCTGTTTGAATGCTTTAAAGGTCACCTATCATGCTATTTGTAGGCAATAGCATAGGTCTCTGATATATAAAAAACATGTCTATGAAGTGTTTTGCTCAAAATACCAAACAGATCACCCATTCTAGCCATGCCTCATATCCCTCTATTTCACTTCCTGTTTCAAAAGTGCTGATTTGGGGTATAAAGCTTAAACAATAAAAAGGAGGGGGCTGAGCTCATGCGGGACCCGGCAGCTACTGTCTAAACTAAATACTGCGGTGATGAAACGCCATATCATGGATTATCAAGGATTATCTCTGAAACAGTATGGAGCTCAAAGGCTTTCTCTCTTGCCGGTTATACCACAAGGTGAGTTCCTTTTTATTTCCTGCTTCTTCACACACATGCTCTCCAGTACAGGTTAGCTCTGAGTGTTAGCGATGCTAATGTAAACACCGACCATATTACGTCCAAAACAGTCGGGCATTGTTTCTGATAGCAACTTTCTGATAGGGCCGTGGGGTCCACATTTCAGATATTACGTCATATCGGACGCAAATCTGGATCAGCTCCGTTGTAGCCCCGTTTTTAGAGATTTGGGAACGGAGGAAAAGAGAGAGGGTTTTATTTTCTGACGCTGCGTGAGTTCCCCGACACACCGGGGACACATCTTTATGTATAAAAGACATCAAAAAGTGTATTTTGCATGATAGGTCCCCTTTAAATGCTTTTTGTAAAGAACTTTGACTTGCCTTTTGTTGACATGTCCTGCATTATAAACTGCCCTTGCATTGATATCTCTTCACTGGATAGTAAAACCAACAATAATGTTGACAAGTTGTATTCAAAACTAAGACAACTCAAAAAGTTAGAAGTCTGTAAAAATATTGAACCTTTGAGATATGATTTAGTTAAAACATTTCCATTGTTGATTTTCGTTCCTGAGACTGTTAGAAAAACCCTCTGAAACAGAATTAAGGTCATCATAAGACACTGAGACAAATGATGACTAACATGTTTACACATACTTTGTCAAGATGAACACTTCTCACAGATAGCAAGGATTAAGTGACGTAAGAAAACCAGTATTTTCTTTGGTCTAACCTCATTGTTTTTTCTAATAAGGTCTGAGTTCTACAAGCACATCGTCCTGTCCGGAGGCTCCACCATGTACCCCGGCCTGCCGTCCCGCCTGGAGCGCGAGATGAAGCAGCTGTACCTGGAGAGAGTGCTGAAGGGAGACGTGGACAAGCTATCTGTGAGTACAAGCGTCTGAAAACATCAGTTTGAACTTGATTGAGTTTCTAAAGAACATTATGGAAAATGTCCCAGAGTAACCGATCCTTCTCTTCTAAAGACGTCACTCCTTTGTAAAATGCTTTTATTTATTTGTATTTACTTTACTATTATTAATTAATTTTGTATAATTTATTAATTTAAACTTTTTATTTAACTATTTTTTATTTTATACTTTATTTTATTTCATATTCTGTTTTACCATATTATTATTTGTCATTTGAATGGAAATGTCCTGTCAGATTTAAAACATGAGGCATCGAGGGAAGACACCACTTGTCCCTTTTCAAAAAAGATGACTTACTCAAATATGTCTAAAAATGTCCAAAACCGATCTCTGTTAGTCAGGTTGGTTGCCTCTGAATCAATGTACTCTTAGTTATGTCAAAGGGTATTTTCTATTTATCAAATTGTGATGATGTTTTCTTAAGATGAAGAGCCTCATGAAGATGTCTGGTGAATATTTTCCAGTCACTGCAGCATCAGATTTTTATAATAACGGCCTGGACTTCTTTATTAATAATAACCGGCTACTGGAAATGTATCGTAGTTGGAGTACATTAATTTGCAGACTTCAGTTAAAATGATATAACGGGATAAAATGAAGCTTAATGTCAGAGCCACAATCAGGGTTTTTTGCCATGTAGGTTTACACATACAAGGAATTGCTTTGGTGAATAATGGTGCATATAAAAACACAATTAGGAGTTAAGGTGTAAAACAAACATGTTATTAAATGTAAAAAATAAGAGTTTACAAGCAATATAAATATATACACAAAGTAAGTACAATAAGAATATGACAAAGGACTCAAAAGGAATCAAAAATGTGCAGTATAATTAGATTTAAAAGTGGAAAAGCTGTGCGAGTTGCATTGTGTAGAAATGTGCAAAAGTTACCGGGAAAAAGTTGTTTCCAACTTAGATTTTCAGGTTGATCAGGTACAGAAATGCACTTATAAAATGCATTGTATGTCTTTAATCCCTGAGTGTTCTTGTGCAGTGCTTGTTTTCACCACTAGGGGGCAGTAAATGCCTTCTACACCCAGACACCTCTCTCTGTCAGTCTAATGATGATGAGTTGAAAATAAATCTGATTGTTCCTCGAAAGTAGCCCTGCTCTGCTGCTCAGGGAAACCCTCCAGCCTGTCATTAAAAGATCTTCAGAGTATTTAAAGCACCTCACAACAAGCGGGGGTTTCAACACCTTATTATCTTTATCTTCTCTGTTGACACTCTTATTTTTTGTGATCAAATTTCTATTGAGATTAATACACAACATGTACAACCAAAAGCACACGCACACACACACACACACACACAGAGACACACAGAGACACAGACAGACACACAGAGAGGGTGTTCGCTGTTGGGTGCCAGCACTCCGTCAGCGCTCTGTTGACACTCTACTTTCCGCTTTGTCTCCGCAGAAATTCAAGATCCGGATAGAGGACCCCCCCCGGCGTAAACACATGGTGTTCCTGGGCGGTGCCGTGCTGGCCGACATCATGAAGGACAAGGACAACTTCTGGATGACCAGGGAGGAGTATCAGGAGAAAGGGACGCGCGTGCTGGAGAAGCTCGGAGTCACCGTCAGATAAAACACAAAACAAACAGAAACACTTCCCCCCCCCCCCCTCCATCTACACCTCTCAGCTGATATCCACGCATCGCTCACCTCGATGTGTCAGGGTGTCGTCGATTCACGCTCATTTTTATAAAGCAAGGAGGGAGGAGGATGAAGGATACGGGGTAAGAAGTCTCATGGTGAAGGAGGTGCTCTTGAATATATGCCCTCCAAAAAAAAGAAATACTGACAAATGTGTTTAAAGATGCTCAAGATGGTGCCATTTAGTCCTCAATTTAGTACCAGAGTTTAGGTAACATTTGCTTCCTTGGCAAACCTTTCATCATGGCTGCACAATTTCAATATTGACTGGTTTTGCAATTGCGACATGATTCCCGATATTAAAGGGATCATCTTTCTGTAAAATACTGGATATTGGATTTGACTTCTCTGTACAAGAGTTTATTCAGAACATTTCATAATGTTTCACTTCGGCTTGTATTCAATTTAATACATGTACATGCAGCCTATACTCTCATATCTCTCATTTCAACATGAAACTGATGCTAGAACGCTGTTAGCTTAGCTTAGCATAAAGACTGGAAGCAGTTAGCCTCACTTATTTTACAAAGTAACAAAACCTGGCAACCAGCACAGGGCACACGCTTTAGTTGTCACTGAAGGCAAGGATGGGTTTTTGTAAACATTTTAACAACAAACTTTAAAAAGGCCATTCCATAAATAGACAAGAAAAGAGAGGAATTAAAAATACTGATATGAGGCACCTCCAGTATTTAGTTAACCTAATTCAAGTAGTTCAAAAGAGATATAAGGACATGCTAATCAATGAGCTTTAGAGGTGCTTGTAGATGGGTTTTTAGTCCTATGCTAAGCTAACTAGCTGCTGTCTAAGCTTTATTCTGAACTGACATGAAAGTCTTGCCAAGTAAGCAAATAAGCGCTTTTTCAAATATGTCAAACAAAAAAAAACCCGGTTATTACGGCATTAAGATGCAGGCTGTTTACTTTGATGAAGTGGGGGATATTCTCATTTTTCTTTTTATAGCAGCTTATGTGCGAGTATTTTTGTTTCTAGTGCCTTTCACAGGAGGCCAGAAAAAGCTCCTGGCTGTTTTCAAGTTGAAGGCGACGATGATTATTGTTATTATTATGAGTGATGCGTTTGAGTTCCTTTCCAAAACGAGACCCCCCGCCTTGCTAAAAATGTGCTGCCTAATCTGTCAAAACAGATGTCGGCTTAAAAAATGATGCTCACAGTGTGGAGCATTTCAGAGATTAGATATAAGAACAAATAGACCATTACATGCTGAGTGTTTTTACACACTGATTATTAAATAACACCCCCACCCCCCCTCTCATTTCCTGTTTGGGAGCGAGTCACTGTAAGGTGCAGTTTCACTCAGCACCTCGCTTGTCGGCTTCTCTTTGTCGGGGCGATTGCTTGCTTCTTGAGCGCGGGAGTCCATGTGTTTCTCAAGATTTAAATATGAAGATATGAGAGGAATAGTTGGGAAACATCTTAAGAAAGCTGGATGTTTCTCAGTCTTCTAGTTTTCTTTCCTTCTTCCTGAATCACGGTGTTGAAAAGGATGGTGATAAAAAGAGTAGGATTTGGAAACAGTCCAGTTGAAGCTCTTAATGGGTTAGATGTGTCTCTGTTTACCAACAAATCAACCTTTCCAGATCACAGAGGATTTATGTGAGAAGGGTTTTCATTCGTTGTCGATAACAAAGCCTCAAGTCATTCTTTAGTCTTCATGCAGGACGGTTAATCTACATCATTTCTCTTGTGCCAATAACGCACCATGCTTTCAAAACCACTGAGGCTATTCCCTTTTTTTTTTTAAACATGCATTTCTTTTCTCTTTATGTTCTTTATCATTGCTGTGCTTTTTGTCTCTGAGGACACCAGGGTTTCTCTGACAGACTCATACGTCTGACTGTTGACCGGTTTCATTCCCCATGTTCACTGTGGTCACATTGAAGCTTTCTGCCCTCAACAGCTGAACACAGCTCAGCCATCCCTATCAGACTATCATTTTAAACATGAACAAACTGATTGGCTGGTTCTGGGTCAGATGTTGAGGGGGAATAAATAAAATATATTGTGTATTAAGAAGGAAATGTAATTCCCTGTCTTGGTCTTGAAGGAGGAAAGGAGGTGTGGCTAATTGAATCATACAGAGCTAATTGAGGATGTAAGCATAATAGAAATAAACAATCTCATTGGTTGAAAACAGATCTGGGGTTGAAGCAAAATAAAAAGTGACCGGATGGCTAATGCTCTTAACTTAAGCATCCTGCCATTACCTTCGTGCAAACCTCTTAACCATCTTACAGTATGAATTTCATTACATTTACATAATAATTTCACTAGTTATCTAAGTAGTTGCTGTAGAGAAACATATGGTTTGTTCTGGATGCTAAAGCTTCATATTTTTTAGGACAGAAATTATCAATTAACTCTAAAAAACTATTGTAATAACCCTTATTTTTACAGGTTTTCAAAACAAAATGACTATCACCTGGTTCATTTGGGATTCATTCATTTCCCAACAATCATATAAGATAATATGACTACCATTTTATGATAGGTTGGAGAGGACAAACATTTCTTGTTCCCCAAATATCTTTTACCATAATGAACAATTTATTGAGATAAAAGATTATATTACAGCTTTCTGAAAAATCATCTCGTTCGATTGTGGTACTACATTACCCAGAAGCCTCAGCGCAGTTGCAATTGGACCCGATAATGTTCAACCAATGAGATCATTGTAGTGTTTGTGCATCTCAATCACTGAACCTGCACTATTTAGAAAACTTAAGAGTAAAATCAGTCTCTTTTTGATTTTGCATTCCTCTGATTAAATCTTAGTTTTCGATCGTGACCACACCTCCCCCTCCTTCTCGGCTGAACTGAAGATTAATTTGTGGGTTTGGGGTTACAGACGAAGGTGATTTTTGTGGGTTACTGATATATTATTTTGTAATATTAATAAGAATCTGGTGTCAGGCAAAAGGGAAACCACGTAAAAGCTGGTATTTGTGGTTTTCCTTCTCGGTTCTTATGTGTATATTGGAGGCACTTGCATATATAAATATCAATGTATAATTTTCCTCTTGTCGAACACGGTCATCGAGTGCCAACTACAGTTATTCTTGTCGGATATTATTTTTGGTCGTCCTTTTTATGTTTTGTTTATAACATAACTGCCAACCGCTGATTTAAATAAAGCAAAGTGATTTATAGACGCCTGGTGTTGCTGTGTTTTTAATTTGTTGTCTTATATAGCAATGACACCTTCCTCAGCAAGATCAAGAAGAAGCAATTTTGGTCCTTTAAAAGTAGATTAAGATGTTTAATCTGGTGATATTCTATAGTTTTCTTATTGGAGACAAACACATCTACTTCCTTTGTGCTACAGAGCTCCATTATTGTATATAGTAATAGTGTATTTTTGACACACACACACACACACTATCCTGCTGCCACAAATACTCACTAGAGCACCAAATGTGGATCAATCCGCTGCTGAAATTAGTCCCAAAAAAATCCACTATTTCCTCCTTTTTGTTTATTGAAAAAAATATAGTGGCCAGCAGTTTTTAGAAAATACTCGGTCAATAAAAAAACGTTCTTATATATGTGGGTTTTTAAAAAAGATTTTCAAGGAACATGAAAGCCTTTTTTAAGATTTAGAAGAAACCAATGAATTTGGAGCTGAGAACCACAGGCAGGAAGTCAGACGGTATTAAGAGACATCTGCTCTTCAGTTTTTATTTTTTGGTTTCTTTCTTTGTTTCCTACTTATGTGTTGCTTCCTTTGAGGGACAGTTGTGATGGTATGTCACTTTTAAAGGGATTTACTGACATAATCTTTGGAATTAAGGTGGAATTTATACACTGTAGCGCAACTCATTTGAGTTACCTTTCTTTTTCCACGACTGTCGATCTGTAACACACACATTGTCTTCCATAGACCAACACACACACACGTGCAGTCAAACTAAAGAAAAAATGAAGCATTAATCAAGCTTGGTTGTAGAGTTGAAGATGCACTCGTAAAACAACCTAATCACCATGTGTGTGTGTATGTATGTATGTGTATGTATGTATGTGTGGGGGTGTGTGTGTGTGTGTGGGGTCTGGGCCTGATTTACCGAGGCCCCAGTGAGTCTGCCTGCCTCGCTTTGTTTACGCGGATGAAATCTGAAACAAATGTGACTATGCAGACCACCAACCCTCCTATCCTGGGTGTGTGTGTGTGTGTGACATTTAAAACATCTTCTAGAAGCTAATCTCTTTGAAGTGGATTGAAGAGCACATTCTGCTTATTCTAATTGATAACCAAAAGTCTTAAATCTCACATTTAAAATCATCTGTCATGGTTTTGATAAAAATGCTTATTACCTTTTTTTTTTCCAAGTAAGCTTTGTGGAGCTTTCAATGATATCATATGATCTTCATCTGATCATTTGGACCACTAGAAATCCCGGCATTACAATAAATGCTAATATGGTTCGTAGTTGAGTAGCCCAGTCTGCTCTGATTGGTTAGCTGGCCCGTATATAATTAAATATTTAGGTATGATATGGAAAATGTACTTATCATATTTGTATTTTGTCTATGACATGTCTCCATGCTTTAATGTTCAAAAAGCTCTTTCTTTTTCTCATACTGCCTGTTCTGCAGCACCTCTTTTCACCCTCTGTCTGAAACCAGAGCCCAGTCTGCTCTGATTGGTTAGAGATGTAACTAATCTGATTACGTCCCGTAGTTTGACAAACCCACAGAGCTGTTGTCACGCGCACACACACACACACACACACACACACACACACACACACACACACACACACACACACACACACACACACACACACACACACACACACACACACACACACACACAGTAGCGACTGGTCATTAGGGGCAGGTGTCAGCAGAAAGTAATTCAAATAATAATTCCCAAAAAATGCAAATAAATGCAAAAAAAATACATCTTAAAATATATTTTAAGATCATGTTTAATCATCTGATTCGTCTGTACAATCCTGTTTTAGTCTGCGTTCTTCTAATTAGTGTCTACAGTGTGCCTATTGAGCCGTTTGGAGCGACGCGGGTCAAGCCCCATGATCAAGCCCCGATCAAGCCCCTCTCTCTCACTGTCAAAGTGAATGGGTGCTGTAAAAACTACACTGCGCATGCTCAGAGTCTTTTTCTATTCAATGTGTGCGGCAAAAAAATAAATCATACCAAACGTCATCTCATAATTCAGAGAGCTGATTGGCTGTAAGTACGTGTGCCGCGAAAAGTGTAGTGTGTGAAGAAGAGACGAGAGAGAGAGCAGAGTATAGCGATTAAAAATGAATGAAGTTGACCATCTACTTCAGCTTTGGTAAATTCATTTGATGTCATATCTTTTGTTGATCTTCTGTGTTTTGCCTATACACAAGCATGTATTGCTCTGCTGGATCGATTGATATTGTGACCTCGGTGATGAGGGTCTGTGTTTTCCTTATACCCCCCAGTGCTTGAATTGGGCCGGTACTCACCGGTACCCAGTACCGGCACTTCAGATTTTTACCCATGTGGTACCGGCACTTCTTACTGAGTACCGTAAAGTGCCGGTACTCAGCCACCGGCCGCCGGTGGCACGTCATGACGCATGACAACAAATATGCCCAGCGCCGCGAGAGCAGAAAAGACATCACATAACGTTAGCATTTCGAAAATGTTAGCGTGGCTTAATAATAGTGCGAAAAGACAGCGGTTGTCGCCGGACAAGGATTCCCTCTCTCCTTTCCTGCTGAAAGATGGTGAGTGTACTCAGGGACGAGGAGTCATTTAACCAGCCGCCAGTAGGAGTCAGGCTTTACTTTCTTTTATATCCATAAAGAAAAAGTAAATCTGTTTACAGTTCTGTTTCATATGGATGTTGAGAGGTATCCATATATCTCTTCATTATGCTGTCAAATTGCACCAGATTGATGCATTTAACTTCAATATTAAAAAAAAAATCTTCCCGGGGGCGCATGCCCCCGGACCCCCCTAGAGGGTGTCAGGTCCACTCGCCACTTATAAAAATAGCACTTTACCACTGCGCCCCCTCTAATCACAGATGCACCCTGAGTCATTTTGTTTAGGTACAGTGAGCCTTTCTAAAATATACAGTATATAAAACAGCTATTTGTTTACGTGTTTAAAAAAGCACCAGAAGCTTATATATACACATCTAAGTTGTTCGTGCCCCACCACTTGTACATATAAAAACGCCACTGCGCACACACACACACACACACACACACACACACACACACACACACACACACACACACACACACACACACACACACACACACACACACACACACACACACACAGAAAGAGAGGCCACTGCATTAGTTTCCAGATGATGTTTTTATACACGTCTCATCGTCTCGTTTTCTATTTATATCCGTCATATTAGAAACAATAAAAAAATAGAACTGAAAATGTACATCATACACTTGATACATATACATATATTATATATATATGCATTCTGTTTTTTACATAGGTAAAAATGTGAATTATATAAAAAAAGACAAACCAATGAATACAACCTTTGCTCTTTTGCGTTATTATTTTCTGAAATATACATCAGGACGTAAATCAAGAGGAGGCTTCAGGCACTTTCCTTTAATACACACACTGACGGTTCCTTTTCCTCGCCACAGAAAGAAAAATAAATGTGGTAATATGAAGCTTGATAGACAGACAGACAGACAGACAGACAGACAGACAGACAGACAGCTTTAAAACAGAGGCCTTCACTCCTGATTGCTCCTCGCTTCAGACTTGTGGTGCATTAAACTAGCGTACTGCTGGATATATTAGTTTCCTACTAAGTCTTCATGTTTTATGATTTACTGCCAACCTCCCTCCATTAGTAATTATTGAATTAACGTCATACCAGTCAGTTAGCCACTGGTTTGAACCTTCAATTACTATGAAAAGGTATATTTAAAAATGAAAGACTTGTAACTTGCAGGAAAAAGAAAACTGTTAATTTGTCTCCACGTTCAGAAAGATAACAAATTGGCTTTCATGTGATTGAAATCTTAGTGTTAAGTAAAGACACACGTTAGACATTCAAATAAAGAATAAGGAAAAACACCAAAGCACCTGCTCCCTCCTTCATGACGTCACATGGGCACTTTCTCAATTTTGATCTTCTGTTTACTGATAAAGACCGAGCTTTTGTCTCCTTTGAGTCTGTCCATACAGAACTGCTGCAGCTTATTCATTAGTTTTAGCTTAAGAAGTATCACAACCCTGTTGCCTCTCGCTGACACTCATGAAAATGCTTCTGTGAAATGAGCACAAAGTCTTTAAATTTGAGGTTTAAGATTGAATCAATTTCTATAGCATGAGAGATACTCGATAAACTAATGGTGGAATGAAACACATTTCCGCAAAGAGCTTTAAAAAAACGATATAAAGATTGTTGCTATGCTCACAAGAAATTAAGTAGCACCACAGAATGAGCACTCAGTCCTGAAACTATCAAAACCTCTTCTTGAAAATTAAATTATTGCTGAAATATTTTGTAATGGTTCCTTCCTTTGCCTATTTTTTTTAATTTGGAAATACAGTATGTTGTTGGAGCAGCAGTAATTTATGTTTACTACATTGAAACACTTGTTAAGTATTTTCATTGACTTATAATTAAAAAATATACATTTTCTTTGTAAGAACATTTTTTTTTAAGAAGTGAAAATGTGGGGAAAGTGTCTTCGAGTTTAATTGTAACAGTAAGACTGATTTTTACTATATAATCTGGCATTTGTGTGGTTATTTATACAATCAATGAGAATAAAAAGATCATTTTTGATACCCAGCCCCACACACACACTAAGCTTAAAACCTAAAGTCGTGTTCTGATACAGCTTTAACATTAAAGACGGACCAGTATGACCAGTAGGCTACAGCAGGACATTATTTGTTAAGGTCTAACTGGGCAACTTGTGTTTTGTTTGTAACTTCAAACAGAACAGAAATGTACTTTTTCAGACTTAAAGGTCCCCTATTCTGTTTTTCATCATTATATTATAGGTCTCAGATATATACAGAACATGTCTCTGATTGGCTGAAACACCAAACAGATCAATGCAGCATCCCATAATCCCCTCTGTTTCAGCCCTGTTTCAAAAGTGCTGATTCTGTGTCTGTTACTTTAGATGAAAATAAGGAGCCCCTCCCCACGCCCCTCTGAGAGATATTTGGTTAAAAAGAACACAATGGTGCTCTAGGAGGAGATTCAGGTGATAAGGTGGGGGGGGGGGTTACCTTGGTTGGTGATTGGCTAATGGTTACACAAGCCAACAAATCGTTATGACATCATAAAGTGGCCAAAATCTGATCAGCTCATTTTCAGGCAGGTTTTTTATAGAAATGGATCAGGACAAAAAGAGAGAGAATCTTTGTCCCTGAAACGTTCAGAGTCTCTTTACACAGAGGGGACACATGTTGATGTAGAAGAGACATGAGGAAGAGGGGACACATGTTGATGTAGAAGAGACATGAACAAGTGGATTTTGCATAATAGGTGACCTTTAAATACGACGTTATCTTTAGGCGAATTGTCATATACAGTATTTCTGAATTATTCGAGACTGGGAATCGCCATCTCACTGGTCGGCCAAACTGGTTTATATGTTAACTTTAGTGGGAGGTGAGCAGAGCAGGTTTCAGGAAACTAAAACATCCACCTTTACAAGAGAAGCTGCTGGAACAAAAATTCAAGTAAGCTCACAACAAATTGAAAAAATAAGATGTTGGAGAGAGAAACATTAGCTTTCCCGCCGAGAATTCGATGAGAGGATTGAAACTATTGTCATGTTGGTTTTTTAAGCAGGCTGGAGTCAGGATGTAGTTAGCCTAGCTTAGCATAAAGAATGGAAGCAGCCTGGTTGTTGCTTCTACATTTCTGTTTGTGAACAGATGAAACTAGATGTGTCCTAACTTTAGTGGAAGATGTTATTTTTGACTTTTGAAAGAGGCAAGCTAGCTTTTCCCCTCTGAATTAAGAATTCATGCTAAGCTAGGCTAACATCCAGCTCCATATTTAACTGAGATACATGAAACTCCACCTTCTTATCTAACTTGAATTAAGACCTGTTTAATGTTTCTGTTTGTGTACAGATTAACCTACATATAACATGTTTCTTGTAGCTTTAGTGGTAGATGATAGATTTTTTACTTTTGACAGAGGCAGGCTAGCTTTTCCCCTCTGCTTCAAGACCGTATGCTAAGCTATGCTAACGTCCAGCTCCATATTTAACACACATACATGAAACTAATTGTCAAGTTCTTGTCTAACTTGAATAAACACCTGTTAAACTAATCCTAGATCTGTCCATGTTTTATTGTAAATGATTGTGCACCCTAATTAGTTTGAAGGTTTTGCTGCAGTCCTTTCAACAAACACAATAACATTCATACTGACCTCACACCACGCTGAAGAAATGACATATTCAAGCCTTGAAAACACATGAGTGTAAAAAGATAAAGTACCTGTCATAAATATATATCTATATAAAGATATATATTTATGTTTATATTTATAACTTTATATAGAAATTAATATTCTCTGTGGAGTCTTCCTTTCCTTTTTCATCTGTTGAGATAAAAGTTCTTCTGCTCCTGGAAATCGGAGACGAGACAAACGACAAACACAAAATCACAGCGGCCTCCATTTCCCATGAGTCTTTGCTGCTGTCCCTGTGCACTGAAAAAACCTTTGACGTTGACTTTAATTAAATGTATTATAACGACAGATTTCAGATAACTGTATTAGGTTAGTTGAAGGCAAATTTGATTTAAACTTAATATTATTGCTTTCAACTAACCTAATACAGTTATGTTAAATTTGTTGACATGATACATTTAATTAAAGTCAAGGTGTCAGTTTGTCAGTGTTACTTTGAGCCTACGACGCCTTCTCATCACTCGATCTGTACTGGAAACAAGATTTTTCTGCGCATGTGCGAATATGCTGCTACTTCCCATGATGCTGACTGAATAATGTCAAAGCGATTTACAACAGTTTTCTGGGATTTTAGATAAAATAACGTTATCTTTGATTTGATTGGTTACAAAATAGAAGATTAAATGTGTCCTTATTTAAATAATCTCTTGTTTTGGTAAAGAATGTCTAGAATATCAACTAATTTAGTCATTCATTAACAAAGAAAAGTGTTTGAAGAAGTACTCTGAGCCTTAAAGTATAAATTCAATAGTATATTCCTAAAATACTCTTCTGCAAGTTAACGTCCTGCTTTCAAATTTGTACTTAAAAGTGCAAAGTATTTGCATCAATTGTAATTAAAGTACAAAAAGTAAAAGTCATAGTTAGGACAATTTTGAGCTAAATTTACTCCAAGCATCAAAAGTAAAAGTACTATTTATGCAGAATGGATATTTTTACAGTATTATATTACGGTAATTATATGATCCTGTTTTTATACATGTAAGAACATTTTAGTATGACAACATGGACCACATTTAGATACTACAAATACTGTGTAGATTACTAGTACAGTATTTTATGTTTTGGAAGTTGTTGTTGACACTAACGTTTTTTAAAAACCTCTGTAATTTTTCCACAACGCCGTAAATCTAAGCAAATGTTTAGAACAAATCTGGTTTACGGTACAGATCGGGTAGAAGTGTTTGCGAGCAGTGGGAACCAGGAAATGTAAAGTACCCCAGAGTTTTATGTTAGAAATGTTTAGTACTCGTTCCCAGCTCAAAGAAAAGGCCAGATCCTAACTTGCATACGTTTTGCAATTTGTACAATTGTCTTAAGTTGCAATAACTGACATTTTTAGGATCGAAAAGTCCGTTTTCAGTCCCCTGGAATCTTCAAATCAACCAGAAATTCATCAAAATCAGCCCACAGGGAGTACAAATGCGGCCACTTTCTGGTTAAAATGGCCATTTATGATCCTGAAAATGTCATAAATAGATTCATTCAACATCCTCAATAACCCAGAAAACCACAACAAAATTGTCCAAATCTGCAAAGCCATGTTCAACCTATTTGTCTGAATAGCCTTATTCATTTGAACTTATGCTAATTGTGCAAGCCTTATTAATGCAACTTCTGCAAATTGCCCAACATAATGCAAGTTAGCATCGGGCAATTTCTATGTGCTGGGGACCCATACTATACATTTCTGACATAAAACTTTGCGGTACTCAACAATTCGGGCATCACAATAGGACTCTATGAGTTGGCAAATGGACTAAAGTTAATTAAAAGATGCCTCAACCTATTGTCTGATTAGCCTTATTAATGCAATTTATGCAAATTGCCCAACATATGCAAGTTAGCATCCGGCAGTTTCTATGTGCTGCGGACCCATACTATACATTTCTATCATAGAACTTTGGGGAACTCAACATTTCCAGGTTCACAACAGTACTCTATGAGCTGGCAAATGGACTAAAGTTAACCAAAAGACGCCTCAACCCACAGCTTTGTGTTTCCCGCCGCAGCACCGGCACGCCACCCCGCAGCGGTAGCACGCTCTGAGCGGGGCGTAGCAGCACATGCAGGGCGCCAGCAGCGACAATCCCACCAGCGCCGTCCATCTCAAACAGAATCTCTCATCGTTTGTGTCGCACGAACACGGGTCGGAGAAATCCCCCTCCGTGTCCGACATGCAGTGGTAGAGCAGGCTGTCGGCGCACCACATGAAGCTGACCCTCCGGATGCACGTCTGGATGGGGTCCGGTGCTTCCTGGCAGCGACCTCGTCCATTATCCTCGTGGTTAAACATGTCCTGACAGTAAACGCACCGCGAACGCTCTCCGTCCTCCTTCCTCCGCTTGCCTTTGGGCTGCAAGGAAAGGCAAGTTTATTTATATAGCACCACAAGGCAATTCAAAGTGCTTTACAAAAATGAAAGACATTAAAGGTCACTTATTATGCAAAATCCACTTTTTCATGTCTTTTATACATCAACATGTGTCCCCTCTGTGTAAAGAGATTCTGAAAGTTTCAGGAAAGAAGATTCGCTCACTTTTTGTCTTGATCCACACATATTTGTGTAGCATATACAATTAATCGCTCCCAGACATTCATGTGGCTTGCTAGTTTTGGACCCCATCTATAACCTCTATAGAGTGGTGCAGTGACGAGTCCTAAAACCCGGAAGTGAGTTAGCATTTTACCACTTCCGGTTCCCTCGTCTCAGAGTCAACGGGAATTCTCCATAGGATTTTGGAAGATAGCTGGAAATAAGGTCTGTGGTTGACACAAATTTAAGAGACGGATCACGTTTTGTTCTACGACATTAAATCCATCAGCAGTGACCCCACTGGGGATTTTTGAAGAGTTGACGTGTCTGAAAAACGATGGTTGTTACGAAGTGGCTGAATAGGACTACAGAAGTTGTCGAGGACATTGTACGTCATTACGCCGAACACGTAAACACTCCTCTAAGTTTGTTTGCCTCTGTTCTGCTTGAAAGCAAGTGCCTGCCTCCTGCAAACTGTTAAAACAGACGCTTCAACTTGTACACTTTTGAATCTGTATGTTTTAATATCGATCTTCAGTTGGCGTGACGTTGAAGCCGTACGACCCTGCTGTTCGTTTATAGCATAACGTTAGCATTTTGCTTCTGGCGATAAGATTTATGATTAGAAAATTATAAAAGTAGGGTAGACATGTGGAGATTATCCGGCTGAACAAAACGTGCATTTATCAAACAGGCTTGTTTTCCACAGATCTTATTTTTTACAATATTCCCAAATCCTATGGAGAAATCCCGTTGCTTTTTCGTCGAGGGAACCCTTGCGCAGCTTACTTCCGAGTCGGCTTACAAAAATACATCATCACTGCACTACTCAATACACGTAGGGGACTTTAACCACCTGCAGGGCTCTCGGCTGCGCCGTCACCACCGCCCTTCGACCCCCGATCGACTCCATGCAGTTAGATTTGCCGGTGCATCCCCTCGTCACGTTGCAGCTCAGCGGGTACGGGTAGGTATAGTCGTGTTTGGGCGCCTCGCTCTTGGCGAAATGTACGTAGGCGTCGAGGTTTTCTGGCTGTGAGATTTTGGCCCGCGTGGAGTTGGCGTGGCGGTAATCCTCGTAGCCGGTGGTGAGCCACGTTCTCTCGCGGGGGTTGATGCGTACGATCTCTTCCTCCTCCACGTGGAAGCTGACGTGACGAGGGAACATGTGCACCGCCTAAAGAGACACAGATGGGTTTAAAACGTTATCCTCCAGAGATACATGAGGTCAGCAGACACAGAAACACAGCTGCTAACGGTGGTCTGCTGTTACTGACTCTTTATGGTAGGTTGTCCTCAATGTGTTCCACAAATACATCTCAACATACTGTATGTGTAACATTTTAAATAATGTTTCTGTACAATCTGGATCAAAGGAGTTCATGGTTTTTTTGTGATTGTTTCAGGGGTGTCAAACTCAGCAGGTTGTAACTTTAAGACTTTATAAATATACATATCTAAATATATATAAAATAATGTATTATATTACATAATTGCAAATAATTGCAAGTCTCTTCAGTGCGCATGTCACAAAATGAGATGCATTGTGGGACATGTAGTTTATGGACAACGTGCTTCTGTAAAGCGGAACGTAACCGTATAATAAAGACATTATATTCTTTGCAAGCTCTTGTGAGCCACAGAAAATGAAGTCACAGGCCTTGAGTTTGACACCCCTGTGTTAAATCCTAGATGTTATCCTCCAGAGATACATGAGGTCAGCAGACACAGAAACACAGCTGCTAACGGTGCTCCGATGTTACTGACTCTTCGTGGTAGGTTGTCCTCAATGTGTTCTAGAAATACATCTCAACATACTGTATGTGCAACATTTTAAATAATGTTTCTGTACAATCTGGATCAAAGGTTTTTTGTCATTGTTTCACCTTAGCTGAACTCCTTCCTTTAGTGTTAAGAACATGAACATTTCGGCACTGATCACTCAGCTTTTTGAAAGTTCCTTCTGTGGATTTTAGTTTCTAAATCATCTTTACATATGTTTTCTGAAGAATAACTTTTGTTACAGTGAAGCATTTTGGGGTGAGTATCACTGAATTAATTTGTTTTTATTATTATATGGAAGATAACGTGTTTCTAGAACCAAACCGAAAACCAGAGGCACTTTGGCCATTTGCTTTAATCCCAGAAATGAAATAAACGTTTTCAAGTCTCAATCTCTATCTCTAATGTATTTTACAAACTTAAAAAAAATGGAAAGTCAAAACAGGTATTACTTGTGATATTGCTCAGTTCAGGGTGCTGCTATGTGCATTTTATCTCACCAGATATGCTCTGCTACATTAGAACTGAGCTTTTTAGGGTTAATTAAGATACATTTGATTAAATAAACCTATCTATGTCAATATGGTAAAAAAAAGCATTTTCGATCTTGGGTTATTCAAACCCTAGCTAACCTGATCCAGGAAGTAGTGATCCGAGGGCCTGTGGTGCTCGTAGAAATGTCCCAGAATGCAATGGTGTCGACGCGCCTCGCAGAAGTTGTGCGGGGCGAGCGAGTGCATGGCCGGCTCTCTCTCTCTCTTCTGGGACGAGTTGGACGAGCTGTCGGTGGCCGTCTGCAGGACAGAGAGGACACCAGTGACTACAGACCAACATGAGGACTT
Organism: Dissostichus eleginoides; assembly: GCA_031216635.1. Classification (NCBI taxonomy): domain Eukaryota; kingdom Metazoa; phylum Chordata; class Actinopteri; order Perciformes; family Nototheniidae; genus Dissostichus; species Dissostichus eleginoides. The sequence continues at coordinate 32,273,911 of CM062266.1, read as the reverse complement.
TACACACTGTGTGCAACATTTTAAAACTATGATGGGGACATCTTGAAGTACGAATCTTCCTATTTTCTTTTCAGCTTAATTCCTCTCTGAAACCACCTGAGCTCCACACCACGAGACTTTTGCAATTAGGCACAAGACCTCCACAACCAAAGCAGTGTGTCAGAAAACGTCTCTGAACTATGTGTTTGTATTGGGTCTGTGTTAAATGAGTCCCAGCCCGGTGTTTTGCTCAGCATTATGTGTTGATTCATCTTCAGGGTTGATCAGAGCTGAAGCTTTCATGTGGCCCACTGAGATCACACAAGAAGACTTCCTTCAAACACCAGAAAAAACTGCCTAACTTCACAGCAAAAGAAATGAACTGCTTTCTCACATTTCTCAGTTGTGAGAGGAAAGACTTCTCCAACAAACACATTCCCGCAGTTCCTCCACATCTCCTCCGTTATTTATGGCCCTCCAGAGGAAAGTGTGGAGGAAATTCTTAAGAGAAACTGATTAATGATTCATGGAAAAGTTTGTCTTTTGTACTATTTAATAAAGTAATAAAGAAAGTCAATATACAAGTGCAATCTATCTCAAACGCAGGAGCAGAGCAACTTCATCCTCAGAGGATAGAGAAGTTCTGCACCCGAACACAGCTTACAGTCACACTATGAACTCATGAAAGGAAACTGGTCCTACATCCCCATCATTAAACCATAAAACCCCCAGTACTTAACATTTGCAAATCCACCTTTTACACTTCCTTTTGCCCTTCTGAAATGTAAACCCTTAACATATGTATCTGTTAAACACATACAAGACTAAACATACAATTTAACAGTGTAAAAGGCAATCAGAGTATAAGACGATATGTTTTAAATGATTATATGATAATTTGACACGACAGAAAGCACGTCGTCATGACAGGGAGGATTTTTATTGACTCCTGACGAAGGTTGATCTACATCCTCAGGCGTCTCTTCCTCCTCTTCCTCCTCTTCCTCCTCTTCAGGGAGCCAGACTTGCCGACAGGACGGAGAGGAATGATCTGCAGCCACGTTCCCCTCACTCAGCTTTAAACGAGGCCAGCTAAGTAAATAGGAGCTCGGTGACGGATTACTGACAGGTTAGACTCTCTTTTCCAGCGCTGGACATCCTGAGGAAACAATACACCCTTTTCCTTTGAAGCCACTCGAAAGACGGAAAAACTGGACCCTGAAAGAGGAAGCAAGAGCTTGACCCCTCATCAGACTGAGGATGGAGGGAAGAAACTTGCGGTATATTTAACTCCAGTATAACCAGTATCATTAGTGGCAAAATCAGCATCTCTTGTTTAATATCCAAACGCCTAAAAAAGCAGAAAGGAACCCCAAATGATTTTCATCCTCTCACAATAATAGAAAAGTTTGAACGTCCCCATGCAGAGGAACCCAAGTTCAAATCTGACCTGGGAACATTTACGCATGTCATCCCCTTTGTCTCCCATTTTCAAAATTGTCACTCTCCGAATAATGAGATGTACTTCTTCTTGGACCTCTCTCTGCCTTTCTACTGAATGCAGACACAGGTACATTCTCACATGTACGCTGCACGCCTCACAATATTACAGAAATGGTTGATTGAATACCTCCTGATATCTTATCATAGTTAAAAAAAATGGATGTGCATTTTTGTCATTAGAGAGATTATCACATGTGTTGAGGAAACTCTTGATAACTGTGTTAGGGAAAGGTCCCAATAGCAGTGTACATGACAGAGGAATGGTTAATTGTTCAATGTATGTGGGATGCACATCAAAAAGCTATGCATGGGAGGAAATGTCACCTTGGTTATTTTAGCTATAGGAAAACGTAGGAAATGTCTGTCTGTAAAAAAAAACCTCCCAACTGAAGTGTGTGTGTTGCTCCTGTGTTTGAGACAAACTCCAAACAGGACGGCGACATGTGTCTCCAGGATACCAAACCCCTCCCGGCCATTGAACTTCCTGTCCGACACCCCCCCCCCCCCCCCAAGGCCACAGACACACAGTCTGCTTGTAACGCTGAAAACAAAAGCAGCATCTCCTGTCCAAATCCGATGCCAAAATAACAAAAACACAGCCCCTCCCTATGTTCTCCTGACACGTTATAGAAACCTTGAGAATAAAAAACAGGAACGTGAATCGCTTTACACAGATATCCCTCAATATCGCCAAATAAATTACAAAATCTGGGACATTGACTTCACTCCAGTGGTCATGTTATCCTCAGAGTTCCCCGGTTGTTTACCAGCTGGAGGAGGAAGAGTTTCTCACCGTAAAGACGTCGTCATCTCCGAGCTCCGCCTCATTCTGCAACGTCGATGAAGACGTGGTCGACCCTGCAGGAGGCACAGGAGAATCAGTGTGACAGGGAGTGAGAAAACGTTATCTTAATTTGTTAAGTATAACAGAAATATCCAGAAAGTATCAGCCATGTTTGGTTACCATTAGGGTGCTTTCACATGATATAGTCCAATTGGCTAGTCCAACGCAGGAAGTCATTTTGGTTCGTGTTCTATTTAGTCTGGTTTGGTTTCACAATTTGATTTTCCTCATTTTGTTTTCCTATAGCTAAAATAACCAAGGTGACATTTCCTCCCATGCATAGCTTTTTTATGTGCATCCCACATACATTTAACAATTAACCATTCTTCTGTCATGTACGATGCTATTGGGACCTTTCCCTAACACAGTTATCCAGAGTTTCTCTTAACACATGAGATAATCTCTCTAATGGCAAGAATGCACATCCATTTTTTTAACTATGATAAGATATGAGGAGGTATTCAATCAACCATTCCTGTAATATTGTGAGGCGTGCAGCGTTCATCTGAGTATGGACCTGTGTCTGCATTCAGTAGAAAGGCAGAGAGAGGTCCAAGAAGAAGTGAGTATGTCATTATTTGGAGAGTGACAGTTATAAAACAAGGCATAAAAAAGGTCATTTTTTCTCATGAGCGTGTACAAATGAGCAGGGCAGGGAAATGTGGTAGTGGAATATTTACAAATGGAAATAAAAAAACGCGTGGAAAACACTAACAGGGCAACATGGAGCAGAGTGTCTTAAGTGATACTGGCAGTCCATTCATGTTTGGAAATCTCAACAATTGCCAGAAGAGGCAGCCCATAATCCCCTTTGGTTTTGATTCACTTCTATCAATCGGGTCAGATTAGGCCCTCACTGTAATCTGAACTGCACTAAGCAGCGTTTCCGCCAGGGGGGCGTCTTGCCGTCATTTGACGCCCTTATTCAGCTCGGAACGCCCTGAACTCGAGCTGAGGGCGTCCAAAAAAATAAATAATTTGAGAGAAGATCGAGTTTTTATCGCTTGAAATGACGAAAAGGAAAAAGGACAAGGACATGATCCCTCTGTTGGAGGGGCAAAGGAGTCTGGTGGGATTATTTTTGCCGCCAGCAAAGCGTGTTCCTGTGACGGAAATTACTGCCGGCGAGCCTTGACGGGGGGTGCTAGTGGAGCACGCACGTGAACTGCGAGCGCCGGAGCCTCGCAGCGGCGAAACTGAGGCTCTGGTAAACTGTGGTAACATGAAGAGCCGTTTAGGAGCCGAAAGAGCCGGGTCTTCTTAGTGAGCCAGGCCAAATGATCCGGCTCACTAAAAAGAGCTGGAATTCCCATCACTAATACGTAAAGAGATAGTATCTATAACTTAAGGGACGGATCAATTCAAAATTCAAGTCGCGTGACACGACGTGACGTCACACTCCCCCCGCTCTCTCGGTGGACGCCCTCTCAGACCTGGTCTGGCGGAAACACTGGCACTAAGGGTCTATTTGTAGCAGTCCAGTACCAACTCTAGCTAGCAGTTGATTTAGCACCAGGGCACGACTTCTTCGCTCAAAACTACCCAAACGAAACTGCACCAGGAGTCATCAAAAATCTAAAGCTGACTGATTGACATGTTGTATCTCGAACAAGCTAAAACAAGCTAATACACCCACAAGTCAGCTGGGCTTTGTTTACATTTACAAAACATTTGCGAAGTTAGCTACTACATGTGTTGTTTGAAAGATGATTGGCTTTACTCTGAGCACTGTGATTACCAGAGATGGCAAAAGTACACACATCCTTTACTCAAGTAGAAGTACAGATACTCGTGTTTAAAAATACTCTGGTAAAAGTAGAAGTACTGACTAAACTTCTTTACTCAAGTAAAAGTAAAGAAGTATGGGCTTTGAAATGTACTTAAGTAAAAAGTACCCATAACTACCAGCTGTTTTAAAGAGTACCTGACCTCCCTTTATATTAATAGAACAATAATGTCATTGTTAGCTAATGAATGTTTCCATGCTGAACAACGGCAACATGACAACGTTTTCATTGGTCCCTCTTCTTTAGAGAAGACCAGGAAATGATGGATACACGGATCGTGTTCAAATCAATAGGCACGCAATGACTCTAAATAATAATGATCACGCCACCAAACACACATTCAAACTAAAGGAACCAGCCTGTTTAAATGTAAGAAGTAGAAAGTACAGGTATTTATGTTAAACAAGTCAGAAAAACAAGTAGTGGAGTAAAGTACTGATACCAGAAAAAGTAGAGTAGTGACTCTTGAAAGGTATCTCAATACTCTTTTATTCTTCTGTATACTTTACTCTAAGTGTGTGATCTGTACCTTCGGTCAGGTCCTCCAGCGCTCTCCTCACCCCGCGGTCGAAAGCTCGGGCGTCCGACGGGCTCTGGAAGGTCAGCCCACACTTCCTGTTGTCCACCCTCCAGTGGTGAAACGTGGGCGTGGCCTTCGTGTAGACCAGGTCCTTCTTCAGGAAACACTGCAGAATCACCTGGAGAATAATCACACAAAGAAAATGTCACTTAAAACATAACCCTCAGCAGGCTCCATACATTTCTGCTTTGGACTAATTGTTGTGAACATATTCATGTAATGTATTGCCTCTAGTGACCTATATATTATTGTTATGTTTTTGTTGTAATGTGTCAACAACTTAAAAATAAAGTATGAAAAAAATTGTGCAAGTAAATACAAATAAAATAGAATAGTAATAGTGCAATGCGTGTGCAGCGACCTGCTTGTCTTTGAGGCGTTCTCCGTGGATGAGGAAGGCGTTGCGCCCCAGCAGCTCGCTGGCCAGCAGCCTGCAGACGCCCACTCGGCTCAGGCAGCCATCTTGTGCCAACCAGCCGCCGCTCGACTCGTCTCGGGTCATCACCACCGCTTTGACGCGCACAATGTAGCTGTCACTGCACCACACCAGAGAAACAATCATAGCATTACGGCTGGATAAAATATCAACGTGCGGTTATTGTGACTGACGTTGCAATCGCGATATGAATCACATATTGAAGGGAATACGATACCATGATCGGAAAAAATCTGAATTTTTTCTTTCTTTATTGCATCTCCATTTGCAACATCAACAAGGACACATTTTTAGAAAGAAACAAGGAAACATTTAACGTAACATTGCAATCATTGAAGACAATATGTTCAAGACTCGTAGGCTAAGAGGCGGGACATCTCTAAGCGGTTGACCAATCACAACAGAGCCGGCCAGCTAACCAATCAGAGCAGACTGGGCTCTGGTTTCAGACAGAGGGTGAAAAGAGGTGCTGCAGCACAGGCAGTATGAGAAAAATAAAGAGCTTTTTGAACATTGAAGCATGGAAACATGTCACAGTAGAGACACTACATACTGATATGAAATCCTGAAAACCAATCACAACAGAGCCAGCCAGCTTACCAATCAGAGCAGACCTGGCTCTGGTCCCTTTAAAGATGGAAGTCAAGTGTTATTGATCTATTTTGTGTCTCAGCAACGAATATTTTAGGACAAAAAATGGCGTCCTTGCTGTTCTTACTTAAAGGGGACCTATCATGCAAAATGCACTTTTTGATGTCTTCTATACATAAATATGTGTCCCCGGTGTGTCAGGGAACTCAAGCAGCGTCAGAAAATAAAACCCTCTCTCTTTTCCTCCGTACCCAAATCTCTAAAAACGGGGCTACAACGGAGCTGATCCAGATTTGCGTCCGATATGACGTAATATCGGAAATGTAGGCTGGCTTTACACCCACGGCCCTATCAGAAACGTTGCTATCAGAAACAATGCCCGACTGTTTTGGACGTAATATGGTCGGTGTTTACATTAGCATCGCTAACACTCAGAGCTAACCTGTACTGGAGAGCATGTGTGTGAAGAAGCAGGAAATAAAAAGGAACTCACCTTGTGGTATAACCGGCAAGAGAGAAAGCCTTTGAGCTCCATGCTGTTTCAGAAATAATCCTTGATAATCCATGATATGGCGTTTCATCACGGCAGTATTTAGTTTAGACAGTAGCTGCCGGGTCCCGCATGAGCTCAGCCCCCTCCTTTTTTTTTTATCACTTTTTTATTTATTAAAGCTTTATACCCAAAATCAGCACTTTTGAAACAGGAAGTGAAATAGAGGGATATGAAGCATGGTTAGAATGGGTGATCTGTTTGGTATTTTGAGCAAAACACTTCATAGACATGTTTTTTAGATATTATATATCTGAGACCTATGCTATTGCCTAAAAACAGCATGATAGGTGACCTTTAATTTAGGATTACTCACCTGTGATTATATACTCAGTTTAATATGAACTGTGAAAAGCCATTTTTGCATGAAAACTACTAACTAGTTGCAGCTCTACCACACACACACACACACAGACACACACACACACACACACACACACACACACACGCACGCACGCACACACACACACACAGTGATTAGGTTGTTTAGCATGTCGACGTAACATACAAAGGTCTGGATTTAAAAAATAAAATAATAAAACTCTCTCTCTCCGTCTTGCCTTAAGTACTCAGACATCTCTCGTAAATCCTGTTTCCACGGTCACAGAGTCACATCGGTCTCCGTTGACGACAGGCTGTCGAGCTGTGCTGCTGCCGACGCCACATCCTAACGGCCTCACACACACACACACACACACACACACACACACACACACACACACACACACGCACACACACACACACACACTGCTTCCCTCCGCTGTGTGATTCAGCCTGCCTGTCAAACAGATGGTGCATGTGTGTGTGTGTGTGTGTGTGGTGTGTGTGTGTGTGTAGCATGAGTCATCACTGCATTTGCCGGCAGCGTGCAGTGACACACACACACATACACACACACACGCACGCACACACACACACACATACACACACACATACACACACACACACACGCACGCACACACACATACACATACACATACACATACACATACACATACACACAGGAAGGACTTTATACTCGAGTTTGGTTCCAAAATGAGAGATCCTCCATTTGCAAACACTGACACCTTCACTTACAAAATGACTGATGATGTAAAATATCTTTCATAGGCTGCAGTCAGTTTTTTTTATGGTCAGTCCGAGCAGTCGTGCCCCTTATGCTCAATTCCAGGACCGTAATTTAGTTTGTGTCTCTACTGGGACATGTCTCCATGCTTTCATGTTCCGAAAGCTCTTTATTTTTCTCATACTGCCTGTGCTGCAGCACCTCTTTTCACCCTCTGTCTGAAACCAGAGCCCAGTCTGCTCTGATTGGTTAGCTGGCCGGCTCTGTTGTGATTGGTCAACTGCTTAGAGATGTCCCGTCCCTTAGCCTATCACGCTTTATTCTATAATAATATTATGCTTTGAGAAGAGCCACTGCACATCAAGAACTGTTACTTTTCTCTGTACTTCTCTAGTTGATAATATTACTGGACTTTACTGTACTACGAACATAGTATTTACTACTTTTACTTAATTAAGGGATCTGAGTACTTCTACCTCTGCTCATTAGACATAAAGACATACATTAAGAGTCAGCGTTCTGTCTCTTGCTGGTTTACAGTAACACTCTCCATTAGACAAAAGCTTAATTTTCCGTAAGCGCTGTATCACCGATGATTCCTCACACTGACCGTCTGTGCAGAGATAGAAGCTGACTAACAGTCTCTGATCAGAAACGCATTACAGAGATGCTCAGGGAGGGAGAGCCAGTTTATATCCCCTTTAAACTACAACCAAAGACCCAACTCACACCAGAATAAAAGAGTCCATTTGTCCTGATAAGAAGATGCTGGAGTGTGTGTGAGAGAAACTCCCTCTGGAGGGAACACAGGGATTTTAGCCTTTGCAGACCATTTACATGCACAGAAACCTATCACACACTACAGGAAAGGGAAAACCCCAATAAAGCATAATATGGCCTCTTTATTTTACTCTAACATCTTATTTTTGCTTCTGTATCTTCACTGTCTCTTTGCTGTACATCCTACATTTCCCCGCTGTGGGACAAATAAAGGATTTCTGTTTCTCATTGTGATTAAACCACTTGTTTACAGTCAAAAATGTTTCCAGAGTTCCTAAATAAGAAATGTCCTTGCTTCCTGCAGTAGAAACAGGCAACACAGAGTTATTAATAGAGGCCCAGTTTGGCCCACAAACCGCCTGTTGGACATCCCTGCCCTCGAACGGCCCCGTCCTCAGAGGACAAGCTAATGAAACGGCTGCTTACAGCACTTTAACAACAGTGTGTGGATGCACTTAAACACACAGTCTCACACACACACACACACACACACACACACACACACACACACACACACACACACACACACACACACACACACACACAGCAGGAGATGACCATAGATGCAGATAATAGCCTCTGGTGGTCTGTTTGCTCCATCATCAAGACACACACACAGAGTACATAACTACACACACTGCTCCCTCAGGAACACACATGTTGTCAATCACACACACACACACACACACACACACACACACACACACACACACACACACACACACACACACACACACACACACACACACACACACACACACACACACACACACACACACACTCGTGACATCATTGTCATCAGCGTAGAAAATGTTGTTTCTTGGATCAGCAGCAGATGGTGTTTCGCTCTCTGCCAAACTTCTCAATGAGTTCCCTCTTCTCTTTTTGTCACAAACACAGCCACTGAACTTCCAACCTGACCTTCAGCTGCGACATGTTTTCATGTTTTAAACTGTTTTTATTTGTCGCCGGATGTGTAAAACGGGAAAGTAATAGAAGTCAATCTGCAATGCGTGCATCACAATCGAGAGGACCCAAAAAAGGAAATCCATCTTCCATCAGCGGCGTCACGTTGCAGGTCGGAGTCCGGTCATCGTCACGCAAAAACTCAACACCTGCTGCAGGTAGAGTGGAGTTCAGCAATAAGGTCCATAACCGCACGATCATCAGTGGAGTTTGGACGAATGCATTGATTAGAAAGTGTGTAGGTTGCTAAAATAAAAACAGGAATTTATGATTTGATGGTTTGTATGTAAAAGACAGTGCTGATACTGCAGCTATAGTGATATCTTGTTTCAACAGTTAATTATCACTTTATTTTAAAAACATTTTGTATTATTATCAAATATAAATTGTCTTTATTTTTACCTTGTGTGAATCCTGTTTGTAACTGTTGCTGCTACAAACGCCTGAATTTCCACAAGGGGATAAATAAAGTTCCATCTTATCTTATATACTTGTTCATTAGAAACTCTAATGGCGCATTTCCACTACAGCGCGGAGCTCGCTTTAAGCGTGCCGAGCCGTGAGGGGCCCGTTTTTGGTTGCGTTTCCACTTGGCGTAGTTCCGGCTAGCGGGTACTATTTCACAGTTTACTGGCCCCATAAAATCGAGGTTCTTAGCGGACCAACAACCAGGCTGAGTCGGGCTGAGTATGCTAAACTAGAGAGAGAATCGCTGGCAAGGGGGTTACAACTACAACAAGATGAACATATTTGACCGTGATTTAATTGTAATACACGTTTCAAAATGATGCCGAAGAAACAACATACTGATACCGGTTAGTAAAACCATGAATTAATGCTTTGACAAGTCTGCAGACAGACGGCAGGCGAAAAACCTTTTAAAATGCGTGTTTTCTGAATGGAGATCGGCTAAGCTAACGCAGTATATGCTCCGTCCACACTCACAACAACGGCCTACAGACATAAATAAAGCAGCGACTGTATTCGCCATGACACAGACAGTCTGTGGTTTGTACTTGTTTAACTTTTGTCTAGTTTCTGAACAGATATGAGGAGCTGTGAGCTCTGAGGGCTCACAGCTAACGGCTGATGTTGGTTTTCAGGGGTTCTCATTGAAGATGACGTCACGGCTCCGCCTACACTGCGTTACTATAGATACTACCCCAGTTCCTAAACTTTAATGGAAATGCGCCATAAAGTGAGCCAGTCTTAACGAGGCCTAACCATACCGAGCGAGGCCGAGCGAGGCCGTGTAGTGGAAATGCCCTTAACTGCATATCCATGGCTTCATTCAAACTTGTACTGTATGATCCACTTAACACTTATATATTCATAGAAATTGTGTTTTTTTAAGAGTTAGACATGCAAAACACAAAATCAAGGCAATACTCAGTTTAACCATCCACACAGAGAGAACATTTCTTATGTTTTGGTTGTACTGACATGCAAAATAAGTGACCAGTCCATTGGCTTTACTAGATAAGATCATTGAATGTCAATATAAGGCTTTGCAGGACAACACAATTACAAAAGTACTCACAAATATAGAAGATGAGTAGTTCGTAAAAATATATTTTGTTCATTTTTCAACTCATTCGGCTTTAATGCACTGCTTTATCATACAAGGAGAATGTCACACATCTCCATTTAAGTCTCTACTGTGACATGTTCACATGCTTTTAATGTTCAAAAAGATCTTTATTTTTGTGCTACAACTACATTTTAAAACTCTTGCTTTTTGCTAACTTTCATCGCTGTTTCTTCAACACAACTTTTCCTTGTGTTCGTGCCACCTTTGACCGTTTGCTCTACATCTTTACAACCTTTACTGTCAGGTCATTAGTAATCAAAATCTGGTTCCTTACAAAACACGTTACTCCCGACAGAAGCCTGAATGGGTCATACATAATGTTTCAGTCAGAATTCAAACCTGTAAGACAACGTTCAGGACTCATTTGACACATTTATCCAGATTGTGGTACATTGTTCAGTGATTGATATACTATTTTTCATTTTATTTTTAATTGTTAACTCTTTCCACTTTTAAGTATCCGTATTTTAATGTTGAGCACACTGGTCCTGTAACAAAATAATTTCCCAATTTGGGATTAATAACGTATCTATCCATCTGTCTGTCTATCTATCTATCCATCTATCTGTCTGTCTGTCTGTCTGTCCGTCTGTCCGTCTGTCCATCTGTCTATCTATCTATCTATCTATCTGTAGCCACCTGAGGTTAGTTGAGGGGTGTCTGACTAATATTTATAATAACAACAACTCTCTTGATGTGTTTTTAATCACCGCTGGCAAGAGATAAATGATCATATTGAATTCTGTTTGACGTTCTCCTGAAATCTCTTCATGTATACGACCACCACAGTGTTTCCTCTGAAGTCGCCAGCCGCTCAGATGGAGGTCAGCGCGGATATAAAATTGATGTTTTCCTGTGTGGGTGGAGCCGGATCAGGCACACTGGCTGACCTTTCCCCAAAGTCATTTCCCCCCCCCCCACACCCTCGCCCCCCTGCCAGCGTTATCGACTGCTCTCTGTCGTCCGGATCCGGGGCATCAGTTAGCCCGATCAATAGAAAACACCCCCACAAAAACACCTCCGGAGAGGAGCTAAGAGAGTTCCTGTCGCTAACCGTCCTATGGAGACCAAGAGTCCTTGACCCAAACATTTAAAAGCAGGTATCGCAAAAGATAAAAAAAGCTCGGTACAAAAGAGAAGATCATTTCAAAGCAGATTTTACTGGACGCAACATTTGGTCTGTTGGGTTTATATCCGGAAAAGCATAAATATAGTAACAATTAGCAAACATTTAAAGACCTCAACTTACTTAATGTTGCTCTTTAAAGCTGCTTTTTTGGATGTCATTAAACTATGTTTTAACATTGCACTTTGGCACTTCTTGCAGCATTATGTGTATTTACAATGTATATTTTTAACTAATTTCTATCTCTTTAATGAATTGACTTTTTGTTAAATGTATTTTGTTTTTATTTGTTATTTGTTATTGCCTATGTAAAGCACTTTGAATTGCCTTTGTCTCTGAAATATGCTACGTATTTATCAACTAACCTTAACTTCCATTGGAGAGGATACCTTACACATTGAAGGCTGAACGGCAGGTATTTGATTATACATGAAGGCCCTTTATCAAGTATGTTAAAGATTTAGATTTAACTGACAACAAAGGGATAACTAATTGCACCAATGCAGTCTCAGAGCTTATAGACTTGTATGTCTTTTAATATTGTTGGTATCATTTCACCTCCTGCTCCTTTTGGAGAAGCTACAGATTGTCTGCTGTTATATCTTCATGGTTCTTAGACTTGTAATCTTAACTTTGAGGACTTGGTGCATCCCAGGTCTTGGGGTAAGGTGCAGAAAGGGTTGGATGCATAAAGCTCTGGGACACTTGCACAGTTTTCCCCTTCTATTTTAATAAATAGCGTGGACGCATATTTAGCTTCTATTTGATAGTATGCATTATGACTTCTGAAGAGATCTCACTGCTTGAGTATATTTAGTCGTTATTATGCTTCTGCGTTTGACTCTGCTTTGTCTGATGTTTTTTGGTTAAACTTGACTTGACAGTTACAACTGGTCTTATGTTCTTTCTGAACACACCTTCAAAGTAGAGGTATTCAGTGCCAGTGCATGAGTCTTAACTTTAAATAACAGAGAGTTTCCTGCTGCTCTTATGAAGGGTTTCAGTCTGTTTATATTAGTGGTTTTGGAGCTGATAGCTTGTTACGGATATAACAGTATCTGCAGATATATCGACCAAACGATAACAAGAAATACAAGAAAATATGAAATGATGTCTCCATTACGTGGTTTATCCACCACATATTTCAAGTACATTTTTGCCGAAGACACATTTCATTAAACCTGTTGACATAATGTTGAATCTTGATTGCAAAAATATCTTTCTGTAGCTTGCATTGCATTAATAAAAGAAAAGACTATGATAAATAAAAGGTAAACAACAACATAGGTGTCGAAGGTTGTGTCCTTTACTCATGGATTTTGAATTGATTTGAATCAAATTCTACATATAATTAAAAGAACATCATAGCAATATAAATTGTCACCTGAAAACAAAATGACCAATCTTGGGGATGTAAGCTCAGCCTTTACGTAGACATATTTACGAGATGTTTTTTGACATGTTTTAAATCTTAGAGTGTCTGTCTTTATGGATTTTATTGGCTGGACGGACAGAAGAGACCGTTAACAGAGATTTTAGAGAGTAAATATATTTGAAACCAAATCTAGGCAACGAAAAACCCAGTATCTATCACACTCTTGTGCTAACGTTTAGCCTGGTACCTGCTTCTCTCTACGGCCTGGTGCAGTCTGGGTAAACATCTCACAAGTGGAGCCTATTATCTGGCTGTACGCCGCGTATGAGTCATGTTTACCTGCAGGGGTTTGCTCAGCACGAGGCCATCTGAAGGAAAGGAGCTGCTTTGTCAGGTTACCTGCTGCCTACGCTCTCTCCGCCCCGAACAAACCATCTGATTGGCTGAGGACTCTGCTCCACGCTCCAATTAATGGACAAACACTCCAAACCCTATCCCAAAAATTACGGAAAGCATCTGTGTGGTGATATGGATGGCGGGTGTATAGTTGGGAAACAAAGTAGTTCCTGACAACAAGATCTGTGGATTATCTTGAGTAACCAGGTCATGATTTTCAAAACGAGACATTGCTCTTGATTTCCCAAATGTATTTTTGTGGTGCTTTGAGCACGAGGAATACACTCTTTCCTGTAGTGTGTTCTATAGGTTTTAGTGCATGTAAATGGTCTGCAAAGGCTAAAATCCCTGTGTTCCCTTCAGAGGGAGTTTCTCTCCCACACACTCCCCCCCGGAAAAGCCTTCGATGAGCTCCTTTGTTTACTTCTGGAACAAAGTGACATCACTATGTAACACTTGTCTTCTATTGGCTAGCACTCCAAACCACTTTAAATGACTCACAAAAAGGTCTGTGGATTATTGTAAGTAAAGGGGTCATGATTTCTGGAAAGAGACATCAGTTTTCAAATGTAATTCTTTGCCATTTGTATCAACCACAACCACAGAGAAGGCAGACATCTGGAAGATTTTTCCAACATTCAGCATCTCACACCAAAACAATCTGGATGCATAAATACAAATAGAGGTGAAAAGAACACAATGTATTTTAGATTTTGGGGTGAACTGTCCCTTTCATAATAATAAGGACATGTTATAAGAAGATATAATGCCCCCCTTTTGTTGAACTGGTCACAACCTGTAGACATGTGCAGCCTGACGATGAGTCACAACATACAGTGGCCTCATTTGAAGAGGTCAGAAAGGGAGCTTCTGCTAAACACACATGTATATGATTCAAGGACAACATGCAAACATGGCGTTAATAAAGAAATGTCACATGTGTGTGTCCATCAAAAACCTCCTCTGCACCCCCAATGTTATGATGACTGTCTCACATCTGCAGGAGAAACCTCAACCAACCTCTCCAAACGAGGAGGAGGAAGATGATGAGGAAGGAGGATGAGGAGAAAGGCCCCTGAACCCCCTCATCATGACATGAGCCCATAACAATATCAGCACCGAGTATGTGATCAATAACAGCGGCGACGCGCAAACAAGCGGCTAATCATAATAAATAGAGATGAATGATTTATTTTATATTATGTATTAAAGGGGGGTCAGGTGGTGTGTGGGGGGGGTACTCACTCGTCTGGGAGCGTGTCCTCGTTCATTTTTCCCCGTTTCACCTCCGGTAATAATAAGCTCCCGCCGCGGCAGCACGGTGCGGCGTCTTCATGTTTCCTCGCCCTTCAGCGGCAGAAGCGGCAGGAGCGGCAGGAGCGGCAGAAGCGGCGAATCCGGTTCTCCCCCGCGATCCTCTCTGTTTTTAAATCCCGGTGTGTGTTATGTGGTCTCAGATCTCCTCCTCTTCCTCCTCCTCTTCCTCCTCCTCCACCAACACCACCTCCTCTTCCTCCTCTTCTTCTTCTCCTTTCACCCCTCAATTAGCCTACTGGAGAGCATCCGAAGAGGCGCGCATCTGATCTCCTCTTCCACCTCCTCCTACGCCTTTTCTTCCTCCTCTTCTTCTTCTTCTTCTTCTTCTTCTTCTTCTTCTTCTTCTTCTTCTTCTTCTTCTTCTTCTTCTTCTTCTTCTTCTTCTTCTTCTTCCTTCTTCTTTTTCTTCTTCTTCCTCCTCCTCTTCCTCCTCCTTCTCCTCCGCCTCCTCCTCCTCCCTCGCCGACCCGAACTGGAATGCGGTGACCGAAAATGGTGCGCTGGTTTCGGTGAGGATGGCCCCGGACGAGCCCCATCTCCTCCTCATTACTCCATGTTGGATTCAGTGAGCGCAGACAGAGAAGAGCGAGGAGGAGGAGGAGGAGAGGAAGAGGAGAGGAAGAGGAGGAGGGGGGGCGGTGACGTCAGACCCGAAGGACTGCAAAGTCACGTGTATTAACATATAAAAATAATGACGAAAATAATGGTAAAAGTAATAAATAATCATAATAAATAATAGTATTAATAAAAACAATAATCTACCTCGTAAACATGTGAATGTAACTACTAGTGACATATTAAATTGATTACTTTTGGATTCACTTTCTTAGCTTATTTCTCAAACTAGACAATAAAGCTGAAAAGTCCTAAAAACACAGTATAATGAAACCAGTCAGTAAACACAACACTGCACTTCACACTTACTCAAGTTCTTAAAGTCATAACTTGAAACAGAGCAACATAACAATTTTTTCATTCTACATACAGCCTAAGCTTTTACTTATAGTTATATTGTGGGCTTTAACCCCTTTTGGTCACTGCACTTGAATAGTTGTAATTTAATTTAATATTTGTTCTCAGTTACAATAACATTTTCCTGACTAGTGGCCTAATTAGTAACTCCCCAACTATATATACTCTGCTATTTGTAGAAATTGCTAGGCTAATTACAGTGTTGGAGATTAGCATAAAGTAGAAGCGTTAATATAAACAATTGAAACACTAGAAAAAAAGATGGCAGCCAACAATAGTAAAAGTCCTACAATATTCTTCTAATAGCAATGATACAAGTAGTCAACAATGTAGTATTAGGCTTCTACTACTGAAGTGAAAGATCTAAGTAACCTATTGAACCTACACAAAATATAACAACCTTATTCTGTAATACTTGATTCTCAGGTCTGATAATTGACTCGATAGGACTGACAAGCACCTGCTAATCATTTTTCTAAATAAGAGCCTCAGTTTATTTTCCAATCAGTTTATTATCAGCTGTCCATCAGAACAACAAGCCACTGCTCTCCTTCTGTCACATTTATATAACACTGTGTTTTAGTGACACCTTGTGGCAGAGGCATGTCACTGCAGCTGCACTTCACATCTGCTCCACATCTGTCCTCACTATAACAATCCTGAGTGTTTATTTGAGTAGAAATATCATGGACGTTATACTTTATATTTCTTAGACCTTATTTAACTGTGACTGTCTTTTCTGTGTCTTTATTTGGCCTCACTTTATTTGGACAGTCCAGAGCAGATTCTAGACGTCATGTCCAGGGATTTTAATAAATATCTACCAAGCTTTGGGTGATTTTCAGTCATGTAGAAACTACTGAAGAGAATCTCAGCAGACAATATGAAGATCCATCTTATATCTCAAATGATTCACTCTTGACTAAAATCTCTTTTTAGATTGGAAAACTATTTGTGATTTAGGAGAATGTAAACAAGATATTGCAGATGGATTAAGAATGAAAAATAAACAAAAACAGTAAATATATACATTTCAAAAGAGGAAGATACAGTATCTCTATTGAATACCCAATATAATACACATCACATTACATGTTACTTGTTAGACGCTTTTATCCAAAGCGACTTACATACTCAATACTGTGGACGATCCCCACAGGAGCCATTTGGGGTGAAGTGTCTTGCCAACGACATGCTGACTGCAGTGGGGTTTGAACCTGTGCTCCCCTGATCCCAACATCAACACACTAGTCCACTGCGCCACACGCCTCCTTACATAGAGGTGAAGTCAGTTTAGTTTAAACTATGAAAAGCCAACATACAACCAACAACATGTAAACATGGGATACCATTAACATTATAAGTTGCCTTTGAGTATGAAACACTTGACTTGAAAGACGGTTAGATGCTGCAAAAATAGTTTTACATTTTTTATTTGACCATTCATCCGTAAAAAGTTGTTTTGAAGTCTCACTTTTTTCACAATTTTTTCTGTAATTTCTTTGTTTAATTTTAGAACAAATGGTGTTATTAAAAAACTAATAGAGTTTTTGGGATATTGGGAAACAGTAAAAGAAACATTCAATATTTGTTTTAATGGTATTGATTAGGACACTCTGTATTTAAGTACAGGTTTTGTGTTTATTTTCAAATGATTTATTATTATTGAAGTATTAGCTTTTATTTAATAATAACATAGATTTTAAATTCTATAAATTCTATCTTGTTTTGCTAAAAGGTTGAAACTGTTTGGTTAATCTATGATGTATTAATGTAAACCTTTGTTGTGCACTTTTATTTTGAAATTCGAATTGAGGCGCTGTGTCTTTAAGAGGCGGGACATCTGTGTGCTCACTTCTCATTGGATAATAGAAAAATGTTCAGCCTTCTTGTGGTATATATAAAGACTGTGGGTGTTCTCAATGTCGAGTAAAGCTGCTCCAGAGCCACTATTTCAAGCATACTACGTCATCGAGTCCCGCCGAAGGTCTGTTCCAATGTCCAGGATACTTGGAATTCTACCGAGGCCGGCGTACTTCGTAGCGGGAAATTTCGAGGCTGCACATGTGTAGACTCCGCGGTCTTAAAATCCCCACAATGCTTTGCGCACCGACCAATTTCCAAATATTTGGCGGAAATCGCGCTCCATTTAAGGCGGGGCCTCGCATATGACGCACACCTGTTAGCCTGTTCCACAATTCTTCGTTTTCCGAGGCTAGGAAGGATTCTTGCCTCGCTTCTGAACAGGCCCGGTTCCAGAAAAAAATGACTCAGGGTGCATCTGAGATTAGAGAGGGTGCAGTGGTAAAGTGCTATTTTTATAAGTGGGGAGTGGACCTAACACCGTCTAGGGGGTCCTCACCTCCTCTAGGGGGTCCTCCCCTCCTCTAGGGGGGTCCGGGGGCATGCTCCCCCGGGAAGATTTGTTTTTAAATATTGAAGTTAAAAGCATCAATCTGGTGCACTTTGAGAGCAAAATGAAGAGATCTATGGATACATCTCTCAACACCCATATGAAACAGAACTGTAAGCAGATTAACTTTTTCTTTATGGATATTTTACTAATCACTCCCCTTTTAAGACCGAAATGTCTACATGCATAGCAGAAGATGGCATCTTTTTTACATGAATATTCCAGCCAATCTCTGTTTTGAAACCATGAGCTGAAAAATGAGCGCCTTACCCCATTGTACAGGCGAGTTGGGTACATTTTTAAATATACCAGGCTCTGTTTTGCCGAGGTCCTCTGGCACTTGCGGGCCGCCGAGGGGTGGCGGTGTTTGGGGCAACGAAGACGGCTGCGGCTGCTCCGCCTCCGTGGGCGAGGCGGGCAAAGCCGGCGCGTCGGGCGGGAGGACGTTAGTGTCCACGACAGTGGCCGCAGGTAACGTAATGTCCCCATGATCTGAACTGTTATTACCTGCAGTAGATGCAGTGTTACTGCTGGCGATAAGGGCTGGTTGTTTTAACCATTTTCTGATGTCCATCATTGACTGCTGTGTAAGCACCTTGCAGATGACGAATGCGCAGCGGCACAGGTCACTCGCACCTGACATAATAACGTTACTTACCGTTTAAATTGACCAAATAAATGCAGCAGACAATGTTATTTAACCACAATTACAATTTATTTTATTTCAACTATATTCTTCTCCTTCTTCTTCTTATTATTACTACTATTATTATTATTGTTATTATATATGTAATACTTTTCACTTTTTTTTTTTTTTCACTTTTCATTTTTTCAAATGAGGGCGCATAACGACTCAACTGAGGGCGCAATGCACCCTTATGCACACCCGTAGAACCGGGCCTGCTTCTGAAGCAACTGACTCGGAAGACATGTGCTACCAAGCAAGCGTCCTCGACATTGAGAAACACCCTGCTTTTTTCCTGCTCTGTAAAACACTGTAATGAAGACCATGTGCTGAAGGCTTCAAGTAGAATAAAGTGAAAACTCTTTAGTGCTGATTGTTGTTTTTGCACATTTTGTACTTGTAAGTTACAAGTTGTAACTTAAAACAGAACTGGCTGAAGTATAATCTTGATTAAAGTCACTTTGTCTGGACACGATGAGGCAAGAATACTGAGTATAGAAGACTAACTTTCTAAAGAGCTAAACACTGAGCAGGTAGACCATCCACCTGCTGCCTTTTACTTTAATTCATATTATCATTTTGTTATAGAGACAATGCAAATTAACATATATCCAACACAGAGCATGAAACTGATACGTGCTGAGAGTTTATAGCTATTTCTTAACTTGTGTAAGTCTGTTTGTCATCATTGTAAGTGTTATTTAAAATGACTAGGTTAGCTATGTTAGCTACGTTAGCAACTAGCTTACAGCAGATCTGTAATAATATCTAAAATAAGACGATAAAACTTACATTTTGAGTTTTGAGTGACAGTTAGCCAACTTTATAATCCCCGAACCTCACCAAGCGCTCCACAGCTGTGTGCTTCAGTTTTTATTGTCCCCGTTTTAGTTGTAATTTGAGCTTCTGCAGCGCTTTTAGTAAACGCTGCGAATGTTTCATGAAGTTGGTGAATATGTGTCTTCATTTGCACGTGTTTTGGCACATTTGTGTTTCTATATTTGCACTGTTTTTAAAACTGCCGCGCATTTCTCCTAAAATGGGAGTGTTTTTGGCCGTTGTAGTTCCTCCGTCTGCCATTGTACTTCAGTGCAAACAAGTAGCAGCCAGTAATAAACATATTGAATTGTAAAAGAAACAACAAAAAACAACAACCTTTAATTCAACTCGGAAATGTCTTAATGTAGGCTACATACCTTGTTTTCAATAAGTAATACAAAAAAAATCAGCTCATTGGATTGAAAAAGCTCTTTTTCTCCAAAGAAGCATGTTGTTGTGATAAATAAAATAAACCTCAGGGAACACAATACTATTCAATAAATACTACAGTTATTAATACCTGCATAAAGTTGGGAGAGAGACAGATTTAAAAGTTCCCATTGAATCAATTAAAGCAAATTATTTCTGTTCTGTGCAACAGTTTTAGACACAGAAGCTTTGGTGTTAACACTTTACAAACACTAGATGGCAGAGGTGCACAAAAGTTCAGCAGCCTGTGTCAAAAAAGTCAATTTGCTAAAATTCATTTCCCTCCAACATTTAAACTTTGGCCTTATTTCTGTATTTTATAGAAACACACTGATTAATCTTCTTAATTTAAAATATGAGTAGTACACGAACTCTAAAACTAATAAGAAGTTACTGCACCATCCAAGAGGAGAAAGCAAAGTCATTATCAGTGGTGTAAAGTAAGTACATTTACTCAAGTACTTGAGTATCATTTTGAGATACTTGTAGCCTACTTTATTTGAGTATTTCATTTTTTTTGCTACTTTCTACTCCACTACAATTTAGAGGTAAATGGTGTACTTTTACTCCACTACATGTATTTAATACCTTTAGTTACTTTACAGATGTGGATGAATGATGTGAAATATAATCAAGTGTTAAATCAGACTTTAGTTCCACCTGGAGTAAATTCACAAGCTACCCTGCAGTATACAAAGTCATTCAAACTAGCTGCACCTTTACCAGCTTTGAGAACACTTTAATGATCAATCATTATAAAACACATCATATATATTATTCTGAAATGGACCAATCTGCACAATCACTACTTTTACCTTTGGTATATTTTGATGCAATTCTTTATTGTACTTGTAACAGAGTATTGCTACACTACTTTTACTTAAGATCTACTTGAAGAATATGTTTCCCATCTCTGAATATTTGTCCCCTAATTTCATTGCTCAAATCTCAGGGGCGCGCATTGGCACGTCTTGCAGAAGCTTCGTGGACGCGCAGGGAGTCTCTGCTCCTTTAAGTGAGAAAATAAACTATCCCCCCCCCCTTCTTCCCCCTTCCTCCCCCCCTCCCTTCACACCCTGGCGGCCTGCAGAGGGAGGAGGAGGAGGAGGAAGCTCGGGAGCTGCGATGGGGATTTGAACGCACCTCCGCGCATGAAGACAGCGGGGTCCGCCTCACTTTGTACCCCGGTTTGGATGATTGGATTCGGCCTGCTGACGGAGCTCGCTTGGGGTTGTTCGGTTGTTTTCTCTGGAGGCTGGGAGCAGTGCAGATCTGCGGGGCTGCTGGAGGCGGAGAGTCACCGTCGGTCGGTTCTGGTGGAGAGACCGGAGGACTCAGCGTGTTTCTGCGTTTCTCTCTTCCACGGGATTAAGTGATTAACGCTCCGGTACCGGGGAGTTGGATGTGTGTTTTGGCCCGAAGGAGACACCTGGAGTCCGGGCGCAGACACTGGGCCGATGGCGCAACGGGTGCGTAAAAAAAATCAACTTTTATTGGAGAGATGATGAGTGTTTTCAGAATCAAAATTATAGAGGGGAAATGTACAGTTTTACAGCAAAGACACACAGCTGATAGAGAAAATAAAACGGTGTCAAAACATTCATTTTGACTTCAGCTGCAAAACTAAATAAACTCAGTTTGGATTTAGGAACCACTTTTCTTTAAATGTACACAAAGCAAACATTATTCACACTACTTAATAAATGAACTCCTATTTGGTATTATTAGCGGGTTTTTTTTTTCAACAACGGGTGCTTAAAAATCAACTTTTATGAGATAGATGATGAGTGTCTTTATTTTTAACTTACTGGTCAATAAACTCAGTTTGTAGAAAACAAGTAACAACTTTTCATCAAATTAACACAAAACTAAGCGAACAATATTCACACTAATTTATGAATGATCTCCTATTTGGTGATATGACTGTTTTATTAAACTACGTTGGTTTTGAGCTTGATGTTTTCCATTTTAATTTCACAAACTAGTAATGATGTGCGTAAAATATTTGAACACTTCATTTAATAGTTTTCTTTTTTAAAACATCTCATTTGTGTTCATAAAAATCCACACAGCACTTATCTAAAACTAAAACTTTTAATGTGTTTAATAAGTATAAAAACAATTGCAATGAAACATTAACGGAGCTTATAAGAAACTATTTGTACGCTAAATAAGATAAATAAATAAATATATGAGCTGCATTTGAAGATTTCTACTAACCTAAACATAGAGTTTAAAGGATCTAATAATTTAAAATGTTATATTAAAGGTTGTTGTAATTTGTGAAAGAAGGTTTTATCATTTCACTGTGAATTTTAGGCCCTTTTTGTTGATTTATGACAAAAAGTGTTCTCAGATAAAACTCATAACTTATATTTGCAAACTTCATTAAACTAGATTTAAGTTGATTGCTTCTGTTTTCCTGCATTTAGAGGATATTTTATTAGCTTTATAAGGTTGTTTAAATATCATTTTGTTAATTTATGACAAAGGTTTTCACCTTTTAGAAAAAAAGTACTAACTTTGCAAACGTTTCTTTATCAGTAAATTAATTGGCGGTTTATACCTCCTGTTTGTATCTGAACTTAAAGGATATTTTATTAGCTTTTTAAAGACATTTAAATATAATTTTGTTGATTTATGACAACATTTTTCAGCTAAAAAGTAGATTTTAATCCTCGAATAAAAAGTACGAACGTTGCTAACGCTTCTTTCTCCCCAAATTAAAATGACGTCCAAGTTTCCTGTTTGTATCTGAAGTTAGAGGGTATTATAAACTGGTTTTATTGTGTGTGTGTGACCGGGTTCAGTCGCTCCGAGGCCGCTCTGCTTCAGCGGCGGAAAACACACACTTTTATTTGTTTGTTTGTTTCACGGCTCGTTAAATCTGTTCAACCGGAACTGATGGAGCTCAACACACAAACACTAAGATACACTTTGCTTAAAAGACTTAAATAATAAACATCTCTTTCTTATATAAGATCGTTTTTATTCTCACTGACGGCCGGTTACCGAGGTCAAAGTTTAAACTGCGTTTCATTGATTTCTGATCGGCGGTCTGTGTGATCCGAGCCCATATAAAGAGACGCTTTAATGAGAGCTTATTCAAACTTTTCCTAACATAACAAACTTTACTTAACTTTATATTTTAAATATCTGACGTATTATATGACTAGTTACAGTGATGACCTGGAGCTGCTCGTTAAATGTTAGTTAGAAAAAGGGAACTAAGAGCAACAATAGAAAATCTTTAAGAAAAAGTAATGGGAAATAATTCCTGTTATTGAAATTAACTTTACGATCCTTTTTTGGCTTTATTGATATTAACACAGTCTGGAAGGCATTCACGTTTAAGTAAACAGAAATATACACATTTTACATATAGAAGTTTCTCTTACTGGAATAAAACTAAACTCTTGTTTTTATTTTGAAATTAAAACCGATTTTTAATTACATTGACTTTTTCCATTGATTAGATATGAGACTAAACACGTTATGCGTTTTTTTTAATTAGTCTTATTTCTAATTAAATTCAATTACATGAATGAGCACATAGAGACACATAAACACGGTGTTTAAAAAAAAAAAGGAAAAAAAAGTTGTTTAACCTTTTAGACCACAGCATTTTTTTTTCAAACTACAATATCTGTGGTTATATCTTGTTAGGAATACATTAACTTAAATAGTTCAGGCATAAACATTTAAGATCAAATCCTGTTTTATTTCTAAAATTACGATGTAATATCCTTGTTTGCTGCAGAGTGAAGAAAATCTAGAAGGGGTGGAAAATATGACTATTATTCAAAAATGAATTGTACAGTGAATAAGGCAGTGGGATATATAAGATTCATTATGTTCAGAGAGTCCTCATTTTAACCTAGTGTATGTATTTACATCAGGTCTTAAAGGTCACCTGTTATGCAAAATCCTCTTCTTCATGTCTTTTCTACATCAACATGTGTCCCCTCTTCTTCATGTCTCTTCTACATCAACATGTGTCCCCTCTTCTTCATGTCTCTTCTACATCAACATGTGTCCCCTCTGTGTGAAGAGACTCTGAAAGTTTTAGGAACAAAGATTCTCTCTCTTTTTGTCCTGATCCATTTATATAAAAAACCTGTCTGAAAATGAGCTGATCAGGTTTTGGCCACTTTATGATGTCATAACGATGTTTTGGCTTGGGTAACCATTAGCCAATCAGCAACCAAGGTAACCCCCCCCCACCTTATCACCTGAATCTCCTCCTAGAGCACCATTGTGTTCTTTTTAACCAAATATCTCTCAGAGGGGCGTGGGGAGGGGCTCCTTATTTTCATCTAAAGTAACAGACAGAGAATCAGCACTTTGAAACAGGGCTGAAACAGAGGGGATTATGGGATGCTGCAATGATCTGTTTGGTGTTTCAGCCAATCAGAGACGGTTTATTTTTTGATGTTGAGGGTAAAGATAGCTTTGAATGTACTGTCATACATTTTTATGATGTCATCTAAAAACATAACTGTTTTCAGTCGTTACACCTTTGATAATATCAGACCAAATAAACAGGGGGTGGACACAATGATATGAACACCGGTGCAGTTTAATCTTAGCCAGTTTAGTTTAGTTCGTCAGAGACGTTTTAATTCCCCGGTGTCTTTAATTTTGTTAATATCTGTGTTTAATGTGTAAAACTGCACAAAGTAGGATCACTGCTCTGCTTCAAGGTGCTTTTATTTTAATCCAGCTCACTAAATGACTTGTTTTATCTTTTTATAGAGACTAAGACAATAATGTGTGACCAAAAATATTATAAGGTCGTGAGAATAGGATTTTTAATCACAGAACGATGCGTTTAAATGTCTCAAAACGTGTTATTTTCCAAAAGCATTACAGTGTTTGTCATATTAGAGAAAGTAAACGGGGGTGGACGAAATAACAGAAACACCTGTTGCCTATTATTGTTTTTTTTCCCGTTGACAGAGGCGTTGACTCTTCTCTCTGGTCTCTCTAAAGTTTTGTTCCATTTGAATATATATAATATTCATTATACTTTTGCATGTTGGAGGTTTGTTTTGTTTTACATAAATGGAAAATCCCCCACCTCTTCCTTACATTTCAGCATCAAAGCACTTTACATAAAACATCAAAAGCATTAAGATAAAGTGCTAAGAGACGCATAATTAAAGGACATTTAAATACTATTTAAAACAGCCATTTTAAAGCCAAGAACATGGAAAAAAACTAAGAGTAAATAAGAATCAATAACTGAAGAGACCAGGTCTTTTTGATTTTACAAAGTAACTCCGTCAGGTTAGTGTTTCTTTTATAAAATCGACTTTGATTTTTGCATCTGTTGAGTTCAGTTTGTCTCATTTTATCGTGCCATAACTCAAGGGGACATTTGAACATAGACGTTAAGATGTAAATCGGGGGTCAGTTGGAGGTCAGAGTAGATATTTACCAAGGTTGGGAAAAAACAAGAAACTATCTCAAGCAATATTTAAGGTAACTGATCAGTACAGGCATGACTCTCAGGTCATTTGTAACACGCATGGTCAGGTTTGTTTCTTCTTTTAGCTAATAATAATGCACATTTATTCTCACATTGCATTTCATGTTTTATTATTGGGCCCTTAACCTTTCCAAAAGTGCTTTAGATTTAGTAGGATTTCTTCGAGCAAGCCTTTTTAAAAACAAA
Organism: Dissostichus eleginoides; assembly: GCA_031216635.1. Classification (NCBI taxonomy): domain Eukaryota; kingdom Metazoa; phylum Chordata; class Actinopteri; order Perciformes; family Nototheniidae; genus Dissostichus; species Dissostichus eleginoides. Next base: position 32,248,029 of record CM062266.1, on the reverse strand, counting down.
TGATGCTTTGTGGACAAAATAATGGAAAACATTTTTTTCTTCCAATTTTGATTGAACATTTCCAAAGACATCAGTAAAAGGCGACTTTACATAATGTTCATATACTGAAATCAAACTGAGGGCCGCACGAACAGAAAACAGAAAGAAGAATAAATGACAAGTGAAAGAAACAAAACGTAAATTAAGGTGCATAGAAATGTGTTAAATGGTTGTTGTTGTTGTGTTGTTGTTGTATTGCAACATTTAATTAATGTATAGTTTTGTGTCATTAAGAAAACCAATAAATACTGGAGACATTTGAATAAAGCGACATTTGTGACAAAATACTTTTGCCAAAATAGTGTCCCCAGGGAAAATGAGACCTACTGTATCATCACACCAAAACATCTTCACCCTGCTTTTAAACACAGTTAGTTTTATCGTTCACATTTATCTGCGTTGCCCTTTCTCTGGGGTCAGCGAACACCTCCTAAAGGTCAAAGGTGACCCCTCTCTTATCTGCGTTTCAGTATGAAGACCTGGCTCACAAACCGATAAATACTGGAGAACTTTTAAGGGAGGGACTATTGTGAATGAAATATTTTAACCAACATAGTGGTGGACACATGTCCCCAGCATCCCAGTGAAAATCACACCTATGCATAGGAGTCATTCATACTGGGAACGCTGGGACATGTCCCTATACTGTTTTCTACTTTTGGAAATGTCCAATTATGTCTCCACCACTTTGCATTAGGATCATTTATTTAAAATGTTCTGAAGTTAGCATGCATGCAGAATTTGTTTGTGTACAAATCTGCGTTTACCCTTTCTTCTGGGTCAGTGAACACCTCCTAAAGGTCAAAGGTCACGCATCTCTTATTCAAGGATTCAAGGCTTTTATTGTCATGTGAACATAGCTACAGTGTACAGGTCACAGGCTCCTCCAACAGTGCAACACAATAAAACAGATAATAGTGCAAGTAAATAAAATAAAATAGAATATGATAGAAATTGTTGAGTACTCTATATACAAGTAATTGGAATATTGATATATATAGGTTGCAAACAGATTAATGTTCTTTCAAAAGCTCAGGTGTTTAACAGTCTTACGTTGACCCTTTCCTCTGGGGTCAGTGAACACATCCTAAAGGTCAAGGTCACACTTCTCTTATCTGTGTTTCAGTATGAAGACCTGGCTCACTACGGGCTGGAGGGGTTGGGTGGGATGTATGGAGACCCTCACCATCATCATCATCACGCCGCTGCCCGCTCACTGCACATGGCCGCCGCGGCCGCTGCTGCTGGTCCGTTCCCCCCCCACCAGTTCTCCCAGTCCACACACACCAGCGGCATGGGGCCCGGGGACGCCGTCAAGAGGGACAAAGACGCCATTTATGGGTAAGATAAATAATAATAATAATAATAATAATTGTATTATTTATTTATTTGTTTATTCCACACAAGGCAGTTATTTTAGAGGTCACCTATTATGCAAAATCCACTTCTTCACGTCTCTTCTACATCAACATGTGTCCCCTCTTCTTCATGTCTCTTCTACATCAACATGTGTCCCCTCTTCTTCATGTCTCTTCTACATCAACATGTGTCCCCTCTGTGTAAAGAGATTCTGAAAGTTTCAGGAACAAAGATTCTCTCTCTTTTTGTCCTGATCCATTTCTATAAAAACCTGTCTGAAAATGAGCTGATCAGATTTTGGCCACTTTATGATGTCATAACGATGTTTTGGCTTGTGTAACCATTAGCCAATCACCAACCAAGGTAACCCCCCCCCCTTATCACCTGAATCTCCTCCTAGAGCACCATTGTGTTCTTTTTAACCAAATCTCTCTCAGAGGGGCGTGGGGAGGGGCTCCTTATTTTCATCTAAAGTAACAGACAGAGAATCAGCACTTTTGAAACAGGGCTGAAACAGAGGGGATTATGGGATGCTGCAATGATCTGTTTGGTGTTTCAGCCAATCAGAGACAGGTTCTGTATATATCTGAGACCTGGAATATATTGATGAAAAACAGTATAATAGGGGACCTTTAAAACAAAACATGTACACTTATACTGGTTGTTTTGTTTTATGGCGCATGGTGGAAAGGAGCAGGGAGAAGAACATCTTATTTGACCTGCCCCTTCTTACAAAAAAAAAAAGAATAATGAAATAAGTATTAAAAAGTAAAATAAAGGCAATATTCTTTCAGTCACAGTTGCTTACAAATACTGAAACATAAAACCAGAACACAATCAAAAGTCAACTTCATGCTGTCTAATTACGCTTTCTTTATACATTTTCTTAAACATAAAAATGTTCTTACAGCCCTTTAAATCACTCGGCAAAGAATTGCACTTCTTTACGCCAAGAGACACACATCTGCTTTAAAGTAGTACGTGCAAACTGATGCTTAAAATGTAAGCATTAATAATAATAATCTTAATTTGTACAGCACCTTTCATACAACAAGTGCAGTCCAAAGTGCTTCACATAGACATTTCACACACAGAATACAGTTACCAGTAAGGTGTGCAAAGCAGGAGTTTGCTTCCTAAAAGGCTAAATTGTACAAAGGTGTTTTGAGGTTTCTTTACATTTTTTCTTTAAGATGGGTTCACTGACGCTGTAAAAAGTACAACAAAAACACACATCATGATGACGCAGCAACTCTTTCAGGAGCGTGAAAACCTTTTTTTCTTTTTCTGGGTTTAGCTTCACGTTTGATTTATCTGTTTGACTTTCAACGGCAAGGCGCTGAGCTTTTCCGTTCCAGACCAACATTATCTGTGTTTGTTTGATGAAGTGCTGCTTGATCACAACGAGGTCAAAACAGAAACATGTGGCTCAACAGATTCAAGGCTTTTACTGTCATGTGCACATAGCTACCTACAGTGTAGATATGTCGATGAAAATCTGAGGTCACAGACTCCTCCAACAGTGCAACACAATTAAACAGATAAAATAGAATAGAAATAGTGCAAGGAGAATCTATATACAACAGTGGCGTACAAAGTATTTTCAGATCCTTAACTTTAGTAAAAGTAGCAACACCTCCATGTTAAAGTCCAATAATCACAATATTACTTCAGTAAAAGTACAAGTCTTGAAATGAGTAGAAGGTATCAAATTAAAAGTTCACAAACTAACAAAAAACAAACGGATAAGGACAAAAAGGCAGGACACTTCTTTCTTGATGTAGTTTCATTCCAGACCGAGCTGAGCCAGACTAACATTATCTGAGTTTGTGAGATGAAGTAACTCTGAGGTCAAAACTGAAAAATGCATCTGAATTGTTGGCGGAAAAAGTGACTTACCTCAATATACTTAAAGGGGACCTATCATGCAAAATGCACTTTTTGATGTCTTTTATACATAAATATGTGTCCCCGGTGTGTCGGGGAACTCACGCAGCGTCAGAAAATAAAACCCTTTCTCTTTTCCTCCGATACCCAAATCTTTTAAAAACGGGGTACAACGAGCTGATACAGATTTGCTGCCGATATTACGTAATTTCGGATGGTGGACCCACAGAAAGATGCTATCAGAAACAATGCCTGACGTGTAATGGACGTAATATGGTCTGTGTTTACATTAGCAAGCCTCGCTAACACTCAGAGCTAACCTGTACTGGAGAGCACATGTGTTTAAAAAGCAGGAAATAAAAAAAGGAACTCACCTTGTGATAAACCCGCAAGAGAAAAATAGTTTGAGCTCCATACTGTTTCAGAAATAATCCTTGATGTGGTTTAGAACAGGATGGCGTTTTATCACAGCAGAATTTAACTTTATCTCCGGTAGCATTCTGATCAGGCATTAGCTCCGCCTCCTCTTTTTTTTTTTTCAAGCTAAGGACCCAAAATCCGCGTTTCTCTCAAGCCCCCAGGAAGTGCGCCGGACTCTGTGCCCGATATTCGTTGTGTCCAAACGGCGGTACTTCAACTTCCGTAGCAGTCCGTGACGTCACCCGGCCCAAAACAACTTTTTCCCATTGACTAACATCGGGAAAGAGACGTCTGTAAATCAGTGGATAATTTTTTTTAAACTACCCAGTATGAACTATTTTATAGCCCTTATTAGAATCATTCGGTCCTTAAAGTTAAGAGTGGGCGCTCGGGGGCGGGCTTAAAGGGCGCATGCTCTGTGAGCTTACATACGGGTTCTTCTGTTCTGACAGCCAGGCATGATGGGTAATCTGCGACGTTTCGCTCTCTCAAAAGTTGGGCCATTTTGTCCTCATGCGCCAATGAGCAGCTCTCATAGGAAAGAACGAGACCCCGCCTCCCACGCTGTATCCAGTTCTTATTATACATCCATGGTTTCTCTAAACAGGGCTGGAATAGAGGGATATGAGGGATGTCTAAAATGCATGATCTGTTTGTATTTTGAGAAAAACACATCATAGACATGTTTTTATATATATTTTATATATCTGAGACCCATAATATATGCCTAAAAATAGCATGATAGGTGACCTTTAAGTGAAAGTAGCAACATCTCAGTCTAAAACTCAAGCAAAGTCTTGAAACTGAGTATGACATGCGTACAAATATATGAAAACTACTTATGTAGTATGAGCAGCAAAAGGAAGAGAACTCGTGATGCAGAAAAATAACTCCTGTCAAAAATGACATTTATGGGTACGCTGAGTTCACTGACTCTGTGAAAAGTACAACAAAAACACACCACTGATGACAAAAGCTTCTTTCAGGACAGTTTCTTCCTCTGTAAAAACTTGTTCTGTGTTAGGGTTAAGGTCAGGTCTGATTTATCTGTTTGACTTCTCTCTGTCGGGACTTTTCCATTCCAGGCCGAGCTGAGCCAGGCCAGCTTTATCTGTGAGTTAGTTTGATGAAGTGAAGGCTGCTAGATCACAAGGAGGTCAAAACTGAAAAATGTGTCTCAAAAGTGAAGGAAACAGTCTTTTCAGCTCCTTGACTTTAAGAAAAGTAGCCACACATCCATGTTGAAGTCCTGCAATCACAATATGTGTTTGGTAATAGTCAAAATCTTGTATTTAAGTAAGAGCAGCAAGTATCAAAATCAAAAGGACACATTATTCATGGATGATGAGTTCACTGACACTGTAAAAAGCACAACAAAAACACACCCCTAATGAGGACAGAAAGCTCTCTGAGGACAGTTTTCTTCTTCTGTGAAAACGTTTTCTTTCTTCTTTTAGTTTTCTTTTAGATTCATTTGTTTGAGAACTGAGCGTTTCCTTTCCAGACCTCCTTGATTGCAAGGAGGTCAAAACAGAAACATGTGAAAGTCCTGCAATCAAAAGTATTAACGATGGGTACTTGTATGACAGTCTGAGCTGATCCCTCTTCCTCTTCCTCCTCTTCCTCTCTCTCCTGCAGGCATCCTTTATTCCCTCTCCTCGCACTGATTTTTGAAAAATGTGAATTGGCGACGAACACGCCGAGAGAGAGCGGCGTGGCCGGAGGAGACGTCTGCTCCTCGGACTCCTTCAACGAGGACATCGCCGTCTTCTCCAAACAGGTACAGGAACACGCTCTTCATCCATGTGCTGGAGATCATAAAGAACAGATCTGCGCGTGTTTTCGGCTGAACCCATATTTATCCCACTTTTTGTGCATTGTCTGTTTATTTGTCTGGAAGAAGGCAAGGCAAGTTTATTTATATAGCACCTTTCAACAAAAGGCAATTCAAAGTGCTTTACTTAAAGCGTTAAGATATAGTGCAACAGAATCATAAAGAAGAATAGTTTACTTAAAAAAGGGGAAATCAAAAGTCCTGCAATAACAGTAGGTTTTTTCAGCTAAATGTGCTTTAAAGTTCTTAAAGTATACTCTCTGTGCACAATACAGAATTAGAATATTATGATCAATGCACTAATGTGAGAGCAGCATTTTAAAGTTATCCATGTTTAAAATGGATTGGCTTTAACTTCAGTCTTGTAGCTATTAAGTGCATATTTAGGACTTTATAGCATGTACCCATTTAAAGGTCCCATGTCATGCTTTTCCGGTTATTACCCGTCCCCTTGTGTGTTAAGAAGCTTTTTATGCATGTAAACGGTCTGCAGAGTCACAAACCCTCAAAGTACACCCTGTAGCGAGTAAAACTCTAACACAGAAAATACCTGTCTGTGCTGCCCCAGAACGCCTCGTTGGAGATTTCTCATTTTCTTCCTGGGTACAGTGACGTAACGTAACGTCCGCGGAGCCGTTACGTTTTGACCAATCCGCGCACTTCCTCACACACACACACACACACGGCGCGACGTTGCGAGGCTCGCTGCTGCCAGGAGCGGGACACTGTGAGCAGCTGGCTCACTGGTGTGGGGTCGGCGAGACAGTGAGAACCGCGGAACTCAGCCTGAGCACACACACAAACTCCCAGCCAGGGTGTGTGTGTGTGTTTCGGGCTGGGTTTCGTTGTGTCTCGCTGTCTCGCAGACGGCCACTGGGCTCACAGGGAGGGGGGGGCAGGAGCTCCAACAAGCCGTTTAGGACAGAGAGTGAATACACATACAATACAGAGATGCTGTATGAGAAACCAATGTGAGTTTGGAAAATTGCACAATGTAAATCTATTCTAGTAGACCTCAACAATGGAATCATGATCAGTAGAAATGGCCATGACATGGGACCTTTAAAGTCAGCATGACCCATTAACAAGTTGTTTAAAACTGCAATTATCATGCAACTAAAATACCCTCCAGTATCCTCCGCTACTATTTTGTTGTTGTTGTTTACCTTGTTTTTCTCACCTTGGCAACTATCCGGTCCCAGCTGTGTGCGTCACTCTTTAGTGTCCCCTGGTTACCGTTGTGTTTTGAGCTTCATGCTGTGTTTCGTTTCTGCAGCACTTTTAGTAAACATATGAAATGTTTTGTCAAGTTTGTGAATGTTTTCTAATGCTGCGTATGTGTTGTGAAGTTTGTGAAGATGTTTCTTCATTTGAATGTTGCATTGTTTTTATAAAATGTGCGGTGCGTTGCTCCTGATGGAAATGTGTTATGCTGTTGTAGAGTGTTTGCACCTGTCGGCCACCGTAGAACAGACACATACATTTGACCTCATTGTCAGAAAGACATGCAAGCCTTGATGACAAGAACTAATATGATTATAGGCTTATTATTCTAATGGATTGGAAACATGGAAAGCGGTTCAGCTGAAATCAAAAGTTATCCAACATTGAGCTAAAATGTGGTGATATGTTAGCATCCTGCAGCTCATGATATCTGCTAGATGACAGGGTTGGTTATTTCAGATGGAAAATTGAACTGCAGCTCCTCAAACTAACTATGAAACTTATTGTTAATTCTGAATGTTTAATTGTAAATCCTCCAGGGATAGTAAATCTGCTAGGTTTCTTTTATTTGACTAGAAACTCAAATCAACAGGGCAGTGGGCTGTGTTGTTTACTAATCATAATATATATTTGTTCTGTGTCTAGTTACGAGCAGAGAGGCCTTTATTTTCAGCAAACCCAGAGCTGGATAATTTGGTGAGTGACTTCACTGTCAAGAGTTTAAATATTTAAATTCAAAGTGTTTATTTTTGTCTCATTTGTTCATTATTATCACTTATTTGTTTGTTGTTTTTTCTGTAGATGGTCCAGTCGATACAAGTGCTTCGCTTCCACCTCCTGGAGCTCGAGAAGGTCAGACTCGTCTCAGTGACCTTTAAATGTATATTTTAATAAACACTCAAGAACAATGTCGAACGCTGGAATTTACTTAAGCAAATCAGAGTATATGACACAAAGTGTACAAATATCCCAATGTTGACCTATCATTTTAAAAAGTATTGTCTGAGTTGAGATTGTTTTTTATTCTTAAAGGTCACCGATTAAGCAAAATCCACTTCTTCATGTCTCTTCTACATCAACATGTGTCCCCTCTGTGTAAAGAGGTTCTGAAAGTTTCAGGAACAAAATTCTCTCTCTTTTTGTCCTGATCCATTTATATAAAAACCTACCTGAAAATGAGCTGATCAGATTTTGGCCACTTTATGATGTCATAACGATGTGTTGTCTTGTGTAACCATTAGCCAATCACCAACCAAGGTAACCCCCCCCCCCCCCTTATCACCTGGATCTCCTCCTAGAGCACCATTGTGTTCTTTTTCACCAAATATCTCTCAGAGGGGCGTGGGGAGGGGCTCCTTATTTTTCATCTAAAGTAACAGACAGAGAATCAGCACTTTGGAAACAGGGCTGAAACAGAGGGGATTATGGGATGCTGCAATGATCTGTTTGGTGTTTGGAGCCAATCAGAGACATGTTCTGTATATATCTGAGACATATAATATATTGATGAAAAACAGTATAATAGGGGACCTTTAATATCTTTCTTAATTTCCAGGTCCATGAGCTGTGTGATAACTTCTGCCATCGGTACATCAGCTGTCTGAAAGGGAAGATGCCGATCGATCTGGTGATGGACGACAAAGACGGAAACAAGTCGGACAGCGAGGACTTCCTCCGGTCGTCGGGGAACAACATGGATCAGGTGAGGCACTCCCTGGGAACTCACAGACATAATAATAATAAACTTTATTTATATAGCACCTTTCATGCTTGACGCAGCCCAAAGTGCTTTACAGAGTATGACAGGAAATCAAAATAACAAATGAGGAACATAATTAAAATATGTAAAAACAATAAAACATTAAAACAAGATCAGTGATACTACTAAAAATGATAAGCCAAATTAAAAAGATAGGTCTTTAATTTACTTTAAATAATTCCATTTGAGGTTGCCGTTCTAAGATCAAATGGGATTTTCCAGTTTTCTTGTAATGCACTCTAGGTACTTTTAAAAGTGAAACATTGGAGGAGCTGAGTGTCCTTGCAGGTTGATAAAATGAGAGACAGTCACTTACATATGTTGGGGCAAGGTTATGTAAAGCCTGTAAATCATTAAACGCACTTTAAAATCAATCCTGAAGGACACCGGTAACAAGCAGTGATTCCAGCACAGGCGAAATGTGCTCTCTTTTGTGTCTGGAGACATTTATTCTCCCTCTGACGGCCACAGTGTCAGGGCAGAATAAGAAAGAGCAGATACACAGATCACTTTTATCCAGGAAATAAGTCATATATCCAATTTTTTTTTAAAGAGTTACAGGTGTTTGGTTTGTGACTAATGCATAAAAGTAAAAAAAACTATCCAATTTGTGTAGGTACACATTCAAGTGTAAAGGTTTTATTAGGGAAGTTCAGTTAAACAATTTTGATGCAATGTTTTATTGTTACTTAATTAAACTTTACAGCCAATCTGTATAACTTCCATAGTTTCAACAGTAACGACTTAAACGGCAACTTATATTCTTTGGTACAATAGTGATGAAATGATGTGCGCAAAAAAACTAAACAACACATTTTTTGTCAAAGTATATTACTCCAATTCTGGCTTAAATCTTAGCAGCTCTGCAGGGTTTGTTAAACAAAACCCAAATGTTTAAATCCTCCCAAAACGGTTTTGAATGTCCCTGCGTTCATTCATCCAACCACAGATCACACATTGATCCTTTCTCTTTTCTTCTCTTGGCCGATAATGATAAAGGCTTTCCTCTTTTTTCCCAGAGAGACAGAAACTAAAGAGTCGTGTCGTGACGCTCTCAGCAGCCACTTGTCAGCCTTTAACCCTTTAAACACCGCAGTGTGAACTCCTGCAGCTCAGTGTCGGGTGACCGGCTTCATGTTCACGTTGCCTCTGGTCCTAATGTGTTAATCTCCATCTTTGTCACTGAGTGGGTGTTTGCACCAATCACCTGTCAATCAAAGACACTGGGTGCCACAAGGGTGCTTTTTAAAATAGTCAGAAACTAATGAAATCATGCTCTTTTTACTGCACTGTTATTACAGTTTTATTATTATTGTGCTGCTGTGTTTATTGTATTCTTGTAACTCTGGCACAACAATTTCCTTCGGGATAAATAAAGTCCTATCTTATCATATGATGATTTACATAAAACACTTTGCAAAGAAGTTCAGTAGATAAATGTTAAATCTATTTACATTGTTGTGACTTTCAAACTATTGTAGTTTTTTAGGTGTCCCTTTTAAATAACAATAATAAAAACAAACACTCACATTTTTGTCTTATAGTATTTGCCTTCCTACCTCTCTTTGTCTCAACCATTTATTATGTGATTGAAAACCAACACCATCAAACACAAGCTTTTAATCAGTGGCTCATTATCTGATCTGTGTCTCGTTGGTTTTCCTCTCTGCAGATTTCATGGAGCAAAGATCAGGATGACGCAGCATCGATCCGTTCGGCCGGGACGCCGGGACCGTCCAGCGGAGGACACACGTCTCACAGCGGAGACAACAGCAGCGACCACGGTGAGACAATACTACATGTATACACAGAGATGGCAAAGTACACACATCCTTTACTCAAGTAGAAGTACAGATACTCGTGTTTAAAAATACTCTGGTAAAAGTAGAAGTACTGACTAAACTGCTTTACTCAAGTAAAAGTAAAGAGGGCTTTGAAATGTACTTAAGTAAAGAGTACCCATAACTACCAGCTGTTTTAAAGAGTACCTGACCTCCCTTTATATTAATAGAACAATAATGTCATTGTTAGCTAATGAATGTTTCCATGCTGAACAACGGCAACATGACAACGTTTTCATTGGTCCCTCTTCTTTAGAGAAGACCAGGAAATGATGGATACACGGATCGTGTTCAAATCAATAGGCACGCAATGACTCTAAATAATAATGATCACGCCACCAAACACACATTCAAACTAAAGGAACCAGCCTGTTTGGAAAATGTAAGAAGTAGAAAGTTCAGGTATTTGTGTTCAAAATGTAAGAAGTCAAAGTAAAAAGTCGTCAGAAAAATAAGTAGTGGAGTAAAGTACTGATAGCAGAGAAATGTATTTAAGTACAGTAACTAAGTATTTGTACTCCACTACTTCCCACCTCTGCGTATACATCCCTTAATATATCTTCTGCGTGTTTTACAAATGTGTATGAACTCTATGAATGCCAGTGGGGGAGGAGGCTATATTCAGATCCTTTCATTTAGGTAATTCTAAAGTTAATCTCTAAAAAGTCAAATTTTCATGAGTTTGTCAGAAGAACATCCATGTTTTCAGCTCTGTGACGATGCATTTTCCAGCTGATCCAAGAGGGTTTTTAAAGACTTTATTCAGCTTAAGAAGTAGGAGAGTTTGTTCTTCAGCTTTTCAGAAACATTGATGAATAAAACATGTGGGAATAAATGGTTTATGCTGGACAGGAAGGGGAGAGACCTGTAAGCTGAAAAGTTGTCAGAGAAATGTAAAAAATACAGTACTAAGTTCCTCGAATTTGTACAGTACTATTAGGTGTGTGTGTGTGTGTGTGTGTGTGTGAGGAGTTTATGAAGGGTGGCAGAGGTTTTCCGACTTGTTGGACTTGACGGTGGAGGAAAAGAGGTTTGAGTTAGAGAGTGATGAAGGCTGACAGACGACCTGAGCAACGAGAGGAGCTGAAAGAAAGAGAGCTTTATGTCCCAGAACACACACACACACACACACGCACACACACACACACACACACACACACACACACACACAGGAATAGAAATAACACATCATGCAGAGCACACACGTGTACTAACAGAATTCGTACGTTCACATTTGAAACTGTTTAAACACACAGAGAGTATATACACTCAAACAAACGGACTCTAAAACACAAATATACTGTACATGTAGAAATACACACTAAACTTCCACAAAGTGTTTCCATTAGCTTTAAATTGATTCTTTGTGACTGTCTGCACATTGCAGCATGGAGACGTTAGTGCTTTTATTTAAATATGGTTCAAAAGAAACCGAATTGATTTGCTGTATGGGACGAAGTTTAAGTTAAAACAACGAACCGTATTCAGACTAAAGCTGCAGCAATTCATAAAACATCATCAAGTTATATTTCATGCAAAAATTGCAGAAAATGCTATTTTTAGACACTCAATTATATAGTTTTCTTTCTTTTCTGTGAATATTCATTCATCAAGACATTTAAACTAGACATTGGGAAACTAGGATTGGCATGTTTCTATTTCTTTCTGACATTTAATAGACCAAAAAATGAATCTTATATAGCCTGAAGATTAATCGATTTAAACTAACTGTTAGCTGCAGCTCCTATTCATACCAATAAAAGTGAAGAATAAGAGTCGTCAGAAGACTTAACATTTAAATGTTCCTCCCTTTTGTTTAGTAATTTGATTTCAGACGCATTCCAAATTAGAGATTATTTGATTATTCTTTTAAATGTGAATATTTGCACATCATCTTGTTTCAAATGACTGTAAACTTAATGTTGATATTTCAATATACCAAGTTGTTTGACGTTTTACAGACAACAATCAATTTCCTCATTAATTAGGAAAAGTGGTTGGCAACTTTATTGAAACAAAACAATGATGACATCCACTTTACTCATTAGCTTCGCCACATACACACACATAAAGGATAAGGATGTAAGAACTGAAACTTATTTTGGTATAGTAAACACGCACACACTAAATGCAGTCACCCTTTAAAACACACACACACACACACACACACACACAGCGGGTGCAGCAGTTCTGGCTTCATGCATCTGTGAGCGCGCCAACCGAAACAAGCCCTGCTGTTTTCTATCTGCTGCACACTTTTACACGTTTACACCACTGAGTGGGGACCACCAACACGTTCACCTGCTAGTCTGACCTCTAAAATAAGCTGCGTTTCATTAAATAAAACATTTGATAATGAAGTATTTACAATCCAAACATATACTAGCCTTAATAGTGTGATAAACCTTGGCTCTTTGCTTTTTTCTTTTTTTAAGCTTCAGCCAGAAAAGCTTTTTTCCTCCTCTCTTTCATCTGCCTTTCTGGAAATGTTCCTGGTGTTTTATGCATTTTCTCTGATTAATGAATCCTTACTGCTGTTCTGGACAATAACATCTGAACACATTTCAAATCAAAGACTGTAGTTATTTTGTGAACTTTCAACAACTCTCTGGAGGTTTTGACAGCATGCCAGTGGTGCTCATGGGATCTGTAGTTGTTCAATTCTAATATAATCGTTGTTTTAAGCAACAATGACGCCAGGGACATTAAAGGAGCCTTTAAACTCATTTTCAGGTCGATATTAGTATTTAGTGTCTCTACTGTGACATGTCTCCATGCTTTAATGTTCAACAAGCTCTTTATTTTTCTCATACTGCCTGTGCTGCTCTGATTGGCTCTGTTGTGATTGGTCAACAGCTTAGAGATGTCCTGCCCCTTAGCCTTCCCCAGGAAAGGGAACACCTCAAAAAGCATAATAGGGCCCCTTTAAAATGGACCATCATAATCTCATGTTGCTTGTTGGATACAGAGCTGTGGTTACTTGTGTCTGGAATAATGAAAACTACATTGGATCAATTCAAGCTCCACATTTTTTGTTTTTTGTCTATTACACTAAAGACAAACTGTCACACCTTCATTTGGAAACGCATCTACCATGAGCCAGAGCTCAAGCTGCTTCAGCTCGCTCTCTGTTGGCTGATTTTAAGCTTCAGTTTACACGCAGCCAGCTCCCCGTGTTGACCTCCGCGATGAAGCCAAATGTTGTTAATAAGAGATTTCTTTGACGTTACTGAAAAACCTCAGTTCAGCGGGACTTCAAATGACATCTGCTGACTCAGAAGCCTCGGCCAAACTCCACAGCGTGTTTGGCCGGGGCTTGGTGTTAATTTGCCGTCCCGTAGAACATAAACAGAGAAACATGTCATCAGCATATAACACCGTAACACTGTCACTTTGAGTGGGACTTCTATATTGCTGAATGCGCACTGAAGAGAGAGAGAAATGCACTTCAGTGTCAGGTCAAATGAGGGAGATTAAAATTCAAAATGTGACCTCTAGCGTCAATTTTGGACGTAGAAACGGATGCTAAAGGGAATGTAATCCGTACACAACGTCCCTGATACTTCCATAACTGCTGCTATGGACGTATAGGAGATGTGGCAATTTCCCTCTTGTAACATGCATAGTGTGTGTGAGAGAAACACAGGGATTTTAGCCTTTGCAGACCATTTACATGCACAAAAACCTGTGTAACTACAGGAGAGGGAGAAACCCCAAAAAGCATAATAGGGTCTCTTTAATGTTTGTTCTCTGGTCATTCAACCCTACGATACGATAACACTTTATTGGTCAGATCAAGTCTGAAATGTGACTTGCATCACAGCAGCTCCATGTGTAACATCAACAGACAAATATCAAGACACAATACATGAAAAACAAACATTTAACATCACAATCACTGAGAGAAACCTTTTTCAATGACCCTTTAGCGTGCATTTTATTGTCATATCAACATGTTTCTGACAGCTTTTATTATAATCAGTCAAGAGTAACACCATTTTTGCATTATTGTTTATGTTTTTGGCTTTAGGGTTAGATTTCTTGATGCAATAATTGGAAATGGGTAAAAGAAAGGGATGGTAATAAAACTATACTATAATGACTTTATCGGGGGAAAGGCAGAGCAGTAAGCTTTTAAATGACTAGCAATGTCTTCTCCAAGATGGTGCTTGGGTCTTTTATCTCTCCGCCAATGGGTATACACATTAAGGAATTTCCAGGATGTAAAAATACAGCTGGTTGATAGGAAGAGGTTCATGATGAGAAAATGCAGCTTCAGCATCATGCACAAGTGTCTTAAACTGGCACAGTACATTCCTTACTTTCTTCTACTCTGCAGACTTTGTTATATTCCACCAAAATATGGTTGAATGCACTTTAAACAACCTAATAAAAAAACTCAAAGTTGGCCAAGAAAATCAAATGTGAAGTACAGTTGTTCTGTCTGCAAACCCGAGGAGTCGCTCTGCTCTGCACATGTGAGATAAAGTCAAAAACACACATAAAGCAGACCATCGCTATACTTTAAGAACTGTTTGTGCAAAACTTTATTATCCGTGGTCCGTTGGAAGATCGCTCGCTGGAGAGAAATGGAGACGAAGAGAGTCTTTATTTTCCAGTTTGGACCATTTCTCTTCAGCTGGCGTCAGCGGGAGGGTCCGATGAATAAAAGCCAATCCAACGCTTCAATAAACGTGACCTCAGCGTGAGGTTACACCTGGAATAAAAACACTGAGACGGACGACTGGGATGAAAATGAAAGTATCCTGCTGAGAGATTTGAAAGACTCAAAGGAGGCTGCACTGGCTCTAAATACACTTCATGGTCCAAAGTATGTGGACACTGGAACATTTCAGCAATACATGCAGGGTTGGGGCTAGAAAACATATCCAACAGGTGCAAAAGATTAAAGCAGGGGGGCACGAGAGCTCTGTTTCAACATTGGGCTCGAGAGAAGAGTCATTTTCTTGCAATAAAATATATTTTTGACACAACGTTTCTGTTCTTAGACCTTCGGGATGGACACATAGGGAGGGAGAACATTTTAAAGAGTGGCTGTACGGGAGTTATTGGTGCTTGGTGTATTATGCAACATTGTTCTCTGAAAATATTAACATAATAGGTGATGTGAACAAGCAGTGATGCAAATAATAATAATACATTTGATTTATAAAGTTGCTTTTCAAGGCTCTCAAGGTCGCCGTATAAATATATAACAACTTAGATTAAAATTCCTGCAATATTTTAATGGAAATGTAACTAATGTAAAAGTGACATCTATGAGAATACTTGAGATCATTCTTAGACGTGCATCTCATTTCTTCTCTACTCCTCATTTTCCACACACGTCTGATCCTGCAGCAGTTTTTTCCGATATTTCGCTCAGACTAAATCCATCTTATCTTCCTTCTTTTCATCGCCGACAAACGTCTTTCTCTCCTTCAGTTCACAGGTTGTTATGAAGCTGAGTTGTCACAAACCATTAGCAGGTTGTGTCGTACCTCTATCAGCTCTCTGAGGATCGAGAGGAGAGAGAAGGAGTGTGTGTGGAGTGTGTGTGGAGTGTGTGTGGAGTGTAAATCAGCCTCAGGGAGCTTGCGGTTCCTCCTAATGAGGCTGAGAGCTTGTTTATGGAGTTACGCATCATTTTTATGATTATTTCCACCTTCTCAGGCTCTGTGTTGCTGTGTTTCGGGCGCAGGGAGGCCCGGTCCTCCGCTGACTCGGGGACGTCGCCCTAACCTTGGCCCGGCACTGTTAAAAACACTGAGGAGAAAATGAGCCTCATTAAACAGGCAGAGAAAGTGCAGTAAAAACACCGGGCATTAGCTTTTTTTTAGTGTTTTTTTAGATGAAATGCAGCATTAAGTGCCACCATCCAAAAACTGAGGGGGGATGGAGGGGGGGCACAGAGAGGATTACGAAGCAGGGTAAACCCAGACTGCACTCATCAAGTGGGGAAATCTGTGCAGGGAAAGGACACGAGTAAAAGCATGTGTGAGGCGCCTCAGAAAAGTGCTGAGGCTCCGTGTACACGAGTGCTAATGGTAGCTAGCTTGCTGCGTAACATCGCGCTACAATCACAGGAACATACAGTCAGTAAACTGAAACATACCAAGAGCATTTAGCTAATGTGCTCTAGGTTGTGATTAGTAATTTAGTTTTTCCTCTGTGTATGTAAGTGTAAGCAAAAGCCTTTAAAATGATGTCTTTAAGCCAAACGAGGAACTTTTCTTTGCCTTTTCTAGAGAAAATCACATAAGCTTTCTCTATAAAACTGTTACGTTGCTCTTTGAAGCCACATTATGCAGGACAAACAAACATGTCTGTATATGCAGAGCACCTTCTACTCTTCTGCCTGTATTTTGTGTTATTCTCACTTTGCTGCGTACAGGACGTTTCAGGACTTCAACATTAAGAAAAACACTACAATAAGGTGCAAGATCCTTAGCGCCAATTCATGGAAAGATACGGAAATTGCGTACACAGCGCCAGAAAAATTCCAATTATATAGCGGTAAATCCTTTATATGGTCTTTGGGTTCATCTAGGTTTGGCACCTGCTGGTAAACACCATAAACCTTGTTGAGCTGGTGAGGAAGCGCTGACGTTGAATGTTGTTTTTACAAACCACAACCGATATATCCTGAGCACTTTGCCTTTGAAATGCTGGTTAATGACATTTAGGTCCGGGCTAAATTGTTGACGTTGGTCACATGTGTACCAGCCAGTTAAAAAATGTTGATGTCTTGTTGAGAACATACAATTAAATCTCTCTCTCCTTCTCTATGTGTGGTTTAGGTGACTGCCTGGATAACGGCATGGCTTCTCCGAGCACGGGGGACGACGACGACCCCGACAGAGAACGAATGCACAACAAAAAGAGAGGCATCTTCCCCAAAGTGGCAACAAACATCCTGAGATCCTGGCTGTTTCAGCACCTGACGGTAAGACCTGCTTCTTTCTCCCTCGCTGGGTTTGGCATTTACTTACTCAAGTCAAGATGTGTGTGTGAAAGGCTTGATGCAATGTCCTGTTCTGTTATATATAGTACCATCAAAGATCTTAGTGTGGATATGAAGACATGACTCTCTCCTAGTTGAGTACTGTGGACATGTAGGCCACTGTTTCTGGAGTTTATGGAAGTCACAAAGAAGTCATTTATCCTTTTATAAATAACAACAAAGCGACTTCTTTTGTTGGGACTCTACTGAATGACTCGGGGTGGGAATCACACGTTTCATCCCAGTAGGATTAAACAAGTCTTTAGAAAATGATATATCACAAAGTCTACAGCAATGGGATTTCGATTTAAATCAATTCAGGCGCTGTGATCAATATGAGACGATATGATAAGCCCATTTAACATCAGTAACATTTGTATCAGCGCACGAAAAGATAATACAATATGATTAGACATTTTTAATACTGGACTCTATGGGAGGGAGTTGCATATGGACAAAAATGATGAAAAGGCGTGCCATGGGAATTTCAAAATAAAGGCCTACCTTCAAGATGAGATAGATACACTAGATAGCTTATATGTAACGATGTTATCACTTTGAATCA
Organism: Dissostichus eleginoides; assembly: GCA_031216635.1. Lineage (NCBI taxonomy): Eukaryota > Metazoa > Chordata > Actinopteri > Perciformes > Nototheniidae > Dissostichus > Dissostichus eleginoides. The sequence continues at coordinate 32,230,098 of CM062266.1, read as the reverse complement.
ATGATATTTTAACGTGGATAATTTCTTATTTATTGATCCATATTGACGGATTGTTAAACCCCTATTACGCACATGTTGAAAATGCAACTTCACTACTTTTATTTTGAAGAGACTTGAGCATGCTGTGTGTTGAATTTGAGTTAGCTTTATGCTAACTCTTCATTCAGTATGCATCGGTACTTTATTATGCTGGGTTATAACCAAGCTAGCCCCTTCAGTAGACTAAACAACAGTTGCTTTACTTAGCATCGTGAGTGCTAACAGAAATGATATCATATATTTGGTTCATTTGTGCTGAACATAATTTGAGACTTAATGAACATATACACAAATAGCAGATCACTGAGTTATTAAAAAAAGTCAAATTGCAATAATTTTTTCTTTTTTAAATCATTAAATATAGGTAATTGCTCGTGGAAGACATAATGAACGTTCACGAATATTACTTTAAAGCTGTGTCAAAGTCGGATTGCAAATAAGTTATTTAGTCATCAGTTATTAATTATTTCACATAAAAGTGTTTGGTACATTTGAGCTTAAATTAAATAACAGATAATTGCACTTCAGAATAATAATAATAATAATCTTTATTTGTATAGCACCTTTCATACAATGAGTGCAGGTCCAGGTGCTTCACATAGACATTTCACAGACAATGTATATCACACAGCGTTAGCAGTAAAAGACATCAAAACAAACTCAAAACAGCAGACATAATGAACAATAATGGACATGTTCAATCAGCATAACTGTGTGTGAATGGTTGTTGAAAAGCTCCCAGGTTGAGTCTGGCTCTACAGTCTCTCTAATAAACACTTAATCAGCTCTCCTGGCTGTTTTTGGAGTTTTGAACCCGCGACCTTCCACTTCTGAGCCGACGTTTCGGTCCACTTTGAAGTCTCGTTGACCTTCTCACCGTCCCACCTGCTCACAACCTGAGGACAGGGGTCATGACCTTTGACCTCTGCTGCCAGCCAGGTATTTCACCTGTGGGCTTTTCTTCAGAGGCGTCCTGACAGAGGAAAGGCAGAATTCTGACTTATGACTGAAAGGAATGTCATTTAACAATTTCTGTCTATTTGAACGTCAGGGTTCAGTGGACAAACACCACGTAACAATGGCCACCGGTGTCTCATGTTTAGATTGATGGATATTCTTTCAGAAGAACATGTAAAGTCCCGCCTAATCATTCTCTAAAAGTGACCTTCTGAACTTGTCTTCATCAGCGGGTATGCATGCTTGAACACATGTATACAAGGTTTTTAATGACGCATTACAGGAAGAGGCAAGTGCTAACAGGTGTAGCTGAGATGAATAAAAGAAAGGAGTAACACAATGAGTTATTTACTCGGCGTGCTCATGAACTCTGCAGCAGCATAACGCCCAGAATCAATCAATGCTAAAACGTCCAACTGTAGAATAACAAAACTATAAAACTGATTGGCCAGTGAGCTTTCTTTTTTGTCAGTTCAAACAATGAAAGTTATAACTTTTTTAACCTTTTAATACCCAGAAGTATTCAAGATTGAACTGAGTGTAAGAGACCCTGTTGCTCTTTGACTGTTTTTACTTTTCTCTTTTCATTTTGCTTTGCTCGGGGCGTCAATCCTTAGAAAACATTTGTCTTATTTGTGGCAGTATTCAGTCGTTCAGATTCTTGGCTTTGTACCACATTGTTTAATTTGAAATCCAGAGGAAATACCAGTTACTTCTTAATTTGGTTGTAGTGTCTCTACTTTAAAGAGTTCTCTCCTGCTGATGTTCAGGTGTATATCAGTATGGAGTGTCTCTACTTTAAAGAGTCCTCTCCTGCTGATGTTCAGGTGTATATCAGTATGTAGTGTCTCTACATTAAAGAGTCCTCTCCTGCTGATGTTCAGGTGTATATCAGTATGTAGTGTCTCTACTTTAAAGAGTCCTCTCCTGCTGATGTTCAGGTGTATATCAGTATGTAGTGTCTCTACCTTTAAAGAGTCCTCTCCTGCTGATGTTCAGGTGTATATCAGTATCTAGTGTCTCTACCTTAAAGAGTCCTCTCCTGCTGATGTTCAGGTGTATATCAGTATGTAGTGTCTCTACTTTAAAGAGTCCTCTCCTGCTGATGTTCAGGTTCATATCAGTATGTAGTGTTTGTACTTTAAAGAGTCCTCTCCTGCTGATGTTCAGGTGTATATCAGTATGTAGTGTCTCTACTTTAAAGAGTCCTCTCCTGCTGATGTTCAGGTGTATATCAGTATGTAGTGTCTCTACTTTAAAGAGTCCTCTCCTGCTGATGTTCAGGTGTATATCAGTATGTAGTGTCTCTACTTTAAAGAGTCCTCTCCTGCTGATGTTCAGGTGTATATCAGTATGTAGTGCCTCTACTGGGACATGTCTCCATGCTTTAATGTTCAAAAAGCTCTTTATTTTTCTCATACTGCCTGTGCTGCAGCACCTTTTTTCACCCTCTGTCTGAAACCAGAGCCCATCTGCTCTGATTGGTTAGCTGGTCGGCTCTGTTGTGATTGGTCAACCGCTAAGAGATGTCCCGCCCCTTAGCCTATCATGTTTTTTTTTTTTTTTTTTAAACATTGTCTTTATTGATATTTTCAGCCTATCATGTATAATATGTTGGAGCGCTAGCCAATAGAAGAACATGTTACATCGTGATGTCACTATGTTCAGGAAGTAATCAAAGCACTACAATAGTGGAACTTTGGGATGTTAGCCTTTGCAGACCATTTACATGCACACAAACCATACAACACACTACAGGAAAGGGAAAAACCCCAAGAAAGAAAATAGGGCCTCTTTAATGTGATTGGGCTGTACGTCTTGCTCTTGTCATTGGCTCGTACTTTGTCTGACAGCAGGGAAAAACAGCCAGTTGAGTTAGCACATCTTCCACTGATACTTTGGTGAATTACCGTTTTAATTAGACCAAGCGAGAAATGCAAGGCAAGGCAAGTTGATTTATATAGCACCTTTCAACACAAGGCAATTCAAAGTGCTCTACAAAATTGGAAGACATTAAGAGCATTAAGAATTGGTGCAGCAGAAAAAATGAAAATGTAAATAACTAAGACGAGATCCGTGATTTTTACTTAGTAGAATGAGACACAATCACGCTCAATTTCAACTCCTTCGGTTACTGGTGTTTCTGTGAAAGCTCAGCTCGGCCTTGGGTTAAGACAGGGTGTGTCTGAAGGATTAAATCAAAAGTTTTTCCCACAAAGCTTTATATTAATATGTCTGTGAATCAGCGAGATACATAAATCAAATTCCAATCTTTCTAATAGTGCGAACCTCTGAAGGGAAATATTATTTTTTACGATTGTGCGGCTGAAATGAAGCGTCCAGTTAAAGTGGAAGAACCAGCAATGGCTGACTCATAGTTTTGGCTGAGGCCAGCAGAAATACCTCCTCCCCGCTTTCCTCCAAACATGGAGAGGCTAAATCTGTCTCTGCTCGTCGGGGGTCGAGACGCTGCCAGGACAGAGAGTCCTGCAGCAGATGGGAGGGGGAGGAACTGTACCTGAGGAAGGAGGGAAGGAGGGAAGGAGGGAAGGAGGTGAAGGTTGTGTGAAGGGCAGCAGCAGTACACTCAACGCAGGAATAAAAAACACACAGTGGAGAAAATAATGAAGCAGTATATTGTTACAGGAAGTGTATTTTGTAAATTGTGTAATTTTTTAATTCTTTTGATCTTTAATATTTTTTTATGCATGCTTCTTAGTTAACATTAAGCTGTCTTTGGCTCTTTTCTGCTGTAACGAATGTAAATGTCCTCTCTGTGGGACGAAATAAAGAAAAACATTTCCAGATACTCAAGTGGAAATTCACTGCATAGAAAAACATGCATTTTCAGTTCATTGCATCGACTTTAAGTGAGAAAATATCTCTGCACTCCTTAAGTGTAAATTGAATACGAGTGTATGAAGGAAGGTGTAAAAGCAACATGTGGATATTGTCTGATCCAGAACAAGTAATAATAAGTAATAATAACTTAAAATAACTTTTTTTTAAATGATTACTTATAATCTTGCGGCATTTTTAAATCCTTATGTCTCAGGCCTTGCAGCAGCATTGCCAGCCTGTGTGTGTGTGTGTGTGTGTGTGTGTGTGTGTGTGTGTGTGTGTCTGTGTGTGTGTTCTGGCTTCATGGCTTACTCCCCCTGAAGTCGTCCACAAACTCCAGCAGCCTCCTCTGAGCCACAGCTCATAAAAGCCGAGCCACAAACCGACGTGCTGGTTACACCAGACACACACACTCACATACACACGCCACACACACACACACACACACACACACCGTATACACACACACACACCGTCACACACACACACACACCGTATACACACACACACACACACACCGTCACACCGTCACACACCGTACACACACACACACACACCGTACACACACACACACACACACACACACCGTATACACACACACACACCGTCACACCGTCACACACTGTACACACACACACACACGAACAAACCGTATACACACACACTCACACCGCCACACACCGTACACACACACACACACACACACACACACACACACACACACCGTCACACACCGTACACACACACCCTTGCGTTTTTACGTTTTTATTTCGTGTGAAGGTGCAGAAACCAACAGAGGCGTCCTCCCTGTTAGTGTAATTAGTGTGTAATCTACCTCCCTGTCGCTCACAGATGTTATTTGCCTCCTTAAATGACTTCTCGACAAACCCGAGCACAAACAGGTGGTGGAAGCTTTGTGTACGCTTCCATTTGTTTACAGTCACCCAACTCATTAAAGAGCTGCTTTGGCTTACAAATTACACATGTGACTCCATCAAAACAGCTGGAAAGACTTTGCACGTCCACGAGCGGGCAGAATATTTGCACACGAAAAAACTCCAGTTTCGGTGTGAAGAGACGGGAGAAAACGACTGCAGTATATAACAGTGTGTTTAACGCAGGAATAAGGAAAATAATGAAGCAATTAAGATCTCCAGATATTAAAATGTATATTTACTGCAAAGACTAATACATGAAACTGGAAAACATGCGGCTGTGGTTTGTTTTTTTAATTTGACAACTAATTGAATTAATAAAATATCTCTTTAATATAAGTGAATTAACTACTTGACATCATTTTGCTCAAACTGGTTTATTTATACAATTAAATACAAGTTATTAATTAATTTATGTGGTTACATATTATGATTAATTTGGCTAATATTATGCCTACTCAATGGGCATTATAAAAACTACTTATTTATACAGTAAATGATCCAATAAGAGTTAAAAAAAATAATATATGACTGTCATTAAAACCTTGAAAACTAACACATTGAAACCAAGGAAAAGTATGAATTTCTTCTAATAAAATATATAATATGTTGCACCGTCAAAAGGCTGGGAAAGGAAAATAATTTCACGATAAATTGAAATCATTTGACGTAAAAAAGCACTTCAACAACATCCAATTAACAGCTACCTGAAAACCCATCTGCTTCGACTGTACCGTGGCAATTAAATACAAATAATACAAAATAAAAGCACTTTAAAAGGTTAATTTAGGCCTTGAAACTAATAACAAGCACATACAACCGTCTGCCTCGCTTGAAGTGGATATATCAGCTCTCACTTTGTTGTTCAGAGTTTGAATCGTTATGGTTTTTGTTAAAAACATAACAGAATTACAATAAAAACCGTCCGGCCAAACTTCAAAGTGAGCGCCACAATTACAGAGAAGGACTTAAGTCTGAGAAATGGGCCTCCCGAGCCGTGGTTGGACAGATGAGTTAGCAGGAAGCCCTGGCGCTGACCCTGCTCCCCCCCCCCTCAGGGGTCAGAGGTCACCGGGACACCTCCATCCATCCATCAGCAGCTGTTTACAGCCTCAGATGCAGATGTGGGTGACGGCGAGGCCACGGCGACCCGCAGGCAGCAACACGTGGAGAGATAAACCAAACCTCCAGAAAACCAGAGATGGCAAACGTACTCACATCCTTTACTCAAGTAGAAGTACAGATACTCGTGTTTAAAAGTACTCTGGTAAAAGTAGAAGTACTGACTAAACTTCTTTCCTCAAGTAAAAGTAAAGAAGTATGGGCTTTGAAATGTACTTAAGTAAAAAGTACCCATAACTACCATCTGTTTTAAAGAGTACCTGACCTCCCTTTATATTAATAGAACAATAATGTCATTGTTAGCTAATGAATGTTTCCATGCTGAACAACGGCAACATGACAACGTTTTCATTGGTCCCTCTTCTTTAGAGAAGACCAGGAAATGATGGATACACGGATCGTGTTCAAATCAATAGGCACGCAATGACTCTAAATAATAATGATCACGCCACCAAACACACATTCAAACTAAAGGAACCAGCCTGTTTGGAAAATGTAAGAAGTAGAAAGTACAGGTATTTGTGTTCAAAATGTAAGAAGTCAAAGTAAAAAGTCGTCAGAAAAATAAGTAGTGGAGTAAAGTACTGATACCAGAAAAATGTACTTAAGTACAGTAACGAAGTATTTGTACTTCACTACTTCCCACCTCTGCAAAACACCCTCCACCAGTTACACCTCCTCACCAGAGTCATGCCTGTGAAACACCACCAATGGGAAATACATGATCATATTACTTAGAAAGTGTGTTTTCATCCAACAATTTGGATGCAAATGCCAAAAATTCTATTATTTTCATGCACATTTTCAATTTGCTCAATTAGAAAAAACAGCAGGAAGCTTTTGTAAAAAATATTGCCTGAAAGTACTTACCTCCATGTATTGTACAGCTCAAAATGCACCCCAGGGAGAGAGGAAGTGCAGCATGCATCAAGCTGTCATGGGATGTATATTGAAAGCTAACTTGTGTGAACTTTGAAAAGCAAATAGGTGCTGACGGCTCAAAAATAGCCATCTTCACAGTTCTGACTTTTAAGAAAACGTATAGAAAGTTCGTATAGCCTAGACCGCAAACATAAAATACTCTTCACCAGAGGCTTAAGAGTGAGGTCAATGAAACAAATAACAGCAGTCAATGGTACAAATACGCTTCTTGACTTAACTTCCAGTCTCAAGTAGCTCACATGCTTACTAGCAGTTAGCAAACTAGCCAGCCTGAGGAGATTTTAGATCATGATCGAGACTGAAAAGCAAAAACCTTTTCCTGGCTGCTTATTATTTGGGTGTTACGATGCTGCTTGTGTTGCAACTGCTCGCATGTAAAAAACAAAACGTGTTGCATGTGTTAGAAACTCAGAATATCTACCTTCATTTCATCAACATAAAGCTAGTTTTGGATTTAAGGCCCTTCCAGAAAAGTCTTTTATTTCCAGCTACTGTATGTTCAGGGAATGTGTTGTACCGGATTTATTTTCTGGGACAATTTGTGCCAAAAACAAACTTGTCTCAGTGACAAAAGGGTTTCTAAAGCTAATACATCTACATTTTTTAAGAATGCAGTTTCCCCTAAATGATATTTTTAACTTTGCACCGAGATAAAAGGTGTTATTGAGTATTTAAATCAAATCAGCCTGAATGTTTTTTCCTTTAAAGTGTAATAAATAATATGAATCAGTTGAATTTTAATCTCCCTGAAACAACTAATCGTCTTAAAAATACAGAAAAATCTTGCAACAAAGATTCAATCCAACTAGGTCGGACGTCGTTATTTTTAACTTTCCCGTGAACCAAATCTCTACCTTTTTTTAAGATAAAAAGTCCAACAATCAGGACTGCAGTTCGTCTAATCTGAGCCTCTAGCTCTCTGTGTTTGGTTAAAAAAGAAAGGCCTCTGTGATCAGACGTCCATTTCCCCGCGGTGTGAGGAGGGCTGTTCACCCTGCAGTGAAAACATCATCCATTACCTCTGTGACAGCCCCCCCCCCCTGGCTCTCTGTGGGGGTCGCCTTTATTGACCTCTCAACCCCCCAAAAACACTCACACACACATACACTCACACAAAAAATGTCCAGCATGTGGTCCCATACATCATGGAGCGGCCTTTCTTCCCTGACAGCGTAAATGAGCGTCCGTCAGATAATGAAGCGAGGAGGCGAGGCCAATCAGACGGCAGATGGGGGGAAAGATTTCGAGCTGTCGGTGTGACCCCGGGAAAACATTTTGAGGGGAAAAAGACACAATTCAAACCCACCTTTAATATCAGAGTTTAATAAGATGTTATTTTCCACGTTCTCCTTCAATTATCTGCAACAGTTTTCCCGTGAATACCTTTTTTCTGATCATTTCTTTCCTTTAATATTCATCAATTAAACTAAATTGTACCATAGTAAAAGAGGTCGACAACTCTAGACTAGTGCTGACATGTTTGTTACACACACTTGCACACACACACTCTCTCTTTCTCACACACACACACACACACACACACACACACACACACACACACACTCTAAATGAGTAGTAATTACAGCCTCTTAACAGGTTTACTGGGACACTAAACAACAACACCTCCCCGACAACACAGCGTGAAATAGTGTGTGTCTGAAGGTGTGTAACATGCTTTAAGAGTCCGTGTGTGTGTGTGTGTGTGTGTGTGTGTGTGTGTGTGTGTGTGTGTGTGTGTGTGTGTGTGTGTGTGTGTGTGTGTGTGTGTGTGTGTGTGTGTGTGTGTGTGTGTGTGTGTGTGTGTGTGTGTGTGTGTGTGTGTGTGTGTGTTCAGATCTACCAGTCAGCCTTACTTGCTTAATGTAATGTAAAATTGCAAATGATTGGGAAGCTGCAGATATTTCTACAAAACATTGATAAAGAACAAACACTTCTGTAAAACCCTGGGTTGTGTTTTTTTAATAACATTTGCTATTATGATGCTCTATTTTAATTTGTCAAAGAGTTCAAGTTGTACTGCCCTCTTTGGTTGAACAAGTTTCCCCACTGACAACAGGCGGTGATCACCAGTGTGTGTTTTGTTGCTTCTGTAACCACACCTAGCAGTAGCCTGATGTCTGTCCAAATGTATCACGCATTTATACTGAATATTAAGAAATGGACAAAGAAAATGGAAATCCATTCACCACTGTAATGGGATTAGTGGGAGATGGTTCATTGAGAAAAGCAGGCAATTCTCCAGTAGAGGAAACCCACCAGATCTTTGTAAAAAATGAGTTCAGAAGCTGTAGGGGACGTTGCTACATTTCATTTCCATTCCATTGCAACAAGGAGAGTACATTAAACCATGAGTGTTGGCAATAACAAGATTTAGTTTTTGTCAAAATAATGATGGTTACGGAAAATGCTTATTGGTAAAATTAAGTGTTGCTTATTTGGCTGAAATTAGAAATCTGTATACGCCTAAATGTAACTATGCCCTCAAGTTAATGCTCTTTATTATTATTCAATTCAATTCATGGCTTTATTGTCATTTGCACATTAGCTACAGTGTAGATATGGCAGTGAAAACTTAGGTCACAGGCATATTCAGTGTTTCCCATTCATTGATTTATTTGACCGCCACAGTTAAATGTCGTCCGCCACAAATGGATCTCATAAAAAAATAAAAATATTAATAATTTATTTTTGTTTTTTTTAATAATGAAAAAAAAAAAAATGTGGTGGTCTAATGGATAGTGAGGTGGGCTGATGGTCGGAAGGTGGGGGGGGGGGGTGCGGTGCCCCCACAAATAGAATCAAATTCTGTGGGAAACACTGATATTAGTATTGATATAATTGTTTATTGACAGGCAGTACGAAGAGCATAGGAAACAGGTGGAAATTAGAGATAAAAGCAAGTCCTGCAACAGAAAGTTAAGAGACATTTTGAAAAATATTATGTCACATATGCGTTTTGGAAACTAAACAAGCTGTACCGGTCTGTGCAGGAAATATTTGTCATTCCTGCACGTTATTGAGTTGAGATATAGCTTCACAACGACACTAAAAGTAAACTGACTGCAGACCAGCCGCTGAACTCCTTGCTAAATGGATTATAATTTGATAATGAGCAGGAGGCTCCAGATTAAAACCCTGAGTGGAAACTCTGAATTTAGACTGGGAGGTGAACCGAGCTCCATGTGCTTTAACTCTCGCCTCATCTGGTGGAGGGAAGACTGTGTGGTTTTAAACATTGAGGTTGATTTTGTGCTTCATGTGACGGGTGTGATGAGCTGCCGCTGCTGGGAGATTTTAAGGGACTTGATGAAGAGGAAGAGCAGAAGGATGATCCTGACGCGGGATGTCGCAAGAACCTTTGCCAAAAATTATGAAGAAGTGACATTTCTCTGTACTGTAGCAGCGTGGGTCTAATTGTACAGGGATGATAGAAAATGTGTGTTAACTTGCTATTCGTGCATCTAGGGGCAGCCGTCTTTTTTCCTGATTAAGCTAAATTGTGAGCTGTTAGCCGTCAGAGAATAGAGGAACCATATTTGTATAGGCCAAACAGGAAGTTAGCGTCGTCATTGCTCCATGTACAAGAAGAGATTTGCCATTGGATTTCGGAAAATATTGCAACTCTGTGACAAACATACGTCGAGGATACTTCCTTGTTGTGTTCAGCAGGATAATCACCACCTTTTATGATTGTCATAGTAATATTAAAAAGCTAACGTTAGCTTATAAAGGAATTATAGCACGGTCACATGACTTCACGTCACCACCGCTAAGCTAAAGACGGCTAATGTTGGGCGTGATGACGTTTAGTCGACTCATTTAGACACTTGTTAGCAACCACCGTTTTAATAACACGTTGAAGCTTCAGACGTTCACCAGTGGGGTGTTTACTCACGTATTTTATGTTGTCGAACAAATTGTGAAAATCTCTGAAGCTTGAGTTAACAACAGACCTTATTTCAAGCTTCTAGCTCGTCAAAGAAACTCGGACTTTGTTTTTTACTCTGTTCTTATTTTACAATTACACACCTAGGCCCAAAACACACACACACACACACACACACACACACACACACCACACACACACACACACACACACACACAGACTCTCGGGACGATGCTGTGCAGCCATAGGTCTGTTCTGATCCTCTCTACTGTACTGAAACAAGCCTGAACGACCCCCCCAACACACACACACACACACACACACACACACACACACACACACACACACACACTAATGAAGAGGTGGCGCAGCTAAAGAGACATCCTTTCTCCTGAACCAGCGTGTGTTGCCCATTTAACCGTTTGTTTTATATTTATCTCCAAACTGTTTCACTTTCTTTGTCTCGCCTTGTTTCCGAGGAGAACGTCAGTTAACAATTAAAGCTCCGCCCTGGAGAAAACTGAGACTCAGAGGCTGAAAATGTGATGAAACAACCCCTGTGATTATCGCTCATTGTGGCTAATTAGATGCACATTAGGCCAATTACCTGCTATCAGATCACAGGGAACGGGCTGCAGTTTTGGCAGAGGGATGATGGTTAGGGTGGAGGAAAGAAGACTTCAAAGACTTTCTCTCCTCACCACAAACTGAGTGCTGGATGTTCTGGTGTCGGCCCGCGGCTGTTTAAACTGGCTGACTTAAAATCAAAAAGCTTCTTGTAAAAGAGGAGATGATGAATGGTGGAGGAATCCCTCTGTGTGCCGATTATATCTCGGCTATATGTCGGCTTGGCTACAGTGAAAACAAAACATTATTATTATTGTCCAAACTCTGGTTTCACTTCGTCAACTCAGCCTGTCGTTACTTCAGACCTGCACTCATTTTATTGTTTTCTACCATTTTTTTTATCAACCTCAGCACTCATTCATTACATTCGTTTCATTATTAACTGTACGTTGGCTCATCCTTGCATTTTCGGTAATTAAAACGTGTGCCAAAAATGTTTGACATTCTTGCAATTAAGACACTTTTGGAAATTAAGATTAATTGAATGACATTACATTTAGCTGATGCTTTTATCCAAAGATACTTACAATAAGTGCAATAAACCATAAAGATTCAAACTAAGGACAACAAGAACAGTGCTGACATATTTATTTCAAACAAGCAATATCAATGGTGCATAAGTAAAACTCTAAAGTGCGTTTTTTGGGGGATTATTCTGCAAGGTTTAAGTGAAACAGATGTGTCTTCAGTTTGCGACGGTAGATATGTAGACTCTCAGCTGTCCTGATATCAGTGGGAAGCTCCTTCCTCCATTTGGGAGCCACGATAGCAAAAAGGCGGGCTTTATTGAGGTGTACCTGGTTTAAAATCCTAACAAACAACACAGTGAGTTGTAACCCTCCTATTGTCTTCGTTTCCCCCCCCCTTACTTTGGAGTTCGTGCTCAAATTTGACCGGTCCTGTTTTAACTGCTATTACATTAACACAAAAACCATTAATCATCACCAAATTTCATTGAACACCCTTTCAAACTGTAAATATTGTATCAGACGACTGGTATACATGAAAAACTGCAGTAAATATACAAAGAATAGACACTGAACATGTATTGCGTGTGCCAGGTGTGATCCATGTGGGGGGATGGGCACATAAGAGCGGGAAATGTATCAAATTGTTCTGTGTGTGTGTGTGTGTTTGTTTGTGTGTGCCAAGTGTGATTCACATGGGGGGATTGGGCACATAAGGGGGGGGGGGACATCGAGAGTATGTGTGTGTGTGTGTGTGTGTGTGTGTGTGGGTGGGTGTTTGTGTGTGTGTTTTTCTGATCCGGATGGTTACTAATTCACTTTCTTCATGGCGGTCATGTTTGACCGGGAACACCATGGGTGTTACAAAGTTGACTAAATCATCCAAAATTCAATGAAAGTGGTGATCAGCAATTTGATATGTTCAAATGTCTGCTGTGAAGGATATCATAAAGCCTTAATGCAATCGAATGTAAAACAAAAAAGTTATGATTGATGAAAGTAGTAAATCGGTCAGATTTGACCCGAAGACAACAGGAGGGTTAAAAGAGTTTACGTGAGACAAAGCGAAAATATAATCCTCAATATCCCCAGAAGTCCAGTAGTCTGAATTCCCTCAAAGTTGGATTGCACAGGAACCAGGCATCCTGGAACCAATTGTAATTAATTTAACAAGTCTTTATTGTTTTGTTTAGTCAAGATTAAGGCTGAAAATAAAAGGACTGAATTCTACTTCAGGCCTGGACCATTTGACAATTTAAGGGACATTTTCAATTTGAAGTGCACGATATTTAGGAAACATTTCTGAAATGTAAAACGTTTCTCAAAATGAAAGTCATGAGCAGCTTCCCTTATACTTTCTGTTCATAAGTTATTCCTCAAAGATTTTGTTGGCCAGTCGCTTTTGGAAGCTCTTCTCTGTTCTTTGTTCAACAATTTGGTTTAAAAACAAGAGAAAATAAATGCGACAAGTACTCTTAAAAAAAATAACAAACTACAAGCCTCTTTTAAATAAAGTGGTTCCCGCATTAGGCCACATCCAAACGGTAGGAAATGAAAACATATCTTGGAGCATCTCCACTTATACTTTTATTTGGTTGCACGTGTGTCCGCCATGTGGCCTGTTTTCTTCTGGATGCTTCCCTCTGTTCTTTGTCCAATAATTTGGTTTAAAACAAGAGACAATTGCGACAAGTACTCTTAAAAAACTACAAGTCTCTTTTTAAATAAAGTGTTTCCCGCATTAGGCCCATTTTTCCATCCAAAATGTCGGAAGTCTCCCAAAGTGAAAACTCATCTTGGAGCATCTCCCCTTATACTTCCTGTTCTTAAGTTATTCCTTAGATATTTGGTCACACGTGTGTCCGCCATGTGGCCTGTTTTCTTCTGGATGCTCCCCTCTGTTCTTTGGGTTTTATGGCTCTGAACTTTAGCAGCGCTGCGTGTTACATCAGAGTGGAAATAGCTCCTGAAAGTGTTTCTATCTGGGTCAGGGACGGGCAGCGGAGGATCTGCAGCAGCTGCTTTCAGTCAGTTTCAGATGAAGAAACTCTCGCTGCTGTCAGCTGTTGCACTTAAAAATTATTTATTGTTCACAGCTTTACTTGAACTTTCCTTTTTCTCCCCTCCAGTACCATGTTGTTTAGCTGATACCAGAACTGAAAGATGTCTTCCAAGGCCTTTTAATGTTCAAATGTGTTGGGCAGTTCTAGCGCTTTTGCACCTGTCAGCCACCGTACGTAACCAATGCCCCACTTTACACTAATTAAGTGTAATTCATTAAATTAAATCGTCTAATATATTGCAATAAAAAAGCCATCGTTAATTTCTTTGGCCACGATAAATGAGCTGTGAAAGTCAAATACAAGGACAATCCTACTCGCGAGCGTTAAAAGATATACAGTCTAAACACACACAGAAAACATAACATTTGAGAGCCGCACGCACGCACGCACGCACGCACGCACGCACGCACGCACGCACGCACGCACGCACGCACGCACGCACGCACGCACGCACGCACGCACACACCACACACACACACACACACACACACACACAGACTCTAGGGACGATGCTGTGCAGCCATAGGTCTGTTCTGATCCTCTCTACTGTACTGAAACAAGCTTGGACGACCCACCCAACACACACACACACGCACACGCACACACACACACACACTCTAATTAACAGGGCTCTCTCCACTTGGCTTCCCTCTCTAATTGGCTCACCATTTCTTCCCATTAATTATGCTCCATTTCATATCCCCTTAATGAGTCTAACCCCGCCTCCCTTCTTTAACGCTAATTAGCAGCTTTGAGGCTCTCACTCTTTGAGGAAGAAGAAGATGAAGAGGAAGAAGAAGCCTTGTGATGTTTTACAGTGTGTTTTATGTCTGTGTTTTGTCCCTCTGCAGCACCCTTACCCGTCGGAGGAGCAGAAGAAGCAGCTGGCTCTGGACACCGGCCTCACCAACCTGCAGGTCAACAACTGGTGAGTTTTTGTCAACAACACACTCTTTGGCCCTACACACACACACACACACACACACACACACACACACACACACACACACACACACACACACACACACACACACACACACACACACACTCCAGAGGCAGCAGCATAATGATTTGAGTTCATTCCTGTGGGGTTGCCTTGTCTCCAAATATCCCCCAATTACAGTTTCAGAGGGGGAGGCGGTTAATTGGAGAGTTAATTGGAGCTTGGAGAGGGGAGGTAGAGACCTGTAGGAGGAGTGTTTTCTGTTCAGTGATACACAAATGAAGACGTTGCTAAGTTTCACTGTTGGGGATTCAACCATAACACAGTGTAAGCATTCAGTTAAATTCACCGGGGTTCATTTAGTATGTTTTTGCCTATTTTTGCAATATCTCTAGCCTGCATTCTAGTTTTTTTCCTACACTTTTTACCCAAACAGTGGTGGATTGTAACTTAGTACATGTGCTCAAGTCAGTACTCAAGTATAAATTAAATTGAGTCGTACTTTACTTGAGTATTATATCCACTACATTTGTCTGACTCGATGTAGAAACGATGACAATCCCACACTGTTGCTTGGATCAAATAACTCCCTTAAAATGCAGATGTGATAGTTGCTTCTAATCATCTCATAGGTCAGTCTCAGGGTTGTAGAGAATAAACAGAAAAGCAAAGTTTAAACTTCATGTTTAGTTGTAAATAAGAGTCAAATATGAATTCAGACTCTGATGGGACACTTGGTAAATAATCCTAAAGTGATGAACTCAAGTTGTTTTCTTAATCCTCTGAAGCCGTTATGTCAGTCAGTCTCACTCCCTACTTTTGTTGTTGTTGTTGTTGTTGTTGTTGTTAAGCCTCTGGAGCTGTGTGCAGTGTTTTCCTGATGCTGCAGAATCAGAAGGAGACACCGTCATGTCCTTTTATAATGTATGTCTCCTCTCCTTGGGTTCATTTGCTTGACTTTAGTTCCTGTTCTACAGTCTTCTTCTTTCCTATTTTTGTTTCCTTACTTCTCCTGTTGTTTCCTTCTTTCCTCTCCTCTTGTTTCCTTACTTCTCTTGTTGCTTCCTTTTATCCTCTCCTTTCTTGTTTCCTCATTTCACCTGAGATGTCTTTTTCTTCCTCTCCTATTTTGTTTCCTTTCCTCTCTTATTTCCTCAAATTTCCCGACGTGTCCTTTCTTCCTATCCTCTCTTGTTTCCTCACCTCACCTGTTGTGTCCTTGCTTCATCTCATCTCTTATATCCTATTATCTCCTCTCCTTCTTTATATTTTCTCTGCATCGTTTCCTCTTTACCCTCCCGTCCTCTTCATCACACATTTTCTATAACCTCTTTTACTCTTCCTCGTCTTTGTATCCAAACACATCAAACTGATTTTTTGCGGTTTACAATCATCACGGAAAACAAAACCTACGTACAAAAACACACATGTTCATTTCATCATCTTATTATTATTTATCGTAACTATTGGTCAAACTATCCGATCGGCTTTCGCGTCGCTTCACTTCTTATTTTAAGTATTTGCTGGTTAATGAGACGGAGGCGTGTGTGTAGTGGAGGCAGTTGGTGTAAATGGCATTTTCATGGCAAACAGCTGGATTGGTTTATTTAAACACACGTTGTTGAGGGTGGGGAGGGGGGGGGGCGGGGTGTGTACTGACCTGAGAATGACACCGAGGTGGGCGGGGCTTACTGACTGTTTTACAAGCAGTGTGTTGAAGTGTGTGTGTGTGTGTTTGGTGATTGTGGTTGTGTAGCTGCTTTGTTTAAAACCTCAGTGGAGGCGTCCGACTGTACAGAAAGGAGAAAACACCCCCCAAACTCTTCCTCCTCCTCATCCTCAAAAACTGGGGGAGGGCTGGAGGCGGCAGGCGCAGAAATTCACTTCTGTTTTTTATGTAGAAATACTAGATGTGAGGTTGTTGCTTTGCAGCCTCACTGACACCTGACGGTTCAACCAGTGAAAGCAACTCATTTTCATCTTTAAAACTATTTTTTCCAGCAGCCAAAAACAGGACAAGTCCAAGGATCTGTTTTTACTTTCTCCTCTTGTGCCACTTTCTGTTATTTCTTTTTGTGCAGCAGCTGTAGATCTAAATCAGGCACCAGACTGAAAACACTATTTTGGAGAAAAGAAAGATTTGATTCAAACAGTTTGCCCCCATCAAAATTCATGATCCATGATCCAATAATCCAACATGAGAACATTTCTGAATCAATTAAGTATCAAGAGTTTCTAGAGGGAGTAAAGTATTTGAGAAAATCGTAAAAAGAATCCAGAGGGGTGTATTTCAATGTATTTTGTCTGAGTCTAATGTCCAAAGATGATAACAATATAAAAGCAGGAAAGATACCTATTTCAGAGGCTTGAACATTTTTTTAGCTACAGTATTTTCGCATTGAGAATCACTTCAACAATTAATACAATTATCAAACTTGATGGTGATTATTTTAGTAAATCTACAAATTGCTGCATATCTTGTAAAAAGTGAATTCAGGGACGAAGCTCCATCGATATCCGACAAGAAACCCCCCAAAATGAACTAAAAGTAGCGACACAGTTTAGCTTCCTGTTGGAGTCAAAGCAGATCCTCCTCTACTCAAAAAAAAAAAAAGAAACTCTGTATCTCCCCCTCCTCCTCCCTCCTCCCCTCCTCCCCCCTCCTCCTCCCCCTCCTCCTCCCCCTCCTCCTGCTTGCCCCTTTTTTTTTTCACTCCCTGAAAAGGCTGCCGTGCTTTTGTTTTGCTGAAAAGGAAACAGGGTCGTCCCCCACTTTTCTTTTCTTTTCTTTTTTACCCCCTTCTCCTCCCTCTTTTTCCCAACAAGTTGAAATGGACCCGAGGAAGAGGAGGGTGAGGAAGAGGAGGGCTAAATGTAGTTTAAGTTTATGATTCTTATCCAAACCACTAGCTAATAAAACAGTTTAGCTTTACTAAACCTGAATTTAAGCCAACAGCAATCTAAGTTTTAGATTTTTACTTATTAAACCCACGTTTAAGCTTACTGTAACCAAAGTGGTGCTGATAGGAGGAGGGTGAGGAAGAGGAGGAGGAGGAGGAGGAGTAGTAGGAGGAGGAGGAGGAGGAGGAGGGTGAGGGTTGAGGAGGTGGTTGTAGGGGACATAAATCAAGTGGGGAACCACAGCTTTCACTCCGGGGTGGGTCAGGAGGGGTCGACAGGCTTTGAGCTGAGGAAGACCAGAGCAGAGGGGGGGGCGGGGGGGTCACAGAAGGTGCCAGGTCAGAGGTCACACATACCAGGATGATGGCTTTCAAGAGTGTACTTAGAAAGGGACATGTATGAATGCACGCCTGCAGCCTCTCTGCCTCTCTGCCTCTGTTTCAGTGCACTTCTGTGTGTGCAGCGCTACCTGTGGAAAAAATGAATCGTTCTGAAATGTGACTCAGTTTGCCCGTTGCCTTGTTGGTTACAACAATAGCTTTTCATTGTTTAGCAGATGGCCGAGCTGTGACAAATGTCTTCATTTGTTTGAACTGCATATAGGTGTAAATCAGGACTTGAATCAATGGGATTTAACTGATCATTTAGCTAGCATGACACTACTTCTGAACTGAACAACTATCTAATAAAAAAATCATTTTAGGTACTAAGTCTGACTTTTAGCTTCCAGTCATTTAGGTTTATGCTTTTTAAGTGAACCACTAGCTTATACAAAAACGTTTGACCTATTAAATCCACGTTTTAGCTACTTAACGAGACTTGGTTACGATCAAAAAACAAATTAAAGTTTATGCATCTTAACCAAACCACAGCTCATAGAAACATTTAAGCTACTGAACCTGACTTTTCGCTTATGTTGTAATACCAAGGAGCCAGGATTATACAAATATCAGACACATATAAACTGCTTTTCCAGTTGCATCAGATGCCGTTTTGTCATAACAAAATCATCCAAATGTAGTTTAGATTTATGATTCTTATCCAAACCACTAGATAATAAAACAGTTTAGCTTTACTGAACCTGACTTTAAGTCAACAGCAATCTAAGTTTATGCTTATTAACTGAATCACTAGCTAATAAAAAAACTTTTTTTTCCTATTCAACCCACGCCTAAGCTTCCTGAAACCACCAAACTGGGTGCTGAATGGAAACCAAACTGATGCAAAACCATTGGTTTCCTGCGCTTCGAGCTATTATATATAAACAATTATGACATTTTTAATGCAATACGGCAGTCCTCTGCAATCCACGGCTCATTATGGACATTTCTTTTTAAACTTGAGAAGCTTTACAGACAGAACATTGAAACAGCTTCACCCCATTCCTAAACGTTCTATGTGTTTCTCTTCTTCTGTTCCTCAGGTTCATCAACGCCCGGCGGCGGATCGTTCAGCCAATGATCGACCAGTCAAATAGAGCAGGTACATTTAACAGATTTAAATATTCTATATTAACTTATTGGCCTGATACCTAGCTTTTTTAAACTTTACTTTTGCGATAAAATCTCATATTCTGGGACAGTGGGAATTGTTTCAATAATACTTTGTTTTAATTGATTTGAGCAATTGAGATATGAGAGGTTTGATATTTGAGATCTGGAAAAACAACAATATATAATACTGTAAATGCTGTGATTGAAGAGGCTTTGCATGTTGATTAAGTCTCATAGAATCCTAGCTGACTATTCAAACATGAATACGGGTTTATCCAGATCTCTGAAACCAGGATATGATGCAGTCATTTACACATCTAATATACTCTCGACACCCAGTCATCACTTGAGAACTAAGTGCATGTAAACACACTTCTGCATCCTTAATGTGCCAATCTAAAATACTCTTAATACCTAGTCATAACTTGAGTCCTAACTGCATGTAAACACACTTCTGCAGCCTTCATTTGCAAACCTGAAATACTCCCAATCCCTTGATCATATCTTGAATACAAAGTGCATGTAAACAACTCCTGCATCCTGAATTTGCAAACCTAAGATACTCCAAACACATAATCAAAACTTGAA
Organism: Dissostichus eleginoides; assembly: GCA_031216635.1. Taxonomy (NCBI): domain Eukaryota; kingdom Metazoa; phylum Chordata; class Actinopteri; order Perciformes; family Nototheniidae; genus Dissostichus; species Dissostichus eleginoides. The sequence continues at coordinate 32,210,294 of CM062266.1, read as the reverse complement.
TACTATAACTGCATGTAAACACACTTCTGTTGCTTGAACTTGCAAACCTGAAATACTCCCAATCACTCGATCATATCTTGAAAACAAAATGCATTTAAACACACTCCTGACTCCTCAATTGCAAAACAGGATACTCAAAACACCTGATCATAATGTGCATGTAAACACACTCCTGCATCCTGAATTTGCAAACCTAAAATACTCCCAATCACTCCATCATATCTTGAATACAAAATGCTTGTAAACACAATCCTGCATCCTCAATTGACTACATTAAGATACTATTAACACCTAGTCATATCTTGAATACAAAATGCCTATCGTGTTTACAGGCATTTTGTATTAAAGATATGACATAGTAACCTTAATTTGCAAATCTAAGATACTCCAATAACTTGATTATATCTTTAAGACAACATGCATGTAAACACACTCCTGCAGCTTGATTTTGATCAGATAAACAAAGTGAAAAAGCCTCCACGGTGAACCCCCCCCCCCCTCTCTCTGTGTCTTTTGCTCTCTTGGCTCCTCTCCTGGTGAGTTAAAGCGAACAGAGAAGCTTAAACTCCAGGATTGAACGGCCTCTAAACCCCAGCAGGATTACCTCCAGACAAAGACGCTAATCGCTTCGACTGACCACTCCATTGAACATTTTAACCTGGGATTAAAACAAATATGAGCCTGGCTAAAGTACCGCTAGCCTTTTGGCCCCTGAGCTTTGTTAGCATTTACCCCGGTGCTGACTTCCACACAAAGGCATCTTTACACGGCTGAACGACGGCGAAGAGAAACTGTTAAAGACTCCGAGTCCTGGGAATGTGACACAGTGTACTTTTAAAAACATCCCTCACTTCCTCTCAAGATGAAACTTCATCCAGATAATTTTCCCCATGAGGATGAACAGATTTTATTTCAAGTTATCTCATTATTCATTAATGACCGACCCCATCCTCCTCTTCTCCTCCCTCTAAAGATCAGATGATTAGAAAAGGGAAAATAAACTGCAGCATAAACAAGTTTAGAGAAAAGGGAGAGACTTAATAAATAACAGATATAAAACATGAGTTACAGCAATTACAGAATTAAACTGTGAAACTGAAGACTTTGTTGTTTTTAGTTCATTTCTATTTGTCTTTAGGGTTCTTTTGTATAGTCTCACGATACTTTCTTTTTTTCTACACTTTTTATGTATTGACTTGGATGAAAAAAGATGCCTTTATCATATGCTCTAAAGCACACGTGTCAAACTCAAGGCCCGGGGGCCAAATCAGGCCCTGGTGGATTTAATTTCGGCCCCCAGGATAATTTCTAATTACTATTAGATCTGGCCCGCCGGTATATTGCACCTTCACTCAATCCTGAGGGTTTCCTCAGCTCAGAGCCTGACCCCAAACATTGATGAACTTGCACCCAAGATGAGATGCCAAGTATCTGCTTGAGCTAGCATCACAGAGCAGCACACTGAGTTTACATGGATGTTTCCTTCTGCACTTTTTCTCTCACGACAACAGGGCATGTTTGGTTTTTTCTTTGAGGGGAATTGTTTTTTTGAAGCTGTTGTCGGCCTGTGGAAAAATGTAATCATAAGAAATGACTCTGGAAAAGCTGCAGATAGAGCCATAAGAATGAATGCAACTGATTATTTAATGTTTAATGTTGTTTTTATAGGCAATAATTTAAGCTTCGTTAGTTCCAGGTTTAATATGTGCAATAAGTTCTGCAATAAACATTGAACCAGTCCGGCCCTCCACTAGTACCCATTTTTTAATTTTGGCCCACTGTGTATTTGAGTTTGACACCCCTGCCTTAAATCCAAAGCACTTATAAATAAAATGCATATATATATAAATCATATTAAGGGGGGATAATAATAACAAAATAAAAAAGTTAACAAAATTAGATTACAATACTTTCTGACTTCCTGTCTGTGGCTCTTATCTCCTAGCTGATTGCGTACTGATGGGAACCCAAGTCATAAAAACACAAATATGCAATCTAAAATACAAAAAGAAGAAGGAGGAATAAGTGAATTTGTGGGAAATACTTATAAAGGTGAAAATGTTTGACTATATATTAATCACAGACTGTTTAAGTCAGGGGTCTCAAACTCAAGGCCCGGGGGCCAAATCCGGCCCGCGACTTCATTTTCTGTGGCCCCACAAGAGCATGAAAGAATATAATATGTTTAGTATACGGATACATGCCGATTTACAGAAGCATGTTGCCCATAAACTACATGTCCCACAATGCATCTCAAATTTGACTTTTTTCTCAGAATTTGAAATTTCTTCAAAATATGCATTTTTTTTTCAGAATTTAATTTTTTTTTCTTCAAAATGTTTCTTTTTTTTCAAAATGTCACTTCTTTTTTTTTGTTTTTCCAGAATTGGCTTTTCTTTTTAAATCATTTTGTGATATTCTCACTGAAGAGACTTGCAATTATTTGCCCTAGACTTCTGCTTTCAGCCTTTGGTAATTATAAGTTATTACCCTACCCGATAATAATCCAATGCAGAGGCAATCATGTAATATAATACATTATTTTATATATATTAAATATTTATATATGTATTTTTATATAGTCTTAAAGTTACAACCGGCCCTTTGAGTGCAACCGTAATGCTGATGTGGCCCGTGATGAAATTGAGTTTGACACCCGTGGTTTAAGTATTGGAAGTTGTCACTGTGACGTTTGTTAAAACCTTTTGGTCGTCGCCATGTTGTTGTGACACGAGATGCTGGAGCAGAGTTTGACACTGAAAAATAAGTTTTTAGGCAACCAAAATAAAAGTTCATTAATTGCAAAGACACTGTTAAAGAGTTATAGTAAGACAACAACAGGAAGAATAACTTGGTAGTGACCTGTAAATCACAAGGTAGCCCAATTTGCTGCTTAATCGTCTTTATTTACTCTAAATACAAAATGAACGTCAGGCTGTGTGAGAGAAGACTTGAAACTAGCATTTGAGACGAGTAACTCGTCAGGGAAATGTTAACTGAGGTTATAAATCAAGTGAGAAGCAGGAGGATTTTCACAGAATTGCAAGGTTTATGAATATGATGTGTTTGAAAAAGTGTTAGTATATTAAATGATAATGTTTAAGGTGAACTAATGCAATGATTTCCAAGAGATGTTTACAATTGATGTGTAAACGACATCTGATAATGGCCACTTGTAACCATAGCTGAATATTAAAGTTCTATGATGAAAAACAAGTCAACTTAGCACTTAGGTTAGGGCCATCAGAAATGTCAGAAAAATCATTGTTATTTTTCTTCTGGGGAACAGGAATATCGACTTTTAATTAAAAAAAGTTGTTTAGATATTTCACTTTCAAACACTGTCTCACTCTAACGAGAAGACGGTGTCTCAGTGTGTGAGACAGACAGCAGCTGTCACACCGTCCTCCAACTCGCAGTGTGAGTGTGATGTCATCACTGTGGGACAGCCGGCAGCCAGATAATTAAAAAGAGTAATCTCTCCCCGCCTGTCCGCAGTGAGCCATGCAGGACCGTACGGCCCAGATGGTCAGCCAATGGCAGGCTTCGTTATGGACGGACAGACACACATGGGAATCAGACCACCTGGTAAACACACACACACACACACACACACACACACACACACACACACACACACAGTTACACATGGAGCTGCTGTGATGCAAGTCAAATTTCAGACTTGATCTGTATCGTAGAGTTCATGTTTAGCACGTACCTGACATTAATGTGTTGTGTGTGTGTGTGTGTGTGTGTGTGTGTGTGTGTGTGTGTGTGTGTGTGTGTGTGTGTGTGTGTGTGTGTGTGTGTGTGTGTGTGTGTTCTGCAGGTGCTATGGGTGGTGTGGGGATGGGGATGGGGGTGGAGGGGCAGTGGCACTACATGTAGCTCCAGCAGCTCCTCCTGCAGCCTGAGGACACGCCCAGCGTCCGGGAAAACACCGTGAGTAACACGAGTCAGCTGTTTTTAGAGCCAAGTCCGCTCACATTACACATTTTTCACCTACCCCTTTTGGTATCCATACATACAGGTTTTCAACACCTCTAGTTATGTGATATACTTCTCTAGCATCTCTCTCTCTCTACCCCCTTTTAAAGAGGACATATTTTGCTCATTTTCAGATTCCTATTTGTATTTTGTACCTCTACTGTGAGATGTTTACAAAATGTAGGCAAGGCAAGTTTATTTATATAGCACCTTTAAACACAAGGCAATTCAAAGTGCTTTACAAAAATGAAAGACATTAAGAGCATTAAGAAACACTGCAGCGGAAACACATTATAAAATGTCATTTCATGTTCAAAAAGCTCTTTATGTTTCTCATCCTGCCTGTGCTGCAGCACCTCTTTTCACCCTCTGTCTGAAACCAGAGCCCAGTCTGCTCTGATTGATTGGTTAGCTGGCCGGCTCTGTTGTGATTGGTCAACCGCTTAGAGATGTCCCGCCCCTTAGCCTATCACGTAAAATGTGTTGGAGCGCTAGCCAATAGAAGCGCAAGTGTTACATAGTGATGTCACTTTGTTTATTTTAGCCGTTGCAGACCATTTACATGCACAAAAACGTAAATATTTATATATTTCTGGATATTATATAGGTATTAGGATTATATATATGATATCATGTCTACATCACTTTAATGCAATCCAGCTGCTAAATATTGAGTATGTTTTTTACTTTTGCGTAGCTTGTGATTTTCATCAAGCGATCGATAACGTTTATTTTAAGCTACTGTACAATAATTCATTCAAAATGATTTGTTGATTCTATTTTTTCTTGAATACATGTACATCTTCAAAGTAACTAAATCTATAAGAAACAATGTTTGAGTCCGTTCTCTCCTGCACTACAAGAGCTAATAGAGCAGACAAAGCGCTGTAAAAACAAAACAAGACGTCATGAAATGTCTCTCCTCCTATCACAGTGCTCTGGGCTCCTCCTCGCTAATTAAAGCATTTCCATCTGATTTAAAGGTCAATGAATCCTCTGAGATCCTCTCCACATTCTGTCTAACGAACTGATCATTAGTGAGGGACGCACAACGCTCTCATCTCTTTATTTCATTACACCGAGTCCAATTACTCCGTAAGCAGTTTTCATTATTAAGCTGCAGGGGAGGGAGGGAGGGAGGAAAGATTAAGAGGATGCTAATGTGTGGAAAGGAAGTGGAGAGGAGTTAGAGGAGGGGGTGAGGAAGGGGTGAGGAGGAGATGAAACGTGGAAATGTGGTCAGTGAGACGGCAACATCACTCGGACCAAAGACAATTAAAGAGTCTTCAGAAGAAGTGTTTCTTTCTTCCCCGCTGCCATTACTGAGCTTATGGCTCTCGGGAAACAATACACCTGTCAGCTGGGATCTGATGCAGCCATGCATGCAGCCGACACACGCACACACACACGCACGCACGCGCACACACACACAGACACACACACACACACACGCACACACACGCACATGCTCACACGCACACGCACACATACACACACACACTACAGATAGTACTACACATTGGACGGATACTACAGATATACTACACATTGTACATATACTACAGATAGTACTACAAATGTTACCGATACTACAGATAGTACTGCACATTTTACTGACACTACAGATAGTGTTACACATTGTACAGATACTACAGATACTACAGATAGTACTACACAATGTACAGATACTACAGATAGTTTTACACATTGTACAGATACTACAGATAGTACTACACAATGTACGGATACTACAGATATACTACACATTGTACATATACTACAGATAGTACTACAAATGTTACCGATACTACAGATAGTACTACAAATGTTACCGATACTACAGATAGTACTACAAATGTTACCGATACTACAGATAGTACTACACATTTTACTGACACTACAGATAGTGTTACACATTGTACAGATACTACAGATAGTACTACACAATGTACGGATACTACAGATAGTACTACACAATGTACAGATACTAAAGAAAATGACCACTTCAACTCCATTTGCTCAGAAGGTTAACTTAGTTTTTCTTATCTTATTTATATCATCTTTACTGATTCCATCTAATTTAAATTCATCTTATCTTGATTTTATAAGAAATGCAAGAGGGAATTGTGTTTGCTGTACATGTTTGTGGTGAACTGCATCCCTTACGACAACGCCGTGAAGTGAACAACAGAATAAAATTGGAAAAAGAACAGAGTTTTGAGACTCTATTTATCTTCCAGATGAGACTTTCCGATCAGATTTCTCATTGATTTCATCCTCCAACAAAAGTGGATCCACTCAGTTCAGTTTTTCTTTAACGTTGACTTCCTGTTGACATTTTATCCTCTGTTTTTTCTGCAGGACTCCATCAGCAGTGTCCTTGGCCAGCGTGGAGCAGGACCCCACGCTTTGTGGCATGAAAACCAAACACAAAAGAAACACTGTGGGGACAGATGGAGATACTGGAAGGGTTAATAAACACTTGTCCTCACTCATGACACTGGAGGATCTTTCTGCGTCAGGACATAAACTCCATCTCTCTGGATTTATTTCCTGTGATCCAACAGATTTACTCTCTGAACTACAGAAGCCTCGAGTGGACATTTTGACACCAGCAGAGCTTCCTCCTCTCCTCAAACAGGCCGACAGGAAGCTGATGTCTGTATTTACCGAAGCGTTCTTTCAAAACGCGTCAACAAACGGTTTTCCAAGAGGCTGAATCTCTGATAAATGGACGGCAGAGGTCACGTGACCGGGCTGTTTACCGCGGACTCTCAGAGGACGAGAGACGCTGCTGCCTTTTTACATAATGTACTGTTTTAAAGGAAAGGACTTTCACTTTTCACACTGTGTGTGTTTGTCTTTTTTTCATAGACTTCTATCTTCCCTCGAGCCCCGCAAACCCTTTGAGTTCTAAAATAAAAAAGTGAAGCAAATTTGTTCCTGGAGTCAAAGTATTCTGTTATTGGCACTAAAGTCAAACTCAACAAGTATATGTTCGTACATCTGACAGCAGAAGTTTTAAAGGGGACCTTTTATGCTGAATTTTAGGTACAGTTTTGGTTTTTGTGCTTCTTTTCACCCTCTGTCTGAAACCAGAGCCCAGTCTGCTCTGATTGGTTAGCTGGCAGGCTCTGTTGCGATTGGTAGAGATGTCCCGCCCCGTTACATAGGGATTTCACTATGTCCAGGAAGTAAACAAAGGAGTCCAATGGAGGCGTTTCAGGCGGGGGGGAGAGAGAAATGTAGCCATTGCAGACCATTTACATGCACACAAACTATAACACACTATAGGAAATGGAAAACTCCAACAAGCATCATAGGGGCCCTTTAACTTTACTTTAACTCAGATAAGTACTTTAGTGCACTTTAGAGTTTTACATTTACCTGTGGATTCCTATTTCGGAAGATTTGCCTCCGTTTTCCTCCTCAGATTTTACTTGACGACATTTTGTTTGACAGGAGATTAAGATTTTAATTCTAATCCCAACCTTATAAAATATACATATATATATATATTATATATATATATATATTTACAGTAATGCTTTAATTCACAGGTCTTTTACTTTGCCAATAACTTCCTGGACTAAGGTTAAATGCTTTGGTAATTTAAATATAAGGGACGTTGGTACGCTGTGTCATTGAAGGATTTTTAATTTTAAGAATATATTAACATGCAGATAAACACTAAACTAAGGTCACTGAGATGCACACTTGAAGGCCTGCATGTGATTCAGCCTCACAGATGTTGGCAGATGTTAAAGTCTGCGTCCTTCACATATTTTTAATGCTTCAAAAATCCAGAAGGACTTTTTTCCGGTTGGTTATGTAGGGTAAAGGAACACATTTAGAGATGTTTGAAGCTGCTTGTATCACAACTCATTGTTCTGTTTTCAATCTTAAGTACTAGATCAACTTCTAAAAACTAAATGAAACAACGAGTGGATTGAAAACCCTTTCCTTACAATTCTCTTTTTTTAGGACTTGTAATTTATCCAACAACACAAAACTAATTATAGAAATCCCTAAAAATGCTAGATATGCTAGACTTTGGATATTTGACTGTTTGCTGCTTAAATGTTGTTTTTTTCTTCCAAATTAATATTTTTCCATTGAGATTGTTGTTACTTCACATAAAGAATTTCTTCCTGGAGTCAGACATATGTAGAAAACCAACTTTTATACCTTTAAATATATATTCTGTAGTCTCACTATTGGTCACCATTTTGTTAATTTTCCATTTCTGAATGCCAACATGGCAGCTCGCTCAAACTCAGCTCAAATCATCACACAGGAGGAGCCGTTGGATTTATTTTTGAGTAGAAAGAGCCAAAAAACCTTCAGCAGAACTGAGGGAAAACTAAAACTACAACTTTAATTTGTAATTTTTGAGAGCTTGAAGGGTTTTGCCAACAGCAGCTGGCTCTTTCTGGCTCTGTTCTAAAATAATTCCCACCCGCCAAATTGGTCACTTCACACATGCAGACCTCAGAGAAGTTTTCTAGTCCTGCCGCTCACTCTTCCTCAGGAATTTGACTGAGGAGTTGGGGAAAAAAGAGGGAGATTTTTACGTAAATCTGCTCCAAACTCTTAAATGGAGAGATTAGTTCCCCCTCACGCTTCACTTGGCCTCCTCAATGGATGTGTTTTCCCAATCCGCTGGGAGTTTCCTAGATACACCTCATTTCAAAGCTGGCGGCCACAAAGAAGATCATTTATCTTCCTCTTAAAATCAATTACTTGAATTAATTTGGAGCAGGCAGTAGAGGAGAGCAGATGTTCAGCCTCCTGCAGCAAACATAATCAGATGGTCTTTGTGACTTCTAACCATCTTGAGAGTATTTTTTAAGGAGAAAACATGAGATTTAAAGCAAACATGCATCCTCAGAGCTCCCTGTGCTTCTCTCTGTGAGCTGAGTGACAGGCGGCAGATTCAACTCCCATGTTTGACTGCCCTCTTTAGGGGATTGTGCAAACTGCCTTCATCTCAGTTTTTAAAGCGAAGTGTGTGATTAGCCAGTCAGAATCAAACGTGCGTCGCTTAAAAAATGCAAAAACAAATATGAGGTAAAAAAAAAAAGGAACAACATGTGGAAGTCTCTGGAGACGGTGGCAACTTGGCGCAGGAAAAATAAATAACAGGACATTTTATTTGAGAAATACTTTTAATGACGTTAAGGGAGCTGAGCTGTCATATCCCACAGATTACACAGAGAGTGAAAGCAGCGTGTGCACATGCAGGACATGTATTACAGTTAATACTATTACTGCAGTTTATAAACAAAAAAAGTATAATTATATATATATATATATATATAATATTTGAAATATTAAATGTGAATATTTTCACGATTTCTAACCAGTTTGTCTGTTTTTAATGGGGTAACATGTACATTTTGGCTTATTCTATACAGAAGTCTTAAAATATTTATTAAGTTGTTATTCACTTAGTGCCATATTTACTCTATTGATAAGCATTGGAGTTCAAAATATTTTTTACATTAACTCAAGTACCGTACTTAAGTACACATTTAAGGTTTCTTTATATATTTATTTCCAAGCTATAGTTACATGGTACATCAGGGGTGTGCAAACATTTTTCACTGAGGGCAACATACAGAAAAATATATGAAAGGCCACTCACTAGAGGGTAGGTACTGTATATGGTCTCATAAATTAAGTTATACTGTAAGTGGGGACGGACTGACGGGACAATTAGGGGAAATAGGAAGGTTATATTTCAAGCCTGTTATACTAATAAGTTATTGGGCTTTTTTTTAACAACTAAGATTTGTTAAATGTTACGTAGAAGTGCAATTTAAGACAAGCACAAGTTTCATGTGTGGGCCATATTCAATTATATTGTATTTTTATAATGTACTGCGGGCCAATTCAGAATGGACCACGGGCCGCAGCTTGGACACCCCTGGTGTACATTCAAGATTAAAAAACACAATTTGTAATTTTATAAAATAAGATTGTTATAGAAAAGTATAAAACTAGCTCCAGACAGACAACCTTACAATCTCCTTTACATGACATGAAATATATCAAAAGTTAATAGTTTTGTAAATTATCAAGTATTAAATATATGTCGACTACCAAATGTATTAATAAGAATAATCAACACTTTATACAACAGTTAGAATTTTGGTTTAAGGGATTGTACAGACGGTATGTAGACTTTTGCCCCTGCACTGACCACCAATTTTGTGGGAAACCCCTTATATATTTCATTAATTAATATGAGCTCTTTTTAAATGAATGAATGCATGATTTAATCCTTTATTTGTCTTGCACAAAGAGCATTAAAGAGTATCAAAAGAAAGTCTAAAACCAAACATGACAGCACATAATACACCAACAAACATTTGTTTTAAAGCAAAGTTGAGGACATCACATGCAAGTATGACTAAAGGGAAGTCAGTGTTATGTTATGAGTGTTAGTAATGGTGTGTGTGTGTGTGTGTGTGTGTGTGTGTGTGTGCGTGCGTGCGTGCGTGTGTTCTCTCAGCAGGAAAGTATGCAGCAGATTGCTCAGATGGTGATAAATTGGTCCCGAGGAGATGACCCCCTCTGGCTGCAGGCGGAGGTAACGAGGTTTATCTAAACAAACCCACTCCTAATTTGGACTCGAGGAGCAAACGTTAGTCTGAGCAGACCTCAAATTCCAGGGAGACATTAATCTGCTTCCTCCAGGTCTGGACCTGTGACCTGAGGGTCCATCAATACTCAGATCTGTGGGATCCAGCAGCAGCGAACACAAAGTTGGATAATTTATCGCCTTTAATTAAATGCTTGCTTCAGGAGGGATTAAATGTGTTTCCCCATGTGCGGGGCAAACAGGGGAAGGTGTTCGGTGTCGGACAGAGGATCCAGAGACTCGGGGAGGATCATGGTTACCTCCAGAGAGGAAGTGGAGGAGGTGAGGGGGGGGGGAGACGAGGAGACGAGGAGGGGAGGAGGTGAAGTGGGGGAGATGAGGAGACGAGGAGGGGGGTCAGTTTACCCTGACAGGAGACCTGGAGGAGAGGAAACAATCATCATGTGTTCACCTGAACATGCAGGTCATTCACAGACGATGTTGTCCACAGAGGTTACATTAGGAGCAGAGGTAGAGGTTAAACTGAAAGGTTGAAATGTTCCTTTACTTGCTGAGAAAATTCTCTTCCACTTTAAGATAAATAAACATCGTTTAAACCTTCGCAGATCAGCTGAACAATTGTCACAAAGCTGAAAACAGGGCTGCTTTTTCTCAGAAACTCATGAAAAGTTGACATTTCTCATAGGAAAGCAACAAGCACGCTAACTGGAATAGCATCAGTGCACTAGAGCAATGTTAATAGCAGCAATATCACAGGGCAATTACTGTCACTTGATGATTTACACACCAGTGATTTCATTAAAAGCGATAACACATTCAAAATATCAGCTAAATGCAGTGAAAATAGTAAGAAATCTTAACACTTGCTAAAGTTAGCATCACCTGACGATAGCTTGCTTGATTCAGTCCTGATGTTAACGCTAAATACGTTACATTAAACTAACTAAATCAAGTTGACCATGTTATCTCCATATATAAAATGTTTTGTTTATGAAAATACAATTTGAATGCATTACAAATACCTTTTTTTTTAAAAGTCACTGTAACAAGAAAAAATGGCAGATGAACTGCAGGTGAAAAAAATCTAAAATCTTGAAAAGACATTGACGTTAGACGCACTCTGCTAATGGAAACCTTATCGATTAGCTTTCACTAATAAAATAATAGCAAGTCAAGTCAGCAAACTATCATTTCACATTGCCCACAAAGTACACTGCGATTTCCAAATCAGAAAGCTGAATCCTGCTTATTCAAAACATTGTGTGCACACGAGTGAAATCCAAAAACATCATATACATTAATTAAAAACAGACAGAGGACATTTTACTGTACAAAGATTAGTTTTTACTTTCTTACTTTCACTTCCGTAAGGTTTTAAATGCAGGACTTTTATTTGAGGAGAATTGTCAGTGCGGTGTAAAAAGGACTCTAAATACTGTATTTTAAAGTACAGGAGTTTCATCCCACAGGCCATAAGACTATTAAACACCTGAACTCTGTAAAGAACATCCATACACATTCATCTGTTTGCATCTTGCAAATGATTTATCTAGATATAATAATCCATTTACTTGTATATAGACTCTTCTTGCACTATTTCTATTTTACCTATATTTAATGGCACATGTCAAAACATTCTCTTGCACTATTTTATCTTTTTATTTGTTTTATGTCCTATATATATTCAAGTTGCTCTGTTTGAGGAGCCCGTGACCTCAGTTTTTCATGGCCATATCTACACTGCAGTTTAAGTGCACTTGAAAATAAAGCCTTGAATCTTGAATCCACCACATTTTCAGCAGATTAGCAGCAGCAGAACTTGAAACTGAAAATGGAGAGGTCAGACAGACACCTCCATCAAACTGATGAAAGTTTTAAGTGAAAACACAGTTTGAAAGTCTCCATCCATTTCACTCGTAATCCTTCATGTGGTCCTGTCTGCAAGTCTCAGGTCAGATTCATTTCTCTCGCGCAGAGGAGGAACTAATGACCTTCAGTGACATGTAATCTGCAGCTGTGAGGAAAAGAAAAATCAATCAGCTTAATGAGAGCGTTCGCCTGCAGCTCACTCTTTCACCACCACCATCAGCATCACATTCACCTCAATTAGCTCAGCTCGTTAGTGGGGGGCGGGGCCTAAACCGGCAACACTGTAAACACCACATCCGACTTTAAGACGCCAAGCTGAGGGAGGCTGAATGAGTATTAATCAGAGCTGGAAGAAGTATTAAAATCCTTTAGTTGAAGAACGTATACCACACTATGAAAATACTCCTTTATAGAAAAGTCCTGCATTTAAAACTTTAAGTGAAGGTATTTTAGTGTACTTAAAGTAAGAAAAATAAACGTATTAATCATGCTATGAAATGTCCCTGTTAGTTGTTTACTATTATATAAAAATGTTTGAATTAAAAGTATTATTATTTGTATTTTTTACGTTTATATTTTAATGTTTTTTCTGTTTTGTATTTTATTTGTATTGTATTTTTTTTACAACAATATACATATTTTTATTTTATTATTATCTATCTTCTTAGGTGTTATTTTTATATATTTGGATTTTATTTTACTTAAACATATAAATAAATACCAGTGGCGAACCGTCAGGGCCTTCAAGGTATTCAGAGAATACCCTGAACACTCAGATAAAACAAACAAAATCCATTTAATTATATAAATAAAATGAATAAATGAGAATGGTATCTGTGTTGTTGATCTGAATATTACAGTGTTACGTTGATTTGTTTGTCCTTCTCGGACCATGCACTACGCATTTCAGTGGTTTTGTGTTAGAAAAAAAAGCAACCCATCAGATCTTTTTCTGGGTCTCTGGGTAGAATATCCTTCAACCAAGGTATTCTATATCCTTGATAGAATGCCCTGGCCCTTACCGCGGCGGCGGCGGAGGGTGTGTGTGTCTACAGAAGGTCCAGCTGTGATAGACACGGTTCGCCACTGATAAATACATATATGTAAGTAATAAATAAAACAATATTGCCCAGCAAACATTAACTCTTAATAAGATCATAATTATGTCTTTAATGTCCAGAAATACTGCTGCTGCATTAATGTGTGTGTTGCATTTTACTGCTGATCCAAGAGGCTTTTTAAATAGTGTGTGTAGCCGAAGAAGCAGGATCATTTAGGATCACATAAAGGAACAATTCATCCTCAAGTTTATGTTAAAAAGTTACAGGATTTTTCACTGGTCCAGAAAGGGTTGAAAGATATCTGTTTAACCCTTTAAAAAGAAGTCAGACTAAACAACATGTCCTCACTTCAAGTTGAAAACGTTTGCTTTTGTGTGTGTGTGTGTGTGTGTGTGTCTGTGTGGTGTGTGTGTGTGTGTGTGTGTGTGTGTGTGTGTGTGTGTGTGTGTGACCTCTGTTTTCAGTAAACTTTCCTCTCTGTGTGACGATCCATCACAGCAGCAGAGCGTGGAGAAACAGGAGCTCACGTAAACACTGAGAGGACGGGTGATTTAAAAAAAGAAAAGAAGGCTTTGTGTCGTTACTTTTCTGCACATAGCTCCAACTTAGGCTTTTGTTTTCACAGACAGCAGATACACATTGTGATTTATTTACAGGTATTTTTGTTAATCTTATAAACAGTGCTGGAATCAGGTACAGTTACTCAACTACTGTCTTAAGTCAACATTAAAGGTACTTGTACTTCAATTCAGATTCTTTTTTTCATGGCAATTACTTTATACTTCTCCTACAAAATATCTCAAAGGGTTGGACTGTCCTTTCTCTCCCTCACTTCCTGAACACAGTGACATCACTATGTAAAACTCGCGCTCCTATTGGCTAGCGCTCCAACACATTGCATGTGATAGGCTGAGGGGCGGGACATCTCTAAGCGGTTGACCAATCACAACAGAGCCGGCCAGCTAACCAATCAGAGCCGACTGGGCTCTGGTTTCAGACAGAGGGTGAAAAGAGGTGCTGCAGCACAGGCAGTATAGAAAAATAAAGAGCTTTTTGAACATGAAAGCATGGAGACATGTCACAGTAGAGACACTACATACTGATATACACCTGAAAACGAGCAGAATGGGGCCCCTTTAAAACGATAAAAAAGCGGATTTCTCAAAATGTCCGACTTTTCCTTTAAAAAAACAAAGCTACAGATGCTTCTAATTAAACTGTAAATGTAGATAAACTGTGTTCATTTAAACCAAGCTGAGAATGACCCTTTCAATAAACAGCCCTTCATCTGTCTTCCGAGTCCAACAAGTTAATTTCCATGAACTTTTTACTTCCCCCTGTGGCCTCGCATACTCTTCCTGCCACCTCTTCAACTTTGACACAAGTTTGTCCATTAAAAAAAACGTGCAGCTGGAGGATCTAGAGTTTGTTGCAACAGAAAACTCCCTGATTTGGTTTGAAAGTCTTGACTGGGGTCAGAATGAAGCCCATTACGGCGGAGGCAGAGTATTTCGCAGCGCAGTGATTGCACGCCGGTTCCCAACAGTCCTGTAAAGCCCGTCCATAAATTTAAACAATCCTCGCTGTTCGAACGGAGAGGGGATTTCTACAAACTGTGTGAGCGGCGTCCAGGGAACGAGGGGAGAAACGAGCAGACATATTGGCTTGAAGTGGACGGAGCTGACACGGGCCAAATAGTACTGTCATCCTGGGAAGAATTAAGTTTCTGGAGGAGTGTTTTCATTGCTCCATAGCATTTTGAGAAACTGTATGCTGCGTGCTGACAGCTCGGCCTGCAGTCTACAAATGAAAGCATTCCTGCGGGTGTCTTAGATTTGGAGGGAAAACAGAGCAGCTTGATAAATGTTCACATGCATTAGCATTACCCGACGCAATTAGCTTCTTGGATGTTTTCCTGATTTCCAGATCCATTGTGTTTGGCTTCTTCTTCTTCTTTGTTTCATCAGATGTGCGTCTTGTTTTGTTTAATCTACGAGCCATTAGAGAGAAGCTTCTCTGAGCCCTCAATGAGCGAAGAGGTTCTTGTGAAACTCAACAACTCATCACAACAAGGTGGTTCTCGCTCGCCTCAGAGAGTCACAAACGGCTCTCTGGCACCTCAGGAAGTTATGTTTTCAGTCCATGTCTCTAACCAGTGCGAATGGGTGATGGCCAGAGTGCTTTACTGGCAGACTATAGATTAGTCAGTTATTCCACCAAAGCAAACATATCTAAAATAGGACAAATATTGCTTGATTTCCAGGTTCATATTTTGTATGTAGTGTCTCTACTGTGACATGTTTCCATGCTTTAATGTTCAGAAAGCTCTTTATTTTTCTCATACTGCCTGTGCTGCAGCACCTCTTTTCAACCTCTGTCTGAAACCAGAGCCCAGTCTGCTCTGATTGGTTAGCTTGCCGGCTCTGTTGTGATTGGTCCACCGCTTAGAGATGTCCCCACCCTTAGCATATCACGTACAATGTGTTGGAGCTCTGGCCAATAGAAGCGTTTCATGCGGGAAAGTAACTCCCTCTGTAAGGAACACAGGGATTTTAACCTTTGCAGACCATTTACATGCACACATTCTGTATAACACACTACAGGAAAGCATTATAGGGCCTCTTTTTCCTGCTTTTAAGATCTGTAAGAAAGATTGATACCATTAAAAGCTCCTTAAAAAGTGTACCTTACAGTGGGAGTGCTTTTGTAAACTTGCAGTGCATAAAACTATTCCACCACTAAGGAAATCTACAGGGAGTAAAATAAATGCAAAAAGAATAACTGTAAAAAACTTGTTTCCATTTTTCCGTTTCTTCCTGATACCTCATCAAAAAGCTGCACACATGCCCCTCTGATGTGACCAGGTATGAACCCCGAACTAACATAACACAAAGTGCTGCCTTTCCTCTTCAGCCCCTCAGAAAGTCTGCAGGCCCTGATTCCACTCTTTGTACCCCACTCAAAAACAAAGGGCTGGGACACCATCTGATAGAGATTACAATGGACCAGTCAATGGCAATAAATGCAGAATTAGGTCCAGCCCAAACACACGCAGGCTGCTCACTGGATCGGCCACTTTGTGGGCTAGTCTTGGACGTTCTTCAGATGGATGTGACTGAGCCACTTATCGTAGAGTTTATAGGCCGGTAATGAAACAGTAACTGGAGTCGTTTGCACGCATTAAATTGGGTGTTGAAGTGGAAATGTGAAGGGAGGCTCGGGAACATTAGACCTGAAGTGCGGCGAGCTGTAAACTGTGTACGCCGGCTGAAGAGCGCGTCCGTGGGAAGTATTTTCAAGCTTGTGATGGAGCAAATGTTGCCCATCTCCGTCTGTTCACCGGCTGCAGCTCAAAGTGAAGACGTCATGTCTGCCAAACTTTACTGTCGTTTGGTCCAGTTTCTCTTACACCTTCTTCATGTGTGCTAAAAATACCACCAATCCTATCTGAGCCACATCTGCACTGTTTTAAATCAGACATCCAATCTTTCTTCATATCTTTGAACTCAATGAGGGAAAATACTGTATAAAATGCCTCAAAGCACATATTTCCAGCACAGTATAAGAAAAGAAACTAGACACTTAAGTTTATTACATATGTTTCCAGTGAGTTGCCCTACTTTTGGCTAAATTCTCCCCATTTTGTGTCCGTCGGGAACAAAGAGGCACCCCGCTAAATCACTCATGGAGGCTGAAAATAACAAATCCTTCCAAGAGAAAGAAATAAACCAGTACTCAGGGTCAATCAGCTTAATGGAGCTGATTAAGCTCATGTTCTTAACGAGATGAAGCCTCTTAGGAAGAGCTGTTTTACTACTGTACACGCATCTGATATAAACAATGAGGTGGAAGCATTTAGATCGTTTAGACCTATCATGCTATATTTGAATAATATATAAGGTATATATATATATATATAAGGTATATTAATACGTTTTAATTTTCAAAATACGAAACAGATCATGCATTTTAGCCATGCCTCATTTTGCCTCACTCCAGCTCTGTCTTTGCAAGGTCTGATTCAGCTGACCACGCCCCCATGCGGAAGAGGGGGGCGTGACACGGCCCCGGCACGAGCGTCATGTTATCATGCTTGCTGTGATTACGAGTGGAGAGTCAACATGGCCCAACCTCTCATTCCCCTGATTGGTGGAGAGTTGACCAATCAGGCGGAGTGCACCTACATTACGTCAAAAAGGTGCAAATAAAAAATCCACCTGTATCAAATCCGTTGCAGCCCCGTTTTTAGAGATTTGGGTATGGAGGAAAAGAGAGAGGGTTGTGTTTTCTGACACTTTGTGAGTTCCCTGGAACACCGGGGACACATATGTATGTATAAAAGACATCACAAAGTGCATTTTGCATGATAGGTCCCCTTTACTTAAGTAAAGGGAAAAATACCACACTGTAAAAAGTTATCTGATAGAAGTCCTTCATTAAAGGTAGGGTAGGTAAGAATGGAGAAACCAGCTCGAGTGCGCTAGAATTTGAAAGTACGCAGCCGAAAAAAATCTGCCCCTTCCTTCAGACTTCCTTACAGAGCCCCTCCTCCAACACACAGGAACGCGCACATGACCAATGAGGGCACGAGATAAGTTTGTGCACAGATGGAAGGTTGACAGGCAGGTAGGCCATCCAGTTATTTTAGCCGGGCCGGCTCAGATGATTGGTTGTGCTTTTTACAGCGCCACGGCTTCCACAGATGACATTTTTGTATGTATTTATTGTCAAAGCATTTAATGTATTCATTGCTATCGGGATGTTAAGAGCATTCCATGGAATATAACAACAAGTGTTTCTGAAGTGAATTACCTACCCCACCTTTAATGACGTTACTGCATTAGAAATATGTCCCTTGAGACTGTTATACTGGTATTTATTATATCATTGGATTATTTTCACTCAAAGCATTCAAGTAAATTAAGGATTGGTTAAGTGGAGCTCATTTTGAAGTAATGATTATTTCATTATTAATTGATTTATTGTTCTGTTTGTAAAAGAAATAGTGAAGAAAAGCTGTCCAGAGCCCACATGAGTTATACAATACAGTAATACACAAATAGAAATACAATTATAATCATAAAATAATAAAACAAATGATAATAAAATAAATAAATAATTGTATTTGGAGGCAATAAGAGGCATAAGAAAATCTTACCAGAGAAGCTACAACCATGAATTGTTTAATGTTTGGTAGTTTTATTTATAACAAAACTCTTCCTATGTTTTGTCTGCAAGAAAACTTTAATTATTAAATAAGTGAAGTTTCCAGATATATAATATAATAGTAGCAGGAAAAATAAATACTCGAGTAAAGTTCAAGTCCCTCAATTTGAAGTACAGTACTTGAGACATGTACTTACATTCCTCCACTGGGTTAAAAAAACAGTCATTGTTTTCCAGTAACAAGGCCATACATTGCACAGTGACTTAATTAAATAAGCTATACAGCTTGGGTTTAGAACGATCCCTTTGAGTCTGCTGAGTTTTGCAGAGCTGCTAAATCTTGCATCAACAGAAAGATCCTCAAATCAGAAGAAGCAACAAAAAGGTGAATACATTGGTGCAAAATGATCTGTTACATCAGGATGGTTGGAAGCTGCAGGTGCGCCAAAAACATAAAACAAATGGGGAGAGGCCTGCGAGCTAGTTCAGGCAGTCGACTCGAGAACCAATCATACATTAACACGTGACGCACCTCGTCCCTCTTACAACCAACCAAACACATTCTCCTAAACATGCCGCTCTATTAAGCTGCCAGGTCTTCCTGCCTCTGCCTCGCTATGCTGCTGCTGCTGCTGCTGTGTTCACTTGCTACTGCTGCGTTCATGTTCCTGCTGCTGTGTTTCATGTTGCTGCTGCTCGCCTGCCCCACCACCACCCCAGCTTCCACCCCGGCTCCCACCCCGGCTCCCACCCCAGCTTCCACACCAGCCTCCACCCCAGCTTCCACCCCAGCTTCCACCCCAGCTTCCACCCCAGCTTCCACCCCGGCTTCCACCCAGCTTCCACCCCGGCTTCCACCCCAGCTTCCACCCCAGCTTCCACCCCAGCTTCCACCCCAGCTTCCACCCCAGCTTCCACCCCAGCTTCCACCCCAGCCTCCACCCCAGCCTCCACCCCAGCTTCCACCCCAGCTTCCACCCCAGCTTCCACCCCAGCTTCCACCCCAGCTTCCACCCCAGCTTCCACCCCAGCTTCCACCCCAGCTTCCACCCCAGCTTCCACCCCAGCTTCCACCCCAGCTTCCACCCCAGCTTCCACCTGTAGGCTCGGGGGATAGTTATCTAATCATCACTCAATGTTCTTTGTAAATCTGTGGAGTGATGAGGCCCGAGCCTAGACGCCAAACTCAAACTATATGCTGATTATAATAAACATATTAAGAAACACGTGAGTTGTCTGACTGAACTATACTAGAAACTTAACTTGAAATACCACAGACGCCCCGTGAGAGCAGTAAAAGAACCATAAATAAAAGAAGCCATGTTTATACGCACCTGAAAGATCTGCTGGACGTTAGTGAAGTGCAACAACAAGGATCAGTTTCTCCTGCAAGAGAGGGAGCCTTTAAAGGATTAATCTGGTTATTTGCAACTACTGTAAGGTCTACCGTGTTTTTGTCCCTCATTTCTATAAGGTATGATCACACACAACAAATGAATAGCGGAGATCCCAAATAAAACGCCCCCTTTAAAGTGCAGCAGGCCATGTTTCGCACGAGTAATTCGGCCAGTAGATGTATTAAAATGACAGTTTATTACGAGGAAAATTACACAGTGTTGATTCCCTTCATATTGTCACACAGCCCAGAGATGTGTTGAACTATAGTGGGCTTGCAAGTCAATTAAAATAACATGTGAACATAATGAGTACTCAAATGTTTTAAACATGTTTTAAACAAAGGATGGATTAAGTGTTCTCTTTTACTGTCCCTATACAGTAGGCACCTTAAAGGTCCTGAAAATGTATATCTCATTTCGATTATTTTACTTTCTTACTACGAGTATTGGAGTCCAAGTCAAACACTCTGTATTCTGCCAAAGTAAAAAAAAATAATTAGTTAATTTTAACATTAAAGATTTCTGCCTTGTTTTTATTTGTGGTTTACTACTGGTTTGAAGGGGCGGGGCTAAATCAGAAAGAGGTGTGTCATATATTTCTATGCACCAATCAGGGTTTAGTTTTGAATCGGTGTCAGATGACAGTTGATTGGTACTTTGGTTACTACACAGTCCTGCGATGCACATTTTGTTAGGTTTCGCAGATTCTGTAAGTCTTTAATGTTACTTAGTCAAAAATACGTACGATTTTAAGTCTTCCGAAGTTATCGTGTTACCATCCTGCAAAAATATTTTCAGTATCCAGACCTGAGACCAAAGGTGGATCATCTGTTGTCGTTTTCTGTCCTTTACACACACCTTAAATGCCATTCTAATGATTTTTTTCCACCAGAATCTCAAGAAGAGAGATGAATTCCACGGAAAAGGTGTATGTTTTCTGCCAAAGTTAGAATATTTTGGTTATTTTAACATTACAGATGTCCTCCTTGTTTTTAGTTGTTGCTTCCTACTAGTTTGAGGGGGCGGGGCTAAATCAGAAAAAGGTGTGTCACCAATCAGGACTTAGATCTGAATCAGTATCAGATGACGGTTGATTGGTTGATTGGTCACTGTCAATCAAATCTGATAAAACCAATCACACAGTCCTGGTTATGCAGATGTTTTAAGTTCAAGGCTCTTGATAAAATATAAGTTTCGCAGGTTTCGTAAAACTTGTGTTACTTACTTGAAGTATTTGAAGTTCTCAGGGGGCTTTTCAGTTTTCAGAAGTCTTGTGCATCCTGCGGAATACTTTTAGTACCCAGGCCTCGTCCAGTAGCGACCCTCTGATTTATGAACTGGTTTCGATTTCAGCAGCTTACAGATGAGCGCTGGTAACTGCAGCGTTGCACCCCGGAGGCTCTCTGGCACTTCTAAGGAGACAGTGATAGATTGGTGAGATTAGAGAGCTGCATATCTGACACTGCTCTCTGATTCGCCGGCCTGAAAGCGCTCAGACCTTTTCTAACGAGCCCCAGATCACATTTCAAAGACGGACAATGTCTACAGGGGGAAAAAAAGAGCCATTTAGCCCACTGCCAATAATGTAAAAACCAGGTAGCTGCCTCTTTCCTTCCTGACAGCTCGGCCACGGATTCCTTCCCTCAGTCCATCGAAGCCTGTGTTTTCTTTAGAGCAGCAGCAGGGTATTCTATTCGAAGGCACAGGCCATGAAATATGGTGCGTATCTGTGTTTGGCTGCGAGCCAGGCGGAGGGTCTGCATTTCTGCCCAACAGGACGGTGATGAATCGCTCAGATTTCACCTCCGTCCACACAGTTGGAGAGCTGGAAACAGAGCTGCACCTTTCTTTTAGAGGACAGTACATGGTGGATTGTTTTTGAATCTCACTGTTTATCTCCACCACGACAGAATCTAATTTAAAGGTCACCTATTATGAAAAATACACTTCTTCATGTCTCTTCTACATAAACATGTGTCCCCTCTGTGTAAAGAGACTCTGAAAGTTTCAGGAACAAAGATTCTCTCTCTTTTTGTCCTGATCCATTTATATAAAAACCTGTCTGAAAATGAGCTGATCAGATTTTGGCCACTTTATGATGTCATAACGATGTTTTGGGTTGTGTAACCATTAGCCAATCACCCCCCCCCCCCCCTTATCACCTGAATCTCCTCCTAGAGCACCATTGTGTTCTTTTTCACCAAATATCTCTCAGAGGGGCGTGGGGAGTGGCTCCTTATTTTCATCTAAAGTCACAGACAGAGAATCAGCACTTTGGAAACAGGGCTGAAACAGAGGGGATTATGGGATGCTGCAATGATCTGTTTGGTGTTTGGAGCCAAACACTTCAGAGACATGTTTTGTATATATCTGAGACCTATAATATATTGATGAAAAACAGTATAATAGGGGACCTTTAAGTTTGATTTGATCCAGCACTAGTGTGTCAAAGGACGCACAAGTGTTGGATTTCAAATCTGCTATCATTTTATGCACATGTGTGATTGTTGTGTCTTCTTTGGACAGTTGGGTCATCATGGTCTGGTGTCACCATTTTCTTGGAAATCCAGCAGTGGTGTTCATGCTCAGAGTAAAGTTTGCATGAGAGGACACGTCATGCAGACCCAGATACATGTTTATTAAACACATCTCAATACAAGAAATAGAAATACATTCATGATTGAAAATAGCTGATGCTGTGAAATGGGATTTTCTTTTAGCATTTTTTCCAAGACAAATTTAGAGGTTACTCACAGTAAACATTTGACAGTGGGAATCCGTTCTTAATGGCTCCATGCTGGGAAATCCCTCGAATCAGGTCACTTTGGATTGACCGCTAAGGCTGATTTAAAGTGGCCAGTGCCGTTGTGAGCATTACTTAGGGCCGCAGCGATCACACCACCAAAACTATTTGGCTGTAGGGTTTCTATGTCACATAATGTTTCCGTTTGTACTTCAAACTAGTGCTGTGCAGACTAACTGTACTCACAGTAAAGCTGCCTTCACGTGATGCGTGATTTGCTCACGGAAAGATTGGACGCAGGGCCTCCTCTGCTACAAACAGCTTCCATCTGATTGGTTGCATGTAGAAGGGTCAGCAGCAACTAGGACAAAGTTTAAATTATTTGACCTTTGAATGCAACGCTCTGTGACGCCGAGGGCAGCGCTTACACCAAGTCTTTGGGCACTGCTCTCCCCATAGAAACACAATGGCATCGTCAGCTCAGAGCCGTTTTATGGCTGTGCAGCTTAACGGTTCATTTGTAAATCTGTGTCTGAATCTCACCAAAAAACTCAGCCCCAACAAAACAACAGTGATGAGTTACAGTGCGCTCATCACTACTTCAATCAATGGCAAATTACCAAACCTATTGTAATAATCCAACAATATCTATCACACCAGAATTGCTAAATGACATTGGCTTGCATGCTAATGCTAGGCTGCAGTGGCTAGCCGTAGCTACCAAGTGTTTCAATCACGATAGTTGCAATCTCTGAGATTTCCTTAGAGGATGCTTACTATCAAAAAACACACTTGGACCTTATATTTTATCTTATAGGTCATACTTTAAAAAAGAATACTTCTGCCTTTTGTTGGCCCTTTTTCTAGAATTCATGCAACAGTATGGAAGACTTTTAGCTGAAAAAAATCGAAATGTTGACAATAAAGTTGAATGCAGATAATTTAGTCAAATATTTCAAGATTAAAGTTGAACTTTTAACAATAAATCAAACTATTAGCACACACTTCCCATCCTATAACAACTTGTATTGCAGTAAAATGACTGTCATAAAGCAAGGTCAATTAAGATAGAAATCAATCAAACATGTGTGTACTTCTGTTGTCTCCACCATCATCTGCTCTAACTCAGTGAATCAGTCACTCTGCATGCATTTTTTTTCCCAGAGCATTCATCTCATTTTAAAGTGAGCTTGTTTTCAGTGTGTGCTCACATCACAGTGTGTGTGTACTCTCGGCCAGCGGGATGTCACGCGCTAATCCTTCCTTTGGGGAAACGATGGAGGAGGAGAGCTGCTGCTGAAAGCTTCACAAACATCCCCTGCTGCTGCTGCACGAGTCTGGTGTCTCATGTCTCCGAGATAAACTGAGATTTACTGCTGCTCTGCATCTGTGATGTTCAATCCTGATCATTGTAATGGATCATCAGAATCAGAATCAGAAATAGGTTTATTACCAGAGGAGGTAAGTAGTGGAGTACAAATACTTAGTTACTTTACATAAGTACATTTTTCTGGTATCAGTACTTTACTCCATTACTTATTTTTCTGACCTTTTTACATTTTGAACACAAATACCTGTACTTTCTACTTCTCACATTTTCCAAACAGGCTGGTTCCTTTAGTTTGAATGTGTGTTTGGTGGCGTGATCATTATTATTTAGAGTCATTGCGTGCCTATTGATTTGAACACGATCCGTGTATCCATCATTTCCTGGTCTTCTCTAAAGAAGAGGGACCAATGAAAACGTTGTCATGTTGCCGTTGTTCAGCATGGAAACATTCATTAGCTAACAATGACATTATTGTTCTATTAATATAAAGGGAGGTCAGGTACTCTTTAAAACAGCTGCTAGTTATGGGTACTTTTTACTGAAGTACATTTCAAAGCTCATACTTCTTTACTTTTACTTGAGTAAAGAAGTTTAGTCAGTGCTTCTACTTTTACCAGAGTATTTTTAAACACGAGTATCTGTACTTCTATTGAGTAAAGGATGTGAGTACTTTTGCCATCTCTGTTTATCACCAGGTAGGTTGACACGTACGAGGAATTTGACTTGATGTCATGGTGCATACATAAAAGTAAAAAAATAAAAACACAGATAGAGAAAACTATAATAACATTAAAAAAATATTAAAAATAATAACAAATATAGTAAAATTTGGCAGAATTTACATATCCAGCAGCAGCACCAGACACTTTTTACGTTGCTATGGACAGTCTTGCACTAATGCACATTTCTCAAAGTTATTGAAGTGACTATATTTATATTGATTGTTGTGCTTTTATTTAGGTCTTAATGTGTGCATATGTATACATGTGTCTGTTGATTGTGTATATAGGTATATACATATTTTTATGTATGTTTGTTTTTGTATTTGGGATTGTGGGAAATGGTATTTCGATCTCTCTGTCTGTACACACAAACTGAAAGATTGACAATAAAGTTGACTTTGACTTTGATAGAAATATAATGGAATCGTAAGACCAAACTTCCAAAACCCCACCTCATAATTAAAAGCGTGTTCATAAATATATTGCTCAGGTTGGTGATTGGCTAATGGTTACACAAGCCAAAACATCGTTATGACATCACAAAGTGGCCAAAATCTGATCAGCTCATTTTCAGACATGTTTTTATATAAATGGATCAGGACAAAAAGAGAGAGAATCTTTGTTCCTGAAACTTTCAGAATCTCTTTACACAGAGGGGACACATGTTGATGTAGAAGAGACATGAAGAAGAGGGGACACATGTTTATGTATAAAAGACATGAAAGAGTGGATTTTGCGCAATAGGTGAAATGTCAAATAAGACATATTTTATTACAAGCCACCTAGCAGTATATAAATGAATTCAATGAAACACTTCATTTAATTGAATGTCTTTATTGTAATTGTACAGGTACAACGGAATTGTAAAGTCAATGAAATGTGGCGGAGTAGAAAAAATAGGTAGAAATACATTGAAAATACTCAAAAAAGTACTTAAAAAATGATATTAAATGAGGCTCTTTGAGTACATTTTACCAGCGATGATGCTAATATTTTATTTATTTAATAATCTAGCATTGGTGCTGGCAGGTGGAGGAGCAGTGGTGCTGGCAGGTGGAGGAGCAGTGGTGCTGGCAGGTGAAGGAGCAGTGTTGTTGGCTGGGTGCTGGCAGGTGGAGGAGCAGTGTTGTTGGCTGGGTGCTGGCAGGTGGAGGAGCAGTGTTGTTGGCTGGGTGCTGGCAGGTGGAGGAGCAGTGTTGTTGGCTGGGTGCTGGCAGGTGGAGGAGCAGTGTTGTTGGCTGGGTGCTGGCAGGTGGAGGAGCAGTGTTGTTGGCTGGGTGCTGGCAGGTGGAGGAGCAGTGTTGTTGGCTGGGTGCTGGCAGGTGGAGGAGCAGTGTTGTTGGCTGGGTGCTGGCAGGTGGAGGAGCAGTGTTGTTGGCTGGGTGCTGGCAGGTGGAGGAGCAGTGTTGTTGGCTGGGTGCTGGCAGGTGGAGGAGCAGTGTTGTTGGCTGGGTGCTGGCAGGTGGAGGAGCAGTGTTGTTGGCTGGGTGCTGGCAGGTGAAGGAGCAGTGTTGTTGGCTGGGTGCTGGCAGGTGAAGGAGCAGTGTTGTTGGCTGGGTGCTGGCAGGTGGAGGAGCAGTGTTGTTGGCTGGGTTCTGGCAGGTGGAGGAGCAGTGTTGTTGGCTGGGTGCTGGCAGGTGGAGGAGCAGTGATGTTGGCTGGGTGCTGGCAGGTGAAGGAGCAGTGTTGTTGGCTGGGTGCTGGCAGGTGAAGGAGCAGTGTTGTTGGCTGGGTTAACTTTATACTTACGGGACATGTATACACTCATTACATACTGTATGTAAAATACAACCAAGAATGTGAGACAACTTCATATCACATCCGTTACTGATGCCATTTGTCATACTTTGTTAAACTCAAAAATAATAAAGTTCCATAACTTCAGTTGGGAACAAAGACCACACCTTATCTCCCCAAGGCAATTTCCCATCCAATAGGTGTGCTATATAGGTGTGTATAACCCTTTCTCCTGTCTGTTTCTCCCTCTTTCAGCACAAGAACCAGAGGGGGATTCAATAGGCGCTTTCACACCGGAGTACTTTTACTCGTACTTTTCCCGTTTAGTTCCGATAGTGCCTGGAATTTTGCGTTCACACCAAAAAGAAAAAACTTAGTTCAGAGAACCTTTACCCCCATTTCCAGTGCCTTCTAGAGAGGTGGGACTATCCTGGGGAGAAAAAAGTACCAATTTCTGATTGGCTGGGTGAATTGCAAACCACGCCCCGTAAAACTCTGAAAAGTTTTTTGAAGCCGCCATTGTATTTTCTGGCATTAGCATTATTAGCATTAGCCCCGCGCACCAACGGAGAGAGAATAACTTATGGCAACACAAAACAAAACATGGGAGCGGTGGAGTGATAAGGAGGTGTCGGCGTTCTGGCGATTTACTCGGAAGGCTTCAGTGGAAGCCAGTCCCCAACTCCGGGGACTTCGGGTGGCAGTATACGCCGTGAAGTGGTTTGCGGCCTGCCAGTAAACCCAAAGCAGAAGAAGAAGAAGTGACGTCAGCGGCTTCATTTGCGTAATCTTCCCTCAGGGAACTTATTCCGGTGTGAACGCGATCTGTACTTAGTTCCATGGGGGTACTAAGTGCTGGGCACTAAGTACAGAAAAGTACTTGGTGTGAAAGCGGCTATAGGAGCCTGAATACCTGCACTGAGACCCTCCCCCTCCACCTGAGTCTCAGCTTTTCAAGCCTTTCCCTGTTATTTTTATTAAACCAAACATTAAGCTTCCCAATGGTGTGGTCTTCGTTTTGTGAAAAAGTGCAAATGCAGTGTTTGAATATGATTACCTCACATATTTGTTTGCTGTTGTTCACTGTTATGATGGTTAAATTGCTCCTGCTGACTTGAGCCAGACATTTTTTCCTCCTCTCTGTGTCAGTGGGGAAGCCGTACATTCGTACTCCTTTCTCTGAGCGATTGGAGCATCCCCAGGCAGCACAGCAAAGCATGGTGGAGACTATATGCCAGGACAACACAGAGGAAAAGGCACAGAAAAACTGCATGACATGCTATTCAATGTTTATTGAATTCAATTTATTTATAATGGATTTTCCTAAAACAACACATTTAACATCATCATGCTGCTGCTGCTAGTCCTTTGATAGTCACCTGTCGGTCTCTTGTCCTTTCTGAAAGTCATAAAGATGACATTAGTCATTTAGATAATTTAGGTCCTCAATTACCATGGGATTACTCAAACCACCATGAATTAAAGAAATGGTAGAAATGTATCTAATCTAAATTTTGAAGCATTCCTTGCCATCCCCTCCCTCTAAATATATCAATAAACATTAGGATGTGATGCTCCTTACTACCATACAAGTTTAAGAAGATAATATGTGTTTAAAAGAATTCAAAGCAATAAACAACAGCAACAGACTCTTTAACCAAGGCAACGTTAGCCTAACATGTATATGTTAACAAGGCAAGTAAGATAGCTGTTCACACTAATCCTAATAGGCCTATTATCCCTACATACTAGCAAATTCTATTTTATTTTAAAAACATATTGATGTAAATACATACACATATCGGTATGTTGTATAAATATTGCAAATCAAAACCTTTATTGACTACTAATTACCAAAAATCGCAGTTCTATCTCCTGTTATCGATGCATTCAAATGGCCCGCCACGAACTTCCGGGAACTATCTGAGTCTCCATGAACCACGTGACGATCAAGTATTTTGGACTTCCGCTGTCGCAACTCTTCTATCTATACGGCTCTGCATTTTAGACTGAAATCCTCCCAATGCTTCTCCATATGTATGGCAAGCCGATTTAGCTTGTATTCATTTCTGGAGGATATAAACAAATCAATTCTTACTAGTAAGAATGCGAATTCTTGGCTTGCCATACATATGCGCAATTTCCGAGCAGCTTTGTCGCTCTTGAAGGCACCGCCGCAAGGAACCCTGGGAATTACAACATGGCGGGACGTCCAAAAACACCGCCGAGTGTCCGAATTCTTCACAACGAACAAGATAAACTGTCAATAATAACACATTTCACAACGTAAAAACAACAAACCGTCGGTATTCTAACCGTTAACGGCCGCTCACAATGAACCGGGGGAGGGTCGAAGCTCCGTCCGGTCAGTCGGTGAAAACTAACCGACTGAGGAGGAGTTTCAGGCAGACTCAAAACACACAGACCGCGGGGGAGGAAGACTCTCCAATCAGACCAAAGTCGGGTCAGTATTTATTCATTTTAGTAACTTCATGTTAGGTTTCTGTTGGGAAAATACTGAATGTACTCTTCCAATCTGAGAGTAATATGATAACAAAGGTATCCCAACTGTAGCTGTGTACATGACAGGATGTATGATTACCTAGAAGAGCATCAGGACTGTTTTAGGCATATGATAGCTATGTGATTAACATGATGATTCAGCCTCTATGGAGATAGACATATGACAAGCATGATCATTTCTGACGTGGAGCTAATCTGAACTAAACATTGAATACGGCTTTCTATTCCTCCATCTTGTGACTGTGTAACTCCCTCTCTTGTATATCAGCATTTGAAGGACACTGTTCAGGAACTAGTTGATGCTCTGTATGTGATGACTACTTCCATTCTTGAGAGGATCATAACTACATGGATCCTGAGATTGAAGCTCAAGCCGGTGACGAGTGATATTTTTCCTAACAGTTTCTGAAGTTATTACCTGCCTCTTGTGTCTGCTATGACATAAACATCCAATCCAAGCCCCCAGGAAACATCCGGCCGCTGAAGCCCATATTTGGTGTGCCGAGAAGAGATTCAAGATTCAAGGCTTTTACTGTCATTTGTGCATAGCTACAGTGTAGTTATGACAAAGAAAATCTTAGGTCACAGGCTCCTCCAACAGTGCAACACATAAAACAGATACAATAGTGCAAGTAAATAAAATAAAATAGAATATAGTAGAAATAGTGCAGAATAAGTCATTGGAATATTGATATATATAAGTTGCAACAGATGGATGTTCTTTGAATGAGTCTGTAATGTTGTAATAATAATACATTGGATTTTTCTAGCGCTTTTCCTAATGCTCAAAGACGCTTTACATAAAATCAGAAACAGTACAAAGAAAACAAAAAAATAAACAGTAGTCCTAATCAAGTGCGAGTAAAGTGGGGGCATTACTTTTAAATTAGTTAAATTAAGCTAAAATAAAATGCTGCTTTTTGGGTTTCATGTGGGTAATTTACCTGAAGATCATACAAATCCATGGGTAGGCTTTTGTGTAGACATTTTCCATGTTAACAAAACTATATTTAACTTTCAGACTTTTTAAAAGTAAGAACAAAACATGGAAAGCTAGAATCAGTTGGAAGCTTGTGTCTGTCTTTAGAAAAACTGCACATCTGTGTAATGATACATTAAAAAAAAAGATTATCCATCAGTATATCTGAATTAACTATAGAAGACATTCAAACATTGACCTCTGACCTCCTGCAGAGTGCAGAAAAATAGACAATAGAGAGTTAACCGAAGTTTAATAAGCTGTACATCACTGGTCATCGTTTCTGAATCTGCTTCTGAAACTCAATCAGCTCGTTTCTGTTTCTTCTCATCCAGAATTTAAGACCCCGACCCGGATCCCGAGGTCCAGGACGGGTGTTTTCAGTGCAGAGTCTCCGCACAACGACTCTGACTTCCAGCAGGACATCATCTGGGACCCCACCTCTCCTTCACCTAACAGATTCGGTAAACACCTGTCTTTGCAAAGTGTTATTGTGAATGTTTGATTAAGTTAATAATTTCAGTAACTGCTGCAGTGACAAGTCAATTCAACTATGAGCTGCTCAACAAGATATTAATACTGACTTATTGCTGAATTCCTTTTTTAGTAGTGTAAACTGTACATTTTTGTATTTTATTTGTTACTTTTGGTTAAAAAAATATTGGTTTTGAGCTTTTTGGTTTGTTTTATTCCAGGTAAAAAAGCAGCGAAGAAGCAGCCTGTTCGAGTTGTGAACATCTCAGACATCGTAAACAGGATCGCTCCAAAGGTCAGAAACAACCTTTTATTATGAAGTTCTTTTATTATTTTCTTTGTCTATTTTTGTGTCTTAATTACAGCATGTATTAATATTCATGCTGTATTGTTTCCTGTGTCTTTGAAGCATGGCAGACCGAAGGCGGCAGAGCCCACGCTGCAGCAGTGGATCGGAGACACCATCCCCTGCACCCCCGACGTTCAGGTCCCCAAACACAGGAGGAAATCCCAGAGGTGGGTTCAGAAGAAGCAAAAAACACACATCTGTTCGTTCTAGACTGTAACTGAGCTTCAGGTGTTTATCATAATCCGCTTGTTAGAAATGTATAAGCTTAATTAACGCACAATAGGATTTGAAAGTTGTGAAATATTGTTCATAAATCATTTCATAGCCTCTAACAGCGTCTTCAGTTTCTCATAGTCTGTGAAGTTTACATCACCGTTTATATAACTAGTGTACAAACACAAATTGTCTCTGCAACTATAAATCTTTTGCTCATGATCACGTGATTGAGTTTCCACAACAAAAGATTTTTACAAACACAAATTAATATACAACTACAGGCTTTGAAATTGTTCCTAAAACCCATCTTTCCAAGTTCAAAATATGTTGTCATGTTTAAAAAAATGTAATTTAGTGACCTATGTTAGATGTGATTTTTGCAGCATCTCATGTTCCTATAACCTGAGTTTGCTGCTACCAATAGTTCCATTTAGCTCGTATAAATACTAATAATAACAATGCACTAAGCCATTTGTCAATACAACAGAGTAAACTAATACAAATGTAAGCAGATCTATTAAACAAACTGTATCCAATACATATTAGGTATGCATCTGCAAGGTCACAACAGGGGAAACATATTGCCAAAGGAGCGATAGAAAGTACATCTACACATTAGAAAATAAAAATATCAAAACGTCTACAAGAAGTAAAAATGATAAGAAAAAAAAGCAACGATACATGTTGTGGAAGCAAATAAATGATTAAAAAGGACAGTTTTTACAGCCTCTTCAAAATAGGAAATTGCACCTTATTAAAAAAAAAGGCAATTGGTTTCCTTCTGTCAACTTTTCCTTTATGGACGTTGCATATGCTAAATGAATAAATAAATAGTCCCATTAAGACAGCGTTTAGTTTTTGAACCTCTGCGAAACCACAAATATCCACAAAGGTTCAAACCCCAAAGAATAAACTAATTGTTCTGTTTTTTCCCGACAGGCTGAACACGGTGGACGACCTGCTGAAGCTCGCCAAGCAGTTTGACTTCAACATGTTTCGTCAGGAAGAAGACGAGGAAGAAGAGCTGAAGGACCTTCATCAGCAGAGTCTGGAGCTCCTGTCAGACGACATCTTGGATCAGAACGACGTCTCCCCTCTCTTCCTGGAAACCAGCCCCCAGCTGTGAGTCCAGGTCCAGACGTTCAGCTGCACCTGATGGATCAACACATGGAGGACGATTTGGACTTCCTGTTCGACGGACCGACCCAACATTTAAGCGGAAACTTCAGTCAGGTGTTGTCAGCTCAGCCGTCACAAGCGAAACCAGCAGCCAAAGAGGCTTCTGGGAAAACGTCTGCTTCCTCACACTCTCCCACTCCCCTGGTTCCCACGTCAAACACTAAGGACGACTTTGACGACGATTGGGAAAACGACGACTTGCTCAATGACTCTTTATTGTTGGAGATGACGCAGAATCCTCATAAATTCATCTCCCCAAAGCACGCTTCAACCCAGAACCAACCCAGTCAAGTCACATTTCCAAGAGAAAGTCAAACAAATGTTGTTCAATCGGCTGTTTCTAAAGTGGAGAAGGACAATGTGAGGCAAAGAGCGAGTTTCAAACTGGAGCCCAATCCTAATTTCCCTGTCAAACCAATCCAGACGGACACATGGGCAAATTCTAATGTGGATTACAGCTCCAAAAAAGCCGATAAAGACACGTTTTCATCCGGAAACAGTGTTTTAAAAGTGCCAGGTTCTCAGTATACCTGGCAAACATCAAACACGGTGAAATCACAACCACTGAAACCCCAATTTAATCAAAAGACTGCTGTTTCCACTTTTTCTACTGCATCAAACATACAAACGTCAAACACAATGAAGTCAGATCCACCAAGAAAACAGTTTAATCAAAATAATTCTGTTTCTAAATACAACTCGACTTCTTCTACTGCATCAAACACTTCAAAAACAACTTTTCCAATAAAACCCGCAGTAGTTTCAACGCCTGCTGTCTCTGAACACCAGGAAGAGGACCTGTCGATTTTCTTCGAGTCCGACCCGGTTTGGGACGACCTCGCTGACGACGACCTGCTGTGTGAAATGTGCGAAGATGTGGAGAACCAGATCCAAAACGTTCCAAAAGCTTCGACAAAACAACCTCTTCCCGCAGGTCCAGTGTCGAACCAGAGAGCGTCGCTGCAGCCGTACAATCAGCAGACTTTTATACCTAAAAAACCAACTCCTACAAATGTTTCCTTTGCTTCAGGAAGAGCAGCTGGCAGTTCATTGGCTGCTGGGTTTGTCTCTAACGTCGGTGCACAGGTGACGAATTCTTTCAGATCCACACAAGTGAAGAACTCGTCTGGATCCACGAACAGCTCCGTGCAGTCAGGAGGAAACCACAGAGAGAAGTTCACCTTCAAGAAGCCGAACAACCAGGTTTCTACTGTGACAAATAATGGTAAGAGTCTACCCATTTCCTCCTTTCAAGGTCAATTATTATCTAAAATCCACTTCTTCATGTCTCTTCTACATCAACATGTGTCCCCTCTGTGGAAAGAGACTCTGAAAGTTTCAGGAACAAAGATTCTCTCTCTTTTTGTCCTGATCCATTTATATAAAAACCTGTCTGAAAATGAGCTGATCAGATTTTGGACACTTTATGATGTCATAACGATGTGTTGGCTTGAGTAACCATTAGCCAATCACCAACCAAGGTAATCCCCCCCCCCCCCCCTTATCACCTGAATCTCCTCCTAGAGCACCATTGAGTTCTTTGTAACCAAATATCTCTCAGAGGGGCGTGGGGAGGGGCTCCTTATTTTCATCTAAAGTAACAGACAGAGAATCAGCACTTTAGAAACAGGGCTGAAACAGAGGGGATTATGGGATGCTGCAATGATCTGTTTGGTGTTTCAGCCAATCAGAGACAGGCTCTGTATATATCTGAGACCTATAATATATTGATGAAAAACAGTATAATAGGGGACCTTTAAGGCACACACGTTAATATCACAGGCACACACACAGCCAGTCTGAAACCCCATCATGAAGTCAGTTTATTTTTATTTTATTTATTTTTTATTCTTAACCTTTTTTATATTACCTAATTTGATTCAATATGCTCCTTAGATAACTTTTCTTATTTTATTTGTTTTATTATTTTCTCCTAACAGCATTGTGAAGCACCTTGAGATGACGTTGTTTTTAAAGTGTGCTATATAAATGAAATGTATTATTAAGGTTTGACAATTGGTGAAAGGATGATGGACGAGTTCTTGCAAAGTCTTGGAAAAAGTTGGCGAATTCTCACGATTTTTTAAACGAAAACAGAACATTGAACAAGACGAATGTTTGCTCATTTGACCAGTCGCCGTCCAAACTGTCACAGAGTAGATGCTGGATGTTACAATTATAAAATCACCAGGATTATAAAAAAAAGTGATGCATGTTACAAATAAACGATATGTTTCTAGCTATTGCTAAATAAGGGTCTATGTTACTGGGATCTCAACTTCTTTGGCGTACCAGATTTAAAGTAAAAGTGAAGATGGATAAAAGAAGAATAAGAAGCAGCGATTATTTCTGCATTTTGAGCAAACATCAACTACGTTTTTGAAGGTTAGCAGATGTTTTTTAATGCGTCACACTGCTTCACAGCTTTGATCACAATCACTAGAGTGAAATACTAATCATTGCGCTGTTACTGTGGGGTGTAAAGTCGATCAAATCAACTAAATTGTAGATTTTTTATTAAAAACAATAAAGGGTAAATACAGCCTGAGCATTTAAACCCTACTCTTCCATTTTAAACTGTTAATATCCTTACATTCGTGTTAAATGTATGAGTAAAGTTTCTACTTCAAATCTTCCCAGGACTTTGCAACCCTAGTAACAAATCATGTATAACTAGTTTTCAATCAGGAGAGACGGTTTTGATGTAAGAAGAATACATATTTATTGCCAGGAATACACAAATGAATGTAATGGAGTTTTGGCGATTAGGCCCCGTTGTGCGGGAGTATCATTCGGGAGGGGAGAACCGATCCCCCCGGGGTCTAGACCCTGGTGGTGGTGAATGGATAGTTGGGTCGGTCTGAAGGGGAGGGGCTTAGCTTGACCCTGGATTCAGAGGGACAGGAGGTGAAAAGGGGTGGAGGAGGGTTGCGTGAAGTCACCTGAAATGACAGCTGTCAGAGAGGGGAGAGCAGATTGAAAAGGGTTAGCGGAGCGCTATGATAGGCTTGTGAGAATAGAGCGAAGTGATTGGTTAAGCTGGGGAGTGACGCTCCCGATCACTGATTGAGAGGAGAGAGAGTAGTAGCATAGCATAGTTAATGAATGAGTAAAGACGGTCTTCCTGGTTGAACTTGCGCTGAGCTTCATTAGTTAACTTAGCTTCCTCTGTAAATGTTTTAAGCCACATTTAATCTTTTAGGAACATCAGCCCTTAAACGCTTAACATCCTCATCGTTTTTCTTGATTAAAATTGACACCGTATCTTCTGTGTTTTCTGCAGATGTTGGTAAATGCTCGGCAGCAGAGATCGCTCTGAAGAAGCAGCAGGCGATGGAGAAGAGACGCCAGCGACTGCAGGCCAAAAACCTCCGAGCTCCGACCTGAGGACGTAACCCGGCCGCGAAAAACTACAAAACACCTGTCTCCCTTTACCTGTCTGAGGAGGACACCAAACAGCTGTCAGAGAACCACCTGTGCAGCACTGCTCATAATGCATGTCTGAGGACTTTCTCAAATGTAAGAGTTTAAATCTCCGAATAATCCAGACCGACATTTCCTGTACAAATGTATGTTAAAATGAAACTGTAATGATGTTTATGTCAAGTTCTAATCTATCAGATTTCTCTTTTAAAGCTGTTCTTTTCTTTTAAATCATGTCACATTTTTGTTTCTTTTGTTTCTTTTCTTTTAGAAAGTGAGATTGAACGTTTTCGTGGTGTTTTAAAATAAAGAGCTGGGATCATGGTTAGCCTAGCTTAGCATAAACACTGAAGGTAGGGGGAACTGCTAGCTTGTCACAGTTTTAAAGTATAAAAACACATCTAACTTTGCCTCTAAAACTCACTAAGGCAAGGCTAGCAGTTTCCCCCTGCTTCCAGTCGTTATGCTAAGCTAGGCTAACCACGTCCTGACTCCACACAGACGAGATCTCCTCAACAGAATACGTGTGTTTCCTAAAACGCTGAACCATTCCTTTAATGCCAGATTACATAACGATAGTACAAGTGTTTATTTCAATCTGTTTTAAAGAAGGATAAAT
The DNA here is from genome assembly GCA_031216635.1 of Dissostichus eleginoides. Classification (NCBI taxonomy): domain Eukaryota; kingdom Metazoa; phylum Chordata; class Actinopteri; order Perciformes; family Nototheniidae; genus Dissostichus; species Dissostichus eleginoides. Next base: position 32,173,913 of record CM062266.1, on the reverse strand, counting down.
GTTCCTAATTCAAGCAACTGCAAATTCAAGTCTCTTGTGATTTAACGATGTTTGTGTGTTTTGTTCTTTGGCTCTTAATGTGTCATTTTATATTCAAAAGTGTTGCTTTTCCCCCGAAAGTAGGGACCAAACTCTTTTTGCACATCAATAAAAAGTAATTAGTCTTCTGTCAAAAGATGGATATCATTTTAGTTTTTAGTTCACATCAGTTTGCAGTTATCGTGCTAAGCTAGGCTAACCTCACCGTTCGGATTCTTTTAAATATTTCTCATGTCTTTTCTTGATATGGAACCCTTGGGGTCGCTTTTCTAACCTTTTCCCTGTTTTCTACGTTGCTGTAATTTCACTTTATTTCCTGTAAAGCACTTTAACTGATTTCAAAGTGTTTTTACCAATAAAACGTTTTATTGTAGATATCATTAATGGTTGTTGTTATTGTTTTTTTAAAATCTGATTCGTCTAAAGGAGGCTCAGAAAAAGACATTTCCATATTTGATAAATATTTTGTTATTATCTGCATGAAAAATAACAACTATTGAACAAACTGTAGAGATAAGAGTAGCATTGATGAACCAACATGAATTCTATATAACATATAAAACAGAAAAGCAGAACCACATATCTAAAAGGGTGACGAAACAGTATTATTTATTATAACACAGTACAAATAGAAATACTGCAGTAACATACAAGTACTTCAAAACCAGAGGTGGTAGAAGTACTCAGATCTGGTACTTGAGTAAAAGTAGAAGGAATCAGATCTTGTACTTGAGTAAAAGTAGAAGTACTCAGATCTTGTACTTGAGTAAAAGTAGAAGTACTTAGATCGTGTACTTGAGTAAAAGTAGAAATACTCAGATCTTGTACTTGAGTAAAAGTAGAAGTACTCAGATCTTGTTCTTGAGTAAAAGTAGAAGTACTCAGATCTTGTACTTGAGTAAAAGTAGAAGTACTCAGATATTGTACTTTAGTAAAAGTAGAAGGAATCAGATCTTGTACTTTAGTAAAAGTAGAAGGAATCAGATCTTGTACTTTAGTAAAAGTAGAAGGAATCAGATCTTGTACTTGAGTAAAAGTAGAAGTACTCAGGTCTTGTACTTGAGTAGAAGTACCAGAGTGTAGGAATACTCTGTTACAGTAAAAGTCCAGCATTCAAAATGTTACTCAAGTAAAAGTAGAAAAGTATTATCATCAAAATATAGTGAAAGTAGCGACAGTAAAAGTAGTGATTGTGCAGATTGGTCCATTTCAGAATAATATATATGATATGTTTTATAATGATTGATCATTAAAGTGTTCTCAAAGCTGGTAAAGGTGCAGCTAGTTTGAATGACTTTGTATACTGCAGGGTAGCTTGTGAATTTACTCCAGGTGGAACTAAAGTCTGATTTAACACTTGATTATATTTCACATCATTCATCCACATCTGTGAAGTAACTAAAGGTATTACATACATGTGTATTAATGCCATTTTCTTAATGTCTTTCATTTTTCATAAAATACAAGTTTATACATTTTAAATCCCTAATTGTTGATTGTATCTCAGCAGCTTCACCTGAAGACCAGGGTTTGGGTTGTAGTTTAGGGGGGGGGGGCTTCATTAAGTCTGGCAGCTGTCTGATGGAGCAGATATATATACAGAATTACAGATCCTCGCTCAGGTACTCGCTCCGACCGGTAAACCGAGCCTCGTTATCAGCAGACAGGTGTGTAACTGAAGTCAAATCACAGGCACACAGATGATATCTGCCTCGCTCTAATGTCCCAAAAACCAACTCCAGGATCCACTTTACTCCGTCTGTAAAAGAACGTTTCTCTTTGCCAGGCAGCAGAAGACGTTTCTTTAATTAAAAAGGAACTCATTTTGGCTTTCAGAGTCAGTGTGTGAGACATCAGCTGTAACAGTGTGTGATGGGAGGGATTTTTTGTAATATATTTTATGTTTTTTATTGGGGTTAACATTTGTTTTAACTACATTCTGTTTCTTGTTGATCACGAAGAAGAAATAATCTCATTGGGTGAATTAAACCTAGTCAATAAAACACCTGCTGTGTTATTATTAATCATGTTCTTTACACAGTGCGTAGTATGGAAATGGCCTCTTTGACTCTTATATACACTATTACATGTAGTGTATTCTTCAAATCACAGAGGTTATTGTTGTTGTTTACACAGCGTCACCGTGATTTGGTCTACAGAGGGGTTCGGGAATGAGTCCTAAGACACCGAAATTAGTCAACATTTCAGCTTCAAATAAAATGTTTTTATTCAATTGGGTTTTATGTCAACCATTTCCGAAGCTTCTACGTCTCATAAAAACGACGGTTGCTAAGTGACTAAATAAGCCAGCGAACATTAGCTGCCTTTAGCTTAGCATTGGTGACGTTATGTCACGTGATCTTGATGTAGTTCCTTTATAGCCTTTCCGTTAGCCTTTCCTTCCAGTGAATGCATTTACAGTTCAAAAATCATAAATCTGGCTAAATAGGTATGATAATATTAGCATTTTGGGAAAAGATAATGAAAAAGTTTGTGAATCGCCATTTGAACTTTAAGCATTTTGGCATGGCCCTCCTCACACTATACAACCTGTGCACCGGAGACGGGATAGCGAGAGTCATGAAGGTAGTAGAGATGGGTGAGTCCTGATTCATCCGGATCATTAACCCAGATCCTAGTAATGAGCTGGTCGTGACGAGTCTCCCCTCTCCATTAACCCGAGTCCTTTGAGTCCTACACCTGGTGACGTACAAAATAAAACTATAAATTGTGTCACTCGCTACTCTCCTTATAGCATGTAAAATCACATTCCAACGTGCCCCGGTCCATCTGCCTAGCCTTTAGCAAGTAGGATAGCTGCCAGAAGTTATCGTTTGGCTCAGGGGACGCGGATCAGTGAAACTTCCTGCAAAAAAACACTATAGTATTACTATTAAGAATTACTATAGAAATACCACAAAAAAACTATCAGTATTATTATAGTAATACTATGGTTTTTTGGAACACACTATAGAGAATTACTTTAGTAATACTTTAGAGTTGGCTATGGTGATCTTATAGTGAAGTTACAGTTATACTATAGTGTTTGTATGGTATCACAGTAGTGTTTGTATGGTATCACCGTAGTGTTTGTATGGTATCACTGTAGTGTTTATGTAGTATCACTATAGTGTTTTCTGTAGTATTTCTATGGTTTTCGGCCACTATAGGAAATGACTATAGTTATACTATAAAGTTTTATGTAGTATCACTAAAATGTTTTCTATATTATTTCTATGGTTTTTTGGAACACAATATAGAAAATGACTATAGTAATACTATAGAGTTGACTATGGTGATCTTATAGTGAATCTATAGTCAATTAGCTTTAATAATTATGTAGGCATCCCTATAGTAAGTATGGTATCAACAAATAAAAGTTAGCAAGCAGAGCAGTTTCAATTTGAAAGATAGGGACTTTATCAGGGCCATTTCTAGCTTTTTGGGGGCCCTATGCAAGATGCTGTTTGGGGGCCCTAGATTTTACAGTTTTTTAACTACAATGAATGTAGCCTTTAAGATGATCTGTGGAGATGCATCAATCTGTTAAACTTTCACGAAAACCAAGGAATTGAAACTTACAAAAAATTATATTAAAAAGGTAGACAATAAGGCTCCTCTACGTCAATAAATGCAAGAGATGCAGCATTTTCTCAACAATGTATAATTTACATTTTTCATCTTCCTCAGACGTCACTCATTGGGGGACAGCCCAACGATGATTACCCCACAAACACAAGCCTCAGCTTTGCTATCATTGCAGTTTAGTTGTGTTTATATCTTACATTTGATGTTATGTGACAGTATTTCTGAGAAAAAGTCAGCTGAAATGGTGGCATAGTTGCCACTGCTTTACGTGTCGACAGCATGTTTGAACCATAGACTGTATATATAAATGGACGTAGTGTCCGTGACGTCACCCATAGGATTCTGCAGAGTTGCCGAGAAGCCCTTAGTAGGCGGAGTCGGCCACTAACGGCTCGACAGTGACGTCAGAGTCTAACTCCCGCCTGCTCCAGCCTGGTCCAAATAAGGGCAAAGAGGCGAAGCCGAGGCGGGACCTGCTGCCTCCGAGCTGGAAGTAACAGAGCTAGCTCAGGCTAAGAAGCTAAGCTAACATGAAATGCTAGCTCCAGCCGGGACGCCGGCTGGAGCTAGCCCCCTGCGGCTCCGTTAGCTCCTGCGGCCACCACTGGGATAATTGGGTCCCCTTTTAACATTTGCTCCCGTTTAGCATTATGGGCGTCATAGCCATAGACTATAAAAGTCTTACCCAAGGCTGAATCATAAACTATATATAAAGGGTTACGTCCTTAGCTGGCTAACAAGCTAGGCTAACAAGCACACAAACACCTGCTAACGGGGTTAACATGTATAATATGATCATTTTAGACTTCTTGCAAGTTCTGTTAGTACATTCAACCGCACAGCACGACATTTGAATTGTCTGGTATTTGTAACAACATTCCCTAAAAGGCACAATCACCACGAACACGGCTAAAGGGTCAAGTACAGTAACTACAACTAGCTAACGTTGTAGCGTAGCATAGTGGACAAGTTGTTGTTAGCTGACAGTGAGGCACGTACCTGTCCATCAAAGTGACCACGCCCTAATTTATGCAAAAACGTTAAGACCTAATACAAATAAAAGGGTCGCGTTATAAAACAATTCACTCAACAATTAATAATCATTAAGGTGGAATCTAACTATATCCCGAGTAATTTTTATTGCATCCAGGGGAAGAAACATGTTTATTTCTGCTGTAAAGTTGGGCATTTTAACATGGGGGTCTATGGAAATTCATCCTTTCTGCAGTCATCGCCTATCGGCCAATAGATGAACTGCAGTTTGTGGCACTTCCTTATTGGCGTCCCGGCTCTGCCCCAGAGTTTGCCACTTGGTTTGAATGTATTTGCAGCAGTAAATGTGGCTGTTTGGCCACTGACGTTGCCATAACAACACCTGAATTTAAATGTGCAACCGCTTTTTGTGACAGATTTTTGCATGAAATTATAATTCTTCTGAATGATATTCCTATTGACAGCTAGTTTCTATGTGAACATTATGAGATGGACAGCCAGAGAGAATAAATGAAAAACAGTTATGAAATACTATATGACAGTAAAACAAGAATACAGTTTAAAAGGGGAGTGATTTGTAAAATATCCATAAAGAAAAATCTGTTCACAGTTCTGTTTCATGTGGGTGTTGAGAGATGTATCCATAGATCTCTTAATTTTGTTCTCAAAGTGCACCAGATTGATGCTTTTAACTTCAATATTTAAAAAAAAATCTTCCCGGGGGAACATGCCCCCGGACCCCCTTAGAGGAGGTGAGGACCCCCCTAGAGGAGGTTAGGTCCACGATATTTACATGCTTATTTATACAATATGTGTGCTTATGCTAACATCATACGACAAAAGTTGGTTCCGTGTTGTGTGTAGTGAAACGCGCTAGAGTGGGGGGGGCCCCCAAGCCAAAGCTCGCTTAGGGCCCCTAAAAGTCTAGGGCCGGCCCTGATTACGCAGTCCATGAGAAAAGAGGGGGGTGGGGGGCATATGATTAGATCTACATGACTCATATGACTCAAATGACTCGTATGATTCCGTAAAAGGATCCGGATTTTCCATCTCTAGTTGTAACCACAAAAACATTTAAAAACCATCTCAATTTGAGACAGACGAATAGGAAGTGTTAAAATGCTGACTTATTTCCGGGTTTTAGGACTCATTCCTGCACCACTCTGGTTACCTGAGGTTAAACGATGAGTATCTGACAGTTGATGTGAAAGTCTGCTGCCCCCTAGTGGCCACAAGTGAAATTATGCAGATTTAAAGGAAACCACTATTTAAACATGTAATACCAATGCAAAAAAACAAACAATGATTCCCTTAAAAAAAAGGTTTTATAGGTTTAATAAATGCACCACACACACACACACACACACACACACACACACACTCTGGTGGTGTGTGTTTTCCTGGCCTCATCTGACACTAGAACATGGCAGAAAGTGTTTACGGCGGATCTTTTTTCCCGCTGCAGCCGACACTTACCTGCAGGTGAAATTAAGTTACCTGAGAGATACACTGAACTCTGAATGACTCCCCCTTTACCTCCCCATTTACCTCCCCCCCTCATAATAATTACCGGGCCAAACCCAGTGACAGGTTGGTGTGTGTCCAGCTCTCTCAGACGACATCCACTCTGATAAAGAGCCGGACAGGTTTCACTGTAAAGACCTTTTTCTGACGTCTGTGATATGTTAACGTCAGCGGAAAAACAAACTACTAAACTAGGAACGGGTCATTTAAGATTCTCTTGAACTCTGGTGATACCTGGTTTAATCAAGCATCGAGCATCGAGCATTAAGTGCTTCTACATTTCAATATAACACATTTTAAATACTCTTTTTATTGTCATTTTTGTAAACATTCAGACATAACATACAACATACACCCGCATACGTACTCAAATGTGTGCAGAATAGTTACTGTGCATATAACGTACATCTCTCCATGGGTGATAATAATCTCATCTTAATCATGTTTACAAGATATCTACGTATATCTCAGCTTACATACCAATTACTTAAATAAAAGCACAGAGAGAATTCATAAGGAATAATAAATGATAATCATAGTGGCCTAATTACAATGAGAAACATCAAATAGAAGGGAAAGAAAAAAAAAATATATATACTAATAATAATAACAAATACATTTTTTTTTTACTTTACACATCATTGTATCTCTGTTCAGGATCATTTAAAGAAGGATTGCCAAGACAGAAGTTTTAATGTTAATTATTGGTAAATCATACTTATTGGTAAATCATACAACCAAATTGGGATCAATAAAGTTCTATCTTATCTTATCTTATGTAAATACAATTATACATTTAGTTGGGTCATTTTTTGTTGTTGAATTTAGAATCGGAGGATGAAACCCTCTTTATTTTTGTCACACAGTGAAATTTGGTCTCTGTTTTTAACCAATCCTAATACTAGGAATACTTATTTTAGGTCTGTTCAGGGAATTGAACTGGCGATCATACGATTCCCAGTCCAAGCCCCTTCTGACTGAGCCTCTGCTGGATGAATAAAGTTTATGCAGGTCCTGTCATATAATTGTCATAGGAGTAGGAGTATAGTGGGCCATTAAAATGTCATATTAAACTAAAGTATGTCATGAAAATGTCAAAAGAAGTATGACACACAAATGATCAAATTCACAAGTTATTTAAAAAAAAAAGTCCAAGTATAGTGGGTGTGATATAATTTCATTAAAGTAAGCCATAAAAATGTCAAAAAAGGTTTGTCACACTATAATGTAATGTATGCCATGAAAAAGTAATTTAAATAAAAGTAAAAAAAGTTATAGTATAAATAGTCATTAAACTCATATGTCATAAACGTGTGATATGTGATAAATAATCCTGGTATGGTATGTTATTCACAACAACAATACTACACTATATACTATACTAACAAGTGTCATATAAATGTCACACAAAAAGTACGCAACGAAAATGTCAAACAAGACCTTTATTTAGTATATAGTTTAAAAAGTCATGTATATTTCGTCAAAATAAGATAGTTTAGTTTATCGATGTACTTTGTCCGTTATCTTTTAATGTTGGTATAACGAGGAAGAATATTCTATTCTGTACACAATACAAGCTTATTAACATGAGACCTATTTCTTGCAATATTAAGCATTTGTTTTGGCTGGACATCAAAGAGAGACATTATCAAAAACTTGGATTTTGGGTTGTTTTCCAAGAAGAGCTGCAAACAGCAGCTTGACATGTTTGACGTTATTAGAAACAGTGATTTATTTTGGAAGAAATGTACATCGTTGGCTTTGTAATAGGATACATTTTGACTATGGCTGCGAGGGAGTGCGGTTGTCTTTCAATGGTTGATGGTTCGATCCCAGCCTGGCATTCAACATGTCGATGTGTCCTTGTGGAAGATATTGAACCCTGAGTTGCTGTGTGTGTGTGTTTGTGTGTGTATGTGTAATCTGTGTGTGTGTGTATGTGTATGTGTGTGTGTTTGTGTGTATGTGTAATCTGTGTGTGTGTGTCTGTGTGTGTGTGTATGTGCAGTGTTTCCCCTAGGTTTACTGCCTTGGCAGGGTGCTGCTAGGGTACCCCCAACAAGGGGGTGCCCGGAAAAAAAATGTTCAGCAATTGTGTTATGATCATATTGAGCTATTGGTGTGAGTCTAACATTAAACAACTGTATTACTTTTATTCAAACTGTATTCCCTTCTTATCATGTAGCCTACACTTCTTCCTTTCATTGATACATTTAAATCACCTGACTACAGCATATAACATACCTGCTGCAACCCTGTGCTGCTGCTGCTTCTCTCTGCCTCATCCTCTATTGCTGGAGGCAGCTCCACCTCATCTGATCTCTGATATGAAAGCAATCGTGTTATGATCATATTGAGCTATTGGTGTGAGTCTAACATTAAACAAGCAGTCTGCTTGTCATACATTGCTGACGATAAATTTTAAGAGGCAATTTGTTGAGTCACTGCCGCTAAATGCCGGTAGCATCAAGCTAGCAAATCCTGCATTAGCCTCACATCAACAGGTGTAGACAGAACATCCAATTATCCTGAGCTAATTTACTGAATAAACCAACTCACATCTCCTGTCTTTTTTTTCACCCAACTCATTAGACTATTCTTCTGCTCGCGTTTCATTGTTGTTTTCTGTCAAATTCAATACTGTAGTTCAAAACCGCGGTACCTGCTCACCATCTGTGAGCTATTTTTAGTGTGTGTGTGTGTGTGTGTGTGTGTGTGTGTGTGTGTGTGTGTGGAGCCCCGCCCTTCAGAAACAGAGCGGAGGGAGATGTGAATACGCAAAGCAGTGGACGCTGAAACATGCACATACATTGGATAAATAACATAGGCGTTTAGTTTATTTAATAAAAGAGCACATGTTCAATGTGAAAAGTGACCGTAGATAGATTACTTCAGTTGCAATTTGGTGCTATATATATATTTTTTTTAAATAAAAAAAAATAAAAAAACACCTTGAATTTCAGGCGGGGCGCGGGGCTCCATTGGCAGGGCGCAGCGCCCCGCCAAGACAATGGTAGGGGAAACACTGATGTGTGTGTAGCGCTTTTAGGGGTCATACAGACTGGATAGAGCGCTATAAGTACAGTCCATTTATCCAGAAAAAAGCCAAAATACATCAATATTGGCCTAAAAATTACATAAAAAGTTGTATTATAGTATTACATAAATTATGGCAGAAAAAGTAACAGCAAAAAGGTCATAGTATATATATATATATATATATATATGTCATATAGAACATTAATAAAAACAAGTCATAATATTAATGATGCCCATTAATGTCATACTAGCCTACAGTATGTCATAAACATGTCGTAAAAAAGTCAGAGTATATTCTGTATTTTCTTAAGTCACATTTTTCAGTTCCCAACATAAATAAACTGTGTTTTCTATACATTTGTAACATTTTCTGACGTGTCTCTGTCTACTCTGAGGCTGCTGAGTGTAAATCATGTTTCTAAGAGCAGTGTTTCTGTAGTTTCTCGGCCGTTATGGTGCAGATTGTTTGAGAGAAGACTTTTTTCGAGGCTCTGGCTGAGAGACTTTCATGTTGGCTCGTGTGAAAATAAAACCTGAGTGCAAATCACAAACAGATGAGAGTTTGAGGAGGAGGCGGAGGGTCCGAGAGCAGCAGAGAGATTATGAATGAGACTTTTAATTGTTAGTGACGGCAACAACTCGCCCACTTCTTCTTCTTCTGCTGCTCCATTAGAGGCAGTCAGACCTGAAACATCCATTATCAGATGCTGTGGCACAGAATATAAAACAATATGAAGCATTAAGAAAAACCTGGAAAAGTTAATGCTCAGTTTTAAGACACAAGATGAAGAGTCGTGGATCCTGTTGTGGTTCTTCATTAATAAAATATACTTTAAACACCAAAAGTAAAAAGGCATAATATGTAGAATGACCAATTTAAAGACACTATATAAATTAATTATTATTATTGATGTATTCATCTGTTCATGTGTTCATTCCTTCATTGTTACTGCTGGTGGAGATTTGTTATTTGTACTATCTATAATGCCGGTTAGGGTCCGAATACAAAACAAATGATTGGTTGATTACATTTTGTAATATTAGTTTACATTTTGATCGTTAAAGTAACTAAAGTAATCAAATACATGAGGTCTAATAGTAGGTGGTGCTAGTTTTAATTACTGCCGGTTAGTTAAATATATTTAGCATTATTAATTCAAACTATTAACTTAAAAATGTTAAATACATGTAGTAGAATAAAAACAACAACACAGGCCTTTCACATGTGGAGTAGATGTAAGGCCCAAGCCAGCATGTTGATGTTTTTGTTATTGTTCCTGTTTTCATTTTGGTTTCTCTCATTTCAGTTCGCTTTCCTGCCCTTGATTGAACTCCACCTGCTTCCCATCCCTAATTAGCCTCACCTGTGCCCCATTATCTTCTCTCCCTCTGTCTACTTAGTCTGCATCCACATTCCCTTCAGTGCCAGTTCGTCTTGGTTATTCCTAGCGTTCCAGCAGTGTTTATTCCTAGTATCTTGATTCCACGTGTACCTGACCCAGCTTCGTGTCCTGACCCGAGGCCTGTACTACGAAGCCGGTTCAACCTAACCTGGATATGTTTGAGTTAGCCGGTTGGCCTAATCCAAAACATACGCGCTCTCGCTAAGCGGTCCTACGACGCGGGTTATCAAGTGGATCGCTCAAGCCAGCCGTGTCCTATAGTTAGGTGCGCGTTCACATGAAAGGGGTGGTATTTGGAGCATTCGACCAATCACAAACATGGAGAAGAGCACTGACAGCGCAGCGTCATACTTCCTGAATGAAAAGTCAACTATAATATTAGACATATGAAGAAGTTAAACTTTAAACATCCATGACTTAAACACTTTATCCAGGATAAAAGCCACATAGCTGCACCTGCAAGGTGAATACAGCTGGTAAAAGAAAAAGTGTTTGAATGCGTACATTAACAGGTTTATGATATCACTGCCCCGTCTAAGACACGAGTGGATCTGACTTTAATTACATTTGACTCGAGTGTTTCGTCAACTTAATGTGTTGCTTAAAATCATACTTCTGCATACAGTATGTGACACTGAGTGTGTTGCACGGCCAGATACGGCTCAAGAAGCTGACTCAGATAAGGAAATATATGATACATTATGATGTGATATGATGTGATATGAATGATAATGGGACACATCGACGCCTGCACTCACAGTGCCGCGGACTAAGGTGGCCCTGAAGTGCAAAACACAACAGCATTTCAGAAAACACAACAGCATTTCACAAAACACAACAGAATTTCACAAAACACAGCAGCATTTCAGAAAACGCCGCAGCATTCCAGAAAACGCCACAGCATTTCAGAAAAAATGCAGCATTGCGCTGTCGGGTGGTGACCAATCACGAAGCGTCATTTCTTGACTGGCAGCAAAAAAACCAATCACAGCAGTGCTTCTCTGGCTGGCTCTGTCCAATCACAAACAAGAAGTGTTCTCCCTAAAGGAATACCCTTTCCGTCCAATGTGAAATGCTGTGGTGTTTTCTGAAATGCTGCAGCGTTTTGTGAAATGCTGTGGTGTTTTGCACTTCAGGGCCACCGTACCTTTCTCCTGTAATATGATTTGATCGCTTTAAACTCCGCACACTGAGCTCTGATTGGTCAGCAGGCGGTGCTTTCACTGAGTTGATCTCTTAGCCTGCAACCTAACCTGCTCCGGGCCTGGGGCCTATACTACGAATCTAGTTCAACATATCCTGGATATGTTTTGAGTTATCCGGTTGACCTAATCCAAAACAACCGCGCTCTCGCTAAACGGTCCTACGACGCGGGTTATCAACTCGATCGCTCAAGCCAGCCGTACCCTATCTAGTTAGGTGCGCGTTCACATAAAAGGGGTGGTATTTGGAGCGATCGACCAATCACAAACATGGACAAGCGTACTGACAGCGCAGCGCGTCATACTTCCTGAATGAAAAGTGAACTTTAATATTAGTCAAATATGAAGAAGTTAAACTTTAAACATCCATGACTTAAACACTTTATCCAGGATAAAAGCCTGGATAAAGGCAAGGTGAATACAGCTGGTAAAAGAAAAAGTGTTTGAATGCGTACATCAACAGGTTTATGATATCACTGCCCCGTCTAAGACACGATCTGACTTTAATTACATTTGACTCGAGTGTTTCGTCAACTTAATGTGTTGCTTAAAATAATACTTCTGCATACAGTATGTGACACTGTGAGTGTTGCACGGCCAGATACGGCTCAGCTGACTCAGACAAGGAAATATATGATACATTATGATGTGATATGATGTGATATGAATGATAATGGGAAACATCGACGTCTGCACTCACAGTGCCGCGGACTGTACGTAATGTTACTTTAATCCGGTTACTTAGCCTATGTTGTGGCAGATATTTAAGTAAGCTTTCTTAACGCTAATGTTATAATAGTCGGATTGCTCTGAAGATGGGAGGTGATATTCTATTCATTTTCACGTTCACACAGTCGGTGATTTTGGCTGGCCGTCTTTCCTGCAACGGCAGTTTAAACTGTATTTCCTTTATCCTGTAATATGACTCGATCGCTTTAAACTCTGCACACTGTTGTTATCAGCTGTTCCACCATGGTTTCTACCTCAACCTGTAATATATGTATCCTTATTGAAACGGTTACATTCAATGACAAATTAAATCAATGTGCAGGCTTAAGTGAACACTGTTCTACATGAACAATATGGCCAGTTTATACATTAAATAAATCAACAGTAGGTGGCGATATATGCTCCAAGTGGAAGCGATTCGCCATTAAAGCAAAGAAGAAGAAGAAGAACTCAGCACAGTTGATCTCTTATCCTGGAACCTATCCTGCTCCGGAGCAGGCTAGCCGTTCAGCATAAGTTATCTAGCCCGCTAAAAAGTGAACCAGCTTCGTAGGACCGGAAATCCCTGAAGTTAGCTTGCTAAACGAAAATCCGGCTTCGTAGTATAAGCCCCTGCTCTGGAGCAGGTTAGGTTGCATGCTTCTAGCTGTACATGTATGCACTTGTTTAAGAACAAAACTTGCCAAATACAGTTTCAGACCTTGTAATAATACCTCTAGTGTCTCTGTGGTTTTGCTTATTTTCCATAATCAGTGAGCCTGAGGCCTGTACTACGAAGCCGGATTTTCGCTTAGCGAGCTAACTTCAGGGAAAACTCTGGGTTTCCGGTCCTACGATGCTGGTTCACTTCTTAGCGGGCTAGATCTCCATGGTAATTTATGCTGAACGGCTAGCCTGGTCCGGAGCAGGTTAGGTTCCAGGATAAGAGATCAACCCAGTGAAAGCACCGCCTGCTGACCAATCAGAGCTCAGTGTGCGGAGTTTAAAGCTATCAAGTCATATTACAGGATAAAGGAAACAGAGAAAAACTGCCGTTGCAGGAATGACGGCCGGCGAAAATCACCGACTGTGTGAACGTGAACATTAATAGAATATCACCTCCCATGTTCAGAGCAATCTGACTATTATAACATTAGCGTTAAGAAAGCTTACTTAAATATCTTAAGTAACCGGATCAAAGTAATATTACGTACAGTCCGCGGCACTGTGAGTGCAGGCGTCGATGTGTCCCATTATCATTCATATCACATGATATCACATCATAATGTATCATATATCTCCTTATCTGAGTCAGCTTCTTGAGCCGTATCTGGCCGTGCAACACTCACAGTGTCACATACTGTATGCAGAAGTATGATTTTAAGCAACATATTAAGTTGACGAAACACTCGAGTCAAATGTAATTAAAGTCAGATCCACTCGTGTCTTAGACGGGGCAGTGATATCATAAACCTGTTAATGTACGCATTCAAACACTTGTACTGTTACCAGCTGTATTCACCTTGCAGGTGCAGCTATGTGGCTTTGATCCTGGATAAAGTGTTTAAGTCATGGATGTTTAAAGTTTAACTTCTTCATATTTGACTAATATTAAAAGTTCACTTTTCATTCAGGAAGTATGACGCTGCGCTGTCAGTACGCTTGTCCATGTTTGTGATTGGTCAAATGCTCCAAATACCACCCCTTTCATGTGAACGCGCACCTAACTAGGTAGGGCACGGCTGGCTTGAGCGATCTACTTGATAACCAGCGTCGTAGGACCGTTTAGCGAGAGCGCGTATGTTTTGGATTAGGCCAACCGGCTAATTTAAACATATCCAGGTTATGTTGAACCGGCTTCGTAGTACAGGCCTCTGGTTAGCCGCTCAGCATAAGTTACCATGGAGATCAAGCCCGCTAAAAAGAGAACCAGCGTCGTAGGAGCGGAAACCCCGAGTTTTCTCTGAAGTTAGCCCGCTAAGCGAAAATCCGGCTTCGTAGTACAGGCCTCTGGTCCCTGCCTAATCCTCGTCTGTTTTGGTAGCCTTACTGACTGATCTCCCGTGTACCGAACCTTGGCTATAAAGACTCTTTTTGCATCCTAAGCCTCTGTCGTGCGATTGAGTCCTCCACTTGTGTTCATTCAGTCGTTACAGTAGAAGTATAATGTAGAATAAAATGTAAATAAATAACAGTAACTCAACATTTTAAGCCATTCTCTCAAATGTAATTGTATGCTGGAATATTATGAGTTAAGATTATGATTGTTCAAGTAATAGGAAACTAAACCAGGAAGTATAAAACTAAACAGGTGTCCAACAACATCAGCATCAGTTTCTCTCCACGTGGCCTCACGCTGCCCCCTGCTGGTAAGAGGACAGTATTACATGTTTAAATAGTTTAAATCCATCACCTGTTTTTAATCATAATGCAGGTAACTGGGAATGTCTCAGGCCTACAGGAAAGTTGTTTACTTGTGTTTCTCTTGACTTATGTGCTTACATATTTTGTGTCAAATCACCAGTGGTGGTGGCAGTATTTAGGTCCATTAAAAGTAACTGTAAAATACTCTGATATAAGTAAAAGGAAAATGACAGTCCCTAACACACAGTTTACAGTTTTATTACATACATCTAGATACAAATTCATGCTAAATAATACACCAGTCCGGCCATAGATATGGTGAGTATCAATGAGGATAGGCTCCAATTAAATTAACTGTTCTGGTTAAAGTATAGCTGAGACAGTTTCAACATAAAGAAGATAAGAAAAACATTTTCACATATCTCACTCTCCCCACTGTTAGCACCACCTTTGATATTAACCTGAAGAGCCCCTGGTATTTCTCAATGCCCATGCAGATCAGAGGGAGGAAACAACCAGCTGCAGTGAGAGGAGGAGCTACACTGGAAAGAGGAGAGCTTACACATCACACTCAGGAAACGAAAGTTTAGTTAAGTTAGTCAGAGAGGCAGCCACACTGCAGTCGAGACAAATCTCTCTCAACAACACAGCAGAGTCTCTGTCAAACACCGGTGAGTACAGCTGATTATATTTACACTTCCAACTAAATATGAAATAAGTATGGTGTTGTTTGTCCTCAGGCCTACGGTTCAGCCCTCTGGATTTAACTAACCTGTAACTGAATCTCTGTGGTTAGGAGTTTATCCTCATTCCTGGTTTCCTGCCATTATTACTGTTTACTGATTACTTCCTACATACTGCTTACTCTTTTGTTGGTCTACACTAGGGCTAAGGTAGTTATCAATATTATATCATCATCTGGATATTAGACTAGATATAGTGTCAGATTTTTCCGGAGGAGTAAAATTGCACAAGTGTAATTTCCTGGTTTTAAAGGCTGCTTTACAGTAAAGTGATGTAACTTCCTTAAACTACCAGACGGTTCAAACCATTTGCTTTTTCTGATTATCCATCAAAAATGTTATTGTGTAAATATTTTGTGCACAAATAGTCAATCTACAATATTGTTAGAGGTGTTGGGGGAAACATTTGTGATGTTTTATATTCTCCTATCACCCAGCCGTAGTCTAAACAACAGTAAAAGGAAACATTCATTGCTGTTTTGCCATGGTGGCTATCTTGAACGGTAACGGTTGCTCAAGCTTGGCTTAGTGCAAGTCAAAACAGCATATATTCAATTGTAAATGACTCTGGTCAATATCAATCCCATTTCTATATTTTTCTGTCATTGTATTTTAAATAAAATGTTCCTCTTTCCACACTACAGGTGTAGAAATGGCTGCTGCAAACTATCGACCATCTAAAGATCGGTTTCTCTGCTCCATCTGTCTTGACGTGTTCACTGATCCAGTCACAACATCATGTGGACACAACTTCTGTAAAGACTGTATCACTGAACACTGGGATAGAAGTGACAGGTGCCAGTGTCCCATGTGTAAAAAAGAGTTCAACACAAGACCTGAGCTGCACGTTAATACTTTCATCTCTGAGATGGTAGCTCAGTTCAGACAGTCGGCTCAACAGAAAGCCAGCAGCAGCAGCTCAGAGCAACAAGTCTTCAAACCAGGAGAAGTTCCCTGTGACGTCTGCACTGAAACCAAACTGAAGGCCCTGAAGTCCTGCCTGGTGTGTCTGACCTCCTACTGTGAGACTCACCTGGAGCCTCATCTGACAAAGTCAGGTCTGAAAAGACATCAGCTGATCGACCCTGTGGAGAACCTGGAAGACAGGATGTGTCCGAAGCACGATAAACCTCTGGAGCTGTTCTGTAAGACCGACCAGGCATGTGTCTGTATGCTCTGCCATTTTTCAGACCACAAGATGCATGATGTGGTTCCTCTGAAAGAAGGATATGAAGGGGAGAAGGCCGAGCTTGAGACAACAATTCAGGAAATTATCCAGAAGAGACAACTGAAGATTGAGGAGATCAAACACTCAGTGGACCTCAGTAAGGAAGAAGCAGACAGAGAGGTAGCAGAAGGAGTTCAGGTCTTCACTGCTCTGAAGGAGTCTGTTGAGAGAGGCCAGGCCAATCTCATCAACACGATCAAAGAGAAACAGAAAACTACTGAAAACCAGGCGGAACATTTCATCAAAGAGCTGGAACAGGAAATCTCTGAGCTGAAGAAAAGAAGCTCTGAGGTGGAGCAGGTCACACACTCTGAAGACCACCTCCATCATCTTCTCCAAAGATTCAAGTCCCTTAAAGTTGCTCCACCCACCAAGGACTGGACAGAGGTCAGCATACATTCATCACATGAGGGAACTGTGGTGAGAGCTGTGGTTCAGCTGGAGAGACTTTCAGGAAAGAGATGAAGAAGCTGCTTCAAGCTGAACTGAAGAGGGTCCAGAAGTACGCAGTTGATGTGACTCTTGATCCTAATACAGCAAACCAGTCTCATTCTGTCTGGTGATGGAAAACAAGTGAGTCATGGTGATGTGGGAAAGAATCTCCCAGACAACCCAGAGAGATTTTCTGATTGTGTTTGTGTTTTAGGAAAGCAGAGTTTCTCTTCAGGCAGATTTTACTTTGATGTTCAAGTTAAAGGAAAGACTAAATGGACTTTAGGAGTGGTCAGTGAGTCGATCAACAGGAAGGGAGGATTCTCACTGAGCCCTCAGTGCGGTAACTGGACTATATGGCTGAGAAATGGAAATGAGTACAAAGCTCTTGATTCTCCGTCAGTTCTTCTCTCTCTGAAGTCTCAGCCTCAGAAGGTGGGGGTGTTTGTGGATTATGAGGAGGGTCTGGTCTCCT
Source organism: Dissostichus eleginoides (assembly GCA_031216635.1). Lineage (NCBI taxonomy): Eukaryota > Metazoa > Chordata > Actinopteri > Perciformes > Nototheniidae > Dissostichus > Dissostichus eleginoides. The sequence goes on along the minus strand of CM062266.1, from coordinate 32,156,175 downwards.
TTTATGACGTAGATGCTTCAGCTCTGATCTACTCCTTTACTGGCTGCTCCTTCACTGAGAAACTCTTCCCATTCTTTGGTCCTGGTCTTAATGATGGTAGTCAAAACTCTGCACCTCTGATCATCTCTCCTGTCAGAGTAAACTAATCACTTATCCTATATTGATTTTTTTCCATTCAAGGTAATAAACAAAAATATTATTTAGTTTCAAAACTGTATAGCTTCCATCGTATTTTCTACAGAATCTGTTTACTCTGGCAAATTGATTTACAGAAGTCAACATTGTAAATTGCTGCATTAATCTTTGTGGAGAATATCTATTTAAACATTTGATGAAGCAACAAACATTATTGTAAGTGTAGCCTTTACATGTTCACAATTTAACTGCAATATGTATTTTCTAAGTGTAATAATTATTATTTGTTGTAATATTTCATGCGTGCAATATTTAGTCTTTTATTCTGAAGTCAAAGCTCACGTCGAGACCAGATACGGCACGTAAGATGCACGGTTATTTTACAGCTCCGTAAGTTAAGTGTATTCTTATATATATATATAAGTTGTAAGGACTGAAGAACACTTCCCTCTGTTCTCAGAGCATGCAGCCAAAGAGGTATGTTGTTGTGTTTGTATTACTTTTACGTTTATTACTTTGCTAGTCATCTCACATGCTGTGCATGTTATTGTGTGTCTAACACGATACTATATTTGTCATTTATACTGTGTGTTTATGTGTAGTTTTCACAGTGGATTCGAAGAGGAATAAACCCGTTATGAGAAAGCCACTTGTGTCTGCCTGTGCTTCGAGGGAATTACAATTATGTTTTACTTCCAGAAGGAATCACTGTTTCTGGTACCATGTGTGATGCCCCTGTGGGTTCATCTAGAGAGGGTGTGGCTGTGCTGTCTGTGCTGCCTTGATTGCAGTAACTCAGGGCACCTGGGTCTGGTGCCCTGCAGCTATTTAAAGACTCTGCTCCTCTCTGTCTTCTCCCTCTGCTTCTCCCTCTGCTTCTCCCTCTGCTTCACCCTGCAGGCACCCCGGTTTTGTTGAGTATGCTATGAGTTTCTTCAGTTGCTTCACTTTGTGCACTTCAACACTCTCACACTCATACATGTCCATACAATCCTAACCCTGCATTTACACTACTGATACCACTGACATCCACACCTCATACTTTATTTGTTTTGCACTTAATTAATTTGGTTGATTTGAATGTTTTGCTTAAATAAACATATTTTGTTAAACGTGGATATGGTGTGTCTCCTCTTTGTTGTGGCCTTTTGAGCCAGGTCATAACACCATGAAATATGTTCCCTTCAGTGTGACGAAATAGTTTTCTATTTGTTGTGCAGCCAAAGAAATGCTTACTTTTCTAATGTAACGGGGCCTTTATTAGGTATAAGGGATATTACATGCTTTTAGTGTCTACAGAATAGAGTATTCAATTGTTATCAGCATAAAAAGTTGGACTACATTTGTAGAATAAATGCCAGCATCATTTTCTACTTTGTGTAAAAAGGTGGTTTGGTTAATTACTGGGAACTTGAATCAAAGACATCTGTGAATATGTGTTTGTAAAATAAGAAAACCTGTCAAATAAACTTTTTGTTGAACGACAGACCTGAGTGAGCAGTGACTTGAGCATCCACCACTAAACAGATAAGTCTGGTTTAAACGTTAAGTTGTATTTCATAATAAATTGAGTTTTAATGAATCCCTAATAAATCCAGCTCAGAAATGATGGACTCTGCCACTACCTATGAACACTATTATACAGAGAGGAAGTCACTGTATTTAATTAATAAATATCTATCTATGACAACTATAAATATTATGAAAAAGGCAGTTTCATTTAATTAAAATCTCCTTGTTTATAATTATTTGACCTCAACTCTATCGAGGGATGGGTGAAATGGCTAAAATCAACTATTCCCATTATAGGTCATTTCATCCCCATGAGTATAAGGGGTTTAACAATACCAACAACTCAAGGTATGATAATATAAGGATAACAAGTCAATGATATTTGTCAAGATTAGAAAAATAAATTAAAAAAGATCTTTCATGAATGTATGAATATGATGCATCAGCATGTGTATTCGTATGAAATTAGTTTAATATTTTACCTTGAAACGGCATCAACTTTCCTTCTTTGATTTTATTTCTTTAATAAAAAATCCCTGATATAAAGTTCTCTGCACTTTTAAATGTAGAATTAACTCACAATGAGGTCCTCTTTTGAGAAATACAATCAGTTTCCAGTTTTATTTTGTACATCTAGATCAGACTAATGCTAAATAATACACCAGTCCTGCAATAAATATAATGGGCATCAATGAGGATAGATAACAGAAAAAGGTCAAAGTAGTCACATATCTAAAATGATTTTATTTGACATTACATTGTATATTACTATATTAAAATACTAGATTGATCTTGCCTTGGCGAAAGAGGTTAAAAATCTCTGTGTCCAATAAACTAAACTATTCTAGTTAAAGTATAGCTGAGACAGTTTCCATGCAAATAATAAAAGTTAGCAACACTTTTCACATATCTCACTCCTCCCCACTATGAGCACCACATTTGCTCCATATTAACCTGAAGAGTCCCTGGTATTTCCCAATAACTGTGAATCAGAGGCAGAGAACACAACCAGCTGCAGTGAGAGGAGGAGCTACAGTGGAAAGAGGAGAGCTTCCACGTCACACTCAGGAAATGAAAGTTAAGTTAGTCAGAGAGGCAGCCACACTGCAGTCGAGACTAGTCTCTGTTTCTGTCTAAAGAAAACACAAACTGAGTTCATCAGATCTTTCTCAACAACACAGCAGAGTCTCTGTCAAACACTGGTGAGTACAACTGATTATATTTACACTTTTCAACTAAATATGAAATAAGTATGGTGTTGTTTGTCCTCAGGCCTACGGTTCAGCCCTCTGGATTTAACTAACCTGTAACTGAATCTCTGTGGTTAGGAGTTTATCCTCATTCCTGGTTTCCTGCCATTATTACTGTTTACTGATTACTTCCTACATACTGCTTACTCTTTTTTGTATAGCTGTGTCATATTAAAAGCTCACCACCAAAGAACCAGTTTGAGGTTTAAAATGTGAGGCAAATAGGTGTGTCACAAAGTACTGAGAGCTTTGTTATCAGAGTTATTCTTTAATATAAGTTGGTCTACACTAGGGCTAAGGATGTTATAAATATATCATCATCTGGATATTAGACTAGATATAGTGTCAGATTTTTCCGAAGTAGTAAAATTGCATAACTGTCATTTCCTGCTTTTAAAGGCTGCATTACAGTAAAGTGATGTAACTTTATTAAACTTCCAGACGGATCAAACCATTTGCTTTTTCTGATTATCCATCCAAAATGTTATTGTGTAAAAATGTTGTGCACAAATAGTCAATCTACAATATTGTTAGAGATGTTGGGTGAAACATTTTGTGATGTTTTATATTCTCCATATCGCCCAGCCGTAGTCTTTACAACAGGATAAGGAAGTATTCATTGCTGCTTTGCCATGGTAGCTATCTTGAACCTATTATGTCTTGAATGTTAACGGTTGCTCAAGCTTGGCTTAGTGCAAGTCAAAACAGCATATATTAAATTGTAAATGACTCTGGCCAATATCAATCCCACTTCTCTCTTTTTCTGTAACTGTATTCTAAATAACATTTTCCTCCTTCCACACTACAGGTGTAGATATGGCTGCTGCAAACTATCTGCCATCTGAAGATCAGTTTCTCTGCTCCATCTGTCTGGATTTGTTCACTGATCCAGTCACAACATCATGTGGACACAACTTCTGTAAAGACTGTATCACTGAACACTGGGATAGAAGTGACAGGTGCCAGTGTCCCATGTGTAAAGACGCTTTTACCACAAGACCAGCGTTGAGAGTCAACACTTTGTTCTCTGAGATGGTAGCTCAGTTCAGACAGTCGGCTCAACAGAAAGCCAGCAGCAGCTCAGAGCAACAAGTCTTCAAACCAGGAGAAGTTCCCTGTGACGTCTGCACTGAAACCAAACTGAAGGCCCTGAAGTCCTGCCTGGTGTGTCTGACCTCCTACTGTGAGACTCACCTGGAGCCTCATCTGACAGCTTCAAGCCTGAAAAGACATCAGCTGATCGACCCTGTGGAGAACCTGGAAGACAGGATGTGTCCGAAGCACGATAAACCTCTGGAGCTGTTCTGTAAGACCGACCAGACATGTGTCTGTATGCTCTGCACTGTTTTAGACCACAAGATGCATGATGTGGTTCCTCTCAAGGAAGGATATGAAGTGGAGAAGGCTGAGCTTGAGACAGAAATTCAGCAGATGATCCAGAAGAGACAACTGAAGATTGAGGAGATCAAAAACTCAGTCAACCTCAGTAAAGAAGAAGCAGACAGAGAGATAGCAGAAGGAGTTCAGGTCTTCACTGCTCTGAAGGAGTCTGTTGAGAGAGGCCAGGCCAATCTCATCAACACGATCAAAGAGAAGCAGAAAACAACAGAAAACCAGGCGGAAGATTTCATCAAAGAGCTGAAACAGGAAATCTCTCAGCTGGAAAAGAGAAGCTCTGAGGTGGAGCAGGTCACACACTCTGAAGACCACCTCCATCTTCTCCAAAGATTCATGTCCCTTAAAGTTGCTCCACCCACCAAGGACTGGACAGAGGTCAGCATCCCTCCATCATCACATGAGGGAACTGTGGTGAGAGCTGTGGTTCAGCTGGAGGAGACTTTCAGGAAAGAGATGAAGAAGCTGCTTGAAGCTGAACTGAAGAGGGTCCAGAGGTACGCAGTGGATGTGACTCTTGATCCTGATACAGCATATTGCAATCTTATCCTGTCTCATGATGAGAAACAAGTGAGTCATGGTGATGTAAAGAAGAATCTCCCAAAAAAGCCAGAGAGATTTACTAATTGTAATTGTGTTTTGGGAAAGCAGAGTTTCTCTTCAGGCAGATTTTACTTTGAGGTTCAAGTTAAAGGAAAGACTGGATGGACTTTAGGAGTGGCCAGAGAGTCGATCAACAGGAAGGGAGCGATCACACTGAGCCCAGAAGATGGTTACTGGACTATATGGCTGAGAAATGTAAATGAGTACAAAGCTCTTGCTGGTCCTCCAGTCCTTCTCTCTCTGAAGTCTCAGCCTCAGAAGGTGGGGGTGTTTGTGGATTATGAGGAGGGTCTGGTCTCCTTTTATGACGTAGAGGCTGCAGCTCTGATCTACTCCTTTACTGGCTGCTCCTTCACTGAGAAACTCTACCCATTCTTTGGTCCTTGTGATAATGATGGGGGTAAAAACTCTTCACCTCTGATCATCTCTCCTGTCAGAGTAAACTAATGACTTATCCTATATTGATTTATTTCCATTCAAGGTAATAAAAAACATATTTAGTGTCAAAACTGTATAGCTTCCATCTTATTTTCTACATAATCCATTTACTCTGGCAAATTGATTTATACAAGTCAACATTGTAAATTGCTGCATTCATCTTTGTGGAGAATATCTATTTAAACATCTGATGAAGCAACAAACATTATGTTTTACTTCCAGAAGGAATCACTGTTTCTGATACCATGAAATATGTTCCCTTCAGTGTGACAAAATAGTTTTCTATTTGTTGTGCAGCCAAAGAAATGCTTACTTTTCTAATGTAACGGGGCCTTTATTAGGTATAAGGGATATTACATGCTTTTAGTGTCTACAGAATAGAGTATTCAATTGTTATCAGCATAAAAAGTTGGACTACATTTGTAGAATAAATGTCAGCAACATGTTCTACTTTGTGTAAAAAGGTGGTTTGGTTAATTACTGGGAACTTGAATCAAAGACATCTGTGAATATGTGTTTGTAAAATAAAAAAACCTGTCAAATAAACTTTTTGTTGAACGACAGACCTGAGTGAGCAGTGACTTGAGCATCCACCACTAAACAGATAAGTCTGGTTTAAACGTTTAGTTGTATTTCATGATAAATTAATTGAGTTTTTATAAATCCAGCTCAGGAATGATTGACTCTGCCACTACCTATGAACACTACTATATACAGAGAGGAAGTCACTGCATTTAAATAATAAATAGTTATCTTTGAGAACTATAAATATTATGAAAATTGCAGTTTCCTTTAATTAAAATCTCCTGGTTTATAATTATTTGACTCAACTCTATCGAGGGATGGGTGAGATGGCTAAAATCAACTATTCCCATTATAGGTCATTTCATCCCCATGAGTATAAGGGCTTTAACAATACCAACAACTCAAGGTATGATAATATAAGGATAACAAGTCAATGCTATTTGTCAAGATTAGAAACATAAATTAAAAACATCTTTCATAAATGTATGAATCTGATGCATCAGCATTTGTATTCGTATGAAATTAGTTTAATATTTTAAATTGAAACGGCATCAATTTTCCTTCTTTGATTTTATTTCTTTAATAAAAAATCCCTGATATAAAGTTATCTGCACTTTTAAATGTAGAATTAACTCACAATGAGGTCCTCTTTTGAGAAATACAATCAGTTTCCAGTTTTATTTTGTACATCTAGATCAAACTAATGCTAAATAATACACCAGTCCTGCAATAAATATAATGGCCATCAATGAGGATAGATAACAGAAAAAGGTCAAAGTAGTCACATATCTAAAATTCTCTTATTTCACATTACATTGTATATTACTATATTAAAATACTAGATTGATCTGGCCTTGGCGAAAGAGGTTAAACATCTCTGTGTCAAATAAACTAAACTGTTCTGGTTAAAGTATAGCTGAGACAGTTTCAACACAATACAGATAAGAAAAACCTTTAGACATACAGTATCTCACTCCTCCCCACTGTTAGCACCACCTTTGCTCCATATTAACCTGAAGAGTCCCTGATATTTTCCAACACCTGTGTGAGTCAGAGGCAGGAAACACAACCAGCTGCAGTGAGAGGAGGAGCTACAGTGGAAAGAGGAGAGCTTACACGTCACACTCTTTATCTCACTGTCATTAATGTTTGAACAAGAGGATGATGATTATGTTGTTGACATTGACATATTTTCACTGACCACTGTTCACTGACCAGCCATGATGTGATTTTAATAAACACTTGTTTTAATATTTGATAATCCACATTATATTTGTTTAATTGTTTTATAAAGAACACTAAAATAATACCAACATATTTCCTTCACACTAATGCACACCATTCATTGTAGATATTATAATAAACCATTTTTGGCCTTTAGAGTTATTGAAAATGCACATTGGCATTTAAACTTGTAAATAAGTCTATGTCTCTATCGCTCAACCTACATATTGTTTTGCTGTGTTAGAGAAATCAAGAGACAGTCTGCCATCACTGTAACTCTTTCTCTTTCTTTGTCTCTGAGCTTCTGTAAAGCCTGCTCGTTCTCACAACAGTAATCTACTTCCATCCGTATCTCAAACTATACTGTGTTGGGTCCTTGAATTTGAGGGAATATGGCCTGTAAAGTCCTTGAATTAGATTTTTAAGAATATATAGGAACCTTTAACCTACTTTTTGAACATTGTTAAACTGTTTATCAAAATATTTGTGACCTACTCCATCATACGAGTACTTCTAGATAATTTACAGTATGTTGGTATGCTGTGTTTTTATAGTTTTTTCCTGATAACATGTTCCAAGTACTAAGTGTTATCAACATTAGTTTTTTTCCACATGTTTAGGGTCAATATTTTCAGTAATGATTGATCAGCAGAAGACACTATATAAAGCTGGGATTACCACAGAAACTCTAAAGTAGATCTGAACAGACTGCCACTTTGAGAATGGAGATGACTATGGGTTTTCCTCTGTTGCTGCTGATCTGCTCTCTCTCTACGGCTCAGCTTCAGTCTGACAAGGAAATTGTTCCACATCATGCTGAGTCCCAGGGAGGAGAACCAACAAATGTGTCTGAGCACCAACAGACCTGTCCTCAAGACATCCACGCTGTGCTGAGAGAGATGAGCGCCTCTTTGGCTGAACAGAGGGTGGAGATGAGGCACCTTCAGAGAGAGAATGAAGGTACTGTAGTGTGTAAGGTGGGGAGGAAAGTAATATAGGAACCACTGCTTTGTTACAGGAGGTTCTTGTATATAGTTGTTTTGCTATACCATTTTACAGTATTACTTGCAGCTAATGATACTCTTCTAGCTCTTTACAATCTTCTTCTGAATAGAATAGAATCAGAGGGATGAATCCCTCTTTAATTGTCACACATACATGCACACAGTGAAATTTGACCTCTGCATTTAACCCATCCTAGTACTAGGAGCAGTGGGCAGCTATTGCACAGCGCTGTTTGCTAAATGTAGAGATCACAACAGTAGTTACATTTTTCAGGGAACCTTATGTAGCCTTCTTCTTAACGTTGCATGTGTAAGAATAATGTGTATTAACAGATGTAACGCATTTCAGTCTGAACAACTATTGTTATATGCTTGTTCACCTTTTTATTTTAAAATAACAGCAATAATCTGATGTTGCAAAGAACATATCCACCAATTCCATTAATTGCCACGTGTATTGTTGACATGTATGTTAAGTGTTTATTTTTGTTCTGTTATAACGCCTTGTGCAGAATGCTTTGGCAATGATGTGTAATATGTGGTCATGCCAATAAAGCCCCTTTGTATTATATTGTATTGTATTGTCTTATGTCCAGGCTTGGAATTTCGTCCTTTTAGGGGCAAGGCCATTTGGCCTTTGGTGTCACACGTTTATTCAGGGCACAAAGGCCATTGAGGGAAAAATTAGGATTTGGAGCTTACAAATAAAGAACTTCACTTTCTGATAAGAAAAACACACGCATGACATGGAAAACAAATCACGTTTTTAATATCAATAATGTCAAACATTATATCATCATATAGACCTCTGCCTCCTTAGTATTACCGTATATAAAATGAAATCAAATCATAACATCTAAAAATCTATTAATATGTAACAAATATATTCCATTTCAGGGCAGAAGTAACAGCCTTCAAGGGTCAAACTCTGCACATAAATCATTCAGCACAGTGAAGCTCAAACATACAACTGTACGAACAAGCAATACTTTTAAATGCAAAAGTGTGTGTGTGTGTGTGTGTGTGTGTGTGTGTGTGTGTGTGTGTGTGTGTGTGTGTGTACGAGTCTCTAATCCATTTTTCAACTCAAGCGTCAAATTCGCGTGACGCGATCTCGCGGTAGTATCAGCGGTGAGGATTTCAGCCTGCCATCACTGACGTTGAATCAGAAAACCAAAACATCAGCCGTTAGCTGTTAGCACAAAGAGCTCACAGCTCTTCATATCTGTTCAGAAACTGGATAAAAGTTATATATGAACAAACCACAGACTGTCTGTGTCATGGTGAATACAGTCGCTGTTGTATCTGTGTCTGTATCATGTTGTTGTGAGTGTGGACGGAGCAGCTACAACGTTAGCTTAGCCTGATCGATCCGATCTCCATTCAGAAAACACGCATTTTAAAAAGTTTTTCGCCTGCCGTCTTATCTGCACACTTGTCAAAGCATTAATTCATGGTTTTTACTAACCGTTATCAGTATGTTGTTACTTCGGCATCATTTTGAAACGTGTATTACTAATAAATCATGGTAAAATATGTTCATTTTGTTGTAGTTGGTTTCTACCACAGTATTTACATGGATATAAGCCCCGCCTCCTCTCTAGCGCGTCCTGCTTGAATGACAGGAGTAAACACAGCTGACAGCCGCGGTAAAACTCTAGCGATTAGAGCAATGCGAATATTCGCATCGCGTCCAGTGTGAACGCAGCATAATGCAGTTCAGAGACCAGACCACTGCTCTGACGCTTTTAAAGCAACTCCGAGATTTTAACAGTATTAGGGCCTCAAGGTCATGGTGGCCGTAGGACGTACAATTATTTTCGGGGCATCACGGCCAGACCGAGGCCGTTGTTATTTTTTTTATCCGTCTGCGAGCACGACACCATCTGCCATCGATTAACTAGTGGACAATGATCCCTCGCTCTACGCCTCCTGTACCTGTTCGCTCTGCTATCGCGTGAAGGGTCTGCTAACAAGCGACCAACAGAAAGGTTAATGTTAATGGTGTTGCACGCCACAAAGCCAGCCTAAACCAAGCTATTGGACTTATGTCGACTTGATGTGTCCAACATGCCCAATGAAACCCAGTTTGTCACTCAAAATGTCTTTCTGGTGGCATTAATGCACATTTACCTATCCAGAGTCATGTTAACATGGCTAAAATAGTAATTAAACAATTAACTGAAATACACAAAAGTATTGCAGAAGTTTAAAAAAATGGATTGTTCAATAAATAACAATATACGTGCATTTGGTTATTTAATCAAGGTCAAACTGCAAAGCTGAAAGAACTGGATTTACAGAAGACTGAACTGGAGAGGCAGAAGATTGAGGGGGAGAGGCTAAAACAAGAGCTTCAAGGTAATGTGTCAAGATGTAGCACTGATAATGTATGATGAGCAATGACAAATAATAACATCAAATTCATAGACTAAAAAAAAGATATACATTTATGTTGCATGCGTCATACTGTTTTATACTTTGTTCAAGCACAAACAGCTAAACATACAAACCTGGAGTCACAGAAGACTGAGGTGGACAAGCCAAAGCAACAACTTCAAGGTCATGGCTCTGACCATTTGAAGTAAAACATTATTTGTGATACTGTATCTTAAACAAGGAAAAAACCCTGTTTTAGCAGACAGAATATGATAGAATAAATACATAATATGCAACAGAAATGTAATATGTATATATTTTAAAAAACTAAAAGTTCCATAGGTAATGCTAACCTTGATAATGCGAGTGATGATGAAATACTTGTAACTATCAAATACTATTTCTGTCAGACAAAAATATGTAATGACGTCACTTTTTTCACAGTACAAGCAGCAGAGCTGATCACTGTGAAAGCCAGGTCAAATGTCACAGAAAACCAGGTGGAGGCTCTGAAGAGAGACGGAGAAGGTAAAACATAGATCTAAATTATTTAATTAAGTTTTGAACAGACTCATTCCCAAATATGTGCAAATGTAAAAACTTTAATTCAGTATAAAACAATAAAATGACTCCCTCTGCTTTCTCAGGTGACTTGCTCAGCCTCTCTGTTGGCTTCAGGCTCAGGAACTATCGGACCATTTAACACTCACACTAATCTGGTCTTCAGATAAGTCTTCTCAAACATTGGGAATGCCTACAACGCAAACACAGGTACTCAAATTCACACATTAAAATACATATATTTACTTTTTAAACAGCCATGATGACTTCAACTTGCAAAGGATCTCAAGTTACATTCATTGACATAAAAAGGTCCCACAGATGTTGTCATTGTCCCAGTGAGAGGAGCCTACCACTTTGAGTTATACATAGCAGCTCATGGAGAGAAATCACATGGTTCATTTGTTACATTGTTCAAGAATGGAGAGCATATTTGTCAGGCAGGTGAACACCAGACGTCCCATTTTGGGAAATCTGCAAATGGTGCCACGTTGCTTCTAGAGGTTGGAGAGGCGGTGTTTTTGAGATTGTGGCAAAACTCAAAAATATATGACGATCAAAATCATCATAGTACCTTTAGTGGTCATCTGCTTTTCACCATTTGAAAGGGAAACTGTTTTTCTTCAGCTTTAGTATTGCTTTGCACAATCTGCAGCAGTTTGTCAGTACTTGTTGAACAAAATGTAATTTATATTTATTCTGTGTTAAAGCTCTTTGGAAACAACCACATTCTTTCTAACAAGAAAAGTGTCATGAAATGTTCATCTACTCTCCTTCTAGATTTGCATGAGAAATATGAAGGTAGAGACAACTCAATGATAGAATACATGTTCTGTTTTTTTTCATGACATTAGATCAAGAAAATCTACAAAATAATGAGAACATTGTGTAAATGTTCAAAAATCACTTAATTTACCTCACAATGTCGAGAAATGATAGAGAAGAGCCTGTATTTTTGCCTCGATGGAGATGACCAACAGAAATGACCTACATGTTGACATACAACAAAACAACCTTACTTTCCTGTCTGATCCTTTAATGTTTTTTTTTATTTGTTTCATAGAAATGTGAATTGTCTTGTTCTGTTATTGTAAGAGGGAATATTCCCTTTCTTCCTTTCATGTTCTTCTATTTTAGTATTTAGTATTTGAGTGTGTCAACATACAGAATAACTGGATCAGTACCAGCAGATTAAAGTCTCATTGAGAGTTTTTTGTCCTGTACATGAAAGATGAATGAGAATGAAGTCAAGGCAACAATAATTTATAAAAGTGGAAACTATAATATTTATGTTTTCACATTTGAGTAAAAGCATACATGTCACTGCAGTGCTATCTGTGGACTTTTACATCTAAATAAATCTGTTGTATCTGTCTGGAAATAAGAAATGAAATAACAACCAAAAGTGTTTTATAGTGCAACAATGGAAAAACCTAAACTGAAATATATAATGTAATATAGTGACCATGCTATTACAATAAATGCCTTCAGGGAACCAATCTAAACACAAATGGCGTCATTATTCTACGGCCAATACAGTTTTCAATCAACATATACTTCATAAAGATAAGTTAAAACTAAAATGTTGTCTATTGCTTCTTTGAAGGAGTTAATGTTAGTATTATGATCTCTACTTTTTTAATCTTCCTGTAATATTTCTTTCTGCCTTTTCCCATCTAAATCTGAAATTGCTGTTGTTTCAGATGTTGGATGAATCCCTCTTTAATTGTCACACATACATGCACACAGTGAAATTTGACCTCTGCATTTAACCCATCCTAGTACTAGGAGCAGTGGGCAGCTATTGCACAGAGCTGTTTGCTAAATGTAGAGATCACAATAGTAGTTACATTTTTCAGGGAACCTTATGTAGCCTTCTTCTTAACGTTGCATGTGTAAGAATAATGTGTATTAACAGATGTAACACATTTCAGTCTGAACAACTATTGTTATATGCTTGTTCACCTTTTTATTTTTAAAACAACAGCAATAATCTGATGTTGCAAAGAACATATCCACCAATTCCATTAATTGCCACGTGTATTGTTGACATGTATGTTAAGCGTTTATTTTTGTTCTGTTATAACACCTTGTGCAGAATGCTTTGGCAATGCTATGTGTAATATGTGGTCATGCGAATAAAGCCCCTTTGTATTGTATTGTATTGTATTGTCTTATGCCCAGGCTTGGAATTTCCTCATTTTAGGGCAGGGGTGGGGAACCTTTTTCCTCTCAAGGGCCATTTCAATTTTTTCAACATCCTCCGAGGGCCGTACAAATGATTGACCTCTGCTTAAAAATACTAAAATCACAGCCCATTCATTTGGCCTTTCTTTCATGCTGTGCAAAGAAAAAGCAACCTCTTAATCCAGATATCTCACCATGACTCGCGCATGCATGCACATGCACGGTTGTGGCATGACCACCAAAACAGAAAGATATGGACACAAGATGTGTGCAAATGTATTTAGTATCCTATCCATGTGAACATGATTTAAGTGGGGGGGGGGGGACCTAACCTCCTCTAGGGGGGTCCGGGGGGCATGCTCCCCCAGGAAGATTTATTTTTAAATGTTGAAGTTAAAAGCATCAATCTGGTGCACTTTGAGAGCAACATTAAGAGATCTATGGATACATCTCTCAACACCCATATGAAACAGAACAGTAAGCAGATTTTCTTTTTCTTTATGAATATTTTACAAATCACTCCCCTTTCAAATTGTATTCTTGTTTAATAAAAACTTTTTTTTACCGTCATATAGTATTTTATACTTGTTTACTTTATTCTCTTATTTTTTTATAACTATAATGATCATATAAAGATGTGCCTTTACCTCACTGGTTGGAGAAAAAGCTTCTTATATTCGTTAGCATAGCTAGCTAACCAGATGCTAATAACAACAAAGTTATTGACTGTATGATCAGTATGACAGATGAACAGATCGCCACTGGGCTTTCAACTAAAGACACAGCCACGCAGAAACTGCGGCATGTGTACGGCTCCTTATGGGTAATGACATTTCTGAAGTGTTGGAGCGGCGTTCTGGTGCTCTCCGTCAGAACTGCACCCCTGTCAGACGAGACATATACCACGTGATGACACGTTAGGCTCGTGTTGTGTTCAAGGACCCTGACCTTGGCCAGGAAAAACAGGCACTCTCTTGTTTAATTTTTTTGCGGTCTAGATTTCTTAAGTTTTTTTATTTTTTGCGTGTGTTTATAAATTAACTCGAGGGCCGTACCAAATGGTCTCGCGGGCCGTATACGGACCGGGGGCCGGAGGTTCCCCACCCCTGTTTTAGGGGCAAGGCCATTTGGCCTTTGGTGTCACACGTTTTTTCAGGGCACAAAGGCCACATGCCAGGGCACAAAGGCCATTGAGGGAAAAATTAGGATTTGGAGCTTACAAATAAAGAACTTCGCTTTCTAATAAGAAAAACACACGCATGACATGGAAAACAAATCACTTTTTTAATATCAATAATGTCAAACATTATATCATCATATAGGCCTCTGCCTCCTTAGTATTACCATATATACAATGAAATACTCTACTTTGAATAATTAGTGTTTGGTAAAATCCGAAATCAAATCATAAAATCTAAAAATCTATTAATATTTAACAAATATATTCAATTTCAGAGCAGAAGTAACAACCTTCAAGGGTCAAACTCTGCACATATATCATTCAGCACAGTGAAGCTCAAACATACAACTGTACGAACAAGCAATACTTTTAAATGCAAAAGTCTCAGGCTCTATGAACACAGTCACTCTTTTTTCAGCTGAAAAGCTTTACACTTTGTCATATTTTGACTTCATGACTGTTTACTATTAGTTAGAAAACATTGTTTGTTCTTTAAAAGTCAGACTTTGTCACTGTACTGGATTTATTGAGGAAGCAAAGAGAGAAAATGTCTTTATTACTAAGAAATGATTAACCAATCTAACTTTGGTTTCTGGTAAATCTTTTATCATATCACCTAATGAACAGCCTCATTGACGTCACTTTATCTCACTGTCATTAATGTTTGAACAAGTAGATGACAATTATTTTGTTGACATTGACCTATTTTCACTGACCTCTGATCTAAATTATTTAATTAAGGCTGATTCCCAAATATGTGCAAATTTAAAAACTTGAATTCCGTATAAAACAATAAAATGACTCAGAAATCTAACGTTTTTGGCTATGCACAATTCAAATACATGATCAACAAACACATCTCAAGTTACCTGCACTGACAAAAAATGTCCCACATGTTTTTTCATTGCACCAGTGAGAGGAGCCTACCACTTTGAGCTCTACATTGGTGCTGACGGACATCCTTCACATCCTTCATGTGCTGTGTTGTTCAAGAACAGAGAGAGAGTTTGTCATCCACATATACATCAGACGTCTCTTTTTGGGTCATCTGCAAATGGTGCAACGCTGTTTCTAGAGGTCGGAGATGTTGTGTTTTTGCGTTTGTGTGAAAACTCAAGGATATATGACTGTTACAGTCATTATAGCACCTTTAGTGGTCATCTGCTTTTCACCATGTGAAAGGGAAATACAATTTTCAGATATAACAGTGTATCAGTAATTATTTTTGCTGCTTTTCATCTGCTATTCATCATGTGAAAAGTCAGTACTATAAAAGTTAAATACATTTTTCCTCAATACGAAAGCTGCACAAGAACAATAATCTTTTTAATCAGGTATATGTGTGAAGTTTTCGTTCAGTTTCGTTGCTGAATTTTCATGAAATACACAGTGATAAATAGTGTATGAACACTTGTACCAGATTTTTCTCAACATTAAATAAATGAAGTGCAATAATAAAAAATTGTGTAAATATTCAAAGTTCATTACATTTACCTCACAATTTTGAAAAATACTAAGGATAAATCCTGTTTTTTTTTGCCTCGATCAAGATGACAAGGCCAAGATACCTACATGTTGGTTAGAGCTCGGCATCAAAACAACTTTACTTTTTCTGTCAGATCTTTCTGTGTTTTTTTACTTTGTTTTATAGAAATGTGAATAATTTAGTTCTGTTGATGTGACCGAGGAAATTCAATTTCTTCTTTCAAATGCATCTTACATAGATGTGCTTTATTTGTTTTTAAGTATCTCGACATACACAACAACTGTATTCGTACCAGACAAAGTTTTAAGGCAGCAGTCATTTAAAAAAGTTAAATATATAGTTTTCATGTTCTCATATATTTGAATAAAAGCACAAACAAATCACTGTAATACTCCCTCAGGACTTTTCTTCACAATGATGGTTTGAAAATAAAAGAACATGTTATTGTCAGAAAACCAATAAAAAACCAATGATAAAATAGAAGTGTCTTATATATTTGGAAATTAATATTATTGTTCTCATGGAACAACAGACACCCACATGTTCTATGATAATGAAATTGTTACTATTTATTTAATAAACACAGTAATAATACAAAAACAATCCAGCACACAATGCGTTCCTTCCTCTTTTTTTTCTTTTTATTATCATTTCTTACATTGCATACAAACATATTTACAAAACAAAAAACTGATTTGCCACCAACAAAATACATTATAATAATATAACAATTAAAATAAAGAAAATGAAACGGAACGAAAATATCAAGACAACAAGCAAAAAGGGAAAGGAAGAGCATGCAAAAGAAAGAGTATTGTGCTAATGTATTACGTAAGGGACATGTGACCAGCTCAGCGTCTGGCTCCCTGATCACCCTGTCGGGAGTTATTGTCCCAATAATGACCAAGTCGCTGCACATTATCCCGCTTATTGCATGGCCAGATACTAAACAAACTAACAACTTGACTCCCAATATTAATTGAAATGATTTTATTGACTTAAAAATTATGTTATTTCTTCTGCTAAGAAAGAAATAAGAACAACGGCTGGAATTACGACAACAACAATTTTACTGCAGCACTGATCGAGGTTTCCTGTAACTGTCCAAGTGTGTTCACAGTTTCTATTCCTTTAACAAGTCCTTAAACACTGCTGAACAGGGCCGGTTCTAGCCAATTTACTGCCCTAGGCGAGATTTTAGCTGGCTAACTTACTATAGCCAATAACAAATAAATGTAACTTATTTAATTTTTGTTGTTCATTCATATCTCATTTTACCTAGTTAACATTTATTTATTTATGCATATTTTTTTATCTCTCCAGGTTTAAATGATATTTTTGGTTTACTGTCCTATAGTATACATTGAAATGATTTCAAACCTGTTTATCCCAATAATTATAAAGGAGTGCCTTGGAAATATTTGCACATAAATTGTGATCAAAACGTTTGAGACCCACTGAGATAACTTAGACTAAAGTTAACTATCTAAACACTCAGAGTCCTTTAGCTCACTGAGCCTCTCAGTCTGACAGGAGAGAGCTCTCCTCCTCCTTATAGTAGAATCATCTCCTTCTTATATCCGTTAGCGCAGCTAGCACCAGATGCTAACAACAATAGCACCGGTACCGGTGCGCCCTCTCTCTCTCCCTCGCTCGCTCCCACGCTCACTCGCACTTTGGCTGTGAGCTGCGGGCACCTGATAAGCCAACATCCCCCACTTTCATCACTTACAGCGCCCATCATACAGGGCAAATAAAAAGTAACCGGGGTGAAAAGGGAGTTACATTTACTTAACTAGAAAATGCATTTCCTGCAGCAAATGCGTGCGAATGCTGTAAACTGTGAACATTTGTGGCTGAATTTAGCTGAAAATGGAGAAAAAGCTGAATATTTTATTAGTTGAATGGTCTCTGTAGCTGCTTTTAGCTACAAAAACCAAGTAAGTGTGTTGCTAAACTTAGCGGAGAAATGCAGAAAAGTGAAATGATTTGTATCAAAATTGTTGCAGCTCAAATGCATTGCAATGACTTTGTTGAAAACTTGAAAGTGAAATGTTAAACTGGAAGAGTAGGAAAAATAGTGAAGAAGCTTAATATTTAAAAGAAAAGGTTTAAAAAACGTATAAACAACAATATGTATAGCCTCAATGTCCTGAAATAGCTGAATAATGTAATAGTTGAATGGTTTCTGAAAGTAGGCTGAAGGAGTTAGATATTAAATGTAAGTAGTAGTGAATGAATGTTTACAAACACCTGTGTGTATAAGCCCAGAGATCAAAGGTTACCACGGTGACGACGTTATCAAACATCTGTGGACGTGAGCCCAGAGATCAAAGGTTTCCATGGAGATGTGCTGTGGAAGGAGAGCCTTTGCATTGTTCTGAATGAGAAATAAACCTCTTACATTTCTAACTTTTGTTGAAAAAAAAAAAATACTAACCTCCAGTGTTTGTGTCTGCATGTCTGTGTGTGTGCGCGTGTCTGCTCTGATTAGATGATGTCACTCAGGTGTGTGGCCCCAATCTGCCCAGCAACACCATGGCAACCAACTGCAGCACTGAGTCCCATTAAGAATGCATTGAGGATTATATCTGACAATTTTGCCACCTGTTCAAAAACTATGGCTCCTATAAAAAATGTACCAGACCGTGAGCATCAGGGAACCCCAATGAACTGATATTTTATTTAGTTTTAGGTTTTGTGTGTAAAATGTGGAGATGGGAGCAGTTTGTTTAAAGTTTACTTCTCTCTGTTCTGAAGAAAGATCCGGAAAAATTTAACATGGGAGTCTATTGGGAGCTAGGTGGAGTTTTTGTCACTCAGATCACTATTGGGCCAGAACGGTGGGTCCGTTTGATATGATGAAGTCAATTGAGCAGGCCAGACTAATTATGCTCCTGAAATCTTTTGAAATGATTTGAATAGAGTGTATATTTTGGCTCTGAGAGCAGTTTTAAAATATTTTTTAATATTTAGAAAAAGTTGAAAGTTTCCCATCATGTGCTGAAAAGGCTGAATATTTTTGATATTTGAATGGTTTCTGTAGCTGAAAATAGGCTGAAGTTATCGGACGGCAAAATATTGGTTGAAATAATAATAATAAGAAGAAGAAGATATAAAGATTTAATGAACTATAGTGGAATGCTGTAAACAGCATTCACACTAATTATGAATGTTGTTACATCAAGGCCGAAAATTAGGATGAGCACCAACAGTCAAAAATGTTTTTTTCCCTCCCAGAGCTACCAGCACAGCGCACCCCCAGATCTGGCACCCTAGGCGACCGCCTATGTCGCTTATGCCAAAAACCGGCCCTGCTGCTGAACCCATACCGTGTTCCTGTTAGTGTTGACTTCCTGTCTACCTTCTTCTGTTCATTTATCTGACGTCCAGCGCTCCATCTCTTAGCATCTTTTCCTTTCACTCTCTTGGTCCTCCTTAGCAACGTGTCGTTATAGTGCTTGACATCGGTCTGTACTACTGTATTAACAACCTGTCACATGTTCTGAATTGACCAATCAGAATCGAGTATACAACTAAGCCTTATTACCCGGCTCCGTGATCACCCTGTCGGTTGTTCTTTTCCCCATAATGACCGCCTCGCTGCACATTATCCCTTACTTGATCCATTGTTGTGAAGTGTTTGGCCAAACTTGTGTGAAGAGGAATCTGCTCTGAATGTAGAGCATGAAAGGAGACCAGGTTTTATTGACAGGGGTTTTATTGTCATTTTGTGTTGAAGAGAGTTTTTCTAGGTCTGCATGATCTGTTGAACGATTGAGCCAATGGTTAATAGATCATTTTGTTCTGTCTTTCCAGTTGAGTAAAATGTTTTTCTTTGCTACAGATGTTGCTATAATAATAAAATGTTGTGGGAGAGTGATGGAGGAAAGATCACCTATAAAAGAGCGATGGAGGGGTAGAGGGTGATGCCGATGTTGAAGACCTCTGACCGAAACCAGGTCACTTGTATTGAATGAGTTGTATTTCAGTTATGGGACATGCAAAATGTCTTATTACAGATGATGTGGCAGTTAATGTCTGTCTGTTTTGGATCTGATGCCAACGCCGGATTAACCATGTGGGCACACTGAGCACGTGCCCAGGGGCCCTTGAGCAAGAGAGGGCCCTCAGTGACAAGAGAAAAAGAAAAGAAAAACGTTATTTTTTAATTTTTTTTGGAACAACCTCACTCATCATACATTGTTTTAATTGAAACTCACTCTCCTCCGCAATAAATAACTCAGCTTTTCTATAGGGTCAAATTAATATATGTTCTAAACTGTCTCTGTACTATAAGTCTCACTATGTATGCGCTCAACTTTATTATTATGCGGCGGCGGTCGATAGCCGAATCACAACCCCACCTTCACTCATGTCACATTGACATTGTGTCATGTAAGCTGAAAAAATGGATGGTGCCAGTAGCAGCCAAACGCCCAGCGGGACAGCGAAAAGAAAGAAAAAGAAAGAAAAAGGAAGAGAGAGTGGCTGCATTAAAACATTTCCCAACAATAAATAGCTTTTTCTAAAAAGCTAAAAGTGACGAATTAGGCCAGCAACCACAAGGATCAATGACGGTCACGGAGCATGAGGATGTTGTTGAGCTAGCGAGCATTGTTAGGATTTTGATGAACTTATCACAGACTTTGCAAAGAAAAGGGCAAGGAAGAATGACTTCTAAAAGGTAAGATCCATTGATTTGAGGGATTGACTTACAAACACACATTCTCTCTCTATTGCTTACATACACACACTCACTCACTCTCTCTCACACACACACACACACACACACACTCAATCACTAACTCTCTCTCACACACACACACACACACACACACTCACTCTCTCTCTCTCACACATACACACACACTCACTCTCTCTCCCTCTCACATACACACACACACACACACACACACAGACACTCAATCACTAACTCTCTCACACACACACACACACACACACACACTCACTCTCTCTCCCTCTCACACACACACACACACACACACACACACACACACACACACACACACACACAATAATATCTTCTATCACATATACTGATCACTTAGTTGAGCAACCACATACTTTCAATACATGTTTTACTTTTGTAACTCTCGATGTTTCTGACAAATAGAACTCCTCGTGTACTTGTACAGCCAACCAGTCATATTTTGACACTTTAAGTGGGGTGCTGGTTTTGAGTGATATTACCTAGGATTTCTTGAGCCATACACTGTCTTGAGATCTTATCCATTGTTTCCTTGAATTGTGATTTTTGACTGACAGGGCAGAAGGCTAGACCTACTTTGGTTGAACTATGTAGCTGCGTCCCTGCTTTTGACAAATAGGTGTGCAATTGACATGCCAGATTTAATGAAAATAAAAAAATAGGGTTGGGTAGTGTTGATTTGTGTTGGTTCTCTCGCATCCAGGAGGAAGTTTAAAATAAGAGACAATGGAGTCTCTGAAATGGTTCAAATTGGATACTTTAATTAAGTAGCGTGGTAATGAAACAAACAGAGAGGTATTGGAGACAACAGCTGTTGTCTCGAAGATCGTCCGGTGGAAAGAGAGCGAACAAGCCTCGTCACCTTTCTATATATCTCATCCATGACTCCTCCTCTCACTGGCGGCCGTGATGACGGGGGTCCTCCCACCTCTTTCTTCTATGTCCGATATCGCGTCAAACAGAGGATTTAGACATAGTGTCTTCATTGTATAACTCAACACGCCTTTTCTCCTCACACACTCATTCATGACTTTTTATTTAATGCATTTTAATGGCTGTAATCGTTGTTATCGTAAAACTGGACGTGGTCACTGTTGACAACGGCAACGCCTTTCAATACAGCTTTTCAGAGTAAACTTAACCGGAAATGTTTTCAGAATAAAACAGTTTTAAGCTTACTGTGTGTTTAAGCTAAATTACATCATTCAATATTGATTTTAATTTCTTACAGTAGGTGTGTTGTTACGTGTTGGTACGTGGGTTGAGGGGCCCTGAGCTCTCAGTGCCCAGTGGCCCCTGGATGTACTAATCCGGCCTTGTCTGATGCCCATTTGTGTGTTGGTATGGAAACAGTGTTGTCGTGTTGAGAAAATAGTTTGTACATTTGTACTTGTATATTTTTGGGTTGTGGTGAACATAGTTTTAGTAGTAACGAAGGCTGTAGATTGTCAAAGTTATTCATATCTATTGTCTTATATGGCTTCCTTCAAATGTAGGGAATGGAAGTGACAGTGGTGGGGTAAATCATATGTTTGTATGACTTGGTCGGTCGCAGGTGCTATGAGAGCTGCTAATAAAAAGGTCCACTGCGTTTCTTCCAAACAAAATGTGAAACCAAAATGTTGATAACATATTTTCTGTTTGCGACAAGGTAACAGACAGAACTGCATTGTAAAGCGAGGCGTTCAGGGAACCAATCTAAACACCAATGGCGTCATTATTCTAAGGCATATACAGATTTCAATCAACAATCGATACTATATGAAGATAAGTTCAAATTGAAATGTTATATATTGCTATTTTGAAGGAGATAATGTTAGTATTATGATCTCTACTTGTTAACTCCTCCTGTAATATTTCTTTCTGCCTGTTCACATCTAGATTTGAAATTGCTGTTGTTTCAGATGTTGGTGAGATCTCAGGCTCTATGAACACAGTCACTCTTTTTTCAGCTGAAAAGCTTTACACTTTGTCATATTTTGACTTCATGACTCAGCACTTGTCTTTTGTTTTGGGAGAGAGTGTTTAATATCAGTTAAGAAAGTTGAGGTTGTTGTGAAGATCAGATAAAGCACACATAAGACTGCTACTTCCTGCCTGTGGATATTTTATTACATTGTGCTGTTCTTTAAAAGTCAGACTTTGTAACTATACTGGATTTATTGAGGAAGCAAAGGGAGAAAATATATTTTATAGTCATCTAACTTTGGTTTCTGGTAAGTCTTTTATCATATCACCTAATGAACAGCCTCAGTGAGGTCACTTTATCTCACTGTCATTAATGTTTGAACAAGAGGATGATGATTATGTTGTTGACATTTACCTATTTTCACTAACCACTGTTCACTGACCAGCCATGACGTGATTTTAATTAAGAATTATTTTAATATTTGATAATCCACATTATATATTTTTAATTGTTTTATAAGAAATACTGAAATAACGCCATTAGATTTCCTTCAAACTAATGCAAACCGTTTATTGTAGATATTATAATAGCAATTTTTAGGGGTAAAAATCAAGCCCGTTAGAGTTAATAAAAATGCACATTGGCAATTAAATGTGTTTGAGTTTATATATATTGTACATTGTTAAACATTTCAGTTATTTCATTTGTTCTTCAACTTGTAAATAAGTCTATGTCTCTATCGCTCAACCTACATATTGTTTTGCTGTGTTAGAGAAATCAAGAGACAGTCTGCCATCACTGTAACTCTTTCTCTCTCTTTGTCTCTGAGCTTCTGTAAAGCCTGCTCGTTCTCACAACAGTAATCTACTCTGATCAGTATCTCAAACTATACCTTGTTGGGTCCTTGAACTTGAGGGAATATGGCCTTTAAAGTCCTTGAATTAGATTTTTAGGAAGGTGTACAAACCCTCAACCTACTTTTTGAATATTGGTAAACTAGTTATCAAAATATTTGGTATCCACACTCCATCATACAGGTACTTCTAGATAATTTACAGTTTGTATGCTGTGTTTTTAATGTTGTTTTCCTGATAACATGCTCAAAGTACTAAGTGTTATCAACATTAGTTTTTTTCCACATGTTTAGGGTCAATATTTTCAGTAATGATTGATCAGCAGAAGACACTATATAAAGCTGGGATTACCACAGAAACTCTAAAGTAGATCTGAACAGACTGCCACTTTGAGAATGGAGATGACTATGGGTTTTCCTCTGTTGCTGCTGATCTGCTCTCTCTCTACGGCTCAGCTTCAGTCTGACAATGAAATTGTTCCACATCATGCTGAGTCCCAGGGAGGAGAACCACCAAATGTGTCTGAGCACCAACAGAGCTGTCCTCAAGACATCCACGCTGTGCTGAGAGAGATGAGCGCCTCTTTAGCTGAACAGAGGGTGGAGATGAGGCACCTTCAGAGAGAGAATGAAGGTACTGTAGTGTGTAAGGTGGGGAGGGAAGTATTATGGAAACCGTTGCGTTGTTATAGGAGGTCTTTACATATAGTTGTGTCACTGTACTATTTTGCAGTATTACTTGCAGTCATTGATAGCTGTGTTCACTCCTCTTCTGTTCAATCTACAGAGTTCATTTCATGAAGGAGGGAGAGAAACAAACAAATCTACACAAACAAAACTAATGTAGCATGTAAACATGCTGCTAACATATGCTAATCCACATTACTTAAACTTACAGTTGAGGCTGTATAGGAGCATCTGTAGTTGTGGGCATAAGCCAAACCATTGGACAAACTACAATGTTGACCTGCTGGGGATCGAGAGGTCTTTACCACATTTCATGACAATCAAGTAATTGTTAACATGTTTTTATATTTAATTTTCTTTTAAAAACACTGACAAGCCCTAGCATCTAAACGTTCTTCTGGTTTTAATAAAGTCATTGGAATTAATTTTCTTGGGATCACGAATGTGAACTGAATAACCAACTTTTCCATCATGCTGTTAACATGGCTAAAATAGTCACTCAATAATTGACTGTAGCTTTTTAGATTTTTGTCGAATTGAGGAGTATTTCCTATTTTGCAATTGTATTGAAGTGATATCAAAGGAAATTGATGGTTAAATTAATAAAAAATTAACATTCATGCATTTACTTTTCTAAATAAAGCTCAAACCGCTAAGCTGAGAGAACTGGAGTTACAGAAGACTGAGGTGGAAAGGCTAAAGCAAGAGCTTCAAGGTAATGTGTTGAAATGATTGTGGTTCAGGTTAATTTATAATAGTGTATCATAAGCTTGAATAAAAAATGTATCATGGTATATATACTTTATTTATTATTATGTACTGGTAAGGACAATTGTTATAAATGTTTTATCTCACGTAATATCTAAATGTTCCTTGGTCAATGCTAACCTTGATAATGCGAGTGATGATGAAATACTTGTAACTATCAAACACTATTTCTTTCAGATACAAATATGTAATGATGTCACTTTTTTCACAGTACAAGCAGCAGAGCTGATCACTGTGAAAGCCAGGTCAAATGTCACAGAAAACCAGGTGGAGGCTCTGAAGAGAGACGGAGAAGGTAAAATATCTAAATAATGGGTTGAATTTGTAATGTATGTATTTTAAAAGCATGAACTCACATAGGGAAATTAAAATCTCTTTCTTTCTCTCTCTCTCTCTCTCTCTCTCTCTCTCTCTCAGTCAAACAGGTGGCTTTCTCAGCCTCTCTGTTGGCTTCAGGTTATGGAACTATCGGACCATTTAACACGCAAACTAATCTGGTCTTCAGATACTTAATCGCAAACATTGGGAATGCCTACAACCCAAACACAGGTACTCAAATTCAAGCATTTAAAATTAGTTTTAGGTTTTTGGCTATGCTGAATACAATACATGATCAACAAACAAGTCTGAAGTTATCTTCACTGACAAAAAATGTCCCACAGGTTTTTTCATTGCACCGGTGAGAGGAGCCTACCACTTTGAGTTCTACGTATATGGTCCCGGTGATCCTTCATATCCTTCAGGAGCTGTGTTGTTCAAGAACGGAGAGAAAGTTTGTATTGCATATGAACATCAGCCGTCAGGTGCTGCAAAATCTTCTAATGGTGCCACGTTGCTTCTAGAGGTCGGAGATGTTGTGTTTTTGCGTTTGTTTGAAAACTCCAAGATATTTGACAATGGAAATCATCATAGCACCTTTAGTGGTCATCTGCTTTTCACCATGTGAAAAGGAAACCGTTTTTCTTTTGTGTGTCAGTTCTTGTTGAAAAAAAGTGTAATTTTGTTTTCCTTAATATGAAAGCTGACAACAACACTGTACAATACACTTTTTAATCAAAAATATGTGTGCATTTTTTGTTCTGTTTTGTTGAGGGATTTGCATGAAATACACAGCTATACACAGAGACAGAATACTTGTACCATATTTTCAACATAAAATAAATGAGGTATTCATGAGAATATTGTGGTTTTTTTCATGAATTTTCAGAATTCACTTAATTTACATCACAATTTTGAGAAATACTAGCTAAATCCAGTCTTTTTTGCCTCAATCAATATGACAAGGATAATCGACCTACATGTTGGTTAGAGCTCGGCATCCATCAAAACAACTTTAATTTTCCTGTCTGATCTTTTTGTGTTTTTTTACTTTGTTTTATAGAAATGTGAATAATTTCGTTCTGTTATTGTGACAGGGGGAATTCCGTTTGTTGCTTCAAATGCATCTTACATAGCTGAGCTTTATTTGTTTATAAGCATCTCGACATACACAAGAACTGTATCAGTACCAGCAAATTAAAGTCTCTTTGGCAGAGATTGTCCTGTACATGAAACCTGAACGACGAAGTTTCAAGGCAGCAGTCATCTAAAAAAGTTAAATATATTGTTTTCATGTTATCATACATTTGAATAATAGCACAAACAAACCACTGCAATACTCCCTCAGGACTTTTCTCCACAATGATGGTTTCAAAATAAAAGAATATGTTATTGTTAGAAAACCAATAAAAAACCAATAATAAAATAGAAGTGTCTTATATATATATCGAAATAAATATTACTGTTTTTATGGAAAAACAGAAACCCCAATGTTCATATATATATATATATATATAATGAATTTGTTAGCATTTTAAATGATAAACACAGTAATAATACAAAAACAATACAGTACACAATGCGTTCCTTCCTCTTTTAAAAAAAAACTTTTTATCATAATTTCTCACATTGCATACAAACATATTTACAAAACAAAAAAAGTATTTACCACCAACAAAATCAATTGATAAAGACAATAAATACAATAAATACATCAAGATATATATAAGAAGAAACAAAAATATCAAGACAACAAGGAGAAAGGGAAAGGAAGGGACATGCAGAAAAGAGAATATTGTGCTAATGTATTACTGTGAGGTGATCCACTGTTGTGAAGTGTCTGGCCAAACATGTGTGAAGAGGAATCTGCTCTGAATGTAGTGCATGAAAGGAGACCAGGTTTTATTGACGGGGGTTATATTGTCATTTACTGTTGAAGAGAGTTTTTCTAGGTCTGCATGATCCGTTAAACACTAAACGTTAAACCAATCTAAACACCAATGGTGTCATTATTCTACGGCCAATACCGTTTTCAATCAACATATACTTCATGGGGCGAAGCCTGAGAGCTAGTTCAGGCAGTCAACTCGTGCACCAATCATACATTTAACACGTGACGCACCTCGTCCCTCTTACAACCAACCAAACACATTCTCCTAAACATGCCGCTCTATTTAAGCTGCCAGGTCTTCCTGCCTCGCTAATGCTGCTGCTGACTGCGGTCAACTCAGCCATCTCTCAAATTTGCTTGGTCAAATGAGCAGCTCTTCATTTTCGAGTGCGCGATTAATAGCGTCTTTACGGTAATCGCCGAGAAGCGGCACTGACGCTTGTATAAGAATAAAATAATGCATGTTTTTGTGCTATATTTTTCGATAAAAATATGTTTTACCATAAGTTCTTAATAAAATTGGTACTGTTGGACTCAGTACTTGTTAGACTACTACCACAAGTACAATCAATTACTTTTATCGTGTACTTTTTGAGTAATACCCTGTCAAACTCCCCTCCAGAGTACAATAATGCATGTTTTCTGCATGTTTTTGACCTCCAACTGCATTCCATATGAAAAAAAACGTTTCGTAAAAGATAAAATCATACTTTATTCAGCAGTGCTTGCTTTACTCTTTGAAAGTCATCACATGAATGCATTGTAATAAATGGTTTGGCTGCATTAAATATTACACATCTGTCGTAGTTCTTTATTTATCTACAGAGATCGGGCCTCAGAATAGACCGGAAACTATTCTTTTACCGCTCTGTTTTGTTTTGATATTATTGTTTTTTATTAACTACTAGACCGCTGGGTCATGTTAAGACCATCTTTTCTGTGTTGCTGTGGGTTTTTTCCATCGCTTTTGTGTTACAAATATCAAAACAATAACAAAATATATCCGTCGTAAACTAAACCAGAAACAGCCGTATACTTTATTTTGTTAACACTGTAAACTTGACAGCTTTTTAACCCAAACCACCTACTGGTTAAAGCACGTTATTACACGTTTAGAGTAATTGCAATGCAGGAAGATTGTGTTGCTTTTTAATGTCTGTTTTAAAATGCCTTTTTCTTAATGTCTTTCATTTTTGTAAAGCACTTTTGAATGTGTTATATTTGATGAAAACATTTAAATATTAAGAGTACATACAAAATAGTGGGAAAGTAGAAGGTCAATGATATAAATATAGAATAGAAAATATCAAGAAGATACTGTAAGTCAGGGGTGCCCAACCAGTCGATTGCGATCGACCGGTCGATCGCGGGGAGATTCCCAGTCGATCGCGAGATGTGTCTAAAAATAGAACAACAATATTCTGTTTTATCGTTAATGTCCTATAACATAATCTTCCTGTGCCAGAATAATGCACTTGAACGCATCAAAGCTTTGTGATTGGCGTCACCCCATGTGTCGGGGCGTGGCTGGTGGGCAGTGGGCACTAGTTCGCTGACGTTGTCCGTGGCAACAGGAGTGACAGTCCGCACACACACAAGACCGCAATTATGGCACATGCAAAAAAGCCCAAAATATATAATATTCACTCCGAGTGGGAGGATGATTATTTTTTCATCTATTCCAATTCAAAGTCCATCTGTCTCATCTGCAATGCGAGCGTGGCTTTATCGAAGAAGGGTAATTTAGGAGCGGCATTTCAAAACAGTGCACAAACGCTACGAGACGGAATTCCCTCCTAATTCTGCCCTACGCTCCCAAAAGGTGAGGGACCTGAAAGGACAGCTAAATGCACAGCAGTCCATTTTCACCAGGCCCAACAACAAGAGCAAGGCTGCTACCATGGCATCTTATCGTGTCAGTCACGTTCTTGCGAAACACATGAAGTCTTTCAAAGACGGCGAAGTTGTGAAAGAAGCATTCCTGGAGGCTGCCGACGCGCTTTTTGGGGACAGTAAAAATAACAGTAGCATTTCAACAGGTTTTTGATATAATAAAAACTCAAGTTAGATACCGTTATTAATCAGCTGTAAGTTTTAGTTTGTTTGAACTTATTCATTATAATTATTGTACAAAATGGTATAAGAATGCAAACATTAAGATCTGTTCTGTTTAAATTGATTATAGTCTATTATCAATTCAGGTTAAGAAACTAGTGTTGCTTGCATCCTATTTTAAAGGCATTTCTTTTTATACTCTACTAAAATGCAAAAACAAAGGGTTTGATTCTATTAATTTTGTCTTTTTTATTGCACTTTGGCAGCAGATTCCTGTGTAGCTTCAGATCTGAGTTGTCTTATTAGTAAGCCTAATTTATACTTTTTTAGCAACACTATTTTTATATAATGGCAAAGAAAGGGTTCAGTGTCTTTTCTTTTTTTCCTGTGTCATATGTGGCAGCACTGTTCAATGTTTCTTGAAAACATTACCCACTGTAGTATGTGACGTGTGAATAAACTCCAACTCTGTATCAACAACACTGTTGTGTAACTTCAGTTAAATACTTGTATGTGTGTAAATTAGAAAGAGGTAAGATAAAGGATCTGCAGTATTTTATGAAGTATTAATCGTACAAAGGTCAGTTTTATACAAGTAGAAGTGTGTATTTACCTGGTAGTAGGCTGTCAGTAATGGTTACGCCTCTTTATTTGGACATGGGTGATAATTATCTCATTTTAACCATGTAGCAAGATATCTATGTATATCTCAGCTTACATACCAATTACTTAAATAAAAGCACAGAGAGAGAATTAAAGGTGGGGTAGGTAAGTTTGAGAAACCGGCTCGAGATACACTTTTTGTTATATTCCATGGAATGCTCTTAACATCCCGATAGCAATGAATATCTTAAGTGCTTTGTCAAAAAATCCATAAAAAAATAAAAAGTTAAAAAAGTTAAAGCCTTTTATTGTCATTATACACAAGTATAAAGAGAAATACTAACATAAAATACACATTCTGGTACTCTCTTGAGAAGAAAAAAAAAAAAATCTATTACTACACGACATATTTAAAAAAATGAATGCCATTTTTGTTTTGTGTTACTTTGTTCTGAAAGCTGAACCTGCTGCTCCTCACAGAGAGAAGAGGAGAGAGGCTGTGTGGATTACTTTACCTTGTGGATAAGGGTAGATAGCCCCCATTGTTCTGTGTGTCAAAATGAAAGACAGCCCACACACCTATCAATCATCAAACCGTGGGGTCTTATTTCATTACGTGTTGATTTCTATCAACACGTAATGTTGTATCCATGTATATAGAGATGTACTACCGCAAAAGTGTTCTCCGTCGGGACTTCCTGCAACAACACCACGCCGTTATCGTGATTCTGATTGGCCAGAAGACATTATCAAAGATGTTTTATTGAGAAGACATCACTACGTGACAAAAGTTTTCAAAACCGTTTCTAGTCTTCAGCATTTCTGTGCAATTTACTCCGCGCGAGTTGGCGGACTTTTTTTTGCCTACTTTAACATAATTTTTCATGGTGGGGCTAAGGTGGGCTAAGGTGGGGCTAAGCCATTTCTTGGTATGGCTGTAGCCTACCCCAGCCATACCCTGGAGCCGCCACTGCCTGAGGTGTGGCCTCATTACAATGAGAAACATCGGTAGCACTTTACAATAAGACTACCCTTATAAAGGGTTTACGAACAGTTTGTAATTCATTTATTAATTAGGTTGTGAACACTTTATAAATCATTAATAAGCTTTTATAAGACATGAGATAAACAGGGCAACTGTGACCGGTTGCTTGCCAAATAGTGAGCCCACATGTATCTGTACTGCTAAGTCTTATATTGGCTACTTAGCTTACTTCGTCTTCTTCATAAGCCAGCATCCTTGGTATCTGTTGCTCACCGAGTTGATTCTCGCTAAGAAGCCAATATAAGGCTTATTCATCTTGTAATAGTATAGTGGAATATAAATATGTAAGACTATGATTGTGCTGGTACTAGAAAGCCCAAACCAGGAATTATAAAATTAAACAGGTGTCCACAAACTTTTGTGCATCAGTTTCTCTCCACGTGGCCTCACGCTGCCCCCTGCTGGTCGGAGGAGGGTATTACATGTTTAAATAGTTTAAATCCATCACGTTTTTAATCATGATGCAGGTAACTGTGAATGTCTCAGGCTCACAGGAAAGGTTTTTTACTTTTTGTTTCTCTTAGGTGCTTACATATTTTGTGTCAAATCATCAGTGGTGTAGGAGGTATTTAGGTCCAGTAAAAGTAACTGTAAAATACTCTGATATAAGCTTTTTTTGTTTTTTCCCGACTTTCTAAATACGCACTTTTTTAGTCTGAAAAAAACTAAAAAGTGCATATTTAGAGTTGAAAAAAAAGCACGTATTTAGAGAGTCGAAAAAAGAAAAAGCGCATATTTAGAGAGTCGAAAAAAAAGCACGTATTTAGAGAGACGAAAAAAGAAAAAAAAAACGCGTATTTAGAGAGTCGAAAAAGAAAAAAAAAAGCACATATTTAGAGACTTGAAAAAAAACAAAAGAAGTGCGTATTTAGAGAGTCTGAGAAAAACAAAAAAGTGCGTATTTAGAGAGTCTGAAATAAACAAAAAAGTGCGTATTTAGAGTCGGAAAAAAACCGCATATTTAGAGTCGAAAAAAAAAAAGCGCGTATTTAGAGACTTGAAAAAAAACAAAAGAAGTGCGTATTTAGAGAGTCTGAAAAAAACAAAAAAGTAAGTATTTAGAGAGTCGGAAAAAAGAAAAAAAAGTGCGTATTTAGAGAGTCTGAAAAAAACTAAAAAGTGTGTATTAAGAGTCTGAAAAAAACTAAAAAGTGCGTATTTAGAGTCTGAAAAAAACTAAAAAGTGCGTATTAAGAGTCAGAAAAAAACCCAAAAAGTTTGTATTTAGAGTCTGAAAAAAACCCAGAAAGTGTGTATTTAGAGAGATTTTGAACCAATCCGCAATTTTTCTGATATATTTACTGATATTTCTCCAATAATCTATTGTTTCTTAACATTTGACAATGTGACAACTTCACAATATTTGTTTTGTCCAAACCTCATAATTACTAATACAGTTTTTACAATTATTAAAAAGGCGCTATCATGCTTTTTGGGTTTTTCCTTTCCTGTGTTCTATAGATTTTAGTGCATGTAAATGGTCTGCAAAGGCTAAAATCCCAATGTGATCCCTCCAGATTGGCTATAGTGTTCCAATACATTGTACTTGATAGGCTAAGGGGCGGGACATCGATAAGCGGTTGACCAATCCCAACAGATCCGGCCAGCTAACCAATCAGAGCAGACTGGGCTCTGGTTTCAGACAGAGGGTGAAAAGAGGTGCTGCAGCACAGGCAGTATGAAAACAATAAAGAGCTTTTTGAACATTAAAGCATGAAGACATGTCCCAGTAGAGGAACAAAATACAATCCTGGAACATTTATGAATGAGAATGTAAGCCCACAGCATCTGTAACAACTTTCAAACAGTTTATTTCTCATTTTTCCATGTATGAAGTTTCAGTGATGCAGCAAAGATGAAAACAGGAGTGAAACTCTAAGACTGAATCCATGTGGCCTCCATCACAAACATCCCTTTAAACCCCAGCAGACATTTCAGCACCGACTCAAATCAAACAAGCAGGAAACCAACCGTTAATAAGAAAATCAAAAGTGAAGAAACAAAAACATCCCTAAAACAGATCGAGTGGCAGGCGACTAAAAAACATTTAAGATTACAGTTTTTTTTCCATGTTTAAACCTTTATTGGCAACATCAACGTGCTTGAAATGTTCATGTTTTTATTCATCACCATTATTTATATGTAAACACAACACGGTCTCACTGAATTTCATGAAATGAGCCAAAACTCTGAAATGCAAAATGAATAAACTACAATACAAATGTTAAAGATTACTTATCCTCACCATGAAATACACTATCTGATAATAACACAACCCTGACACCATGTCCACACGCTTAAAATATGAAACTATTACAGCTAAATAAACAGTTTTTAGTAGCTATTTCTCATGATCTCTATCTAGTTGAACATGCACCAAAAACTGTAGTTTCTTATTGTATAACTGTATAAAAATTCAAATATGCAAGTGGTCAAACCAGTAATACACATACTAGCATGCACAGAGTAGATTATTTGCATTCGCAAGACATTTCACTCATTTCATTAAATGTTGAGACCAGCTTTGAAAAAAGACCTTTAATAAAGCTTTTAAAGAGCTTTTAATAAAATCTGATCTACATGCAAAGAGCAACGGGCAGAAGAAGAAGATAAAGAAGAGGAGATCACACGTCATGCAAACACATCACAAGTCTCTCGTTTCAGGTAGAAAAGTCTTGCAGAGCGTCGGTAAATCAGCAGTGTACTGAATACTGAGTACAGCAGGTTTTTCTAGCGCTTTAACGGCCATTTTTGTTGTTTCCCTCCTCAGCTTTGCTTCTCCCCCCAAGAGAAAGTCGGAGGATAAAGACGTGAATGTCCGAAAGCAGACGAGCTGCAAAAGCACAGATTCAGCTCACTACCGCAGAACATTTCTGTGTCTCTCAAAATCATTTACAGCCTTGTCTCGGAGCTTGTTTTTCACTAAATCTTACAGTAAAAACAAAGAGAATGGACTTTTTTTTGTACAGTCTTCCCAACCTGCAGTAGCCCTGCTTGTTGCTCAACGATCATCGGCTTTACAGTTCCTAATTTTCATAAAGCAAGAGATGTTTGAATTTCTACTAATTTTCTTCAAATGTGCAGAAAATGTAAAACCGTTGAGGAGTTCCTATTGGCTGAATTCAAGCTGCGACAAACTTATTCCACTAAGCTGAGTGTTGAATCTACAGATGTGTGTGTGTGTGTGAAGTAATATTACTTTCAACATCAACGGTAGGCGCTGTTCAAAAAATGCCGACTCGTCCCTGACAGTATTCATGCATGTCGTAATTACAGGTTTCCGACTTGTACTTAATATTCAACATGTTATTACAACTCGGTGCTTAATTACACAAAAAGTGCCTAAAAAAGCAAAACAAAAATGGACGCTCATGTTAGCCAAAGTCTGAAAACATGTAGTGCCCAATCTCCCTCTGTCCTCCTGACAAAATGACTGTAAAATGAAGCTGTTTTTTAAGTGTAAATGATGCAATACTCCAGTAAGATAAATGCATTCAATAATACAATTACATCTCTAAAATAAAAGACACAGATTTTTTTATTTTTTTATATATATATATATATATATATATATATATATATGTATATATATGTATATATACCTGTAATTCAACTGCATGTCATAAATTGTTGTTGGCACTTCATGCTGTGTTTTGTTGTTCTGAAATCAAGTAACGTCACCGCTAAATACACTCATCCACTAAAGTTAACTCTCTTTAAGATAGACTTCCTTTGATTCTCCAAGAAAAAAAAAAAACAATGACACCAAAATAAATATAAAAAACCCACATACCTTGAAAAAACCAGTAAAACATACAGAACACATACACACTCAAAGACACACACACGCACGCACGCACACACACTCCAGCTTTCCTCCACCAAACTGAAACCGCCGCTCTGCGTTAAAAAGCCGTCCGTCAGCTTTTTTTTGAAGTGCGGCGAGTCAGAGAGTTCCTGTTCAATAATACTTGGTGAGAGTTTGGCTTCAGAAGGCTCGGGGGAGGGGGGGGAGGGAGGGGGGACGGGGTAAGGGAGGGAGGGAGGGAGGGAGGGAGGGGAGGATTTTTCACAAAGAAAATACTTTCATTGAGCGTATTGTTGGACGACGTCTTCAAGCAGATCTTCAGTAAATGGAGGAAGAAAAAGAACAAAGTTGTCAGACGTCCACCACCATCTTTTTGTGAATGTCTAATCCACCAACGACCTGCGGGAGGCAAAGGGGGGAGGGGGGGTGTCACTTTTCAGTTTGTTTACATTACTTTTAACACATGAACGTTTTTCTGTAAATGACCAACAGGGAGTGTAAAAAAACGTGTTTAAAGAGTCCCTACTTGCTTTTTGGGGGTTTCCCTCTCCTGTAGTGTGTTATAAAGGTTTTAGTGCATGTAAATGGTCTTCAAAGGCTAAAATGTTCCCGCCTCCATGGGACTCCTTTGTTTTCTTTAGGAACATAGTGACATCACTCTGTAACACCTGCTCTTCTATTGGCTAGCATTGGTAACACATGGTAGGTGATAGGCTAAGGGGCGGGACATCTCTAAGGGAATGACCTATCACATTTTGATGGCATACTTACTATACTATGGCTTTAACACTACATTATTATATATAAGTTTACGTGACTACTGTATATATAGTAGTATAGTATTGTCTATGTGCAGTACCGTTTCAAATCTGGCGGTAAATCGATTTTTTTCCCCTTTAAGGGTTTAAAATAAAAGTTTAAAACAGACACTATTGGCCTAAAATATAATACGGCGTTTTTATGACCTTTGAAGGGCATGCTAGGATTTTTCTTTTAGCCCCTAGTTTGGGGTAACGGGACTTTTTACTGTTTAACTTCACTCTTATAAATCTAATTGAATCACTTTAAATAGGAGATAGCAGCTGCTTTCTGCAAAAACAATATAAAGAACACATTTATTGTCAGACCAACACGTTTAGCTTTAATAAGATAAGATGAAAAGTACTTCATTGATCACTATTGAGTAGAGCAGGGATGACGTATTTTTGTAGGCCGACCTGGAAGTAAGCTGCTCATGGGTTCCCTCGACAATAATGCAACGGGATTTCTCCATAGGATTTTGGAATATTGTAAAAAATAAGATCTGTGGAAAACGAACCTGTTTGATAAATGCACGTTTTTTCAGCCGGATAATCTCCACATGTCTACCCTACTTTTATAATTTTCCAATCATAAATCTAATCCCAGAAGCAAAATGCTAACGTTATGCTATAAACGAACTACAGCCGAGTACAGCAGGGTCGCACGACTTCAACGTCACGCCAACTTTAGATCGATATTAAAACATACAGATTCTAAATTGTACAAGTTGAAGCGTTTGTTTGAACAGTTTGCAGGAGGCATACTTGCTTTCAAGCAGAACAGGGCAAACAAACTTAGAGGAGTGTTTACGTGTTCGGAGTAATGACGTACAACGGCCTGCACAACTTCTGTAGTCCTATTCAGCCACTTGGTAACAACCATCGTTTTTCAGACACGTAAACTCTTCAGAAATCTCCAGTGGGGTCACTGCTGATGGATTTAATGTCGTAGAACAAAACGTGCTCCGTCTCTTAAATTTGTGTCAACCACAGACCTTATTCCAGCTATTTTCCAAAAACTAGTTCAAAAAACCCGTTGACTCTGAGACGAGGGAAGCGGAAGTGGTAAAATGCTAACTCACTTCCTGGTTTTAGGACTCATTCCTGCACCACTCTTTTTGGGAAATGTTTGCATTGCAATTAAAGAGTCCTGTCCTTTTCAGATTCAGATTCCTCTTTAAACCTTTCAAAGAAGCTGAAGTTGTAACAGAAATGTAAACTGTGTGGTTTAGCTGTGTTTTTCAGTCTGTAGCGCTCTGGTTCTCACACAAGAGATGAAGAGGAAGGTAGACTCACCGCACAGAACTCCTCGAAAGATATCCGGCCATCGCCGTCTTTGTCTGCGTTGATGATGGTTTTGTCGACGATCTGCTGCAGCTGGGTGTCCTTCAGGTTGTTTCCCACCATCATCTTGAGGACCTGGAAGAGCTCCCCGTTGGATATGTAGCCGTCTTTGTCCATGTCGTAGATCCTGAAGGCAACTGAGGGCAGAGAGGGGGAACGATGTCAGTGTTTACTTTATCAGAGTGTACATTATTCTCTACATTCACAAGTTTTTCTAAAAGTATACATCCCAAATAAATGTAATCCCACTTTTGGTGCAGTCTAGATGTTGAAATGCTATGATCTAAATCAACGGTTCCCAACCTTTTTCAACTCAGGGCCCACTTAAGAATCACATTTTCTTTTCATGGCACACATTCAACCATAAACAATACAGAGGCTAAATAAAGTTCTGATTGGTCAATTCAGAACATGTGACACGTTGTTAATCCAGTAGAACAGACCGCTGTCAAGGGCTGTAATGACCGTTGCTAAGGAGGATCAAGAAAGAGAAAGGAATGGAGGTTCAAATTAAAAAAAAATCTTAATAATGAAATGTTTCCACACAAATCATAATGTTTTGCAAATTATTTGGCCGCCCACTTGCAAGGCCCACAGGTTGGGAACCGCTGATCTAAGTTGTTCATGTTTTATAAAGATGCAGCTCAACACTGACGTCACTGAAGACAACATAATGAGATCAGTCTGACAAAAACGTACTGCCACAAGAAATTTAAAAAAAGCTTTAAACATTTGTGGAAACGGCTCCTACTGGAGGTTTGTTTCTGTCAATTTATTTGTAAATCTGGTTGAACCATTGTACAGCGTTTTGTTTTAAAAGGCCCGAGACAAACCTATCATTCAAAACAACATCTACATATAAAGAGGACTTGCTACTGTACCCAATCAAGCCGTTGTGGGAAAAGATTACAGACCTTTGAAGTGTATATAACTGAGTTTAGTAATGATAACAAGGCTACAGAGATATGAGGAAAACTGATGGACACTTACAACGCAACTTCTGCTCCTTGTCACCTTTGACGCTGAACTGGGAGACTCCTTCGATGAACTCTGTTGAAGGACAGAAACATCATCATGAGTTAAAACTGCTGTTAGATAATAAACCTCCTGCTACATAATAAATATCATTTATACACCCAAAATAAACAACAATCACCATGCACTGATGGGAAAGATTGCATTGTTGTTATTCAAATAATTACAAGACAACCCACTGAACAATAACTGAATTAAATAGTAAATAATAGAAGAAATGTAGAAAACTAAGTACAGGTAGTGATTCAGAAAGTAATGGCTTCGATGCAATTCAGATATTACTAGTACAATTACCTAAGTACACATTTAAAGTACTTTGAATTCACCCCAGGGAGCAGAAAGGTGCAGCTGACTGCAGTATTTACATTGTTCTGTGGCCAGGGAAGTGTCCATTCATTTCTGTCATTATGTGTGCCACAATAATATACTTTATAATATATGTGAATATATAGGCGTTTAGTTATGAATATGGCATATATTTGCTTCAAGCTGGAAACAATTATTTGTAGCATTAGTCATGACATCAGAGGACTTAATTTATTGATTGGCTGCGATACTTTCTCGATATCAAAGTTTAAACTATTATAAAATTGTAGATATCAGTCCGGAAAATGCATTTGCGATCAGTGACAGATTTCTGTAAATACTGCATTTGATTTCTGGATACACGGAGAGTACTTCATGCATTTAAGGGAATTTAGAAGCACTTTCCAATGTGCAGTAATCTGTACTTGCTCTTATGGGGAAAAAGCTTCTCAAACATTACTTGATTACTCCATTGTGATAGTTTTGATATCAGATA
The DNA here is from genome assembly GCA_031216635.1 of Dissostichus eleginoides. Lineage (NCBI taxonomy): Eukaryota > Metazoa > Chordata > Actinopteri > Perciformes > Nototheniidae > Dissostichus > Dissostichus eleginoides. The sequence continues at coordinate 32,117,646 of CM062266.1, read as the reverse complement.
GATATTATGAAACATTACAATGACATAGTCAAGTATAGAGGGCATTTCTTGCAATGGTTTTTCACCAAGTTTTACACAAAATGCACCCACCTCTAACTGATTCATAAGTTAATGGTAAAGCACTTAATAATGCTCTTAAATGGGCAAATGTCAGACTTCTCGTGCCAGATTTTGTGGATTTTCCAGCCCATTGCATTGCATTTTAATCAGAGGACAGTCAGGAGCAGACAGACTGTATCTTTAACACAAACGGGGCATTTTTAGGACACTGAGAAAGGATACTGTTAACACATTTTCATTTTAAAAACAAAGGGAATATCAGAGGGAGTAGGGAAACAGTTTCATGATTAATTTACCTTTAAAGTCGACCCTCTCCGTTTCCATCGGTGTCGAATATGTCGATGACTCGCTGCACGAGGGGGTTCTGCTGGAGCTCTGGTAAGGACATAAACTCCTCCACACTCAGGGAGCTGGAGTTATCTAGGTCGAGTTTCTTAAATCTCTTTCCTAGCCTCTTAATCTCATCAGCATCAACTGAAATGAAATGAAAGACAAAGAGAGAGAGGGTTATTAACAGAGGCTAAAACAGACAAAGTCTTCGGATAACAGGAGGAGATTTGGACAAATATTATCATGTTTTGGCAACACTTAAAACCTGTGAATTTAAGCACACAGGAGGAGTTAAAACACCTGTTATCCACCTGTATTTCATCCTCTTTCTGTAAAGGCATTTCTCCCAAACGTACCTGGTTCCTTGATTCTACTGGCCATGATTGTTCAGCTACTGGTCACAGTTAAGTTGAACCTTATGCTACTGGACCTCCTAGTGCCATGCTCTAAGCCAGTGGTTCTCAACTGGTCAGGCCTCGGGACCCACTTTTTCCTTTCTCAATAAATCTCGCTGCAATAAAACACACCTTGTCAGCGCTCAGCCCTGTCATCTGCCACCAGTCACGTGACTTTGTTTACAATCTGACAGCTGGAAGCAAAGGAAAGCCCTCCGGCGGCCGGCCTCATATGGCTACCTATGGTGACTGCCTGCCCTGGCTTTGGTGGCCAATCCCCGGTGTTGTGTCAAATGATGCACCCCCATCATGAAATGATGCACCTTATAACGATGTTTAAAACGAAAAGTAAACGTTCATGGTTTTTATTAATGGTAATTTTCAGACTGTGAATTGTTTAGTGGTAGCTCATATATTCTTGATTCTTGTGGTTAAACTTTTCGCTCCGTATTTGATGGTAGTGGTGTCGAAATTCATTCGTCACTTCCTTTTCAGTTTTTTTTTTTAAACCTTTTTTTTTATTGTTACGTCCTGTCTGTATACACGTGCTTTAAAATGTATTGTTTAATTTTACATATTTGTCATATAATAATCAAAATATATGTTTACAAATGTTACATAGTCTTTGTCAGCATATTTTTGCAACGTTATGCACCCCTTGCTATCTTACATAATAAAAGTGTCACATTCATGAAACTTGCTCCATTTATTGGTACTAGTCCTACAACTATACCCTAAAAAATGCTTGAGGGTGGGAATAATAGAAACATATTTTTGGGTGGGGTGCATTTTATGAAAGGCCTGGTTATCACAATATGCCCCCCCTTGCTATCTTACAAAATAAAAGTGTCACATACATGAAACTTGCTCCATTTATTGGTACTAGTCCTACAACTATACCCTAAAAAATGCTTGAGGGTGGGATTAATAGAAACATCTTTTGGGGGGGGTGCATTTTATGACAGGCCTGGTTATCACAATATGCCCCCCTTAATACCTGTCACGTTACATGACAGGCCCGGTTTATCATCCGAGTCAGAAATAAAACAAATATGGAGTGAGGGCTAGTCCTGCAATTGTCCAACACATTTACATACACACAGTAATTAATAATACATGTTGAATGAAATAGAGAAATAAAGTGACATATTATCCATACTAAAATTGTGTACATTATCACACATAAAATAAACATTCATTTTGAAGATTAGAGTCCAGTGACATGGTAAGCAATCAAAGTCAGTGTGAACAACATGTCATATTCATCTTTAACCCTTGTGTTGTGTTCGAAAGCTGTTACCGTTCATGGTGTTCGCGGGTCAATTTTGACCCATGATTTATCTCAGTCCAAAACACTCCAAAATAATGACTATCATCCAATATTGTTTTAACTCCATCATGAATGTGACACTTTTATTTTGTAAGATATTAAGGGGGGGCATATTGTGATAACCAGGCCTGTCATAAAATGCACCCCACCCAAAAGATGTTTCTATTAATCCCACCCTCAAGCATTTTTTAGGGTATGGTTCTAGGACTAGTACCAATAAATGGAGCAAGTTTCATGAATGTGACACTTTTATTATGTAAGATAGCAAGGGGTGCATAACGTGGCAAAAATATGCTGACAAAGACTATGTAACATTTGTAAACATATATTTTGATTATTATATGACAAATATGTCAAATTAAACAATACATTTTAAAGCACGTGTATACAGACAGGACGTAACAATAATAAAAAAAAAAGATTAAAAAAAAAAAAACTGAAAAGGAAGTGACGAATGAATTTCGACACCACTACCATCAAATACGGAGCGAAAAGTTTAACCACAAGAATCAAGACTATATGAGCTACCACTAAACAACTCACAGTCTGAAAATTACCATTAATAAAAACCCTGAACGTTTACTTTTCGTTTTAAACATTGTTTTAAGGTGCAAACGTGTCATTTAGAAATGCGCGTTCCCGTGACAAGGGGGGCATTTCATGATGGGGGTGCATAATTTGACACAACACCGGCTCAATCTGTCCCCGGAAATGTCCCCGTTTTTAAATATACTTTATAAACACATAGCAAGGTGAAATAAAATTGTAACAAAGTTGATGTTTCAATGGCGTGGTGCTTGTTCGCAGCAATACAATTATTGTAGCCTAGCGTTAGCATTTAGCGTTAGCAGCCTCATTCTTCTTATACTAGGCTACTTATTTTACTTATTCTTCTTCTTCTTCTTCTTCTCCTTCTTCTTATTTGCAATTGCCCGCGAAATTTTTTATGGATAGCATAACCACAAAAGTGTTTTAAACCAGGTACGTTTTTATTATTTATGTTCTATATCGCTATGTGTGTGATGTGATTACATGTTTTACATATTGTATTGGTGCCGGTGCGTTAAAGACCCAGGGATGTGCACAGACATTTGGAGGGGCTATATATTTTATTATCAGTATGTCTGCACAGCAGTTACAATGGTCAAACACTACATTGAAACAGAATTGTCCCCATTTTTTCTTTAATAGTTATAACATTACATATTTTAATGAGATATGGGCCGCAAAACTAAAAATGTCCCTTGTTTTCATTTTAAAAATCAAGTCACTGAATGCAAGTAGTCGCCTTAGCTTATTTTGTTATGAGATGATGATGTGAATTACTGTTCAAATTAGTTAATGTAATAATCGTTTGGTTATTTTATGCATAGCCTAATGTTACATTTCTGTGCTTAAGAATGCCTTCAAGACAGAGGAGACTGAAGCAGAGAGAGAGAGATCTGAAGGAGGCAGCTAAAACGACTGCAACTTTGCAGAGCTGGATAAAAGGTGCCAGCAGGGCAGCTGCAGGTGAAGCACTGTGATTATGTCAAGCAACTACATAAGTTGGAGTACACTAATAACTCATTAAAACAAATATTTAAATCAGTGATAAATGCAAAGCCTCTATCTGTGCTGAGTGAAGTTAATATTTCTCTGTTGGGGGCTAACTCCAAGCCTCCAGTTCAGAGCGCATTTGAGAGCTTGGTGATCTTGTAAAATACTACTAATAGCTGTAGTATAATATGGATAAGATGTAGTAGGCAACATATTTATTTTCACATGAATGACTAAATATAACCTTCTCCAATCTAAAATGTAACTGACTGCACTAGTATTCAGTTGTCTTTGTATGTTTTTATAGCAGTAAAGAATGAAGTGTATATGTTACTTAATTCTGTTTCTAATAATTCTGTTTAAGAATACGAATATATGTAAAATGTTTCTTTTAGAGACAGCTCCATCTTTGAACTCCTTTATAGTGTGAAAAGGAGATCACAACAGTAATAATGCTTTCATTATTTGAACACTTAGCAACAATGCCTTATAAAGAGCTCTAAAACATTCTCTTAATTGTATTTGATAGATGGTGAGCCTGAGACTAAACAAAATGATGCCCAGAACAGTTCAGACTCAAAGAATGAGGAAAGGATAGAGACAGAATCTGAAAATGAGGAGAAAGAGACAGGAATTGAGAATGAAGAGATAGGAAGTGAGGACAAAGAGACAGAAAGTGAGGACAAGGAGACAGGAATTGAGAATGAAGAGACAGGAATTGAGAAGGAAGAGACAGGAACTGAGGACAAAGAGATGGAAGGGGAGGATATGGAGATTGAGAGGGAAGAAATGGAGAATGAGTTAGTAACATCAGAGTCTACAAGAGTGAAAGTACCTTCAGAATTTGTTTTTTTGCTACAGCTACCAAACCCCACCGATCCAGCTCATGTTCAGAAGAACAATATCAAGTACAATGAGGCCTTCTTCAAATTTTCCAACTCAATTGGACCCTGTCGTCCTCTGGTCCAGTTCCCAAAAAATCCAGATGGGCGGTCTTTTCAGGGCCACTGGTATGATGAAAACCCCTGGTTGGAGTATTCTCCACAGAATGATGCTATGTACTGCTTCAGCTGTCGCATGTTTCTGAATGATAAGTACAAGAGTAGATCTACAGGGAAGTCTGGAGGTGTAAACAGGTGGAGGCAGGCAAAAGTACGAATGAAGGAGCACAGCTGCAGTGAATCGCACATGATTGGCATGACCAGGTGGAATAAATACAAGATAAAGCCATTGAACATGGCTTTTGCAGTAGCAGATTCACAGATGCAAGCAGCAAAAGAAAGAGAGAGGCAGAAAAACAGAGAGATCATCTTCAGGTTAATAGAGATCACATTATATCTTGCAAGACAAGGCTTGGCCTTCAGGGGTAGAGATGAAAGCTGGCTCAGTTTAAACAGAGGAAATTTTCTTCATCTGGTGGATTTGCCAGCCCAATACGATAGTGTCCTTAAGCTTCATCTTGATGTTATCAAGGAAAAGCAAGAAAAAAATTAACACTGAGTGTAGAATGTTGTGAAGATCCAATCCCTCCCAGCCAAAACCCCATAACCCACTTTACAAAAAATACAAGATAACACATTTAACAAAATAGTTTGTATTACAAGGCAAGTACACCATAATTACATTCATAAACCTACAACAGTTCAGCATGGAGTGACACACAATTACAGTATGGGACAATAAACATTTGGTCATCAGTGTCATTTGAAAATTGCCTATCATATGGTCTGTAGTATGGCAGGTCATCTACACAGATCAGTGTGAATACATCGCTTTTCTCCTCGATACTAAATGCATTTAAGTGATCATCAAAATATTTCGTTGAGACTTTACAAGTTAGAAGATAAGCATTGTCCTCTTTAACAATCACACTGACAATCCTGTTGAACAAAGGCATCTCATTTTCAACACCAGAACATACATACATCCCAGGCTGGTACTCTGTGCCATAGCTTTTGACCCAGGAAGTTGTGGGAACAATACAAGACATATCAAAAGTTTCATTCAGCACCTCACTGCCCTCCAAACTGCTGACCAAGACTTCAGTAATGGGGCCAAATTGGAATCTTTTAAAATAAAAGTTCTCAAAATGAAAAGCCAACTGATTCTGATGTCTCTTTGCCAGTGTTTTTGTGATATTTTTAAAGTTCTTTACAGACGTTTTGAAAAATGTGTGCTTGCCTTCAAACCTCATGCACCACATGTGTATTAGTGGCCCAATCTTCCTAATACAGCTTGGGTAATGTATCATATGGTGGTGCTTGGGAATCAAATTTCGTTCTGGAAACAGAGATTATGGTCCAATACTTTAGATTAGATAGGGAACACAGTGAATGCCCTATAGGCATGTGTCAACTGAAGTCACCAATTTACACTTACCACCATCATCAGATTCTTGTTGTGCAGACAAAAGAAGCTCATCCACGTGCAAACTTCCAGGAAGATTTTTGCAATCTGCAATGATCCTCGGTTTGAAGAACGTTGGCCATTTCGCAAGAAATTTACCAGAGACTTCCTCGCCAAAGAGCATAGTGAAGTCTTGTTCAATCTTAAACACAAAACATGGCAGGGAAAACTACATTAGTGAGCAAAAAAATGAACTACCACAAAGCTTTTAAAAAGTCGTTATTTCTTACCAAGCCTGATGTGTCCAGGAATCTTGGAAAAAGGTCTAGGACAGTGGAGGCTGTGGCTCGGTCTTGAACAACCTTTCGTCTTTGCTGAAATGTTGCCTTCATTTTGTCTTGGACCAGGGTTATGTCACTTGAGTGCCTCATCACCGACATAGCTTCATTGCATTCATCACCTGATAACTTTCTCACAGGTGAATGCATGCTGCGATGAGTCTTAGGTCCACCTTGAAAAGAGACCTTGGATTTCTCGATTCTTGAGCCGAGCGAGTTGCGCTGCACAGTTTTCAGCCTCCATGCCAGGTAACCAGAACCACTCTGGTGATCATAGAAATGCTCCTGTTGATTGAATTAAAAGTTAATCCATCACCTGGTTAAGCACATGACCAGGTGATGTGTTGAACACACATGACCTGTGTCATGTGTGTTCAATGAATGCATTTAAGTGCTGTGGCATGGTTATGGGTTAAATAATTCAACTGTTACTTAAATAGCAGAAAGTAATTATTAGCTTTAAAAACAAAAGCATGGATGTATATTAATTATCAATACTTACAAACCATTCTTTGAATAGGGGTCTTTTAAATTTGGGAACAACGTTGTAATGCCAAGTGCGTAGGTAATGCGGACATGTGCTGGAGGGATCCTCCTGAGAAGAAACAAATGTATTACAAATATTTATAAAGACATAAAATGAGGAAAATTAATCAAATCAAAACAAGCTTTTAAGTATACAATACTTACCCATGGCTCTCTACCATGTCTGCCACAAGTATATTGATCATTTTTCTTCTTGTACCATCACAAAGACTCTTTTTTTTCTCATATTCCTTGATGACTATGACTATCATATTCCACCACCTGGCTTTGAATGCAGGGCTGCGTTGACAATCTGAAGCAACAATTGCCTAGCATTCAGCACAAACATTTCACCTAGCTAACAAGGAAATATATTAATGTCGGTTCAGAACAATAAATCAGGGCTGAAAACAGCGTTTTAGGATAAATGGATATTGGTTTATACACAGCTTTCCTCACTGGCATCTTGCCCCTTTCACACAGAACATTGCATTTGAGGTTAGAAAAATGACTGTCGAAGGTCTTGGATGGCGCTCCTTTGCCGGAAATTGAGAGGGGTGTGGTCAATTCAACACTCCGGGTGTGAGAGTCTTCGCAACGACCAAAATTGACACCAACACTTTCAGGAAAAAACTCTCTGAGTGATAGCTTGACTAAATTAAGTGTTAAAATAACACTGAACCCTGCTGATTAACACTAACACTGAAAATATAACACTGGCACATTTGCTGTGCAGTTTTCCTGGAAACATCAATGGCTTCCAACGCTCTCCAACAGAAATACCTAGACATGGCAGCTGCATACACTGTTGTTGATGGTGTCCTAAGGCGAGTGCAGGAGCTGAGGACGGATGAGCAATTCACAGAGATCTTTATGAAAGCCACAACAGCAGCAGAGGCACTGGACATTGAAATTCCAGAACAAATTCCAGGCCAAGGAAGACGCCGGAAAGTCCCCGAAAAATTCAAGTACAGCTCCACCTCGGCAAACGAGGACCACCATGTCCTGACACTGGAGGAGTACTACAGGGGAAAGCTGTACTTCACCTTCCTAGACATATTAAGGCAGGAGCTTGAGAGGCGTTTCAGAGGTGAGGGAAAAAACAGCAGTGACATCCTTAGGTCTCTTCACAGTCTCACTGACCCAGCTCAGTGGAAGAATATTGACCAGGGTCTCAACACTGTGCATTCACTTTGTGAGTTCTATGGCTTCCAGGGAGAGGAGACCCATCTCCAAACAGAGCTAAGAGTCTTCCATGCAACCTACACATGTCCAGAGAGGACTGCAAAGGCAATGCTGGATGTTTTCAAAGAATTTGATGCTCACACCATATTTCCCACACTGTTCAAGCTCATCAAAACCTATGCCACTCTGCCTGTCTCAACGGCAACTGTAGAACGCACGTTTTCAAAGCTGAAAATAATCAAAACAAGGCTGAGAAATCTATGTGGTCAAGAGCGTCTGTCTGATCTTCTCCTACTGGCTGTAGAAAGAGAGATCCCTGTTGACAACAACGAGGTCCTGAAGATTTTCATTGAAATGGTCCCCAACAGGAGGCTTCTTCTCTAACACTTTGAGCTGTAGCTGAACTGAACACAGACTGAATCACAAATGTAGCAGTTGGACATAAAAGTCTAAAAGTCAACTGAGTGTCACTTACAATGACAGTGTTTTATTTTTTTATTTGAACCTTTTACATTAAAAACAAGTTAGAATTTCCAAGAGGTCTTGTGTTTTTTTTCGGGACAAATGTCTGTGCACGTCCCTGCTGTAATATATACGCTTTTCAGCATACAATATTAATTAAAGTGGAGTACAATGCATATATCACTTAACAGAACTAAACTATGCTTTTAAAAAAGGTTTAATGAGATGATGGAATCAAAGCTGAACTGTATAATATAAAAAGGCACACGTGCTGAAAACCCAAGCCCAGATTTTTAGAAATACTAACATATAAACGACGGATTCTGGTACACTCTGAGAAGAAAATAAATAAATCTATTACTACCCGAAATATTAATAATATTTTATGCCATTGTTTGTTTTTCACTTTGTTCTGACAGCTGAACTTGTCTGTGTGAATTACTTTAAATGGTGGGTAAGGGTAGATAGCTCCCATTGTTCTGTGACCAGTCAATCATCAAACCGGGGGTCATATTTCATTATGTGTTCATTTGTATCTGAAGTTGTACCCATAGATGTATAAAGAGTAGTTCTACCGCAAAGTTATTCTCCGTGGGGACTTCCGGCAACAATCTTGATTCTGATTGGCCAGAAGACTCGAAAAAAAATCAGCAAAGATGTTTTATTGAGAAGATGATCACTACGTGACAGAAGTTTTCAAAACCGTTTATGGTCTCCGGTACTTCCAGTCCAACGCCTACTGCATGCACAGCGTTTTTTTTCAATTCTTTTTTCTTCACTGACACATCTGCGACCCACTCGAAACGGTTCCGCGACCCACTTTTGGGTCGCGACCCACCAGTTGAGAACCACTGCTCTAAGCCCTAACAGCGGGTCATGTGACGCCTCTTTCATCACTAATCACTCTGCTGATAACCAAAGAGCTGGGGGACGCATTGTGTTGGTAACCTGATAGTTCACGGCAGTGGCGTAGCCACCATAGGGCCAGGGCGGGCCCAGGCCCAGGAGCTGAAGGTGCATTCACGAGGGATGGATATGTAGACTGGAAGCACAGCGTAACTCGTTGGAGAGACATAAAAAAAGCGAGGACCACTGCAAGTCCATGAGCAGGTTTGAATGCTACAACCTATTGTTGCTGTTACCTAGTGCAATACTAGAGTAAATAACCCAATTTGTGTTCTGTGAAACTGAAAAGGATATTACATTGTTTTTGTTACTTTCGTTGCAGTTGTATGTCTTAGATGTAATTTAGGTTAACTCCCTGTGTTATTTAGATGCTTTTATTTTGAAGGCAAGTTTACGCCGTTGACAGGAAGTTGTTGTTGCTATGGAAACAACTTGACGGAGAAAAGGAGCAGAGATTAATCTACATATAAAGACGGAGAAAGTAAAGGATAAAGTTTATGTTTAAGTTTAGCACCCCCTGAAGAGGCACAAGGTGGATTAACTATAATATAAAATGTGGGTTGTGTCCTAATTCGTTTGTATGCTGTTTTGTAGCTTTGCTGTCTGTTTACAGTTAACTTTTGGTAGTATGCTAAAGTGATTCTAATACGGATGGAGCCTAAATGTATTTGTATTTTTGTGTCTTATAGCTCTTACGTTGATATTGGAGATTTCAATAAATTCATATCATCAGTCAAGTCTTCGACCATTATTCGGAGGAAATGCTACAACGATGCTTGGCAATGGGCATTATTATATATTATTATTATAGGCCAGGCCTACCTTAAAGTCATGTTTCCCCCTGGAAAAAGCTGGCCCACCCTATTGTATACAGGCCCACCCTAAAGTAAATTTCTGCCTACGCTACCAGTTCACGGAGATACCCTGTCCTTTAAAATATTCAAACATTTAAAGAAGTTTGGTCCAAGGAGAACCAAAACATCACACAGCTCATTGCTAAAAGCTATCAGCAAACAAGTGGCGTTCAAAACAATTATTAAAAGACAATAAAATGCCTTTCAATAAAACCTGGTGTCCTTTGCTGCAGTTTTTAGGAGCCGTTTCCTCTTTACAGCTGATGGCCAGACCCACAACAATAAAGCAACTTGATGTGATAAACTAGTCCGTTATCCTTTGCTTTTCCCTTGTTTTTTATTGTTAAATATAAATATTTGTTTTAATTCTTTACCATTATACTGTTAGTACTTGTCGCTTTGCAAATTCCTTTGGTTTCCACTAGGAAATATTATAATAACAAATATATAAATGATAAAAAGTACTACATTCATAACACTACACAATAACAAATGTGTAATAAAAAGTCTTAAAATCAAATACATATAAAACTGTTTCAATTGAAGTTAAAATGGCAAATTAAAACTAGGAGCAGTAGTGCATTTCCACTTTACTTCCTCTACAGCAGTGCTTCTTCTTGCAGGTAACAAGACTGACAACAATTATAACTTAAACTTTATATGTTCTCTCTGAAAGTAATCCGAGAATGATTGGTTGGTAAGTACAGAAAAGCATAAACAATTGTAATTCTGAAAATGTCTTGAGATCTGACAGCCTTCATCTTCTACACTACTATATGTTATCACACAGAACGACCACTAGATGGATCACAAGACTGAGAAATTCTGAGACAAAAGTTACTTCTTACTCAAAAGGCAAACAAATACATGAGTCAACACACCTTCATTTGAGGATAATCACTTATAAAAGGACATCAAATATAATCAACCTAAGAAAGAATCTCAACAAAGAGACCCCAGCTAATCTTTGCCAGTTTCTAAACTAATTTCAAGAGTTAATTCCTTTTAAAAAATCCTTTAAATAAAGTTCCCTGCACTGTTAGAAGTAGAATTAACTCACAATGTGATCCTCTTTTTATGAACAAACTCAGTTTACAGTTTTATTACATACATCTATACAAATTCATGCTAAATAATACACCAGTCCTGCCATATGGTGAGTATCAATGAGGATAGGTTCCAATTAAATAAACTGTTCTGGTTAAAGTGTAGCTGAGACCGTTTGAACATAAAGATAAGAAAAATATTTTCACATATCTCACTCCTCCCCACTGTTAGCACCACCTTTGCTTCATTTTAACCTGAAGAGTCCCTGGTATTTCACAACACCTGTGAATCAGAGGCAGGAAACACAACCAGCTGCAGTGAGAGGAGGAGCTACAGTGGAAAGAGGAGAGCTTACACGTCACACTCAGGAAACGAAAGTTAAGTTAGTCAGAGAGGCAGCCACACTGCAGTCGAGACTAGTCTCCGTTTCTGTCTAAAGAAAACACAAACTGAGTTCATCAGATCTTTCTCAACAACACAGCAGAGTCTCTGTCAAACACTGGTGAGTACAGCTGATTATATTTACACTTTCAACTAAATATGAAATAAGTATGGTGTTGTTTGTCCTCAGGCCTACGGTTCAGCCCTCTGGATTTAACTAACCTGTAACTGAATATGTGCGGTTAGGAGTTTATCCTCATTCCTGGTTTCCTGCCATTATTACTGTTTACTGATTACTTCCTACATACTGCTTACTCTTTTTTGTATTGGTGTGTCATATTAAAAGCTCACCACCAAAGAACCAGTTTGAGGTTTAAAATGTGAGGCAAATAGGTGTGTCACAAAGTACTGAGAGCTTTGTTATCAGTGTTATTCTTTAATATAAATTGGTCTACATTAGGGCTAAGGTTGTTATAAATATTATTTCATCATCTGGATAAAAGTCTGGATATGAGACTAGATATATTGTCAGATTTTTCCGAAGTAGTAAAACTGCATAGGTGTCATTTCCTGTAGAGGCTGCATTACAGTAAAGTGATGTAACTTTCTTAAACTACCAGACTGTTCATACCATTTGCTTTTTTTGATTATCCATCAAAAATGTTATTGTGTAAATATTTTGTGCCGAAATAGTCAATCTATACTATTGTTAGAGATGTTGGGTGAAAAATGTTGTGATGTTTTATATTCTCCATATCACCCAGCCGTAGTCTAAACAACAGGATAAAGAAACATTCATTGCTGTTTTGCCATGGTAGCTATCTTGAACCTATTATGTCTTGAATGTTAACGGTTGCTCAAGCTTGGCTAAGTGCAAGTCAAAACACCATATATTAAATTGTAAATGACTCTGGCCAATATCAATCCAACTTCTTTCTTTTCCTGTAACTGTATTATAAAGAAAATGTTTTTCCTTCCACACTACAGGTGTAGATATGGCTGCGGAAAACTATCTGCCATATGAAGATCAGTTCCTCTGCTCCATCTGTCTGGATGTGTTCACTGATCCAGTCGCTATACCATGTGGACACAACTTCTGTAAAACCTGCATCACTGAACACTGGGATAGAAGTGACAGGTGCCAGTGTCCCATGTGTAAAAAAGAGTTCAACGCAAGACCTGAGCTGCACGTTAACACTTTCATCTCTGAGATGGTCGCTCAGTTCAGACAGTCGGCTCAACAGAAAGCCAGCAGCAGCAGCTCAGAGCAACAAGTCTTCAAACCAGGAGAAGTTCCCTGTGACGTCTGCACTGAAACCAAACTGACGGCCCTGAAGTCCTGCCTGGTGTGTTTGACCTCCTACTGTGAGACTCACCTGGAGCCTCATCTGACAATGTCAGGTCTGAAAAGACATCAGCTGATCGACCCTGTGGAGAACCTGGAAGACAGGATGTGTCCGAAGCACGATAAACCTCTGGAGCTGTTCTGTAAGACCGACCAGACGTGTGTCTGTATGCTCTGCACAGTTTTAGACCACAAGATGCATGATGTGGTTCCTCTCAAAGAAGAATATGAGAGTAAAAAGGCAGCGCTGGGGAAGACGAAGGCTGAGACTCAGCAAATGATCCAGAAAAGACGACTGAAGATTGAGGAGATCAAACACTCAGTGGACCTCAATAAGGAAGAAGCAGACAGAGAGGTAGCAGAAGGAGTTCAGGTCTTCACTGCTCTGAAGGAGTCTGTTGAGAGAGGCCAGGCCAATCTCATCAACACGATCAAAGAGAAGCAAAAAACAACTGAAAACCAGGCTGAAGATTTCATCAAAGAGCTGGAACAGGAAATCTCTGAGCTGAAGAAGAGAAGCTCTGAGGTGGAGCAGCTCACACACTCTGAAGACCACCTCCATCTTCTCCAAAGATTCATGTCCCTTAAAGTGTCTCCACCCACCAAGGACTGGACAAAGGTCAGCATTCATTCATCACATGAGGGAACTGTGGTGAGAGCTGTGGTTCAGCTGGAGGAAACACTCAGTAAAGAGATGAAGAAGCTGCTTGAAGCTGAACTGAAGAGGGTCCAGAAGTACGCAGTGGATGTGACTCTTGATCCTGATACAGCAAATTCATATCTCATTCTGTCTGATGATGGAAAACAAGTGAGTCATGGTGATGTAAAGAAGAATCTCCCAAGCAACCCAGAGAGATTTTCTGATCGTCATTGTGTTTTAGGAAAGCAGAGTTTCTCTTCAGGCAGATTTTACTTTGAGGTTCAAGTTAAAGGAAAGACTGAGTGGACTTTAGGAGTGGCCAGAGAGTCGATCAACAGGAAGGGAAACATCAAAATGAGCCCTCGGTGCGGTTTCTGGTCTTTATGGTTGAGAAATGGAAATGAGTACAAAGCTCTTGCTGGTCCTTCAGTCCTTCTCTCTCTGAAGTCTCAGCCTCAGAAGGTGGGGGTGTTTGTGGATTATGAGGAGGGTCTGGTCTCCTTTTATGACGTAGCTTCTGCAGCTCTGATCTACTCCTTTACTGGCTGCTCCTTCACTGAGAAACTCTACCCATACTTCAACCCAAAAGTGAATGATGGTGGTAAAAACTCTTCATCTCTGATCATCTCTCCTGTCAGAGTAAACTAATCACTTATCCTGTATTGATTTATTTCCATTCAAGATAATAATCAAACATATTTAGTTTCAAAACTGTATAGCTTCCATCTTATTTTCTACAGAATCTGTTGTATTTCATGATAAATTAATTTGGTTTTAATGAATCCTTTATAAATCCAGCTCAGGAATGATGGACTCTGCCACTACCTATGAACACTACTATATACAGAGAGGAAGTCACTGCATTTAAATAATAAATAGCTATCTTTGACAACTATAAATATTATGAAAAATGCAGTTTCATTTAATTAAAATCTCCTTGTTTATAATTATTTGACCTCAACTCTATCGAGGGATGGGTGAGATGGCTAAAATCAACTATACCCATTATAGGTCATTTCATCCCCATGAGTATAAGGGCTTTAACAATACCAACAACTCAAGGTATGATAATATAAGGATAACAAGTCAATGCTATTTGTCAAGATTAGAAAAATAAATTAAAATCCTTCATAAATGTATGAATCTGATGCATCAGCATTTGTATTCGTTTGAAATTTGTTTAATAATTAACTTGAAACGGCATCAATTTTCCTTCTTTGAGTATATTTCTTTAATCCCTGATATAAAGTTATCTGCACTTTTAAATGTAGAATTAACTCACATTGAGGTCCTCTTGTGAGAAATACAATCAGTTTCCAGTTTTATTTTATACATCTAGATCAAACTAATGCTAAATAATACACCAGTCCTGCAATAAATATAATGGGCATCAATGAGGATAGATAACAGAAAAAGGTTAAAAGTAGTCTCATATCTAAAATGCTCTTATTTGACATTACATTGTATATTACTATATTAAAATACTAGATTGATCTTGCCTTGGCGAAAGAGGTTAAATATCTCTGTGTCCAGTTAACTAAACTATTCTGGTTAAAGTATAGCTGAGACAATTTCAACACAAATAATAAAAGTTAGCAACACTTTTCACATATCTCACTCCTCCCCACTGTTAGCACCACCTTTGCTCCATATTAACCTGAAGAGTCGCCGGTATATCCCAATACCTGATTGAATCAGAGTCAGGAAACACAACCAGCTGCAGTGAGAGGAGGAGCTACACTGGAAAGAGGAGAGCTTACACGTCACACTCAGGAAATGAATGTTAAGTTAGTCAAAGAGGCAGCCACACTGCAGTCGAGACTAGTCTCTGTTTCTGTCTAAAGAAAACACAAACTGAGTTCATCAGATCTTTCTCAACAACACAGCAGAGTCTCTGTCAAACACTGGTGAGTACATCTGATTATATTTACACTTCCAACTAAATATGAAATAAGTATGGTGTTGTTTGTCCTCAGGCCTACGGTTCAGCCCTCTGGATTTAACTAACCTGTAACTGAATCTCTGTGGTTAGGAGTTTATCCTCATTCCTGGTTTCCTGCCATTATTACTGTTTACTGATTACTTCCTACATACTGCTTACTCTTTTTTGTATAGCTGTGTCATATTAAAAGCTCACCACCAAAGAACCAGTTTGAGGTTTAAAATGTGAGGCAACACGGTGTGTCACAAAGTACTGAGAGCTTTGTTATCAGTGTTATTGTTTAATATAAGTTGGTCTACTCTAGGTCTAAGGATGTTATAAATATTATATCTTCTGGATATTAGACTAGATATAGTGTCAGATTTTTCCGGAGTGGTAAAATTGCACAAGTGTCATTTCCTGCTTTTAAAGGCTGCATTACAGTAAAGTGATGTAACTTCCTTAAACTTCGAGAGTGTTAAAACCATTTGCTTTTTTCTGATTATCCATCAAAAATGTTATTGTGTAAATATTTTGTGCACAAATAGTCAATCTACAATATTGTTAGAGGTGTTGGGGGAAACACGTTGTGATGTTTTATATTCTCCATATCGCCCAGCCGTAGTCTAAACAACAGGATAAGGAAGTATTCATTGCTGCTTTGCCATGGTAGCTATCTTGAACCTATTATGTCTTGAACGGTAACGGTTGCTCAAGCTTGGCTTTGTGCAAGTCAAAACAGCATATATTAAATTGTAAATGACTCTGGCCTATATCAATCCCACTTCTCTCTTTTTCTGTAACTGTATTTTAAATCAAATGTACCTCCTTCCACACTACAGGTGTAGAAATGGCTGCTGCAAACTATCTGCCATCTGAAGATCAGTTTCTCTGCTCCATCTGTCTTGATGTGTTCACTGATCCAGTCACAACATCATGTGGACACAACTTCTGTAAAGACTGTATCACTGAACACTGGGATACAAGTGACAGGTGCCAGTGTCCCATGTGTAAAAAAGAGTTCAACACAAGACCTGAGCTTCACGTTAACACTTTGTTCTCTAAGATGGTAGCTCAGTTCAGACAGTCGGCTCAACAGAAAGCCAGCAGCAGCAGCAGCAGCAGCTCAGAGCAACAAGTCTTCAAACCAGGAGAAGTTCCCTGTGACGTCTGCACTGAAACCAAACGGAAGGCCCTGAAGTCCTGCCTGGTGTGTCTGACCTCCTACTGTGAGACTCACCTGGAGCCTCATCTGACAGCTTCAAGCCTGAAAAGACATCAGCTGATCGACCCTGTGGAGAACCTGGAAGACAGGATGTGTCCGAAGCACGATAAACCTCTGGAGCTGTTCTGTAAGACCGACCAGACATGTGTCTGTATGCTCTGCCATTTTTCAGACCACAAGATGCATGATGTGGTTCCTCTGAAAGAAGGATATGAAGGGAAGAAGGCTGAGCTTGAGACAGAAATTCAGCAGATGATCCAGAAGAGACAACTGAAGATTGAGGAGATCAAACACTCAGTGGACCTCAGTAAGGAAGAAGCAGACAGAGAGGTAGCAAAAGGAGTTCAGGTCTTCACTGCTCTGAAGGAGTCTGTTGAGAGAGGCCAGGCCAATCTCATCAACACGATCAAAGAGAAGCAGAAAACTACTGAAAACCAGGCGGAAAATTTCATCAAAGAGCTGGAACAGGAAATCTCTGAGCTGGAAAAGAGAAGCTCTGAGGTGGAGCAGGGTCACACACTCTGAAGACCACCTCCATCTTCTCCAAAGATTCATGTCCCTTAAAGTTGCTCCACCCACCAAGGACTGGACAAAGGTCAGCATCCATTCATCACATGAGGGAACTGTGGTGAGAGCTGTGGTGAGAGCTGTGGTTCAGCTGGAGGAGACTTTCAGGAAAGAGATGAAGAAGCTGCTTGAAGCTGAGCTGAAGAGGGTCCAAAGGTATGCAGTGAAGGTGACTCTTGATCCTGATACAGCATATCGCAGGCTCATTCTGTCTCGTGATAGAAAACAATTGAGTGATGGTGATGTAAAAAAGAATCTCCCAGACAACCCAGAGAGATTTTCTGGTTGTAATTGTGTTTTGGGAAAGCAGAGTTTCTCTTCAGGCCAATTTTACTTTGAGGTTCAAGTTAAAGGAAAGACCGAGTGGGTTATAGGAGTGGCCAGAGAGTCGATCAACAGGAAGGGAGGAATCACACTGAGCCCTCGGTGCGGTAACTGGACTTTATGTCTGAGAAATGTAAATGAGTACAAAGCTTTTGATGATCCTCGAGTCCTTCTCTCTCTGAAGTCTCAGCCTCAGAAGGTGGGGGTGTTTGTGGATTATGAGGAGGGTCTGGTCTCCTTTTATGACGTAGATGCTGCAGCTCTTATCTACTCCTTTACTGGCTACTCCTTCACTGAGAAACTCTACCCATATTTCAACCCAGGTAGGAATGATGGGGTTCAAAACTCTGCACCTCTGATCATCTCTCCTGTCAGAGTAAACTAATCACTTATCCTATATTGATTTATTTCCATTCAAGGTAATAATCAAACATATTTAGTGTCAAAACTGTATAGCTTCCATCTTATTTTCTACAGAATCTGTTAACTCTGGCAAATTGATTTACACAAGTCAACATTGTAAATTTCTGCATTCATCTTTGTGGAGAATATCTATTTAAACATCTGATGAAGCAACACACATTATGTTTTACTTCCAGAAGGAATCACTGTTTCTGATACCATGATATATGTTCCCTTCAGTGTGAAGAAATTGTTTTCTATTTGTTGTGCAGCCAAAGAAATGCTTACTTTTCTTACATGCTTTTAGTGTCAACAGAATAGAGTATTCAATTGTTATCAGCATAAAAAGTTGGACTACATTTGTAGAATAAATGCCAGCAACATGTTCTACTTTGTGTAAAAAGGTGGTTTGGTTAATTACTGGGAACTTGAATCAAAGACATCTGTGAATATGTGTTTGTAAAATAAAACCTGTCAAATAAACTTTTTGTTATGAAACTATAAATATTATGAAAAATGCAGTTTCTTTGAATTAAAATCTCCTGGTTTATAATTATTTGACCTCAACTCTATCGAGGGATGGGTAAAATGGCTAAAATCAACTATACCCATTATAGGTCATTTCATCCCCATGAGTATAAGGGGTTTAACAATACCAACAACTCAAGGTATGATAATATAAGGATAACAAGTCAATGATATTTGTCAAGATTAGAAAAATAAATTAAAAAGATCTTTCATAAATGTATGAATCTGATGCATCAGCGTTTGTATTCGTATGAAATTAGTTTAATATTTTAACTTGAAACGGCATCAATTTTCCTTCTTTGATTTTATTTCTTTAATAAAAAATCCCTGATATAAAGTTATCTGCACTTTTAAATGTAGAATTAACTCACAATGAGGTCCTCTTGTGAGAAATACAATCAGTTTCCAGTTTTATTTTGTACATCTAGATCAAACTAATGCTAAATAATACACCAGTCCTGCAATAAATATAATGGGCATCAATGAGGATAGATAACAGAAAAAGGTTAAAGAAGTCACATATCTAAAATTCTCTTATTTCACATTACATTGTATATTACTATATTAAAATACTAGATTGATCTTGCCTTGGCGAAAGAGGTTAAACATCTCTGTGTCAAATAAACTAAACTGTTCTGGTTAAAGTATAGCTGAGACAGTTTCAACACAAATAATAACAAGTTAGCAACGCTTTTCACATATCTCACTCCTCCCCACTGTTAGCACCACCTTTGCTCCATATTAACCTGAAGAGTCCCTGGTATTTCCCAATACCTGTGAATCAGAGGCAGGAAACACAACCAGCTGCAGTGAGAGGAGGAGCTACAGTGGAAAGAGGAGAGCTTACACGTCACACTCAGGAAATGAAAGTTAAGTTAATCAGAGAGGCAGCCAGCCACACTGCAGTCGAGACTAGTCTCTGTTTCTGTCTAAAGAAAACACAAACTGAGTTCATCAGATCTTTCTCAACAACACAGCAGAGTCTCTGTCAAACACTGGTGAGTACAGCTGATTATATTTACACTTCCAACTAAATATGAAATAAGTATGGTGTTGTTTGTCCTCAGGCCTACGGTTCAGCCCTCTGGATTTAACTAACCTGTAACTGAATCTCTGTGGTTAGGAGTTTATCCTCATTCCTGGTTTCCTGCCATTATTACTGTTTACTGATTACTTCCTACATCCTGCTTACTCTTTTTTGTATAGCTGTGTCATATTAAAAGCTCACCACCAAAGAACCTGTTGAAAGTTTAAAATGTGAAGCAACACGGTGTGTCACAAAGTTCTGAGAGCTTTGTTATCAGTGTTATTCTTTAATATAAGTTGGTCTACTCTAGGGCTAAGGTTGTTATCAATATTATATCATCATCTGGATATTAGACTAGATATAGTGTCAGATTTTTCCGAAGTAGTAAAATTGCATAACTTTTGTTTTTTTCCATTTAATCGTTTATTTGAAGAGGGACAATGCACATTGATGAACATTTTTAACAATTAATGCTTTAAAATGTAAATATGCCAGATTTGAGCTTTTAGCTAATTTCCACCCGTAGTCCCTCACATAAACATTTAAGAACATGACATTTATATACATAGCAAAAATAAATACATGATATGCAGAAAGAGCATGAGCAGCACACACAAGCATTTACCACATGGCAGTACAATGTAGCAGCTACGACATATAAAGTGCAAGAGGAGATACAAGAGCTACATAAAGTGCAAGAGGAGATACCCCTGTGTTAAAGTGCAGTTAGCGGTGATTGCACGTTTGTTTGTTTCTCAACCATTCTTTTAGTTGACCTTTAAAACTGTTCAAAGTGGGACAATCCCGTATCTCAGTTGGGAGGCTATTCCACAAAGAGCTGCCTTTAATGGAGAGGACATTTTGACCGAAAGTGGTCCGTCTACGGTGGACTTCACAGTCTCCTCTGGTTTCTGACCTAGTGCAGCGTCCAGTGTGTTTTTGTGGATGAATTCCCCTAAGGGGGGGGGGGGGCAGTCCATGTAAACATTTATAAAAAAACACATACTTTTAAAAGACTTAACATTTTCAAAACTCAAGAAATGGTGTTTATCAAGGATGGTACAGTGGTGGTATGAATAAGGCTTTCTGTCAAACACCTTGACAGCTCTCTTGTACAGCTGTTCTATGGGTTTCAGGTGTGTGGCTCAAGCAAACGACCAGTTTGTCAAACAGTATTCATTATGGGATAGAATCATAAAGTGGAGGTATGACTTTGCAGCATTGACAGTTAAGAAAGGTCTAATTTGTTTAAAATGTTGCAAGTTGAATTTAATGGTGTTGGAAACTTTCTTAATATGTTTCTTAAAAGTCAAGTTTGAGTCCAATATGACTCCAAGATACTTGAACTGGAGACTAGTTCTATTTCTGCTCCGTTTAAAAACACATTGGATCCTTTGATTTTGACTGGTCGTTTACTGAACATCATGCATACTGTTTTTTTTAAACATTTAACTGTAAGCAAATGTTGTTCAGCCAGTGTTGAACCTTGTCCAAAGCATTAGGGAGACAAGATGCGATCATTTCAGTGTTTTTGCATTTACAAAGATGACCGCATCATCGGCATACATTTGCACATTCAACTCAGGACATACATTAGGCAAGTCATTAATGTACAGTGAAAACAGTAATGGTCCAAGAATGGAACCTTGTGGAACCCCAACAGGGTTCACAAGGTAGGGGGATTTGGCACCGTTGACCGAAACACACTGTTTTCTGTTCGATAAGTAAGACTTAACCCACTGTATTGAATCTGCCGAAAAATTGAAATGAGTCAGCTTTGTAAGGAGCACTTGGTGGTCAACAGTGTCAAAAGCCTTCCTGAGATCAAGGAAGACAGCACCTACATATGGGCTCGTGTCCAACATACATTTAACCTTTTCCACAAAGACACAGTTAGCTGTCTCAGTGGAGTGGTGAGCACGAAAACCAAACTGCATTGGGTGGAGTGGAGCGAAACCTTTGTCTAAATGTTTGGTGATTAGTTTTGACACCCATTTCTCAGCTATCTTAGAGACACAGGGGAGGATGCTGATTGGTCTATAATTGGACATCGTGGCCTTATCCCCAGATTTAAAGATCGGTGTCACCGTGGCCACCTTCCAGGATGATGGAACTTCCCTCGTGCTGATAGATTGATTTACTAACATAGTAATTGGTATTATTAGACCGTTGATATGTGTCTTTATGAAGTTGGTGTCGAAATCATCTGCATCCCTAGCCTTAGAACCTCTTAACCCTAAGATTATATGTTTTACCTCCACCTCTGTGATTTCCTCCAGGTCAAAAACGGGGTGTGTATCCACAATCGGGCTATGGGAGACCTCAGATGGCGGGAAGAGCTTTGTAATATCCAGAGCACTATTTATGAAATACTCATTTAGAGAGTTGGCCAATACAGCAGGGTCTTTTATCAGGGCATCATTGATTTTTAATTCTAGTACATTATTTTCCTGTTTGGTATGTTTACCTAATAGTTTATTTAAGATTTGCCAAACTTTTTTACCGTTACCTTTCGCACCTTCAATTATATTGATGAAGAAGTTCGCTTTGGCCTGTCTTATTGTTTGTGTTACCTTGTTACGAGCATGAGTGAATTTCTGTCTGTCAGTGGATAGTCCGGATTTCAAGCTCTGCTTTAATAGTTGGTCTCTAGATTTCATGAGATTCCTGCATTGTAGATTCAGCCAGGGAAGATGATGTTCCTTCCTATCCCTAAGGCACCCTCTCCTTGAGAAGGAAGACATTGTCTCATTAATTTTAGATATAAACAGATCACTGTTTTCACCAATATCTTCAGAGGACAGTGTCCCCCCAATCAATCATTTTCACTGCATCCATAAAACGTTGTTGCAGATTTTTGGGGATGAAGCGAGAACCCAAGGCAGGGATTTTAGGTGTGGCCATAAACCTTTTTTTTGTGAGTTTCCTGGTAAAAAGAATGAGATAAGGTCAGAAAGACCAGTCAGGAAGTTGTAGGTTTTAACTATTCTGTCAGCTTTATTAGTAAATACTAAACAGTCATTTCCTGGTTTTAAAGGCTGCATTACAGTAAAGTGATGTAACTTTCTTAAACTTCCAGACGGTTCAAACCATTTGCTTTTACTGATTATCTATCAAAAATGTTATTGTGTAAATATTTTGTGAACGAATAGTCAATCTACAATATCGTTAGAGATGTTGGGGGAAAAATGTTGTGATGTTTTATATTCTCCATATCGCCCAGCCGTAGTCTAAACAACAGGATAAGGAAACATTCATTGCTGTTATGCCATGTTGGCTATCTTAAACCTATTATGTCTTGAATGTTAACAGTTGATCAAGCTTGGCTAAGTGCAAGTCAAAACAGCATTAATTAAATTGTAAATGACTGTTACGTCCCGGCTCGTGGAAAGTAACATTTAACCAGTTGTATTTGGTAAAATAGGAAGTAGTTTTAATGAGTGAATACAATAAAGTTGGCAACAACAGCCACAATCAAAACAAAAGCCACAAAGGGAGCAGTTTCAACAAACACAAATGGAACTGAGGAAGACTCTTTAAGTAAGAGTTGTATCACATGTTACACAAACCAAACAAACAAACAAAAGAAACCTCACTTCTAAAGTGGGAGATAAATTGGACTAACAAAAGATAGGCTGTTATAAAACACAGCCTGGGAACAAATTAACCACAGTCAATATTGTTCCTCAATATAAACCGAGTTCACAAGATTACACACACTTTAGCACAACTTGTTAACCACCGTTAACAACACTAGCATAGAATATTCAGAGAGGATATTGAGAGACGTCTGACACAGATTCAGACCTCTCTCGACTATCACGGTGCACACGGTCTTAATAGCTGTCGCCGGAAAGGATGCGCGGGGATTGGAGAGTCTGGCCTGGCATGCTCCAATCCAGACCTTCGGATCTTCGGTCATGCCTACCAGGGGAGGGACAGGAAGCCGGCATCCAATGGCTTCTGGGCAACGGCACAGCTCATATACATAACACACAGACACAACTGCAAACAATCAGAGACAGGTTAATGGGCAGAGAGGAAGCAGCAGCCGTAACAATGACTCTGGCCTATATCAATCCCACTTCGCTGTTTTTCTGTTACTGTATTTTAAATAAAATGTTCCTCCTTCCACACTACAGGTGTAGATATGGCTGCTGCAAACTATCTGCAAGCTGAAGATCGGTTTCTGTGCTCCATCTGTCTGGATGTGTTCACTGATCCAGTCACTGTACCATGTGGACACAACTTCTGCAAAGACTGCATCACTGAACACTGGGATAGAAGTGACAGGTGCCAGTGTCCCATGTGTAATAATGAGTTCAACACAAGACCTGAGCTGCACGTCAACACTTTCATCTCTGAGATGGTAGCTGAGTTCAGACAGTCGGCTCAACAGAAAGTCAGCAGCAGCAGCTCAGAGCAAAAAGTCTTCAAACCAGGAGAAGTTCCCTGTGACGTCTGCACTGAAACCAAACTGAAGGCCCTGAAGTCCTGCCTTGTGTGTCTGACCTCCTACTGTGAGACTCACCTGGAGCCTCATCTGACAATGTCGGGCCTGAAAAGACATCAGCTGATCGACCCTGTGGAGAACCTGGAAGACAGGATGTGTCCGAAGCACGATAAACCTCTGGAGCTGTTCTGTAAGACCGACCAGACATGTGTCTGTATGCTCTGCACTGTTTTAGACCACAAGATGCATGATGTGGTTCCTCTGAAAGAAGAGTATGAAGGGAAGAAGGCTGAGCTTGAGACAGACATTCAGCAGATGATCCAGAAGAGACAACTGAAGATTGAGGAGATCAAACACTCAGTGGACCTCAGTAAGGAAGAAGCAGACAGAGAGGTAGCAGAAGGTGTTCAGGTCTTCACTGCTCTGAAGGAGTCTGTTGAGAGAGGCCAGGCCAATCTCATCAACACGATCAAAGAGAAGCAGAAAACAACTGAAAACCAGGCGGAAGATTTTATCAAAGAGCTGGAACAGGAAATCTCTGAGCTGAAGAAAAGAAACTCTGAGGTGGAGCAGGTCACACACTCTGAAGACCACCTCCATCTTCTCCAAAGATTCATGTCCCTTAAAGTTGCTCCACCCCCCAAGGACTGGACAAAGGTCAGCATCCATTCATCACATGAGGGAACTGTGGTGAGAGCTGTGGTTCAGCTGGAGGAGACACTCAGTAAAGAGATGAAGAAGCTGCTTGAAGCTGAGCTGAAGAGGGTCCAGAGGTACGCAGTGGATGTGACTCTTGATCCTGATACAGCAAACTCATTTCTCATTCTGTCTCGTGATGGAAAACGAGTGAGTCTTGGTGATGTAAATAAGAATCTCCCAAACAACCCAGAGAGATTTTCTTGTTATAATTGTGTTTTAGGAAAGCAGAGTTTCTCTTCAGGCAGATTTTACTTTGAGGTTCAAGTTAAAGGAAAGACCATGTGGACTTTAGGAGTGGCCAGAGAGTCGATCAACAGGAAGGGAGATATCTCACTGGGCCCAGAAGATGGTTACTGGACTTTACATTTGAGAAATGGAAATGAGTACAAAGCTTCTGATGATCCTCCAGTCAGTCTCTCTCTGAAGTCTCAGCCTCAGAAGGTGGGGGTGTTTGTGGATTATGAGGAGGGTCTGGTCTCCTTTTATGACGTAGATGCTGCAGCTCTGATCTACTCCTTTGCTGGCTGCTCCTTCACTGAGAAACTCTTCCCATTCTTTGGTCCCTGTATTAATGATGGTGGTAAAAACTCTTCACCTCTGATCATCTCTCCTGTCAGAGTAAACTAATCACTTATCCTATATTGATTCATTTCCATTCAAGGTAATAAACAAACATATTTAGTGTCAAAACTGTATAGTTTTCATCTTATTTTCTCCAGAATCTGTTTACTGTGTGGATTGGTTCACACTAAATTGTTAAGATATTTGATATTATGTATCCCATCACATAGTCAACACTATAAATGGATGCATCCATCTTTGTGGAGAATGAATATCCAGTCAAACCTCTGATGAAGCCACGAACATTATTTTTCGCTTCCAGAATAAATCACCTTTTGTTATCAAATATGTCACATTTGAATATTGCTAAATTACTCTAAAGTAAAGTTATTTTATTATTTGATGTGCAGCAAAAAAAACACATGTTGGAATATTTCAATGTCATTAAGGTTCTGCCTATTCCATGCCTTCAATATGTAGAGGACACAGTTTTTGTTATTGTTATACTAGCATATAACATTTTTGGACAAAATAAATTGAAGTATACATGCTAACATAATTTTCATTATTGTAGGAAAGGTGGTTTGGCTAATTACTAATGACTTGGTGTAAGTAATCTGTAAATATGTGACTGTTAAATAAAAATTGTAAAATAAACTACTGATTGAACAGAAGGCTGGTTTACACTTAAGTTGTTTTTTATGACAAATGCATCGTGTTTCCTGTAAACCCTTCATCAATCCAGCACAGGGATGATGGACTCTGCCACCAAGAAGACTCATCTGTCTTCCTTTTTTTCTTAAAACATTTCAAGAATTGTACCAATCACTAAAGGATAACCAACACAGCCTCACTCCCTGATAGTCCAATAGCGACGCTTGGTCAGGGTCCTTTGGCGTGCAGTTTTGACGCAAAGAGCTTTCAACTGATTGCAATGTATTCCCATTCGCGGCGGTATTTGACGCTCAGGGAAGCACCGCATCGGTCCATGTCGGCGGCAGTTAAAGGCAATGTGAGCGTCCATTCCCATTGGATAACGGAGGATTTTACACCCGGAAGTAAGTATTCTCCTTACTGTCGATTGATTTTACAGTGATATCTGCACTACTCATCAACTCAAAAACACCAGATTATCCTTGTTAATTACACAACATTGATTGGTTTAAATTGTGTACAATGCTTTTGTATTTTCCCCCTTCGATTCGGAGAAACAAATACTTTTTTCAGAGTTTAGGATGGCCGAAGACACTACACTACCCAGAATCCTCAGCTATCGTTCCGCTTTGCTCGACAAACCCCGTGATTAGTCCTCAAGCTCTGTGATTGGTTGACCTCCAACTGCATTCCATATGAAAAAAAACGTTTCGTAAAAGATAAAATCATACTTTATTCAGCAGGGCTTGCTTTACTCTTTGAAAGTCATCACATGAATGCATTGTAATAAATGGTTTGGCTGCATTAAATATTACACATCTGTCGTAGTTCTTTATTTATCTACAGAGATCGAGCCTCAGAATAGACCGGAAACTATTATTTTACCGCTCTGTTTTAAATTCACAATAAAGTTAGTAGTAATAATTTGTTTTGATATTATTGTTTTTTATTAACTACTAGACCGCTGGGTCATGTTAAGACCATCTTTTCTGTGTTGCTGTGGGTTTTTTCCATCGCTTTTGTGTTACAAATATCAAAACAATAACAAAATATATCCGTCGTAAACTAAACCAGAAACAGCAGTATATTTTATTTTGTTAACACTGTAAACTTGACAGCTTTTTAACCCAAACCACCTACTGGTTAAAAACGTTATTACACGTTTAGAGTAATTGCAATGCAGGAAGATTGTTTTGCTTTTTAATGTCTGTTTTAAAATGCCTTTTTCTTAATGTCTTTCATTTTTGTAAAGCACTTTTGAATGTGTTATATTTGATGAAAACATTTAAATATTAAGAGTACATACAAAATAGTGGGAAAGTAGAAGTTCAATGATATAAATATAGAATAGAAAATATCAAGAAGATACTGTAAGTCAGGGGTGCCCAACCAGTCGATTGCGATCGACCGGTCGATCGCGGGGAGATTCCCAGTCGATCGCGAGATGTGTCTAAAAATAGAACAACAATATTCTGTTTTATCGTTAATGTCCTATAACATAATCTTCCTGTGCCAGAATAATGCACTTGAACGCATCAAAGCTTTGTGATTGGCGTCACCCCACGTGTCGGGGCGTGGCTGGTGGGCAGTGGGCACTAGTTCGCTGACGTTGTCCGTGGCAACAGGAGTGACAGTCCGCACACACACAGGACCGCAATTATGGCAGAAGCAAAAAAGCCCAAAATATATAATATTCACTCCGAGTGGGAGGATGATTATTTTTTCATCTATTCCAATTCAAAGTCCATCTGTCTCATCTGCAATGCGAGCGTGGCTTTATCGAAGAAGGGTAATTTAGGAGCGGCATTTCAAAACAGTGCACAAACGCTACGAGACGGAATTCCCTCCTAATTCTGCCCTACGCTCCCAAAAGGGGAGGGACCTGAAAGGACAGCTAAATGCACAGCAGTCCATTTTCACCAGGCCCAACAACAAGAGCAAGGCTGCTACCATAGCATCTTATCGTGTCAGTCACGTTCTTGCAAAACACATGAAGTCTTTCAAAGACGGCGAAGTTGTGAAAGAAGCATTCCTGGAGGCTGCCGACGCGCTTTTTGGGGACAGTAAAAATAACAGTAGCATTTCAACAGGTTTTTGATATAATAAAAACTCAAGTTAGATACTGTTATTAATCAGCTGTAAGTTTGAGTTTGTTTGAACTTATTCATTATAATTATTGCACAAAATGGTATAAGAATGCAAACATTAAGATCTGTTCTGTTTAAATTGATTATAGTCTATTATCAATTCAGGTTAAGAAACTAGTGTTGCTTGCATCCTATTTTAAAGGCATTTCTTTTTATACTCTACTAAAATGCAAAAACAAAGGGTTTGATTCTATTAATTTTGTCTTTTTTATTGCACTTTGGCAACAGATTCCTGTGTAGCTTCAGATCTGAGTTGTCTTATTAGTAAGCCTAATTTATACTTTTTTAGCAACACTATTTTTATATAATGGCAAAGAAAGGGTTCAGTGTCTTTTCTTTTCTTCCTGTGTCATATGTGGCAGCACTGTTCAATGTTTCTTGAAAACATTACCCACTGTAGTATGTGACGTGTGAATAAACTCCAACTCTGTATCAACAACACTGTTGTGTAACTTCAGTTAAATACTTGTATGTGTGTAGATTAGAAAGAGGTAAGATAAAGGATCTGCAGTATTTTATGAAGTATTAATCGTACAAAGGTCAGTTTTATACAAGTAGAAGTGTGTATTTACCTGGTAGTAGGCTGTCAGTAATGGTTACGCCTCTTTATTTGGACTGGTAGATCTCGGCAGACTGGCAACTTTAAAAGTAGCTCTCGGTTCAAAAAAGGTTGGGCACCCCTGCTGTAAGTGATCTCTACAATAAAACAGTTTAGTGCCTGATATTAAAAAAGATATTAATAGGAGGATGTGCAAAACAGACAAACTAATAAGGCTTTATTTAAACATTAAAGAATACTTTAGGTTAAGGTCTTCTTTTAAATACATGTAAGCAAAAAGCTTTGGGGGTATCTGATAAATATTAAGCCTGACAAAGTACTTAACGTTTAATATATTGCATTGTTAACTATGTTGAAGCACTTATTTTAACCGATATTATACATATGTATTATACTCTTATAAGATGTATGTAGATAGTATAAGAAATGTGCAGAATAGGACAGTTTGATGGTGGAGGTATACACACATATTGATAGATGTCTTGTAATGCACTGTTGAGGAACCTGTGACCCAAGTTTTTCATTCATTGCATAACTTCAACGTAGTTGTGTATATGATATGTCAATAAACCTTAGAAAATCTTGAAATCTTGAAAGGGATGTGCAAAATAGCAATTATATACAGTCTTTAATGAACGATTAGAGAATAACGAGTAATGAATATGCTTTATAGGGATCTGCAGATAAATATTTATTCTTCTCAAGCACCCACTACCAAATATCTCGCCTGATTGTTGGCACTTGCCTGTCCAGGGTTTTGTTGGGAACCCCAAACAGGACACCATTGCAGTAGTCCAAGCGGGAGGTGACAAACGCATGGACTAGGGTTTCGGCAACTGACTCCGAGATTGACGGTCGGAGTCTGGAAATGTTCCTTCGATGGAAAAAGGCCGATTTGGTCACAGACTTGACGTGAGAGTGGAAGGAAAGGGTGGAGTCGAGGATGACACCCAGGTTGCGGGCTTCAGGAGATGGGGAGATGGAGCAGCCGTCAACTTGGAGGATGAAGTCACCAACCTTCCGGAGCAGCGCCTTGTGTGCCACAACCATGAGCTCTGTTTTCCTGCTTTTTAGTTTGAGATAGTTGGACGACATCCATGCTTTGATGTCATGCAGGCAGTTGATGAGAGACTGAGGGGGGAGCTGGGAGGATGGAGTAGTGCTGAGATACAGTTGGGTATCATCAGCGTAACAGTGGAAATTGAGTCCATGATGTCGGATGATCTGGCCGAGGGGGAGCATGTAAATGGTGAACAGGAGGGGGCCAAGCACAGAGCCCTGGGGTACACCGTGGTGGACTGGGGCCGGGGGTGAATTTGAGCCATTGATGGAGACAAACTGTTTCCTGTTATGGAGGTAGGATGTGAACCAATACAGCGCTGTGCCAGTGACACCTAGGAGGTCTGAGAGGCGGGTGAGGAGGATGTTGTGAGAGATGGAGTCAAACGCTGCAGAGAGGTCCAGGAGGATGAGGATGCTGAGGCGGCCAGAGTCAGCAGCAATGAGGAGATCGTTGGTGATCTTGATGAGGGCGATCTCAGTGCTGTGTTGCTTTCTGAAGCCGGATTGGAAGGGCTAATAGAGCTCATGGTTGGACATGTACAGATGGAGTTGGCTGGCGATCACTCTTTCCAGAGTTTTGCTTAGGAAGGGAAGGTTGGAGATCGGCCGGTGGTTCTGGAGTTCGTCGGGGTCCAGGCCAGGTTTTTTGAGTATGGGGGTGACTGAGGCCATTTTGAAGCTGGTGGGGACTATACCAGGAGCCAGAGAAGCATTGATGATGACCACCATGTAGGGACAGAGGGTGGGTAGGCAGTCCTTGACCAGGGTTGTGGGCATGGGGTCCAGGGAGCAGGTGGAGGTCTTGGCCGTAGTGATGGCAAAATGAAGCTTTGAATGAAGCATCGAACCACTTGGACAATTTTGTCGGAAATAGGTTCATTTCTCGAAGCTTCAGTTACAGCGACCTCTCCTGGCGAAGTGCAAGGCTGCAGTGGGTTTAACGTATCTTTGCCTTGAAAAATATTCGATGCACACACACACTAAGACTGAATATCATGTTCTATTTGCAATTAAAGATTGATAATTGTGTGTATTGGGTTATTGAGAAGAGACTAGAGAGTGCTGGACATTGTTTTGGGCGGAGACGGCCTTTTATCAGTTATTAAAGTATTAAAGTTGAAAAGCAATGATTAAAAGTTCATCCATTCCGACAACGCAAACTACGACAACAACCCACACATTGCGCATTGTTTAGAGCGGTTATAAAGTGTTGAAGCGCTCAAATTCGAAACTGTTTCAACCTGTCACCTGTCAGAATAGAGACGAGGCAGTGCATTGAATCACCTGATTGGACGGCGAACCAGTGAGTTGATTCATTCAGGAAATGAAGCAGTTGCTGATTCGGACGTCACATGTCACGTGATTTGAAGCAGTTGCTGCTTCTGACGTCATATGTCACGTGATTTGAAGCAAGCTTCGAATCACTGCTTCTATGGAAAAGGAAGTCCAGGGTTGAAGCTCCGTTCGAAGCTTCAGTGTCAAACTGCCATCACTACTTGGCCGAGCTGACCAGTTTGGCCACTTCGAGAGCATCCACAAGGGAGAAGGAGGAGAGGTTGGAGTGGTTGAGGCGCGTCGCTGGGGGTGCGTTACCAGGTGGCTGTGGTGCAGGTAGGGGGGGAGGCCCAGGCGCCAGGAGCTGCTGATGGATGGCCTCGACTTTCGCCTGGAAGTAGAGGAATTTGGAGCACAGATCGGGAGCCCCTGAGGGCTCGGGGGCGTCAGGGGGGCGGAGTAGGCGGTTGATGGTGGAGAGCAGTGTTCTGGGGTTGCTTTGCTGCAATACACTTTTTATTGTCATTTTTGTAAACATTCAGACAATACATACAACATACATCCGCATACGTACTCAAATGTGTGCAGAATAGTTACTGCGCATATAACATACATCTCTCCATGGGTGATAATTATCTCATTTTAACCATGTAGCAAGATATCTATGTATATCTCAGCTTACATACCAATTACTTAAATAAAAGCACAGAGAGAGAATTAAAGGTGGGGTAGGTAAGTTTGAGAAACCGGCTCGAGATACACTTTTTGTTATATTCCATGGAATGCTCTTAACATCCCGATAGCAATGAATATCTTAAGTGCTTTGTCAAAAAATCCATAAAAAAATGTCATCTGTGGAAGCCGTGGCGCTGTAAAAAGCACGACCAATCATCTGAGCCGGCCCGGCTAAAATAACTGGATGGCCTACCTGCCTGTCAGCCTTCCATCTGTGCACAAACTTATCTCGTGCCCTCATTGGTCATGTGCGCGTTCGTGTGTGTTGGAGGAGGGGCTCTGTAAGGAAGTGGCAGATTTTTTTCCGGCTGTGTATTTTCAAATTCTAGCGCACTCGAGCTGGTTTCTCCAAAATTACCTACCCCACCTTTAATAAGAATAATAAATGATAATTATAATGGCCTGAGGTCAGTGGCGGCTCCAGAGTATTTTTGTTGGGTAATCTATGGTAGGGCTAACCCATACAGTGGTGGGGCTCAAGTCAGTATTTGCAATGTAATTACATACACGCTATATCGCCCCCCTTGACAGTGAAACGCCACGCGTGAGGTTTAGATTATTTCCCTGTCTCAATCAAAATTGAACTGTATGAAATAAAAAGGCACATTTGTCTTGTAGTAAATAAAAAGGGCGACCGTCCTGGAGCCAATCCTGCAATTTCCCCACAGGTGAAAGAGTTGACATGCTGAAAACCAAGCCCTGCAGGGGGGTCTGGGGGGATTCTCCCCCAGGAGATTTTTTGAAATACTAACATAAAATACACATTCTGGTACTCTCTTGAGAAGAAAAATAAATAAATCTATTACTACACGACATATTTAAAAAAATGAATGCCATTTTTGTTTTGTGTTACTTTGTTCTGAAAGCTGAACCTGCTGCTCCTCACAGAGAGAAGAGGAGAGAGGCTGTGTGGATTACTTTACCTTGTGGATAAGGGTGGATAGCCCCCATTGTTCTGTGTGTCAAAATGAAAGACAGCACACGTAATGTTGTATCGATGTATATAGAGATGTACTACCGCAAAAGTGTTCTCCGTCGGGACTTCCTGCAACAACACCACGCCGTTATCGTGATTCTGATTGGCCAGAAGACATTATCAAAGATGTTTTATTGAGAAGACGATCACTACGTGACAAAAGTTTTCAAAACCGTTTCTAGTCTTCGGCATTTCTGTGCAAATTACTCCACGCAAGTTGGGGACTTTTCTTTGCCTACTTTAACATAATTTTTCATGGTGGGGCTAAGCCATTTCTTGGTATGGCTGTAGCCTACCCCAGCCATACCCTGGAGCCGCCACTGCCTGAGGTGTGACCTCATTACAATGAGAAACATCGGTAGCACTTTACAATAAGACTACCCTTATAAAGGGTTTACGAACAGTTTGTAATTCATTTATTAATTAGGTATTGAACACTTTATAAATCATTAATAAGCTTTTATAAGACATGAGATAAACAGGGCAACTGTGACCGGTTGCTTGCCAAATAGTGAGCCCACATGTATCTGTACTGCTAAGTCTTATATTGGCTACTTAGCTTACTTCGTCTTCTTCATCAGCCAGCATCCTTGGTATCTTTTGCTCACCGAGTTGATTCTCGCTAAGAAGCCAATATAAGGCTTATTCATCTTGTAATAGTATAGTGGAATATAAATATGTAAGATTGTGATTGTGATGGTACTAGAAAGCCCAAACCAGGAATTATAAAACTAAACAGGTGTCCACAAACTTTAGTGCATAAGTGGCCTCACGCTGCCCCCTGCTGGTCGGAGGAGGGTATTACATGTTTAAATAGTTTAAATCCATCACCTGTTTTAATCATGATGCAGGTAACTGGGAATGTCTCAGGCTCACAGGAAAGGTTTTTTACTTTTTGTTTCTCTTAGGTGCTTACATATTTTGTGTCAAACACCAGTGGTGTAGGAAGTATTTAGGTCCAGTAAAAGTAACTGTAAAATACTCTGATATAAGCTTTTTTTGTTTTTTCCCGACTCTCTAAATATGCACTTTTTTAGTCTGAAAAAAACTAAAAAGTGCATATTTAGAGTCGAAAAAAAAGCACGTATTTAGAGAGTCGAAAAAAGAAAAAAAAAGCGCGTATTTAGAGAGTCGAAAAACAAAAAAGAAGTGCGTATTTAGAGAGTCTGAGAAAAACAAAAAAGTGCGTATTTAGAGAGTCTGAGAAAAACAAAAAAGTGCGTATTAAGAGTCGGAAAAAAAACCCAAAAGTGCGTATTCAGAGTCTGAAAAAAACAAGAAAAGTGCGTATTTAGAGAGTCTGAAAAAAACTAAAAAGTGCGTATTTAGAGAGTCGGAAAAAAACTAAAAAGTGGTATTTAGAGTCTGAAAAAAACAAAAAAGCACGTATTTAGAGTCTGAAAGAAATTAAAAAACACGTATTTAGAGCCTGAAAAAACCCAAAAGTGTGTATTTAGAGAGATTTTGAACCAATCCGCAATTTTTCTGATATATTTACTGATATATCTCCAAGAATCAATTGTTTGTTAACATTTGACAACGTGACAACTTCACAATATTTGTTTTGTCCAAACCTCATAATTACTAATACACTTTTTACAATTATTAAAAAGGCGCTATCATGCTTTTTGGGTTTTTCCTGTCCTGTGTTCTATAGGTTTTAGTGCATGTAAATGGTCTGCAGAGGCTAAAATCCCAATGTGATCCCTCCAGATTGGCTATAGTGTTCCAATACATTGTACGTGATAGGTTAAGGGGCGGGACATCGATAAGCGGTTGACCAATCCCAACAGAGCCGGCCAGCTAACCAATCAGAGCAGACTGGGCTCTGGTTTCAGACAGAGGGTGAAAAGAGGTGCTGCAGCACAGGCAGTATGAGAAAAATAAAGAGCTTTTTGAACATTAAAGCATGGAGACATGTCCCAGTAGAGGAACAAAATACAATCCTGGAACATTTATGAATGAGAATGTAAGCCCACAGCATCTGTAACAACTTTCAAACAGTTTATTTCTCATTTTCCATGTATGAAGTTTCAGTGATGCAGCAAAGATGAAAACAGGAGTGAAACTCTAAGACTGAATCCATGTGGCCTCCATCACAAACATCCCTTTAAACCCCAGCAGACATTTCAGCACCGACTCAAATCAAACAAGCAGGAAACCAACCGTTAATAAGAAAATCAAAAGTGAAGAAACAAAAACATCCCTAAAACAGATCGAGTGGCAGGCGACTAAAAAACATTTAAGATTACAGTTTTTTTTCCATGTTTAAACCTTTATTGGCAACATCAACGTGCTTGAAATGTTCATGTTTTTATTCATCACCATTATTTATATGTAAACACAACACGGTCTCACTGAATTTCATGAAATGAGCCAAAACTCTGAAATGCAAAATGAATAAACTACAATACAAATGTTAAAGATTACTTATCCTCACCATGAAATACACTATCTGATAATAACACAACCCTGACACCATGTCCACACGCTTAAAATATGAAACTATTACAGCTAAATAAACAGTTTTTAGTAGCTATTTCTCATGATCTCTATCTAGTTGAACATGCACCAAAAACTGTAGTTTCTTATTGTATAACTGTATAAAAATTCAAATATGCAAGTGGTCAAACCAGTAATACACATACTAGCATGCACAGAGTAGATTATTTGCATTCGCAAGAAATTTCACTCATTTCATTAAATGTTGAGACCAGCTTTGAAAAAAGACCTTTAATAAAGCTTTTAAAGAGCTTTTAATAAAATCTGATCTACATGCAAAGAGCAACGGGCAGAAGAAGAAGATAAAGAAGAGGAGATCACACGTCATGCAAACACATCACAAGTCTCTCGTTTCAGGTAGAAAAGTCTTGCAGAGCGTCGGTAAATCAGCAGTGTACTGAATACTGAGTACAGCAGGTTTTTCTAGCGCTTTAACGGCCATTTTTGTTGTTTCCCTCCTCAGCTTTGCTTCTCCCCCAAGAGAAAGTCGGAGGATAAAGACGTGAATGTCCGAAAGCAGACGAGCTGCAAAAGCACAGATTCAGCTCACTACCGCAGAACATTTCTGTGTCTCTCAAAATCATTTACAGCCTTGTCTCGGAGCTTGTTTTTCACTAAATCTTACAGTAAAAACAAAGAGAATGGACTTTTTTTTGTACAGTCTTCCCAACCTGCAGTAGCCCTGCTTGTTGCTCAACGATCATCGGCTTTACAGTTCCTAATTTTCATAAAGCAAGAGATGTTTGAATTTCTACTAATTTTCTTCAAATGTGCAGAAAATGTAAAACCGTTGAGGAGTTCCTATTGGCTGAATTCAAGCTGCGACAACTGATCTTATTCCACTAAGCTGAGTGTTGAATCTACAGATGTGTGTGTGAAGTAATATTACTTTCAACATCAACGGTAGGCGCTGTTCAAAAAATGCCGACTCGTCCCTGACAGTATTCATGCATGTCGTAATTACAGGTTTCCGACTTGTACTTAATATTCAACATGTTATTACAACTCGGTGCTTAATTACACAAAAAGTGCCTAAAAAAGCAAAACAAAAATGGACGCTCATGTTAGCCAAAGTCTGAAAACATGTAGTGCCCAATCTCCCTCTGTCCTCCTGACAAAATGACTGTAAAATGAAGCTGTTTTTTAAGTGTAAATGATGCAATACTCCAGTAAGATAAATGCATTCAATAATACAATTACATCTCTAAAATAAAAGACACAGATTTTTTTATTTTTTTATATATATATATATATATATATATATATATATATGTATATATATGTATATATACCTGTAATTCAACTGCATGTCATAAATTGTTGTTGGCACTTCATGCTGTGTTTGTGTTGTTCTGAAATCAAGTAACGTCACCGCTAAATACACTCATCCACTAAAGTTAACTCTCTTTAAGATAGACTTCCTTTGATTCTCCAAGAAAAAAAAAAAAACAATGACACCAAAATAAATATAAAAAACCCACATACCTTGAAAAAACCAGTAAAACATACAGAACACATACACACTCAAAGACACACACACGCACGCACGCACACACTCCAGCTTTCCTCCACCAAACTGAAACCGCCGCTCTGCGTTAAAAAGCCGTCCGTCAGCTTTTTTTTGAAGTGCGGCGAGTCAGAGAGTTCCTGTTCAATAATACTTGGTGAGAGTTTGGCTTCAGAAGGCTCGGGGGAGGGGGGGGGAGAGGGGGGACGGGGTAAGGGAGGGAGGGAGGGAGGGAGGGAGGGAGGATTTTTCACAAAGAAAATACTTTCATTGAGCGTATTGTTGGACGACGTCTTCAAGCAGATCTTCAGTAAATGGAGGAAGAAAAAGAACAAAGTTGTCAGACGTCCACCACCATCTTTTTGTGAATGTCTAATCCACCAACGACCTGCGGGAGGCAAAGGGGGGAGGGGGGGTGTCACTTTTCAGTTTGTTTACATTACTTTTAACACATGAACGTTTTTCTGTAAATGACCAACAGGGAGTGTAAAAAACGTGTTTAAAGAGTCCCTACTTGCTTTTTGGGGGTTTCCCTCTCCTGTAGTGTGTTATAAAGGTTTTAGTGCATGTAAATGGTCTTCAAAGGCTAAAATGTTCCCGCCTCCATGGGACTCCTTTGTTTTCTTTAGGAACATAGTGACATCACTCTGTAACACCTGCTCTTCTATTGGCTAGCATTGGTAACACATGGTAGTGATAGGCTAAGGGGCGGGACATCTCTAAGGGAATGACCTATCACATTTTGATGGCATACTTACTATACTATGGCTTTAACACTACATTATTATATATAAGTTTACGTGACTACTGTATATATAGTAGTATAGTATTGTCTATGTGCAGTACCGTTTCAAATCTGGCGGTAAATCGATTTTTTTCCCCTTTAAGGGTTTAAAATAAAAGTTTAAAACAGACACTATTGGCCTAAAATATAATACGGCGTTTTTATGACCTTTGAAGGGCATGCTAGGATTTTTCTTTTAGCCCCTAGTTTGGGGTAACGGGACTTTTTACTGTTTAACTTCACTCTTATAAATCTAATTGAATCACTTTAAATAGGAGATAGCAGCTGCTTTCTGCAAAAACAGTATAAAGAACACATTTATTGTCAGACCAACACGTTTAGCTTTAATAAGATAAGATGAAAAGTACTTCATTGATCACTATTGAGTAGAGCAGGGATGACGTATTTTTGTAGGCCGACCTGGAAGTAAGCTGCTCATGGGTTCCCTCGACAATAATGCAACGGGATTTCTCCATAGGATTTTGGAATATTGTAAAAAATAAGATCTGTGGAAAACGAACCTGTTTGATAAATGCACGTTTTGTTCAGCCGGATAATCTCCACATGTCTACCCTACTTTTATAATTTTCCAATCATAAATCTAATCACCAGAAGCAAAATGCTAACGTTATGCTATAAACGAACTACAGCCGAGTACAGCAGGGTCGCACGACTTCAACGTCAAGCCAACTTTAGATCGATATTAAAACATACAGATTCTAAATTGTACAAGTTGAAGCGTTTGTTTGAACAGTTTGCAGGAGGCAGGTACTTGCTTTCAAGCAGAACAGGGCAAACAAACTTAGAGGAGTGTTTACGTGTTCGGCGTAATGACGTACAACGGCCTCCAACTTCTGTAGTCCTATTCAGCCACTTGTTAACAACCATCGTTTTTCAGACACGTAAACTCTTCAGAAATCACCAGTGGGGTCACTGCTGATGGATTTAATGTCGTAGAACAAAACGTGATCCGTCTCTTAAATTTGTGTCAACCACAGACCTTATTCCAGCTATTTTCCAAAAACTAGTTCAAAAAACCCGTTGACTCTGAGACGAGGGAAGCGGAAGTGGTAAAATGCTAACTCACTTCCTGGTTTTAGGACTCATTCCTGCACCACTCTTTTTGGGAAATGTTTGCGTTGCAATTAAAGAGTCCTGTCCTTTTCAGATTCAGATTCCTCTTTAAACCTTTCAAAGAAGCTGAAGTTGTAACAGAAATGTAAACTGTGTGGTTTAGCTGTGTTTTTCAGTCTGTAGCGCTCTGGTTCTCACACAAGAGATGAAGAGGAAGGTAGACTCACCGCACAGAACTCCTCGAAAGATATCCGGCCATCGCCGTCTTTGTCTGCGTTGATGATGGTTTTGTCGACGATCTGCTGCAGCTGGGTGTCCTTCAGGTTGTTTCCCACCATCATCTTGAGGACCTGGAAGAGCTCCCCGTTGGATATGTAGCCGTCTTTGTCCATGTCGTAGATCCTGAAGGCAACTGAGGGCAGAGAGGGGGAACGATGTCAGTGTTTACTTTATCAGAGTGTACATTATTCTCTACATTCACAAGTTTTTCTAAAAGTATACATCCCAAATAAATGTAATCCCACTTTTGGTGCAGTCTAGATGTTGAAATGCTATCATCTAAATCAACGGTTCCCAACCTTTGTCAACTCAGGGCCCACTTAAGAATCACATTTTCTTTTCATGGCACACATTCAACCATAATCAATACAGAGGCTAAATAAAGTTCTGATTGGTCAATTCAGAACATGTGACACGTTGTTAATCCAGTAGAACAGACCGCTGTCAAGGACTGTAATGACCGTTGCTAAGGAGGATCAAGAAAGAGAAAGGAATGGAGGTTCAAATTAAAAAAAAATCTTAATAATGAAATGTTTCCACACAAATAATAATGTTTTGCAAATTATTTGGCCGCCCACTTGCAAGGCCCACAGGTTGGGAACCGCTGATCTAAGTTGTTCATGTTTTATAAAGATGCAGCTCAACACTGACGTCACTGAAGACAACATAATGAGATCAGTCTGACAAAAACGTACTGCCACAAGAAATTTAAAAAAGCTTTAAACATTTGTGGAAACGGCTCCTACTGGAGGTTTGTTTCTGTCAATTTATTTGTAAATCTGGTTGAACCATTGTACAGCGTTTTGTTTTAAAAGGCCCGAGACAAACCTATCATTCAAAACATCTACATATAAAGAGGACTTGCTACTGTACCCAATCAAGCCGTTGTGGGAAAAGATTACAGACCTTTGAAGTGTATATAACTGAGTTTAGTAAGATAACAAGGCTACAGAGATATGAGGAAAACTGATGGACACTTACAACGCAACTTCTGCTCCTTGTCACCTTTGACGCTGAACTGGGAGACTCCTTCGATGAACTCTGTTGAAGGACAGAAACATCATCATGAGTTAAAACTGCTGTTAGATAATAAACCTCCTGCTACATAATAAATATCATTTATACACCCAAAATAAACAACAATCACCATGCACTGATGGGAAAGATTGCATTGTTGTTATTCAAATAATTACAAGACAACCCACTGAACAATAACTGAATTAAATAGTAAATAATAGAAGAAATGTAGAAAACTAAGTACAGGTAGTGATTCAGAAAGTAATGGCTTCGATGCAATTCAGATATTACTAGTACAATTACCTAAGTACACATTTAAAGTACTTTGAATTCACCCCAGGGAGCAGAAAGGTGCAGCTGACTGCAGTATTTACATTGTTCTGTGGCCAGGGAAGTGTCCATTCATTTCTGTCATTATGTGTGCCACAATAATATACTTTATAATATATGTGAATATATAGGCGTTTAGTTATGAATATGGCATATATTTGCTTCAAGCTGGAAAAATTATTTGTAGCATTAGTCATGACATCAGAGGACTTAATTTATTGATTGGCTGCGATACTTTCTCGATATCAAAGTTTAAACTATTATAAAATTGTAGTTATCAGTCCGGAAAATGCATTTGCGATCAGTGACAGATTTCTGTAAATACTGCATTTGATTTCTGGATACACGGAGAGTACTTCATGCATTTAAGGGAATTTAGAAGCACTTTCCAATGTGCAGTAATCTGTACTTGCTCTTATGGGGAAAAAGCTCTCAAACATTACTTGATTACTCCATTGTGATAGTTTTGATATCAGATAGATATTGTGAAACATTACAATGACATAGTCAAGTATAGAGGGCATTTCTTGCAATTGTTTTTCACCAAGTTTTACACAAAATGCACCCACCTCTAACTGATTCATAAGTTAATGGTAAAGCACTTAATAATGCTCTTAAATGGGCAAATGTCAGACTTCTCGTGCCAGATTTTGTGGATTTTCCAGCCCATTGCATTGGATTTTAATCAGAGGACAGTCAGGAGCAGACAGACTGTATCTTTAACACAAACGGGGCATTTTTAGGACACTGAGAAAGGATACTGTTAACACATTTTCATTTTAAAAACAAAGGGAATATCAGAGGGAGTAGGGAAACAGTTTCATGATTAATTTACCTTTAAAGTCGACTCTCCGTTTCCATCGGTGTCGAATATGTCGATGACTCGCTGCACGAGGGGGTTCTGCTGGAGCTCTGGTAAGGACATAAACTCCTCCACACTCAGGGAGCCGGAGTTATCAAGGTCGAGTTTCTTAAATCTCTTTCCTAGCCTCTTAATCTCATCAGCATCAACTGAAATGAAAACAAAGACAAAGAGAGAGAGAGAATCATTAACAGTTATTATCATGTTTTGGCGACACTTAAAACCTGTGAACTTAAGCACACAGGAGGAGTTAAAACACCTGTTATCCACCTGTATTTCATCTTTTTTGTGTAAAAGCATTTCTCCCAAACGTACCTGGTTTCTTGTTCCTACTGGCCATGGTTGTTCAGAGCTACTGGTCTCAGTTAAGTTGGACCTTATGCTACTGGACCTCCTAGTGCCACGCTCTAAGCCCTAACACCGGGTCATGTGACGCCTCTTTCATCACTAATCACTCTGCTGATAACCAAAGAGCTGGGGGACGCATTGTGTTGGTAACCTGGTAGTTCACGGAGATACCCTGTCCTTTAATATAATCAAACATTTAAAGAAGTTTGGTCCAAGGCGAACCAAAACATCACAAAGCTCATTGCTAGAAGCTATCAGCAAACAAGTGGCGTTCAAAACAATTATTAAAAGACAATAAAATGCCTTTAAATACAACCTGGTCTCCTTTCCTGCAGTTTTTAGGAGCCGTTTCCTCTTTACAGCTGATGGCCAGACCCACAACAATGAAGCAACTTGATGTGATAAACTAGTCCGTTATCCTTTGCTTTTGCCTTGTTTTTTTATTGTTAAATATAAATATTTGTTTTAATTCTTTACATTATACTGTTAGTACTTTTTGTTTTTCAAATTCCTTTGGTTTCCACTAGGAAATATTATAATAACAAATATATAAAATATAAAAATGACTACATTCAAACAATACTACACGATAACAAATGTGTAATAAAAAGTCTTAAAATCAAAGACATAAAACATTTGTAATTGAAGTTATAATCGCAACTTAAAACTAGGAGCAGTAGTGCTTTTCCACTCTACTTCCTCCACACACAGACTTTACTTGGGCGGGCCGCCCAGGTATATTAACGGCCGCCCAGGTATATTAAAGGCCGCCCAGGTATATTAAAGGCCGCCCAGGTATATTAAAGGCCGCCCAGGTATATTTCGCGACCCATTTAGTTTTTTTTTTAGTTTTTTTTATGTGTTGTGAACGCAACGCTGCGCAAATGTGGGTCTGCCTCACACAGGGTGACTGGCTGTCTACATGATGTGGCCTGCCGACATGGCCACTGTCATACAGATCATAAATCAAAGCCCTTGATTGGTCTCTGTGTGTCATTCAAGCTCGGGATAACTACAGCTCAGGTCACCATTTATGTAAACACATATTTCCATTTGAGGGGGGGGTGATAAGTCAAATATGGATGAATAAAAAAAAATGTTTTAACTAGGTGAAAAAAGGTAAGATACACTTTTAAAACTTGTTGAGAGCTAAAACTAGTCTTTGCTGCTGCCGGAGCAGGGGGGAGAGGAGGGAGAGGAGGGAGAGGAGGGAGAGGAGGGAGAGGAGGGAGACAGGTGAGGCTGATTCAGGAGCCCGGACACACTCACAACTATAAATGAACCAAAAATAAATAAATAAACAAGTTTCAATGTTTTCCATATTGGATATGATATTGGTTATGGCCATGTTCTAATGATTTTATGATTATTGAAATGTATACAGTTCTGTTTCATATGGGTGTTCTGTTCCCATAGATCTAGTCTCTTTATTTTCCCCTCAAAATGCACCAGATTGATGCATTTAACTCCAAAATTTAAAAGAAAATCTTACCGGGGGAGCATGCCCCCGGACCCTCCTAGAGGATTTGAGGTCCACCCCCACTTAAAATCACATGGATATGTTCCTAAATACATTTTATTTAAATAGTAACCCATGTCCATATATTTATTTGTGGGTAGAAGATGTAAACTATAGGGCTATCACTATGGGCAGCAACGCTGTAAATATTGACAAATAAATCCAGCAAAATGGCACCTGGTAGTGGCCTGGCTGGGTGTATCATTTCCGGCCTGACTTATTGTCTCGGTCCGGCCCTGGCTGTACCTGTTCGCTCTGCCATCGCGTGAAGGGTTTGCTCACAAGCGACCAACAGAAAGGTTAATGTTGTTGTTGCACGTCACCTCACCCCCCCCCCCCCCCCCCCCCCCCCCCCCACCACAAGTATATTTCAGATCTGTGGGAAACACTGATAATACACCAGTCCTGCCATAGATA
The DNA here is from genome assembly GCA_031216635.1 of Dissostichus eleginoides. Classification (NCBI taxonomy): domain Eukaryota; kingdom Metazoa; phylum Chordata; class Actinopteri; order Perciformes; family Nototheniidae; genus Dissostichus; species Dissostichus eleginoides. The sequence goes on along the minus strand of CM062266.1, from coordinate 32,074,209 downwards.
TGGTGAGTATCAATGAGGATAGGCTCCAATTAAATAAACTGTTCTGCTTAAAGTATAGCTGAGACAGTTTCAACATAATAAAGAAAAACATTTTCACATATCTCACTCTCGCTACCACCTTTGTTCCATATTAACCTGAAGAGTCCCTGGTATTTCACAATAACTGTGTGAATCAGAGGCAGAAAACAACACCAAAACAGCTGCAGTGAGAGGAGGAGCTACAGTTGAAAGAGGAGAGCTTACACGTCACACTCAGGAAATGAAAGCTAAGTTAGTCAGAGAGGCAGCCACACTGCAGTCGAGACTAGTCTCTGTTTCTGTCTAAAGAAAATACAAACTGAGTTCCTCAGATCTTTCTCAACAACACAGCAGAGTCTCTGTCAAACACTGGTGAGTACAGCTGATTACGGTTCAGCCCTCTAAAGTTAACTAACTTGTAACTGAATATCTGTGGTTAGGAGTTAATCCTCATTCCTGGTTTCCTGCCATTATTACCGTTTACTGATTACTTCCTACATACTGCTTACTCTTTTTTGTATTGGCGTGTCATATTAAAAGCGTTGTATTATATTATTTGTTGACAAGCAAACATTTAAATAGTTAATTAAAATATATTGTAAAAAGAATGCTGGTGTTATTTTATCTATTATCAATCTATTAGCTGGTTGTACTTCAGTAACACCAGCGTCCATGTACACCACTTCCTGGTGATAGGGCGCAGAGTGTCCACTGGATGGAGCCAACACAAAGGAGAGATGAGCATGGAGTCACTGTACTGTAAACCAAACACTGATATATGTGGAGACACAGTTTGTTACACTTGTACAGGATAACCTCTCATGTTGACCCAGGACAACAGTCGATTTAAATGGTGGTCAATTTAATAGTCCAACAATGGCCATACTTTATTTTAGGAATTTGTCCTTACTTGTTGAACAGTATAAAAACAGTTGCTGGATAGATATGTCAAAATGTTTCTGTTAGAGATAAAAACTGAGTGGATCTTTTACGTGATACAACAACAGTTTATATTTTTGGATTAATCCTAAAAATGTGTTTAATTATATTTTGTAATTGTTTGCTTTCCAGGCACATCACAGCACCGACATCTAGTAAATCTAATAAAGGTCCATCTTATCTTATCTTAGTAGTCAATTCAAATAGCAGTAAAATACCACAATTCTCATTAGGTCATTCGATACCACAGTAAATATAACTTCAAAAAGATAGAGCTGTTGTTAGGAAGTTCAGGTCACCATTCCCTTTTTAATATCTACTTTTGCTCCAATACTCATTGTGAATGAAGAGAGCTTTGATGTATAATAGTGTAACTCAATGCGAGCCCTGCTCTGGTACCTGCAGTACTTTATAAAAACAAGTACCACTACGTTTTGGGGATTTTGGCATCAACTTGGTACAGAAGAATCCGTTCTCATGGCATCCCTACTTATATCTATGTGCCCTTTTTACAATTGTCCAGTTATTTGTTTGGTCTGCTAATATTATACTCTACACAGCTCTGTGCTACCCCTCGAAACGTTTACTCAATAAATGAATTTGGCACGTACCACACACACCTCATGCTAAGCCGGGCAAATTCTTGTGAGTCACCAAAAACATGTCCTAACAAGAAGAATACAATACTCTAAAGACCGGCAGGACGGGGTAGAGAAATTCAGGAAAGAGGAGGGCTCCAACGTCACACTCCAGAAATGAAAGTTATGTTTTTTGGAGAGGCAGCCACACCAAAGTCGTGGCAAGTCTTTGTTTCTCTCAAAGAAAATACAAACTGAGTTCATCAGGTCCTTCTCAACAACACAGCAGAGTTTCTGTCAAACACTGGTGAGTGCAGCTGATTATATTTACTCTGTCAACAAGCAAGATTAACACAAAACTTTAGCTCTACTCGGGTGAAGGCTCCACTCTTCATGTAATACTTCAGAAAGTGTTAACAAGATAACTACGGCTATCTGTCCTCAGGGTAACTATACAGTAGCCCACTTTAACAGCTTCTGCTAGCTTCTTTCACAATCTCTCCGTGTCTGTTTTCGGGACTTTTAACCTTCAACTGAATCTTTGTGGTTGGGAGTTTAGCTTCACTCCTGCTTTCCTGCCTACGTTTCTGCCTCCTAGATTTTGTCCAGTGGTTTCACATAAAAGTTGTCCCCAGGAGAACCAGCGGGAAGCTCTTCATACGAAGCAGGAAAAGGGAAATAAAAATTTTTTTGTTATCAAGTTAGCACAGCTTTGTTATCAGTGCTATTCTTAAATATAAAATGGTCTGTGCAACAGGATGTGGACATAATCTGTTTGTTTTGCCAGAGTAGCATCAGTTAAGATAGGATGACTTCAAAGATCGCAGTTGGTTACAGCCTGGCATTGAGCAAGTCAAAACAAATGATATGATTCAATACAACTCTGCCTAAGTTTATTTTTAAAAGAACATTAGTCATGCTTGTTTCTTTTGAAACAAATGATAAAACCATGTTTTGTTTTTCTCTATTCTTTCACACTACAGGTGTTAATATGGCTGCTGCAAACTATCTGCAAGCTGAAGATCAGTTTCTGTGCTCCATCTGTCTGGACGTGTTCAGTGATCCAGTCACAACATCATGTGGACACAACTTCTGTAAAACCTGCATCACTGAACACTGGGATATAAGTGACAGGTGCCAGTGTCCCATATGTACAGAGGCTTTTACCACAAGACCAGATTTGAAAGTCAATACTTTCATCTCTGAGATGGTAGCTGAGTTCAGACAGTCGGCTCAACAGAAAGTCAGCAGCAGCAGCTCAGAGCAACAAGTCTTCAAACCAGGAGAAGTTCCCTGTGACGTCTGCACTGAAACCAAACTGAAGGCCCTGAAGTCCTGCCTGGTGTGTCTGACCTCCTACTGTGAGACTCACCTGGAGCCTCATCTGACAGCTTCAAGCCTGAAAAGACATCAGCTGATCGACCCTGTGGAGAACCTGGAAGACAGGATGTGTCCGAAGCACGATAAACCTCTGGAGCTGTTCTGTAAGACCGACCAGACATGTGTCTGTATGCTCTGCCATGTTTCAGACCACAAGATGCATGATGTGGTTCCTCTCAAAGAAGAATATGAAGGGCAGAAGGCAGAGCTTGAGACAGACATTCAGCAGATGATCCAGAAGAGACAACTGAAGATACAGGAGATCAAACACTCAGTGGACCTCAGTAAGGAAGAAGCAGACAGAGAGGTAGCAGAAGGAGTTCAGGTCTTCACTGCTCTGAAGGAGTCTGCTGAGAGAGGCCAGGCCAATCTCATCAACACGATCAAAGAGAAGCAGAAAACTACTGAAAACCAGGCGGAAGATTTTATCAAAGAGCTGGAACAGGAAATCTCTGAGCTGAAGAAAAGAAGCTCTAAGGTGGAGCAGGTAACACACTCTGAAGACCACCTCCATCTTCTCCAAAGATTCATGTCCCTTAAAGTTGCTCCAGCCACCAAGGACTGGACAGAGGTCAGCATCCATTCATCACATGAGGGAACTGTGGTGAGAGCTGTGGTTCAGCTGGAGGAGACTTTCAGGAAAGAGATGAAGAAGCTGCTTGAAGCTGAGCTGAAGAGGGTCCAGAGGTACGCAGTGGATGTGACTCTTGATCCTAATACAGCAAATCCATATCTCATTCTGTCTGGTGATGGAAAACGAGTGAGTCATGGTGATGTAAAGAAGAATCTCCCAAACAACCCAGAGAGATTTTCTTACTGTAATTGTGTTTTAGGAAAGCAGAGTTTCTCTTCAGGCAGATTTTACTTTGTGGTTCAAGTTAAAGGAAAGACTAAATGGGATTTAGGAGTGGCCAGAGAGTCGATCAACAGGAAGGGAGCGATCATACTGAGCCCTTGGTCCGGTAACTGGACTTTACGTTTGACAAATGGAAATGAGTACAAAGCTCTTGATGATCCTCCAGTCTGTCTCTCTCTGAAGTCTCAGCCTCAGAAGGTGGGGGTGTTTGTGGATTATGAGGAGGGTCTGGTCTCCTTTTATGACGTAGATGCTGCAGCTCTGATCTACTCCTTTACTGGCTGCTCCTTCACTGAGAAACTCTTCCCATTCTTTGGTCCTGGTCTTAATGATGGTGGTAAAAACTCTTCACCTCTGATCATCTCTCCTGTCAGAGTAAACTAATCACTTATCCTATATTGATTCATTTCCATTCAAGGTAATAAACAAACATATTTAGTGTCAAAACTGTATAGTTTTCATCTTATTTTCTCCAGAATCTGTTTACTGTGTGGATTGGTTCACACTAAATTGTTAAGATTTTTGATATGATGTATCCCATCACATAGTCAACACTATAAATGGATGCATCCATCTTTGTGGAGAATGAATATCCAGTCAAACCTCTGATGAAGCCACAAACATTATTTTTCGCTTCAAGAATAAATCACCTTTTGTTATCAAATATGTCACATTTGAATATTGCTAAATTACTCTAAAGTAAAGTTATTTTATTATTTGATGTGCAGCAAAAAAAACACATGTTGGAATATGTCAATGTCATTAAGGCTATGTCTATTCCATGCCTTCAATATGTAGAGAACATAGTTTTTGTTATTGTTATACTAGCATACAACATTTTTGGACAAAATAAATTAAAGTATACATGCTAACATAATTTTCATTATTGTAGGAAAGGTGGTTTGGCTAATTACTAATAACTTGGTGTAAGTAATCTGTAAATATGTGACTGTTAAATCAAAATTGTAAAATAAACTACTTATTGAACAGAAGGCTGGTTTACACTTAAGTTGTTTTTTTTATGAGAAATGCATTGTGTTTCCTGTAAACCCTTCATCAATCCAGCACAGGGATGATGGACTCTGCCACCAAGAAGACTCATCTGTCTTTCTTTTTTAATTAAAACATTTCAAGAATTGTACCAATCATTAAAGGATATCCAACACAGTCTCACTCCCTGATAGTCCAATAGCGACGCTTGGTCAGGGTCCTTTGGCGTGCAGTTGTGACGCGCCGAGTCTCCTTCAGCTTCATAAACGGACGCAAAGAGCTTTCAACTGATTGCAATGTATTCCCATCGGCGGCGGTATTTGACGCTCAGGGAAGCACCGCATCGGTCCATGTCGGCGGCAGTCAAAGGCAATGTGAGCGTCCATTCCCATTGGATAACGTAGGATTTTACACCCGGAAGTAAGTATTCTCTTTACTGTCGATTGATTTTACAGTGATATCTGCACTACTCATCAACTCAAAAACACCAGATTATCCTTGTTAATTACACAACATTGATTGGTTTAAATTGTGTGCAATGCTTTTGTATTTTTGCCCTTCGATTCGGAGAAACAAATGTTTTTTCAGAGTTTAGGATGGCCGAAGACACTAAACTACCCAGAATCCTCAGCTATCGTTCCGCTTTGCTCGACAAACCCCGTGATTAGTCCTCAAGCTCTGTGATTGGTTGACCTCCAACTGCATTCCATATGAAAAAAAACGTTTCGTAAAAGATAAAATCATACTTTATTCAGCAGGGCTTGCTTTACTCTTTGAAAGTCATCACATGAATGCATTGTAATAAATGGTTTGGCTGCATTAAATATTACACATCTGTCGTAGTTCTTTATTTATCTAGAGATCGGGCCTCAGAATAGACCGGAAACTATTCTTTTACCGCTCTGTTTTAAATTCACAATAAAGTTAGTAGTAATAATTTGTTTTGATATTATTGTTTTTTATTAACTACTAGACCGCTGGGTCATGTTAAGACCATCTTTTCTGTGTTGCTGTGGGTTTTTTCCATCGCTTTTGTGTTACAAATATCAAAACAATAACAAAATATATCCGTCGTAAACTAAACCAGAAACAGCAGTATATTTTATTTTGTAAACACTGTAAACTTGACAGCTTTTTAACCCAAACCACCTACTGGTTAAAAACGTTATTACACGTTTAGAGTAATTGCAATGCAGGAAGATTGTGTTGCTTTTTAATGGATGTTTTAAAATGCCTTTTTCTTAATGTCTTTCATTTTTGTAAAGCACTTTTGAATGTGTTATATTTGATGAAAACATTTAAATATTAAGAGTACATACAAAATAGTGGGAAAGTAAAAGTTCAATGATATAAATATAGAATAGAAAATATCAAGTAGACACTGTAAGTCAGGGGTGCCCAACCAGTCGATTGCGATCGACCAGTCGATCGCGGGGAGATTCCCAGTCGATCGCGAGATGTGTCTAAAAATAGAACAACAATATTCTGTTTTATCGTTAATGTCCTATAACATAATCTTCCTGTGCCAGAATAATGCACTTGAACGCATCAAAGCTTTGTGATTGGCGTCACCCCATGTGTCGGGGCGTGGCTGGTGGGCAGAGGGCACTAGTTCGCTGACGTTGTCCGTGGCAACAGGAGTGACAGTCCGCACACACACAAGACCGCAATTATGGCAGAAGCAAAAAAGCCCAAAATATATAATATTCACTCCGAGTGGGAGGATGATTATTTTTTCATCTATTCCAATTCAAAGTCCATCTGTCTCATCTGCAATGCGAGCGTGGCTTAATCGAAGAAGGGTAATTTAGGAGCGGCATTTCAAAACAGTGCACAAACGCTACGAGACGGAATTCCCTCCTAATTCTGCCCTACGCTCCCAAAAGGTGAGGGACCTGAAAGGACAGCTAAATGCACAGCAGTCCATTTTCACCAGGCCCAACAACAAGAGCAAGGCTGCTACCATAGCATCTTATCGTGTCAGTCACGTTCTTGCGAAACACATGAAGTCTTTCAAAGACGGCGAAGTTGTGAAAGAAGCATTCCTGGAGGCTGCCGACGCGCTTTTTGGGGACAGTAAAAATAACAGTAGCATTTCAACAGGTTTTTGATATAATAAAAACTCAAGTTAGATACTGTTATTAATCAGCTGTAAGTTTGAGTTTGTTTGAACTTATTCATTATAATTATTGCACAAAATGGTATAAGAATGCAAACATTAAGATCTGTTCTGTTTAAATTGATTATAGTCTATTATCAATTCAGGTTAAGAAACTAGTGTTGCTTGCATCCTATTTTAAAGGCATTTCTTTTTATACTCTACTAAAATGCAAAAACAAAGGGTTTGATTCTATTAATTTTGTCTTTTTTATTGCACTTTGGCAGCAGATTCCTGTGTAGCTTCAGATCTGAGTTGTCTTATTAGTAAGCCTAATTTATACTTTTTTAGCAACACTATTTTTATATAATGGCAAAGAAAGGGTTCAGTGTCTTTTCTTTTTTTCCTGTGTCATATGTGGCAGCACTGTTCAATGTTTCTTGAAAACATTACCCACTGTAGTATGTGACGTGTGAATAAACTCCAACTCTGTATCAACAACACTGTTGTGTAACTTCAGTTAAATACTTGTATGTGTGTAAATTAGAAAGAGGTAAGATAAAGGATCTGCAGTATTTTATGAAGTATTAATCGTACAAAGGTCAGTTTTATACAAGTAGAAGTGTGTATTTACCTGGTAGTAGGCTGTCAGTAATGGTTACGCCTCTTTATTTGGACATGGGTGATAATTATCTCATTTTAACCATGTAGCAAGATATCTATGTATATCTCAGCTTACATACCAATTACTTAAATAAAAGCACAGAGAGAGAATTAAAGGTGGGGTAGGTAAGTTTGAGAAACCGGCTCGAGATACACTTTTTGTTATATTCCATGGAATGCTCTTAACATCCCGATAGCAATGAATATCTTAAGTGCTTTGTCAAAAAATCCATAAAAAAATAAAAAGTTAAAAAAGTTAAAGCCTTTTATTGTCATTATACACAAGTATAAAGAGATTTCAGAGTGCAACTCTGTCCCGGTGTGCAAAAAATACAAACACATACATAACACTTGAAAAAAAAGAAACACAGCAATAGGACAGAAAACATAGACAATCATACGGGGGAATAAATAGTTACAAATATTTAAAAATATTGATATAAAAATAGTAGTACAAAAAGTGCATTAAAAGTGTGTGTATGTGTGGGAATGGTTGCGGTTATGGCTTTAAGTGTGGTGGTTAAGCAGCCTGACGGCCCAGGGGTAGAAACTGTCATCTGTGGAAGCCGTAGTGCTGTAAAAAGCACGACCAATCATCTGAGCCGGCCCGGCTAAAATAACTGGATGGCCTACCTGCCTGTCAGCCTTCCATCTGTGCACAAACTTATCTCGTGCCCTCATTGGTCATGTGCGCGTTCGTGTGTGTTGGAGGAGGGGCTCTGTAAGGAAGTGGCAGATTTTTTCCGGCTGTGTATTTTCAAATTCTAGCGCACTCGAGCTGGATTCTCCAAAATTACCTACCCCACCTTTAATAAGAATAATAAATGATAATCATAATGGCCTGAGGTCAGTGGCGGCTCCAGAGTATTTTTGTTGGGTAATCTATGGTAGGGCTAACCCATACAGTGGTGGGGCTCAAGTCAGTATTTGCAATGTAATTACATGCACGCTATATCGCCCCCCTTGACAGTGAAACGCCACGCGTGAGGTTTAGATTATTTCCCTGTCTCAATCCAAATTGAACTGTATGAAATAAAAAGGCACATTTGTCTTGTAGTAAATAAAAAGGGCGACCTGGAGCCAATCCTGCAATTTCCCCACAGGTGAAAGAGTTGACATGCTGAAAACCAACCCCTGCAGGGGGGTCTGGGGGGGATTCTCCCCCAGGAGATTTTTTGAAATACTAACATAAAATAGACATTCTGGTACTCTCTTGAGAAGAAAAAAAAAAAAATCTATTACTACACGACATATTTAAAAAAATGAATGCCATTTTTGTTTTGTGTTACTTTGTTCTGAAAGCTGAACCTGCTGCTCCTCACAGAGAGAAGAGGAGAGAGGCTGTGTGAATTACTTTACCTTGTGGATAAGGGTAGATAGCCCCCACAGCCCACACACCTATCATGCACTAAACTCAATGTGGCGTCGGTGTGTAGATATGCTAAAACAATGTCGGACACCGTAATTTTCTCTGGTCCCCTCCCCAATCTGATCAATGACGACATGTATAGCCGCATATCATCATTTCAGCGCTGGTTGTCTTGGTGGTGCCCAGCAAACGATGTGGGCTTCGTAAATAATTGGACAGCCTTCTGGGGAAAACCTGGTCTGATTAAGAGAGACGGCATTCATCCTACTTTGGAAGGTGCACATCTCATTTCGGCAAACATTTCAGGGATTTGTGGACTTAATCCATGACAAACTGGAGTTGAGACCAGGAGGCGGAGTCGCAGTCTTACACGCTTCTCTGCGCTCTCTCCTGGGCAGTCATCTATAGGAATCCCGAACCCAATAAAATACCCAATATTAACGGTGTGTGTGTCTGCCCAAGGACAATTTAAGATGAAGCCTAATAGAGGTGTCATACATAATAACCTAATAAAAGTAAATGTAACAACTACTACAGTGCAACAAAACAGGAAGATTAAATGTGGTCTCTTAAATATAAGATCTCTAGCATCTAAAGCAATATTGGTAAATGATTTAATATCAGATTATAATATTGATATTTGCTGTCTCACTGAAACTTGGTTGAGACATGAAGAATATGTCAGCATAAATGAAGCCACTCCACCCAGCCATATCAATACTCATATTGCTCGAGGCACAGGCCGAGGAGGTGGAGTTGCAGCCATCTTTGACTCAAATTTACTTATCAATACTAAACCAAAATTAAATTATACCTCCTTTGAAAGTCTTGTTTTTAGTCTTACGCATCCGACCTGGAAAACTTTGCATCCAATCTTATTTGTTACAGTGTACCGTGCACCAGGTCCTTATTCAGAATTCTTAACAGAATTCTCTGAGTTTTTATCAACTTTGGTTCTTAAAACAGATAAAGTAATTATCGTAGGTGACTTTAATATTCATGTTGACGATGATAAAAATAGCCTTACTGTTGCATTTAACTCTATATTAGACTCTATTGGTTTCCGTCAGAGTGTAAATAAACCAACCCACTGCTATAATCACACTCTCGACCTTGTTCTGACTTATGGTATTGAAATTGAGCAACTATTAGTCGAACCGCATAATCCTGCTTTATCCGACCATTTCTTAGTAACTTTTGAAGTACTGTTACTAGACTACAAACCATTAGTCAAAAGTTCCTGCAGCAGAAACCTATCTGTTAGTGCTATAGCCAAATTTAAAGAAGAGATTCCACCAATACTTAACTTGATAGCATGTCTGCATGTAAGGGAGGAAACTTATACAAAATGTACACCACCCCAAATTGATCATGTTGTTGATAGTGCTACAGATGCGCTGCGAATAAAATTAGACTCTGTTGCTCCTTTGAAAAAGAAGAAAATAAAACAACATAGACTAGCTCCATGGCATAATGCCGAAACTCGCAAAATAAAGCAAAAGTCGAGACAACTTGAAAGGATATGGCGTTCCACTAAACTCGAAGAATCTCGTTTAATTTGGCATATTACTCTCAATGAATATAAAAAGCACTGCGTAAAGCGAGAGCAGCTTACTACTCTTCATTAATAGATGAGAATAAGAATAATGCAAGATTTCTTTTCAGCACTGTAGCCAGGCTGACAGAGAGCCACAGCTCTACTGAGCCTTCTATTCCCATAGCACTCAGTAGTAATGATTTTATGTGCTTTTTTAACGATAAAATTGTTACTCTTAGAAACAAAATTAATGACCTCTTGCCTTCGACCAGTATAGTGTTATCAACAGCTCCCGGAAACGTAAGTTCTAATATTACACTAGATAGTAAATTAGAATGCTTTTCAGCCATAAACCTTGAACAATTGAATTCAATGATTCTTTCTTCTAAACCATCAACGTGTATCTTAGACCCGATTCCAACTAAGCTGTTAAAGGAAGTTTTTCCATTAATTAGCACCTGTTTATTAAATATTATGAATATGTCTTTATTATCGGGCTATGTTCCACAATCATTTAAAGTAGCAGTGATAAAACCGCTTCTTAAAAAGCACAACCTCGATCCAGAGGTTTTAGCCAACTATAGACCTATTTCTAATCTTCCGTTCCTCTCAAAAATTCTTGAGAAAGCGGTCGCAAAACAGTTGTGTGATTACTTAAAAAAAAATTTAAACAGTCTGGCTTTAGAACACATCATAGCACAGAGACAGCTCTGGTTAAAGTCACAAATGACCTTCTAATAGCCTCAGACAAAGGACTTGTCTCTATTCTTGTCTTACTCGATCTCAGTGCTGCATTTGATACTATCGACCATGATATCCTATTGCAAAGACTAGAGCACTTAGTTGGCATAAAGGGAACTGCTTTAGGCTGGTTTAGGTCCTATCTATCTGAACGCTCTCAGTTTGTATGTGTCAACGATAAATCTTCCATGCAAACCAAAGTTAGCCATGGAGTGCCACAGGGCTCAGTGCTTGGACCTATTTTGTTCACATTATATATGCTTCCGTTAGGCATATTATAAGGAATCATTCTGTACAGTTTCATTGTTATGCGGATGATACTCAACTATATTTATCAATCAAGCCTGATGAAATTAATCATCTAAATAAAATTCAAGACTGCCTTAAGGACTTAAAAACGTGGATGACTTTAAACTTTTTGATGTTAAACACGGCCAAAACTGAAGTTATTGTACTCGGCCCAAAGAATCTACGAAACAAATTATCTAAAGATATACTAACTATGGATGGCATTAATTTGGCCTCCAGTGAGACTGTAAGGAATCTTGGTGTTATATTTGATCAGGATTTATCCTTTAACGCCCACATAAAATCTATTTCAAGGACCGCCTACTTCCATCTACGTAACATTGCAAAAATCAGGCATATCTTGCCTCAAAACGATGCAGAGAAACTAGTCCATGCATTTGTTACTTCAAGGCTAGATTATTGTAACTCTCTATTATCAGGGTGTACCAAGAAGTCAGTTAAGTCGCTTCAGCTGATTCAAAATGCTGCAGCACGTGTACTAACCAGAGTTAGGAAAAGGGACCACATTACTCCTGTTCTGGCTGCCTTACACTGGCTCCCTATAGAACATAGGATAGAATTTAAAATTCTTCTTCTCGCCTACAAAGCCCTTAATGGGCAGGCGCCATCTTACCTTAAAGAACTCATTATACCCTACTGTCCTACTAGGGCATTGCGTTCCAAGAATGCAGGGTTGTTGGTTGTTCCTAGAGTCTCTAAAAGTACAATGGGAGCCAGAGCCTTTTCATATCAAGCTCCACATTTGTGGAATCAGCTTCCAGTTTGTGTTCGGGCGGCAGACACCCTATCCGTTTTTAAGAGTGCGCTTAAGACCTTCCTTTTTGATAAAGCTTATAGTTAGGGCTGATTAGATTCAGCCCCTAGTTTAGCTGCTATAGGCTTAGTTTGTCGGGGGACACTTTACTTTACTTCTTCCTTCTCTCTGTCTGTACCTGTGTACTCTCATGTTCCGAATAACCCAGCTTCCCCAAATTTCTTTTTGGTGTCTATCTACGCCGGGACCCTGAGTCGTGGCTGATCCTGTTGCTGTGGTCCTGAGTCCTGGATCGCGAGCCCTGGATCTTGAGTCATGGCTGTGCCTGTTGCTGTGGTCCTGGATCATAAGTTCTGGATGGATATCCTCGGGGATTCATCTTCTTATTATAGACACATGCATTTCCAAACATTTGGACTACCTATGTTGTAAATGTATTATCTTCTCAATTTACACACGGCATCTATTGAACGTCTGTCCGTCCTGGGAGAGGGATCCCTCCTCTGTTGCTCTCCCTGAGGTTTCTCCCATTTTTTTTCCCCTTTAAACTGTGGGGTTTTTCCTTTTTCTGGAAGTTTTTCCTTGTACGATGTGAGGGTCTAAGGACAGAGGGTGTCGTATTGTCTACTGATATTCTGTACAAACTGTGAAGTCCACTGAGACAAATGTAACATTTGTGATATTGGGCTATATAAATAAACATTGATTGATTGATTGATTGAGAGAGAAGAGGAGAGAGGCTGTGTGAATTACTTTACCTTGTGGATAAGGGTAGATAGCCCCCATTGTTCTGTGTGTCAAAATGAAAGACAGCCCACACACCTATCAATCATCAAACCGTGGGGTCTTATTTCATTACGTGTTGATTTCTATCAACACGTAATGTTGTATCCATGTATATAGAGATGTACTACCGCAAAAGTGTTCTCCGTCGGGACTTCCTGCAACAACACCACGCCGTTATCGTGATTCTGATTGGCCAGAAGACATTATCAAAGATGTTTTATTGAGAAGACATCACTACGTGACAAAAGTTTCCAAAACCGTTTCTAGTCTTCAGCATTTCTGTGCAATTTACTCCGCGCGAGTTGGCGGACTTTTTTTTGCCTACTTTAACATAATTTTTCATGGTGGGGCTAAGGTGGGCTAAGGTGGGGCTAAGCCATTTCTTGGTATGGCTGTAGCCTACCCCAGCCATACCCTGGAGCCGCCACTGCCTGAGGTGTGGCCTCATTACAATGAGAAACATCGGTAGCACTTTACAATAAGACTACCCTTATAAAGGGTTTACGAACAGTTTGTAATTCATTTATTAATTAGGTTGTGAACACTTTATAAATCATTAATAAGCTTTTATAAGACATGAGATAAACAGGGCAACTGTGACCGGTTGCTTGCCAAATAGTGAGCCCACATGTATCTGTACTGCTAAGTCTTATATTGGCTACTTAGCTTACTTCGTCTTCTTCATAATCCAGCATCCTTGGTATCTGTTGCTCACCGAGTTGATTCTCGCTAAGAAGCCAATATAAGGCTTATTCATCTTGTAATAGTATAGTGGAATATAAATATGTAAGATTATCATTGTGCTGGTACTAGAAAGCCCAAACCAGGAATTATAAAACTAAACAGGTGTCCACAAACTTTAGTGCATCAGTTTCTCTCCACGTGGCCTCACGCTGCCCCCTGCTGGTCGGAGGAGGGTATTACATGTCTAAATAGTTTAAATCCATCACCTGTTTTAATCATGATGCAGGTAACTGTGAATGTCTCAGGCTCACAGGAAAGGTTTTTTACTTTTTGTTTCTCTTAGGTGCTTACATATGTTGTGTCAAATCACCAGTGGTGTAGGAAGTATTTAGGTCCAGTAAAAGTAACTGTAAAATACTCTGATATAAGCTTTTTTTGTTTTTTCCCGACTCTCTAAATACGCACTTTTTTAGTCTGAAAAAATCTAAAAAGTGCATATTTAGAGTTGAAAAAAAGTACGTATTTAGAGAGTCGAAAAAAGAAAAAAAAAAGCGCGTATTTAGAGAGTCGGAAAAAAAGCGCATATTTAGAGAGACGAAAAAAGAAAGAAAAAAACGCGTATTTAGAGACTTGAAAAAAAACAAAAGAAGTGCGTATTTAGAGAGTCTGAAAAAAACAAAAAAGTGCGTATTTAGAGAGTCTGAGAAAAACAAAAAAGTGCGTATTAAGAGTCGGAAAAAAACCCCAAAAGTGCGTATTCAGAGTCTGAAAAAAACAAGAAAAGTGCGTATTTAGAGAGTCGGAAAAAAAGCGCATATTTAGAGAGTCTGAAAAAACAAAAAAAGTGAGTATTAAGAGTCGGAAAAAATCAAATAAAGTGCGTATTTAGAGAGTCTGAGAAAAACAAAAAAGTGCGTATTTAGAGTCTGAAAAAAACAAAAAAGTGCGTATTTAGAGAGTCTGAAAAAAACAAAAAAGTGCGTATTTAGAGAGTCGGAAAAAAAGCTTATATTTAGAGTCGGAAAAAAACAAAAAAAAGCGTATTTCGAGAGTCGAAAAAAGAAAAAAAAAGTGCGTATTTAGAGAGTCTGAGAAAACCAAAAAAGTGCGTATTTAGAGTCTGAAAAAAGAAAAAAAAGCACGTATTTAGAGTCTGAAAAAAACTAAAAAGAGCGTATTTAGAGAGTCTGAGAAAAACAAAAAAGTGCGTATTTAGAGAGTCTGAAAAAAACTAAAAAGTGCGTATTTAGAGAGTCTGAAAAAAACTAAAAAGTGCGTATTTAGAGAGTCGGAAAAAAACTAAAAAGTGGGTATTTAGAGTCTGAAAAAAACAAAAAAAGCACGTATTTAGAGTCTGAAAGAAATTAAAAAACACGTATTTAGAGCCTGAAAAAAACCCAAAAAGTGTGTATTTAGAGAGATTTTGAACCAATCCGCAATTTTTCTGATATATTTACTGATATATCTCCAAGAATCAATTGTTTGTTAACATTTGACAACGTGACAACTTCAGAATATTTGTTTTGTCCAAACCTCATAATTACTAATACACTTTTTACAATTATTAAAAAGGCGCTATCATGCTTTTTGTGTTTTTCCTGTCCTGTGTTCTATAGGTTTTAGTGCATGTAAATGGTCTGCAAAGGCTAAAATCCCCATGTGATCCCTCCAGATTGGCTATAGTGTTCCAATACATTGTACGTGATAGGTTAAGGGGCGGGACATCGATAAGCGGTTGACCAATCCCAACAGAGCCGGCCAGCTAACCAATCAGAGCAGACTGGGCTCTGGTTTCAGACAGAGGGTGAAAAGAGGTGCTGCAGCACAGGCAGTATGAGAAAAATAAAGAGCTTTTTGAACATTAAAGCATCGAGACATGTCCCAGTAGAGGAACAAAATACAATCCTGGAACATTTATGAATGAGAATGTAAGCCCACAGCATCTGTAACAACTTTCAAACAGTTTATTTCTCATTTTTCCATGTATGAAGTTTCAGTGATGCAGCAAAGATGAAAACAGGAGTGAAACTCTAAGACTGAATCCATGTGGCCTCCATCACAAACATCCCTTTAAACCCCAGCAGACATTTCAGCACCGACTCAAATCAAACAAGCAGGAAACCAACCGTTAATAAGAAAATCAAAAGTGAAGAAACAAAAACATCCCTAAAACAGATCGAGTGGCAGGCGACTAAAAAACATTTAAGATTACAGTTTTTTTTCCATGTTTAAACCTTTATTGGCAACATCAACGTGCTTGAAATGTTCATGTTTTTATTCATCACCATTATTTATATGTAAACACAACACGGTCTCACTGAATTTCATGAAATGAGCCAAAACTCTGAATGCAAAATGAATAAACTACAATACAAATGTTAAAGATTACTTATCCTCACCATGAAATACACTATCTGATAATAACACAACCCTGACACCATGTCCACACGCTTAAAATATGAAACTATTACAGCTAAATAAACAGTTTTTAGTAGCTATTTCTCATGATCTCTATCTAGTTGAACATGCACCAAAAACTGTAGTTTCTTATTGTATAACTGTATAAAAATTCAAATATGCAAGTGGTCAAACCAGTAATACACATACTAGCATGCACAGAGTAGATTATTTGCATTCGCAAGACATTTCACTCATTTCATTAAATGTTGAGACCAGCTTTGAAAAAAGACCTTTAATAAAGCTTTTAAGAGCTTTTAATAAAATCTGATCTACATGCAAAGAGCAACGGGCAGAAGAAGAAGATAAAGAAGAGGATCACACGTCATGCAAACACATCACAAGTCTCTCGTTTCAGGTAGAAAAGTCTTGCAGAGCGTCGGTAAATCAGCAGTGTACTGAATACTGAGTACAGCAGGTTTTTCTAGCGCTTTAACGGCCATTTTTGTTGTTTCCCTCCTCAGCTTTGCTTCTCCCCCCAAGAGAAAGTCGGAGGATAAAGACGTGAATGTCCGAAAGCAGACGAGCTGCAAAAGCACAGATTCAGCTCACTACCGCAGAACATTTCTGTGTCTCTCAAAATCATTTACAGCCTTGTCTCGGAGCTTGTTTTTCACTAAATCTTACAGTAAAAACAAAGAGAATGGACTTTTTTTCTGTACAGTCTTCCCAACCTGCAGTAGCCCTGCTTGTTGCTCAACGATCATCGGCTTTACAGTTCCTAATTTTCATAAAGCAAGAGATGTTTGAATTTCTACTAATTTTCTTCAAATGTGCAGAAAATGTAAAACCGTTGAGGAGTTCCTATTGGCTGAATTCAAGCTGCGACAACTGATCTTATTCCACTAAGCTGAGTGTTGAATCTACAGATGTGTGTGTGTGTGTGAAGTAATATTACTTTCAACATCAACGGTAGGCGCTGTTCAAAAAATGCCGACTCGTCCCTGACAGTATTCATGCATGTCGTAATTACAGGTTTCCGACTTGTACTTAATATTCAACATGTTATTACAACTCGGTGCTTAATTACACAAAAAGTGCCTAAAAAAGCAAAACAAAAATGGACGCTCATGTTAGCCAAAGTCTGAAAACATGTAGTGCCCAATCTCCCTCTGTCCTCCTGACAAAATGACTGTAAAATGAAGCTGTTTTTTAAGTGTAAATGATGCAATACTCCAGTAAGATAAATGCATTCAATAATACAATTACATCTCTAAAATAAAAGACACAGATTTTTTTATTTTTTTTATATATATATATATATATATATATATATATATATATATGTATATATATGTATATATACCTGTAATTCAACTGCATGTCATAAATTGTTGTTGGCACTTCATGCTGTGTTTGTGTTGTTCTGAAATCAAGTAACGTCACCGCTAAATACACTCATCCACTAAAGTTAACTCTCTTTAAGATAGACTTCCTTTGATTCTCCAAGAAAAAAAACAAAAATGACACCAAAATAAATATAAAAACCCACATACCTTGAAAAAACCAGTAAAACATACAGAACACATACACACTCAAAGACACACACACGCACGCACGCACACACACACTCCAGCTTTCCTCCACCAAACTGAAACCGCCGCTCTGCGTTAAAAAGCCGTCCGTCAGCTTTTTTTTGAAGTGCGGCGAGTCAGAGAGTTCCTGTTCAATAATACTTGGTGAGAGTTTGGCTTCAGAAGGCTCGGGGGAGGGGGGGGGGGGAGGGGGACGGGGGTAAGGGAGGGAGGGAGGAAGGGAGGGAGGGGAGGATTTTTCACAAAGAAAATACTTTCATTGAGCGTATTGTTGGACGACGTCTTCAAGCAGATCTTCAGTAAATGGAGGAAGAAAAAGAACAAAGTTGTCAGACGTCCACCACCATCTTTTTGTGAATGTCTAATCCACCAACGACCTGCGGGAGGCAAAGGGGGGAGGGGGGGTGTCACTTTTCAGTTTGTTTACATTACTTTTAACACATGAACGTTTTTTCTGTAAATGACCAACAGGAGTGTAAAAAACGTGTTTAAAGAGTCCCTACTTGCTTTTTGGGGGTTTCCCTCTCCTGTAGTGTGTTATAAAGGTTTTAGTGCATGTAAATGGTCTTCAAAGGCTAAAATGTTCCCGCCTCCATGGGACTCCTTTGTTTTCTTTAGGAACATAGTGACATCACTCTGTAACACCTGCTCTTCTATTGGCTAGCATTGGTAACACATGGTACGTGATAGGCTAAGGGGCGGGACATCTCTAAGGGAATGACCTATCACATTTTGATGGCATACTTACTATACTATGGCTTTAACACTACATTATTATATATAAGTTTACGTGACTACTGTATATATAGTAGTATAGTATTGTCTATGTGCAGTACCGTTTCAAATCTGGCGGTAAATCGATTTTTTTCCCCTTTAAGGGTTTAAAATAAAAGTTTAAAACAGACACTATTGGCCTAAAATATAATACGGCGTTTTTATGACCTTTGAAGGGCATGCTAGGATTTTTCTTTTAGCCCCTAGTTTGGGGTAACGGGACTTTTTACTGTTTAACTTCACTCTTATAAATCTAATTGAATCACTTTAAATAGGAGATAGCAGCTGCTTTCTGCAAAAACATATAAAGAACATTTATTGTCAGACCAACACGTTTAGCTTTAATAAGATAAGATGAAAAGTACTTCATTGATCACTATTGAGTAGAGCAGGGATGACGTATTTTTGTAGGCCGACCTGGAAGTAAGCTGCTCATGGGTTCCCTCGACAATAATGCAACGGGATTTCTCCATAGGATTTTGGAATATTGTAAAAAATAAGATCTGTGGAAAACGAACCTGTTTGATAAATGCACGTTTTGTTCAGCCGGATAATCTCCACATGTCTACCCTACTTTTATAATTTTCCAATCATAAATCTAATCACCAGAAGCAAAATGCTAACGTTATGCTATAAACGAACTACAGCCGAGTACAGCAGGGTCGCACGACTTCAACGTCACGCCAACTTTAGATCGATATTAAAACATACAGATTCTAAATTGTACAAGTTGAAGCGTTTGTTTGAACAGTTTGCAGGAGGCAGGTACTTGCTTTCAAGCAGAACAGGGCAAACAAACTTAGAGGAGTGTTTACGTGTTCGGCGTAATGACGTACAACGGCCTCCACAACTTCTGTAGTCCTATTCAGCCACTTGTTAACAACCATCGTGTTTCAGACACGTAAACTCTTCAGAAATCACCAGTGGGGTCACTGCTGATGGATTTAATGTCGTAGAACAAAACGTGATCCGTCTCTTAAATTGTGTGTCAACCACAGACCTTATTCCAGCTATTTTCCAAAAACTAGTTCAAAAAACCCGTTGACTCTGAGACGAGGGAAGCGGAAGTGGTAAAATGCTAACTCACTTCCTGGTTTTAGGACTCATTCCTGCACCACTCTTTTTGGGAAATGTTTGCGTTGCAATTAAAGAGTCCTGTCCTTTTCAGATTCAGATTCCTCTTTAAACCTTTCAAAGAAGCTGAAGTTGTAACAGAAATGTAAACTGTGTGGTTTAGCTGTGTTTTTCAGTCTGTAGCGCTCTGGTTCTCACACAAGAGATGAAGAGGAAGGTAAACTCACCGCACAGAACTCCTCGAAAGATATCCGGCCATCGCCGTCTTTGTCTGCGTTGATGATGGTTTTGTCGACGATCTGCTGCAGCTGGGTGTCCTTCAGGTTGTTTCCCACCATCATCTTGAGGACCTGGAAGAGCTCCCCGTTGGATATGTAGCCGTCTTTGTCCATGTCGTAGATCCTGAAGGCAACTGAGGGCAGAGAGGGGGAACGATGTCAGTGTTTACTTTATCAGAGTGTACATTATTCTCTACATTCACAAGTTTTTCTAAAAGTATACATCCCAAATAAATGTAATCCCACTTTTGGTGCAGTCTAGATGTTGAAATGCTATGATCTAAATCAGCGATTACCAACCTTTGTCAACTCAGGGCCCACTTAAGAATCACATTTTCTTTTCATGGCACACATTCAACCATAAACAATACAGAGGCTAAATAAAGTTCTGATTGGTCAATTCAGAACATGTGACACGTTGTTAATCCAGTAGAACAGACCGCTGTCAAGGGCTGTAATGACCGTTGCTAAGGAGGATCAAGAAAGAGAAAGGAATGGAGGTTCAAATTAAAAAAAAATCTTAATAATGAAATGTTTCCACACAAATCATAATGTTTTGCAAATTATTTGGCCGCCCACTTGCAAGGCCCACAGGTTGGGAACCGCTGATCTAAGTTGTTCATGTTTTATAAAGATGCAGCTCAACACTGACGTCACTGAAGACAACATAATGAGATCAGTCTGACAAAAACGTACTGCCACAAGAAATTTAAAAAAGCTTTAAACATTTGTGGAAACGGCTCCTACTGGAGGTTTGTTTCTGTCAATTTATTTGTAAATCTGGTTGAACCATTGTACAGCGTTTTGTTTTAAAAGGCCCGAGACAAACCTATCATTCAAAACAACATCTACATATAAAGAGGACTTGCTACTGTACCCAATCAAGCCGTTGTGGGAAAAGATTACAGACCTTTGAAGTGTATATAACTGAGTTTAGTAATGATAACAAGGCTACAGAGATATGAGGAAAACTGATGGACACTTACAACGCAACTTCTGCTCCTTGTCACCTTTGACGCTGAACTGGGAGACTCCTTCGATGAACTCTGTTGAAGGACAGAAACATCATCATGAGTTAAAACTGCTGTTAGATAATAAACCTCCTGCTACATAATAAATATCATTTATACACCCAAAATAAACAACATCACCATGCACTGATGGGAAAGATTGCATTGTTGTTATTCAAATAATTACAAGACAACCCACTGAACAATAACTGAATTAAATAGTAAATAATAGAAGAAATGTAGAAAACTAAGTACAGGTAGTGATTCAGAAAGTAATGGCTTCGATGCAATTCAGATATTACTAGTACAATTACCTAAGTACACATTTAAAGTACTTTGAATTCACCCCAGGGAGCAGAAAGGTGCAGCTGACTGCAGTATTTACATTGTTCTGTGGCCAGGGAAGTGTCCATTCATTTCTGTCATTATGTGTGCCACAATAATATACTTTATAATATATGTGAATATATAGGCGTTTAGTTATGAATATGGCATATATTTGCTTCAAGCTGGAAAAAATTATTTGTAGCATTAGTCATGACATCAGAGGACTTAATTTATTGATTGGCTGCGATACTTTCTCGATATCAAAGTTTAAACTATTATAAAATTGTAGTTATCAGTCCGGAAAATGCATTTGCGATCAGTGACAGATTTCTGTAAATACTGCATTTGATTTCTGGATACACGGAGAGTACTTCATGCATTTAAGGGAATTTAGAAGCACTTTCCAATGTGCAGTAATCTGTACTTGCTCTTATGGGGAAAAAGCCTCTCAAACATTACTTGATTACTCCATTGTGATAGTTTTGATATCAGATAGATATTGTGAAACATTACAATGACATAGTCAAGTATAGAGGGCATTTCTTGCAATGGTTTTTCACCAAGTTTTACACAAAATGCACCCACCTCTAACTGATTCATAAGTTCATGGTAAAGCACTTAATAATGCTCTTAAATGGGCAAATGTCAGACTTCTCGTGCCAGATTTTGTGGATTTTCCAGCCCATTGCATTGCATTTTAATCAGAGGACAGTCAGGAGCAGACAGACTGTATCTTTAACACAAACAGGGCATTTTTAGGACACTGAGAAAGGATACCGTTAACACATTTTCATTTTAAAAACAAAGGGAATATCAGAGGGAGTAGGGAAACAGTTTCATGATTAATTTACCTTTAAAGTCGACTTCTCCGTTTCCATCGGTGTCGAATATGTCGATGACTCGCTGCACGAGGGGGTTCTGCTGGAGCTCTGGTAAGGACATAAACTCCTCCACACTCAGGGAGCCGGAGTTATCAAGGTCGAGTTTCTTAAATCTCTTTCCTAGCCTCTTAATCTCATCGGCATCAACTGAAATGAAAACAAAGACAGAGAGAGAGAGGGTTATTAACAGTTATTATCATGTTTTGGCGACACTTAAAACCTGTGAACTTAAGCACACAGGAGGAGTTAAAACACCTGTTATCCACCTGTATTTCATCTTTTTTCTGTAAAGGCATTTCTCCCAAACGTACCTGGTTTCTTGTTCCTACTGGCCATGATTGTTCAGAGCTACTGGTCTCAGTTAAGTTGGACCTTATGCTACTGGACCTCCTAGTGCCACGCTCTAAGCCCTAACACCGGGTCATGTGACGCCTCTCTCATCACTAATCACTCTGCTGATAACCAAAGAGCTAGGGGACGCATTGTGTGGGTAACCTGGTAGTTCACGGAGATACCCTGTCCTTTAATATAATCAAACATTTAAAGAAGTTTGGTCCAAGGCGAACCAAAACATCACAAAGCTCATTGCTAGAAGCTATCAGCAAACAAGTGGCGTTCAAAACAATTATTAAAAGACAATAAAATGCCTTTAAATAAAACCTGGTCTCCTTTCCTGCAGTTTTTAGGAGCCGTTTCCTCTTTACAGCTGATGGCCAGACCCACAACAATGAAGCAACTTGATGTGATAAACTCGTCCGTTATCCTTTGCTTTTGCCTTGTTTTTTTATTGTTAAATATAAATATTTGTTTTAATTCTTTACCATTATACTGTTAGTACTTTTTGTTTTTCAAAGTTTCCACTAGGAAATATTATAATAACAAATATATAAAATATAAAAAATGACTACATTCAAACAATACTACACGATAACAAATGTGTAATAAAAAGTCTTAAAATCAAAGACATAAAACATTTGTAATTGAAGTTATAATCGCAACTTAAAACTAGGAGCAGTAGTGCATTTCCACTCTACTTCCTCCACTGCAGTGCTTCTTCTTGCCGGTAACAAGACTGACAACAATTATAACTTAAACTTCATATGGTCTCTCTGAAAGTAATCCGAGAATGATTGGTTGGTAAGTACAGAAAAGCATAAACAATTTGAATTCTGAAAAGAGATCTGACAGCCTTCCTCTTGCTCTGCAGCAACAACAGGCCTCCATGTACAACACTAACTGATCATCACACAGAACGACCACTAGATGGATCACAAGACGGAGACAAAAGTGACTTGCTAGTTAAGCAGCAAACAAATACATGAGTCAATACACCTTCATGTGAGGATAATCACTTATAAAAGGATATAAAATATAAACAACCTAAGAGAAATCTCAACAAAGAGACCCCAGCTAATCTTTGCCAGTTTCTCAACTAATTTCAAGAGTTCATTTCTTTAAAAAAATCCTTTAAATAAAGTTCCCTGCTGTTGAGGTCTCCATATTAGGTTCAGTAATTAAAACGAAAGTTAATTATAATCAATTATATTCTTGTATAACCCACAATGAAAATGCATTATATTTTATGTTTTTCTATAATCGCAGTATATTCAAAACAGAAGGGGTTTGTCAAGTTGAGTTTAAGGCCTATTTTAGTTTATGGGTGTCACTGATAAGAGAGGGGAGACAGTTTCTTCCCTTACAGCGGTGCTCAAGGGGGGGCTCCTGACTTGTTGGAGAAATACTAAGGCCCCAAAAATGTGTTTATGCCATAGCCATAGAATAGGTCGTGACATGTCCCGTCCTGCACATCAGAGGCCATGCCCAGTTTCCACAAATATGGGTATGGAGGAGGTGTCTTTAGGTTTTTCTGTCCTGTTTTGAGCATAAAAACCCTGGCTGAGAGGGAGAACGCGAGAGAGGGGGGGGGTTCCGCTGGTAGCTCTCTCCTCTGTAAGGTTCTCTCAAATTTGGTAAGGTCTCTCGAATTCATTTGTTGAATGCTGAGTGAATTGTTGACTGAAAGTTACTGTTAGATCCTACTGCCATTTATGAGGAGATGCCTCTAAATGTTGTCGGACTCTAGGTTTGAATGTATAGCACCGGCGATCTGTGAGGAGATTCCTTTGGATTCTGTCGGAATTAGACTATATAGCATTGAGTGAATTGTTGAATGTTGAGTGATTTGTTGACTGAAAGTTTGAAACTGTTAGATCCCACTGACCATTTATGAGGAACTGCCTCTGAATGTTGTCGGACTCCAGGTATGAATGTGTAGCCCCGGCGATTCATGAGGAGATTCCTCTGGATTATGTCGGAAGACTTTAATGTCAAAACTATGAATTAAGGTTCCATATTAGAAAATGACCACAGCATGATATGTTTTGTATGATTGTTATATTGCAACGAGAGAAGGTAAAACCCTGTACAAGTGTGGACCAATTTTTCTTCAAATAAACTGATCCCACCCTTTGGATTGGGACAACTTAAAATAAATCTGCGCCCTCCTCTCCTGCTTCAAAGGTAAGATCGCACAACTGCCCCACTCACACTTAGTATAGGGCCACATCTCATTACTGATATCAAAAATCCTTCGGATCGCTTAAACAGATTTAGCGGGTTGTCTGAATTGAAACCGCAGTTAATTGAACCTGGTTCTTCAGGAGTTAGTAGAGGTGAGATCTTGCTGACGTTGGTGGATCTGAGCCAAGCAGTAAACTTACATAGACTCAATAACTTCTGTTAGATCAATTAGTAGGTCTGAGTAATATGCCGGAATAAATGAACAGCCAACCGGACTCCGACACTGCACTTTAAGAAGTAGAATTAACTCACAATGTGATCCTCTTTTTATAAAGACACTCAGTTTACAGTTTTATTACATACATCTAGATACAAATTCATGCTAAATAATCAGGGTTTCCCACACACAGACTTTACTTGGGCGGGCCGCCCAGGTATATTTCGCGACCCATTTAGTTTTTTTTATGTGTTGTGAACGCAACGCTGCGCAAATGTGGGTCTGCCTCACACGGGGTGACTGGCTGTCTACATGATGTGGCCTGCCGACATGGCCACTGTCATACAGATCATAAATCAAAGCCCTTGATTGGTCTCTGTGTGTCATTCAAGCTCGGGATAACTACAGCTCAGGTCACCATTTATGTAAACACATATTTCCATTTGAGGGGGGAGTGATAAGTCAAATATGGATGAATAAAAAAAAATGTTTTAACTAGGTGAAAAAAGGTAAGATACACTTTTAAAACTTGTTGAGAGCTAAAACTAGTCTTTGCTGCTGCCGGAGCAGGGGGGAGAGGAGGGAGAGGAGGGAGAGGAGGGAGAGGAGGGAGAGGAGGGAGAGGAGGAGGGAGAGGAGGAGGGAGAGGAGGGAGACAGGAGAGGCTGATTCAGGAGCCCAGACACACTCACAACTATAAATGAACCAAAAATAAATAAATAAACAAGTTTCAATGTTTTCCATATTGGATATGATATTGGTTATGGCCATGTTCTAATGATTTTATGATTATTGAAATGTATACAGTTCTGTTTCATATGGGTGTTCTGTTCCCATAGATCTAGTCTCTTTATTTTCCCCTCAAAATGCACCAGATTGATGCATTTAACTCCAAAATTTAAAAGAAAATCTTACCAGGGGAGCATGCCCCCGGACCCTCCTAGAGGATTTAAGGTCCACCCCCACTTAAAATCACATGGATATGTTCCTAAATACATTTTATTTAAATAGTAACCCATGTCCATATATTTATTTGTGGGTAGAAGATGTAAACTATAGGGCTATCACTATGGGCAGCAACGCTGTAAATATTGACAAATAAATCCAGCAAAATGGCACCTGGTAGTGGCCTGGCTGGGTGTATCATTTCCGGCCTGACTTATTGTCTCGGTCCGGCCCTGGCTGTACCTGTTCGCTCTGCCATCGCGTGAAGGGTTTGCTCACAAGTGACCAACAGAAAGGTTAATGTTGTTGTTGCACGTCACCCCCCCCCCCCCAAGTATATTTCAGATCTGTGGGAAACACTGATAATACACCAGTCCGGCCATAGATATGGTGAGTATCAATGAGGATAGGCTCCAATTAAATAAACTGTTCTGGTTAAAGTATAGCTGAGACAGTTTCAACATAATAAAGAAAAACATTTTCACATATCTCACTCTCGCTACCACCTTTGTTCCATATTAACCTGAAGAGTCCCTGGTATTTCACAATAACTGTGTGAATCAGAGGCAGAAAACAACACCAAAACAGCTGCAGTGAGGAGGAGCAACACTGGAAAGAGGAGAGCTTACACATCACACTCAGGAAATGAAAGTTATGTTTTTCAGAGAGGCAGCCACACTGCAGTCGAGACAAGTCTCTGTTTCTGTCTAAAGAAAATACAAACTGAGTTCATCAGATCTTTCTCAACAACACAGCAGAGTCTCTGCTAAACACTGGTGAGTACAGCTGATTAGGGTTCAGCCCTCTAAAGTTAACTAACTTGTAACTGAATATCTGCGGTTAGGAGTTAATCCTCATTCCTGGTTTCCTGCCATTATTACCGTTTACTGATTACTTCCTACATACTGCTTACTCTTTTTTGTATAGGTGTGTCATATTAAAAGCGTTGTATTATTATATGTTGACAAGCAAACATTTAAATAGTTAATTAAAATATATTGTAAAAAGAATGCTGGTGTTATTTTATCTATTATCAATCTATTAGCTGGTTGTACTTCAGTAACACCAGCGTCCATGTACACCACTTCCTGGTGATAAGGTGCAGAGTGTCCACTGGATGGAGCCAACACAAAGGAGAGATGAGCATGGAGTCACTGTACTGTAAACCAAACACTGATATATGTGGAGACACAGTTTGTTACACATGTACAGGATAACCTCTCATGTTGACCCAGGACAACAGTTGTTGTAAATGGTGGTCAATTTAATAGTCCAACAATGCCCATACTTTATTTTAGGAATTTGTACTTACTTGTTGAACAGTATAAAAACAGTTGCTGGATAGATATGTCAAAATGTTTCTGTTAGAGATAAAAACTGAGTGGATCTTTTACGTGATACAACAACAGTTTATATTTTTGGATGAATCCTAAAAATGCGATTAATTATATTTTGTAATTGTTTGCTTTCCAGGCACATCACAACACCAGACATCTAGTAAATCTAATAAAGGTCCATCTTATCTTATCTTAGTAGTCAATTCAAATAGCAGTAAAATACCACAATTCTCATTAGGTGATACGATACCACAGAAAATATAACTTCAAAAAGATAGAGCTGTTGTTAGGAAGTTCAGGTCATTATTCCCTTTTTAATATCCTACTTTTGCTCCAATACTCATTGTGAATGAAGAGAGCTTTGATGTATAATAGTGTAACTCAATGCGAGCCCTGCTCTGGTACCTGCAGTACTTTATAAAAACAAGTACCACTACGTTTTGGGGATTTTGGCATCAACTTGGTACAGAAAAATCCGTTCTCATGGCATCTCTACTTATATCTATGTGCCCTTTTTACAATTGTCCAGTTATTTGATTGGTCTGCTAATATTATACTCTACACAGCTCTGTGCTACCCCTCAAAACGTTTACTCAATAAATGAATTTGGCACGTACCACACACACCTCATGCTAAGCCGGGCAAATTCTTGTGAGTCACCAAAAACATGTCCTAACAAGAAGAATACAATACTCTAAAGACCGCAGGACGGGGTAGAGAAATTCAGGAAAGAGGAGGGCTCCAACGTCACACTCCAGAAATGAAAGTTACGTTTTACAGAGAGGCAGCCACACTGAAGTCGAGGCAAGTCTTTGTTTCTCTCAAAGAAAATACAAACTGAATTCATCAGGTCCTTCTCAACAACACAGCAGAGTTTCTGTCAAACACTGGTGAGTGCAGCTGATTATATTTACTCTGTCAACAAGCAAGATTAACACAAAACTTTAGCTCTACTCGGGTGAAGGCTCCACTCTTCATGTAATACTTCAGAAAGTGTTAACAAGATAACTACGGCTATCTGTCCTCAGGGTAACTATACAGTAGCCCACTTTAACAGCTTCTGCTAGCTTCTTTCACAATCTCTCCGTGTCTGTTTTCGGGACTTTTAACCTTCAACTGAATCTTTGTGGTTGGGAGTTTAGCTTCACTCCTGCTTTCCTGCCTACGTACTACCTCCTAGATTTTGTCCAGTGGTTTCACATAAAAGTTGTCCCCAGGAGAACCAGCGGGAAGCTCTTTATACGAAGCAGGAAAAGGGAAATCAAAAAAATGTTGTTATCAAGTTAGCACAGCTTTGTTATCAGTGCTATTCTTAAATATAAAATGGTCTGTGCAACAGGATGTGGACATAATCTGTTTGTTTTGCCAGAGTAGCATCAGTTAAGATAAGATGACTTAAAAGATCGCAGTTGGTTACAGCCTGGCATTGAGCAAGTCAAAACAAATGATATGATTCAATACAACTCTGCCTAAGTTTCTTTTTAAAAGAACATTATTCATGCTTGTTTCTTTTTAAACAAATGATCAAAACATGTTTTGTTTTTTCTCTATTCTTTCACACTACAGGTGTTAATATGGCTGCTGCAAACTATCTGCAAGCTGAAGATCAGTTTCTGTGCTCCATCTGTCTGGATGTGTTCAGTGATCCAGTCACAACATCATGTGGACACAACTTCTGTAAAACCTGCATCACTGAACACTGGGATAGAAGTGACAGGTACCAGTGTCCCATGTGTAAAAAAGAGTTCTACACAAGACCAGAGCTGCACGTTAATACTTTCATCTCTGAGATGGTGGCTCAGTTCAGACAGTCGGCTCAACAGAAAGCCAGCAGCAGCAGCAGCTCAGAGCAACAAGTCTTCAAACCAGGAGAAGTTCCCTGTGACGTCTGCACTGAAACCAAACTGAAGGCCCTGAAGTCCTGCCTGGTGTGTCTGACCTCCTACTGTGAGACTCACCTGGAGCCTCATCTGACAGCTTCAAGCCTGAAAAGACATCAGCTGATCGACCCTGTGGAGAACCTGGAAGACAGGATGTGTCCGAAGCACGATAAACCTCTGGAGCTGTTCTGTAAGACCGACCAGGCATGTGTCTGCATGCTCTGCACTGTTTCAGACCACAAGATGCATGATGTGGTTCCTCTGAAAGAAGGATATGAAGGGGAGAAGGCCGAGCTTGATGTTCAAATTCAGCAGATGATCCAAAAGAGACGACAGAAAATTCAGGAGATCAAACACTCGGTCAACCTCAGTGAAAAAGAAGCAGACAGAGAGATAGCAGAAGGTGTTCAGGTCTTCAGTGCTCTGATGGAGTCTGTTGAGAGAGGACTGAACAAACTCATGGATACGGTCAAAGAAAGCAGAAAACAACTGAAAAACAGGCTGAAGGTTTTATCAAAGACCTAGAACAGGAAATCTCTGAGCTGAAGAAGAGAAGCACTCTGATGGAGCGTCTCTCAAACTCTGAAGACCATCTACATCTTCTCCAAAGCTTTCCATCCTTGAAAGTTCATCCACAAACCAAAGACTGGACAAAGGTCAGCATCCGTCCATCATCACATGAGGGGACTGTGGTGAGAGCTGTGGTTCAGCTGGAGGAGACAC
Organism: Dissostichus eleginoides; assembly: GCA_031216635.1. Taxonomy (NCBI): domain Eukaryota; kingdom Metazoa; phylum Chordata; class Actinopteri; order Perciformes; family Nototheniidae; genus Dissostichus; species Dissostichus eleginoides. Next base: position 32,044,549 of record CM062266.1, on the reverse strand, counting down.
TCAGTAAAGAGATGAAGAAGCCGATTGAAGCTGAACTGAAGAGGGTCCAGAGGTACGCAGTGGATGTGACTCTTGATCCTGATACAGCACATCCTGAACTAATCCTGTCTGATGACGGGAAACAAGTTAAACATGGTGATTTAAAGAAGAATCTCCCAAACAACCCAGAGAGATTTTCTTACTGTAATTGTGTTTTAGGAAAGCAGAGTTTCTCTTCAGGCAGATTTTACTTTGAGGTTCAAGTTAAAGGAAAGACTGAGTGGGATTTAGGAGTGGCCAGAGAGTCGATCAACAGGAAAGGACAGATCAGACTGAGCCCAGTAGATGGTTTCTGGATTATATGGTTGACAAATGGCAATGAGTACGAAGCTCTTGATCCGTCAGTCAGTCTCTCTCTGAAGTCTCAGCCTCAGAAGGTGGGGGTGTTTGTGGATTATGAGGAGGGTCTGGTCTCCTTTTATGACGTAGATGCTGCAGCTCTTATCTACTCCTTTACTGGCTGCTCCTTCAACGGGAAAATCTACCCATACTTCAGCCCCGACTGTAATTACGGTGGTAAAAACTCAGCACCTCTTGTCATCTCTTCGGTCATGGTAAGAATCCGTATTACACGTTATCCATTGCACACAGTATAGTGATGTAATGACGAGAATATCTATTTAATTCCTTGTAAAAAAATGTTTTTCTTTACAGGTTCTCAGATTGCCGAAGATGACCCTACCGGACACTGAGCGAGAGGCGGGCAACACCTTCTACATGTCGCCAGTCAATTACAGGGGTGACAAAAGGAGAATCCAGGGGATCAAAGGAACATTTAGGCTGCCGCTGAAACAGGGAAACTCAACACAAAGAGCAAGTTTTCGCTGGCGAGTTCAAACCCAAAACCTTCTTTGTGTGAAAATGACAACCGCATCACCCTGCCGCCCAGAGATCAGATTTACCACAGTGGAAATTGAGTGGAAAAATAAACGCCGCAAAATATCTTGATATATAGCTACAGACAATATATAGCTGAATGTTTCATAAAGCTTCATTTAAAATTAAGGCCTATTTTTTGCCTATATTGTCTGCAGAGTACAGTATGTGTCATTATTATGCATTCAAATGTATCGACAGAGTTGTTTAATAGAACAGATACTGACAATATTTCCTATTTAGTTAATTACTGTGGCCAATTTTTGGGGGGGATTTGTGAATATTGGTAAGGTGGTTGATGAGACAAAGAAATCCGTTTTATTTTTTGTAGTATTTTGATTCCGTTATAGTCTAATGTTGTGATCTTTAATATTTCAGTCCTCGTTGATTCGGCGAAACCGCTGGTTACTTGTGAACAAAGCAAGAGTGGTTTAATACAAGTGTAAAGCTGCTTGAGCAACTGCTTAGTCAGAACTACAACAGAAGAGCAGCTGCAGCAAAAATAGACCAGGAGCATAGCAATAGAGCAAGAAAAGAGTCGCTGCTCATGCACACTGGCTAGGATGGCAGCATATTGTTTCAAGGAGCCTTGAAGAAAAAAGGCATTGGTGAAGGAGGGTGACAACATTTGTGTTTAAGTGGGATTCGTTTAAACAAATTGTGTATGGTTAAGGTCTGTAGGTTGGGTAGAAATCATTTCCTTTTACAAATGTAATTCATTTTAATTTTCTATGTTTACTGGCCTGTGCCACTCTCATCTTGAGTACTCTTTTTGAACCAAAATGTGTTTTTTGTACAAGAACACCCACTAAAATAATCGATAGACTCCTTTCCTATTGCTAAGTATGTTTCTGTTTTTATGTGGTGCGTCACGTTCAACGTCACATAGGGCTGCACGATATTGGAAAAAACTGACATTGCGATTTTTTTCCCCCTGCGATATATATTGCGATATGAAAACATACAGGAATTGAAGAAAATACCGTTTTTTTTTTTCGCAAACCATCCTTTCTTGAACTTTAATGCTATACAATTGGTATTTTTTTAACTATATTTAACCGGATGAAGGATTTTAGTCACGGACGTCTGGATCTTAAGTTATCAGAGCAACAAGCTGAGCTAGCTCAGTTAGCAGCGCCGAACTGCCCTGGAGAAACACATGAAACTACTTTATTCAGTGTTTTTACCTTTAATCACGGGGTCCGTTTGCTTTGGAGATTTGATTGTAGTTTGCTGTGCATGCAGAGCCTGCATGTCACTCACTCAAGTACCCCTGACATGAGAGCCGCGCAAGTTTTCCTTTTGTAGCAAGCAGCAAAATAATTGTAACATGACGTGTTTGAGTTAATTTGCCTACTTAATATCGCAAGTCCTAAAAAAAAATATTTTAATTAAAAAAAAAAGAATTTATAAAATCGCACGTCCACGCGATGTGAATATCGCGCATGCGCATATCGCGATTATCGTCACGACACGATATATCGTGCAACCCTAACGTCACAAACACAACTTGGAAGCAGGGTTCGTTGAAAGTGAAAATGTTCCGATGATTAATTCTTTGTTTATATGTGTTACTTATTCAGACCGTCTTTTAAATTTAAATCACCAATGATGGTGATTGTTCAAATAGTGGAAAGACATCAAAGACTTAAATTAGTGGGGTTTTTTCTCTGTTGTTTTAAAAAATAAAAATGTTTTTTACGATGATCAGTGAGGAGAGCATATTTGTTTTGTATGTTATGTTTTGTAATTATAATCATGGTCTAAATCCCTGTTATTGTACGGTTATAAACAATTATAAATAGCCAGAGGTTAGTGGGTATTTTGTACAATGTAAAAGGAGGTGTTAGTGGGTATTTTGTACAATGTAAAAGGGGGGGTTAGTGGGTATTTTGTACAATGTAAAAGGAGGGGTTAGTGGGTATTTTGTACAATGTAAAAGGGGGTGTTAGTGGGTATTGTGTACAGTGTAAAAGGGGGTGTTAGTGGGTATTTTGTACAGTGTAAAATATGGTGTTAGTGGGTATTCTGTACAGTGTAAAAGGGGGTGTTAGTGGGTATTGTGTACAGTGTAAAAGGTGGTGTTAGTGGGTATTTTGTAGAGTGTAAAAGATGGTGTTAGTGGGTATTGTGTACAGTGTAAGAGGGGGTGTTAGTGGGTATTTTGTCCAGAGGGAAAGGGGATATTAATGAGTATTTTGTATAGTGTGAAAGGGGCTTTTCAACATGAAGTCCCCAAGCCAATAAAAAAAGACCAGCATTCTTTCAATAAACCAAAGGAGAAACCTATTATTTCTCACTGCTAGTTATTTTTCTGTGATGCAGTGCCACGGTTGGATCTAAGATGGTAAATATACCACAGCCTGATGTTAACAAGGAAAGCAGCTGCACTGAACTGCTGGTCCTGAAAGAAAAGAAGGGTGGGGAGTCGAGGCGTGGCAGCATCGGGGACCCCCATAAATATCCCTGAGCAGGCAAAGTCTGTCAGAGGATCGGGGAATTACAGCAGCGTCACCAAACCTGAACCGTGCCGCTCACATCTCTTCGTTTCAGGCCGTCAACCCAGACACCTCGCAGAATACACGGTTTGGTGAGGCTGAGACACCCGAGAGCTGCTGGTGTGACTTCTGCTTCAAGGCAAAGTCAACTGCAGTAAGAAGAGACACCTGAGTGAACCGTTCCTGCGGTCACACAACAGGGTCGGGTACTGCTTAGAAAACCCAAGATTTGGTATCAACTTTCCAGGCCACAATGTTTCCTGGGAATCCACAGGCAGCATGAGAGGCAGGTTTCTGAGTTTGGAGGGCAAAGACTGAGCACAGGTCATAAATCTTAACCCCCCTCCTCCCTCTTTAGGGTCTCCCCCAGTCTTCCACACCTCTTTTAACAGCTCGTTAGGACGCAGTCCCCCCAAACCTCCTACCCACTCAGCAAAAGTGTCCGATACCAGGGAAGCTTGACGTAATTTTGAGACCCAAGTTCAGCTTACACAACCATTTTCCTGAGTGTAAGCTTTAAAAAAAAGTTGGTCCAAACATTATTTTCTAATTAAGTGTCAAGCTTTGCTCTGGAGTTGAGGGGGGGGGTCAGAGCAAAGCGACCAACTAATTAAAACTGGGATATTGTCGTGACTAAAAATAAGCGAGGTTCTCCCAGCAGCCCTGACACTGACCTTTACAGAGGGATGAGGCATTTTTAGCCTCACAGTGTTGGGAGTCTGGGTCAGACTGCCAGCAGAGTTCTGCAGAGGAAGGTGCAGCATGTGGGGATGTTCACATCCATCACCCACCACCAGCAAAACGCTAAATAAGTGTGTTTGTTTCCACTGAGAAATCACTACCAAAAAGTGCAGACCAGGGTAAATATTTTGACCTTTTAATTTCTGTTTGAATAGCGTCTGTGTATCAAGTATCAATACTTCTTCACAAATGGAAAGTTGCAATGAATTCTTCCTTTGATTAAAAGCCATTCGTTTTGTAAGACACATCCAGATTTAAACCTTAACTTTGATTTAGTTTGGAAAAGTGTTTTCTACAGCGGATCGATAATATTACACACCAATGCATTTGATGTTTGACAAGGTTGTTCTTTCTTTTTTGATTAAAGAAAGGTATTTTTTAAGTATACTTTTAGTACTGCATCAATAACGAAGCACACAAAATACACAAATATTGTTTCCATTGACAAATTCTTATGAAAAGGTAAATCTGTTCAAAGGCATTGAAATGTCTTTTGCATTATAAGTACAAAAAAACCTCACTGTAATTTAGAAAAACGCTTTCAGTAAAAAAGTAAGATTGGCACCAAGCTTTTTCATTTCCAAAATAAATATAGATGATAAAGATGCGCCTTTTTTTTAAACACAACACATGTAAAAATGACCCCAAACACACATGAGTAGGGGTGCATACCGGTTCCTGGTATTACCGAAATACCGGATACTGGCGGCTACGGTATACCGTACCGAAATCAGATCCGGTTTTCGATACTTTTTTTTTTTTTTAAATGTTTTTTTTTTATAAAAGTGAGGCGTAATATCCTTAAACTCGCGCCCAAACCGTCGGAATTACGATGTCAATTTCGCCGTGAAACTCCGCAAACGAGTCACTTTAGAAAATCCAAAGTGTGGCTGCATATGACTGCCAGTCTGAATGGTGGGGTCTGTGACCACTGCAAGAAGTTTATTTCTGGGAAAGGTGGCAACACATCCAACCTCCAACCAATGCTGTCTCGTATGGCAACCAAGTACCTTTGTGTTCAGGGAAGCAGCGTGCCAAGCGAGAGAGTGTTCAGTTCAGCAGGTTATATCCTATGCTGTGAAAGGGCCCGTTTGGATCCAGAGAGCAGATATGCTCATCTTCTTGAAGATGAATGCACAAAACTGAACTGTGATGGGATTTGTTTTCTTTCATCAGGCAAATGTTGATTTTAATGATGCTATTTGTTTTATGTGCAATGCCGAGATCTCATGATCCTTTATGTGTTCTCTGGTCAGTCGAATCTCAGGTTGAATATTGATTATACTGGTGCTATTTTCTTTTTCCATTGACAAGATGTACTATTCACGCCCGATGCTTGTTATAAATGATATTGCAGAATCTGTTTTCTTCATAGATAACGTGTTTTTCATTGTTTGTTCAGTACTAAAAGGTCAAAGTCCCACAATTGAATTTAATATTCATTCGACATGTTAACTATATCATAAAGCGCTTCATGGGAGTAATTGCAGGATGGTTCAATTCTTCCCTTATGCAACATGAAAGTATCACGATATGTATCGGTTGAGTATCGGTACCCTTCATGGGTATCGGTATCGTAAAAAAGTCAACGATATGCAACCCTAACATGAGGAATTAAAACAGTTAAGGAAGGTAATAAGTGAGTGACTGATTGATACTCACAGTGCGAGCACATGTCCAGGGCATAACTGGCTTCATTTCCCTGGAAGAGAGAAAAGATTGACAATGAAATTAAATGTTCACATAAACAGGACAATCTTTGCATCTCAAAAAGGGGTTCAGTACTTTATATACAAGAGAACAAAGCAGGGCTAGGGTCTGCTTTATGTCTCAGTTTTAATGGAGAAGCTGGGTTTTATTGCATGAGGAGAGGTGCCAAAAAGCCTCTCAGTACATAACATGAAACACCATATGTATAACAGTTCTCCATAAACTTGAAGAAATCACCACTTGTATAACAAATCAGTGAAAGCAGCTTAAATGTCAAAGAAAAAAGATGAATTGAGCTATTCTGTGTCCTGTTCTAGAGTAATTGTTGGTGTTCTTCATTATGCATGAGCGACAGAATGATCTGGACTCTAAAACTAGGCCGTGCTGCTTTCATTTGCCTCCTCTCTCATCTCTCGAGGACTTTAAATCAGGCTGCTCGACCGAGGGCTCCTAGAGTGTGAACAAGAGCCAGTGAGTCTAATCCACATTTATAAAACAGGTCCTGTGTGAGGTGAATTCTGCTTTACATTTGGGCCCTATCACATTGATCGATTAGGATAATACGGGTCTTATCAACCATATTTAAAAATAATTAAAATCATACTGTGATAATGGAAGCCTTGTTTTTTTATGCTGCTGCAACGCAAACATTTCCCAAATTGGGATCAATAAAGTACTTATCTATCTATCCATCTATCTATCAATCAATCTATCTATCTATCAATCTATCTATCTATCTAATAAATGCAATCTTCCCCTCTGTGGGACGAATAAAGGTATTCTGAGTCTGTAAAATTCCACTAAAAGGCCATTTAGTTTTCCTAAATCAGTTTCAATCCAGAATGATCCTGTTTGTGCGTTTGATTGAAGACTTGATTTGGTTTCTTTTGATTGCCGTGCCAGCCCCCACCCCCCTCCCCCCTCTTTGGGGATCTCCACGGTCGGCTCCAGCTTGTTTTCTGACACCGAGCCCAACACACACTTGGCTCTGATGGCAGGCGTCACATGGGCCGAGTACACTACACGGGGTTTCCTTTTCATCTTGTACTTGTGAGTTCCTGTTGCACGTTAGTATAGAGTAGAGTGTAATCAGTTTCACAGATTTCAAATTTGATTTAGTGCCACCAAGCATTGATAGTGTGTGCGAGAGCGACATCACAGTTAGTGATTCTTTTTATTTTGATGTTTTTCTTGAATAATGACTATTTTAACAGGGATACAAATCCATAATATGGACACCAAATGTATATATTTGTACCAAAGGAAGAAAATAGCAAGATTAAAAACTAACACTTTATTTAGTTGATGTCCCCAGTGTTGCATGAACGGGTAGAATATTGTTGAAATATAGGAATTTAATTTCCAATACATTAAAGTGTCAGTGACCATTATTAATCCACAGCTGGGCAATACAAAATGTGTTTTACTTTCGGCCCGCTGCCTACTCAGTGCTTAGATCAAATATGTTTGAACTGACTAATCTTTAATTTTCTATTGTGGTTTTAAGACAAGCTTTGCTAGAGCAACATATTGCTGGTTGATTACAAGTTGTTAGGCATTATTGTGCACTTGACACTGAAACGGGAACCAGCTTCTATTTCAATCTGCACACATTTTGATGCTAAGCTTCCAGTTTCTTCTACCACTGACTGCTGATTGAACCATTGCTCAGTGTTATAGTTGTCTCTTTCCGCCCTTTCAATTGCACTTTTCACAACCTAAAAGCATTAAAGACGAAAAATAAAAAGATAGAGAAGCGCTCTCAACTATCTGACTGTACCCAATCAAGCTTTTGTGGCTGGAGAAATAACCTTTATGGTACATTAAACAATAAATCACTGCATTTCTAGCTCATGTACTTCTTTGGAGTGAGTGTAATAGCGTTAACTAATTGCTGCAGGATACCAATCATGGATTTTCCTTAATGAACATTACAGCATGTAAACATGTCAAGTTGAGGCCCAACATACTAATATGAACCTGAAAATGAGCCTAATAGGGCTCCTTTAATTAAAATACTTCAGTCAAAAAGGTCTTCTCAGTCTCTCTCCATATTTCCCTCCAAGTCAGTTGAACAGTAAATCATTTCAGGGTTAATAGTAGTTTTTTTACAGCAGATATTTGATCGTCATTGTTCACTAAATCGTTACAACCCTATGCACTACTGTGATACATTGAAATACACCCATAGCAATATACACTGCAATGCTACAAGTGAATCAGGTCAATCACTCCACCAAGAGGAACTCATTTATGAACCTGACCTACAATGAAACATGTGCCTGTATATTTAGGGACCGTGAACGGTAACCCCACCTCAGCTCTGATTATCTGCCACATTATTTGAATCTCCATCATAAAATCTGACTGGCATTGCTTCACAGCGAACATGACAGTAAAGCTGCAGCAGCGTCTGACAGGAATCTCAAACTGCTGACCTCCGTGCTGCTCTGATCGGGACAGAACAAAAAACCTACGCATCAACTGTCTTATGAACTGCAAAAAAATGCACAATGTTGGGGTTTTATTGTCCCTAGTGGACCAAGTTTACACCAGACAGACCACTGGAACCACACATGGCTTCTACACTTTTAAAATATTTCTGTAAGGATCACCATTCACAGACAATGTGAACGTGGCTTGTTGTGTGATCATTTAATCTTTTATGATTCGTATGATGTTTTAATGCTTTGTCAAGCACTTTGTGACTATGTCTGGGAAAAGCACTCACTTACAATCGGAAAACACTTAATCTGTTCTTTCCTCTCCTGTTTCAGTCAGACAACAACATCACTGTTTGATCACAACATGTGTTCAATTGTTGGACAGATATTCTGGTTCGTCTGCTGTGTCTGTGCTGGATTAACCTCCTTTTTGTTCCCTATGCATACAGTAATACTCTAGACTTTTAACTGTTGTCATTTACATATATCTGATTACTTAACAAGCGGGAAATAACTAATCGATTTCAGATCATGATACTACGTTTCTGCCTAGTGAACAGTAGTTCTTGTCTGGCGATTAAATATGAAATGCACATTTAATGAAATGTAATTTTGTATCCCTTAACTATTAAATGGCATTTTATCAAAATTGCAAAGAAGACTTCTGCGATACTCAAATTGCAGGAGAAGCAATATTTCTTAAAAAGGCACACTATGTGTCAAAATACCATTTTAGTATTTTGGTCTTGCAGAGATTTCCTAGCCAGAGTTTAAGATAACATAAAATAAAATAGACCTGCATTGATCCCCGTGAAAAATTCAGGTGTTAAAGCAGCCACAGAATAAGAGAAAAGCACTGGACAGTACAGATAAGAATTAACACAAGGATGATAAGGAAAAAAAACATGTAAGTAACATGTTAGTGACATTAACTGGCTTTTTGCAGGTATTTTGTGTAGTTGTCTGACAGAGGAAAATGTCCCTCAGGAAATACCAAAAATAAATCTAATCTAATCAGGCCTGTGAGGCAGTCAAAAGGGAAATCAATTAAATGTATCCCGGTTTTAAACATTTGGTGGTAAGGAGATCCCTAAAGACCGTCGTAAGTAGGGATGCTCCGATCGATCGGCCTCACTCTCTGCCAATCGATCGGTGCTCTCTAAAAATGCCGATCGCATGACGTAAAATGATGACGTAAAATACATGACACTTTTCTCTGTGCGCGGCAAAACAAGCTCGCCAAAATGGCTTCACCACCAGTCTGGCAGTATTTTAAGGTGTCCGAAAATGACAGTAAAATAGCGGTATGCAACGTGTGTGAAGCAGAAATCCTGCAGCTCCACCCGCTGTGACGGACCGGTGAGCGGAGCAACACACACACTAAGAGTTAGACCTAACACACTTAGCTATTTTATCTACCTCTGGAACAAGCTAAACTAGTTATAAATATATTTATTCTTCACTGTCGGGTCACTCATTACTGGATCAGTGAGCTGCATGAGTCGGATACTGACGGGCTGTCAGGGGAGGGAGAGAGGGGGAGGAGAGAGGCTCCCGTCATTTCTCCCTTGTTATTATCCAAAGTTAATGTAAACTTGAATAATGTACTTCATTTGAATGTAATAATTATGTTGGTTGTTGTTTGTGAAGCTACAGTGAATGAGCCCCATTAACTGAGTTTTAAACATCACTTTAAATGGAAGATCCCCATAGGCCCCGCCCACTCGATCGGATCGGCCGATACTGATTCCGGCGATCGGCCCCAAAATTGGCGATCAGAGCATCGCTAGTCGTAAGACTATAACCTTATATTTGTTCAGTGCATGGCACGTGGGCGCTGAGAAATCCTACGCCACTAGAATCCTTTATTGTTAGCTCAAAAAAATGATCTCTTCATTTTGATATTCATATATTATTATTATTATTATTATATTATATTATATATTCATCATGGAGCTATCCTACAAATCGTAGTGTACAGACAAAAACTACGTAAGGATCACAAAAAATGTAATAAAGCATTGTGATGCTCTTCAAAATATATATTTTTAAATTAGATTAATTCTGAAAATCATGATTTCATCGCAACTAGATATTTGTTTCTAAATTGTTCAGCCATGCCTGACTAAATACCCAGGATTCCCCAAAATCCAGTAATAATACATATCCTGGAAGTGTACTAAAATGAATTAAAATCATCATCATTGCTATATGTACAATGAATGATCAAAAACACAGCGTTAACATCGTTGTGTTCCATAGCTTAGTATTCCTACATTTCAAATTGGTGTACTTTATAAAACATTTGTTAATAAAGGACAGCAGTGGTTTGGTGTGAAAAACAGCAGCTTGTGGGCACTGCGGGCCGGAAAGGAGAGAAAAATATGTGTTTTAAATTCAGCTGGCTCAGTGTGGGCGTATTCTTACTCGTGGGAGAACTAGGGTAATCATTTCCACACAATTTTGGAGTCATCAATCCATTTTTAACTCACATTAAGATATGAACTCTAAGGGGAAATACAGGCCAGCGGGATATGAGAGTTATAACATTATAGGCCTACCAGCGGCCTATTTCCCAGCATTTATGCACAACCTCGCTCCAAAATCACATTTGGATCGGCACATCCCAGCTACTGTACCTCGACATCCTCGTCTGTCTGCATGATGTAATGTGTCCAGTGTGTTGCACTTACAAAAATAACTTAAACCTGCCTCCACAAATTGAGGAAACCTTCACTGCTTAGTCGACTTGCTGTGTATGATTATCTTGCTATACAAGCATCCACATTCCTCAACGCAGGTTACTTGTGGATCTAAGCGTTTAAAAAAAAAAATGAAACCTTAAAACTGTCCCTGCAACAAATACCATGTTCACAAGTCTCTGGTTTGAATTTAGATGGTGATCCCTGTTGTTTTTGTATCTCTTTAGTAGATCTATATATTAATTTAGGGCAACAATAAATACAACAATACAAATGTGAGCTGAAGATAATTGGGCGAAACAAGGGTTGCACAATTCTGGGAATATTCCAGGTTGAACCTTCTATGAGAAATAACAGAAATGTATGAATATTAAGCGGATATAAAAGGAATACAATTAAAATATAGGAGTTCTTAGCTAAGGCTGTATTTACCATGTCAAATTTAAAAGACATTCCCTATAGCCCCCGCCAAAATGAGACTTCCTCACAGCCATCCTTGTCGTTTTTATCTTTAGTACTCACAAAAATAGGTCCATAATTGTTTTTTAATTGGCTAGCTATAGCTCGGAGAGAGACAGGGGATGACATGCAACATAGGGCCCGGGCTAAATGCTAATTTAATAACAATTTTGCACATAGGGGAGCTGCATCGCCTTTCTCTGCCCTTTTCAAAAACAGAGTTTAGTGGGTAGAAGGCTCTCAAAAAATGTGTGTATAAATGAATTTGATATTGATATTCATCAACTGTTGATCACAGTGGGCCATCTAGTTTTATATCACACATCATATTATTTAACAGCAGATATCATCAGCCTGCTTCACAGCATCAATGATCTCAATATCAGACACAAATAACCCTGAAAAATGAGGTTAAAGATTGATTTAAAGGGATTTAAAACACCAACAGAGACGTCTGACAGAGCTCCAGTGTTCTGACAGATCAGCCATTTCTCACTTAAGACAACACTTCCGGTCAATATTTTCAAAATAAAATCGTAAATTGCAGATGAAAACTGGCAAACACAATGTGATAACCTATATATTGCACGACCACTTTATTACCAGAGAATAACACTAAAAGAGTCCTGCAGAAATGGTAAGGTATATGAACACTCCTAACACAAATGTCTAAACATTTAAATATATCCAATATTTTGTTCATATTGGCACAAGGCGGTGGTACTGCATGCATTTTAAATATATGTTAATTTAGCATTAAAAACAGTAACTCTATGAATGTAGGACTTTTCACTTGTAATAGAGTATTTTTACAGTATGATTTGATTATGGTACAAGTACAAGTCCTGCATTGCAAATTATTAGCATCAAAATATAGTTAAAGTAGCGACAGTAAAAGTAGTCATTGTGCAGATTGGTCCATTTCAGAATAATATATATGATATGTTTTATAATGATTGATCATTAAAGTGTTCTCAAAGCTGGTAAAGGTGCAGCTAGTTTGAATGACTTTGTATACTGCAGGGTAGCTTGTGAATTTACTCCAGGTGGAACTAAAGTCTGATTTAACACTCATTAATCCAGATCTGTGAAGTAACTAAAGGTACTAAATACAAGTAGTGGAGTAAAAGTACACAATTTACCTCTGAATTGTAGTGGAGTAGAAGTGTGAAATAGCTACACATTGAAATACTCAAGTAGACTACAAGTACCTCAAAATTGTACTTGAGCACAGTACTTGCACCACACCATTGCACATATCTTGAAATGTTAGGATGTTGGTCGAGCAGGACACATCCACACTATTGATTGATCTGTTTTCTAACGATGTATGAACTCAATTATTAGCTTAGCCAAAAAGTCAATAATAAAAAAAGGTTAGTTGTGAACTCAATTAATTTACGGGCTTTGAAGCTTTTATTTTTTATTATTTTTGACGTTACGACACTTCCGTCGTTACCGTGTTGCGCACTTGACGCACCTCCAGCTAGCTACAGCCTGCTAGCAAAAACCGTAATAGTATTTCTGGATTTCCTCACAAGCTAACTAGCCTTCTGACCATATTAAAACCGAGCCACACATCGACGTTACTCTCTACGTGGATGTGTGACAAGTGTGGCATTTAAAAGAAGCATAAATAATACAATAAATAAACAATATACTGTCATGGACAAAAAAAACGTTACGCTCTTTTTTTTCTAATGTCAGTTAGTGCTGTGCTAACGGCAGCTAGGTTAGCATTGGGATGCTAGCTCTGAAGCTAACAGTTCAGATGAGAGCTGTGCTAAGGGTAGCTAGGTTAGTATGCTAGCTCTGAAGCTAACAGTGCAGACGAAGGAAGGGAATCTGTTTTTACAAAATGACATTTTAATTTTAAAACTGGTTTTTCTTACCATTTTGCCGCAAGGGGGTCTGAAGCTTCTTGGAGAGTAATTTAAAGCTCCGTTAACGGATCGACGCAATCAGCTAAAAGACGAGGTTTGTGACTTTTAACAGTGAGATACTGACCACCGGCTGTCTGACTTTACGGTTTCTGACAGCGGGGGAGAGATTCACTGCAGCGCGAGCTGATAGAGCCGCAGAGGGGGAGAGAGAGAGAGAGAGAGAGAGAGAGAGAGAAGGAGAGAGATAGAGAAGGGGAGAGAGAGAGAGAGAGAGAGAGAGAAGGGAGAGAGAGAGAGAGAGAGAGAGAGAGAGAGAGAAAGAGAGACAGAGAGAAGGGGAGAGAGAGAGAGAGAGAGAGAAGGGGAGAGAGAGAGAGAGAGAGAGAGAGAGAGAGAGGTAGTGGTGGAGAGAGAGAGAAGGGGAGAGTGAAGAGGGAGAGAGGAGGAGGAAGGTGCAAACCAAAGCTCGTCTATTAAGAAGATGGATCACTCCACTTCTGATTCATAATAATAATAATGGTCAATGCTCAGCTCTCTGAATATATTTTTGCACATTTCTCCACACACGTCTGCACAGCACTACTGTATCATATATAGTCATCTTTTCATTGTCCTAAGAAGTGCTTTAGTTTTTGAGATTCTTTATATATTTGAATTACAATTTGGTATAAATATTGGTCTTTTATGCTAAATAGTTTCTTTAAAATAGTTTCTTGTTATTATCGTTATATTTTTGACCTATACTCTTACAACTTACTTTTATTAGATTGTTTATGTTTGCACCACCATGCACCAAAGTGAATTCCTTGTATGTATAAAGTATCTGTCAATAAACTTGATTGATTCATAATAATAATAATAATAATACACTTTATTTGCATAGCACCTTTCAAAACATAGTGCTTTCACATAAGACAGAACACCGTTAAAAAAAACACAGATAGAAAATAATGAAACAAGAATAAATACATTAAAATAAAATAACATAATGACAACTCTGAACCACTAAGGGAAATATCTGTGCATGAGTAAATCTACTTAAAAATGGTAGCTTTTCAATTTGAGGCATCTGTCGTTTTGTAAAATAACACTTGGCTCAGTGGGTTAGTGCGCTGATCTTCGCATCAGGGGATAGCAAGTTTGAGTCCCTCTGCAGTCAGCATGTCGTTGTGTCCCTGGGCAAGACACTTCACCCCAAATTGCTCCTGTGGGGATTGGCCACAGTACTGAATGTATGTAAGTCGCTTTGGATAAAAGCGTCTAACAAATGACATGTAATGTAATATACGTTTACTATTCACTAGTGTTATCTGACTGCTACTTCATTACTTTTCATATTTTCCCCATGTTTATGTTACTGCAACTTATCTTTTGCTGCCTTGAATGTGTACTTCTTTAATTGTATAAACATTTATTTATTAACGTTCCTACTTTTCATTCTAAACTCTGTAAAAAGCCTCTTGGATCTGCTTGAAAATGCATCGTCAAAAAGCTTAAATTAGCTCAACCTTAAACATCTACATGCAGCAGTATTCCAAAAACAACATTTATAACAGTAAACACTGTAAATACATTAACTGCACGATAAGTATATTTATATTTTGTCAGGGAATAATTCTGTATACATGTTTACCTTTCGCCCTCTGACGCAGCTGCCCAACGTTGGGCAGCCGCTATCTCCCTTAAGGAAGGGCTGCCCTAGCATATTGTTGTTGTTACCAGTTTGTGACCGGGCAACTGTCGGTCAGAGATAGTTATTGTTGTGGGACACCTGGAACACATCCTTCTCGGGGTGTAGATGACCCCGAGCCATAAGCGACAACAAATGTGATTCAGTGTCCTCAGCTGTTTAGTCTATCTATTGAAGAATGTTGATTATTACACTCTGAACTAGTTAAAACCTGGAGCTACAGGAGGGGTCTTCAGAATTGATTGTGTTATCTCTACCGTGTGGTCAGACCGTGGCCCGTGACATGTCTTGTGAATTCTCCGGCCGAAGCTCCAAATAAACCGTCAGTGTTTGCCATCGAAGCTCCCCAGCTCTCCTCGTGTCTCTCTGAGTCCTGGCTGTCTCCAATTGCTTCAGAAGTTTCCCCCACATATTTCATTAAGCGAATCATACTTTCATACTAAATATATGTTTTTGCTCAGAGTGAATCATTGCCTTAAACAGAGACAATCTTTGGTGGAAAATGGTAGCACATCTTCTCTCAATCTCTGAAGCTCATCGTTGCATGGAGGAAACATCAAGGATGTAATAAAAACAAACATCAATCATCATGTTTTCCTTACCACACAATCATCTTTTAAGCTTGAATAAATGTTAATGTGATCCCTCTGTTTTTACAGTCATAACAGAGTGTTCTCATCCTCGATTTAAAGGCACACAGCAACAGTGCGCACAACACTTTGGATGTGAAGCACAATAAACTGCATCTCATCTCACACTAATATTTATGTTGATGTTTGTAATGTTGCATGCGAACCATGTTTTGCAATGTCACGCAAAATATGAACTATGACCAAATGTGAGGCAGCGTAACAGATAACAGAGTGATAGATCCTCTGACATGTTGTGTTTTAAATGTAATCTGACTATACTCAATTACCATACTGACAAATCTGAGGTACATTTTCTTTACTTAGGTATCTCCATTAAATGCCACTTTACACTTTTGCTCCACTAAATGTATTTGAAAGCTTCAATTCATTTACAATATAATTTCTTTATATAAAAAAGAGTTGAATATATGAATATTATGGATTAATCCGCCGCTAATCCACAATACATGCGTTATTTTCTCCTTATTTGATGGTTGTTTTGCAGATGACATTTTAAACGGTGATGATGAAATATTATGTGTATTTGATAAATGACACTAACATTAAATACAAATACAGCTGAAACAATTACTCAATTAATATTTTAGGATTATTTGAATAACTGTTTGAGTCATTTTTCATTTAAACACATTTCCTGTTTCCTGTTCCACTAACATGAAGAGTTGCTGTTTTTCATTTTAATAATGTAAATAATTGTAATTTATAAAACATGATGTTGAAGTTTGTGAGGTAATGTGTCAGCATTTTTACTATTTTCCTTATTTTTACAAAACAAACGGATAAATGGATTATTGGTGAATAACATCTGCAGATTTGTCTTTAATGAAAGTAATCATTAGTTAATAAAAACAAGCTTTAGTTATGTACTTTGGTTTAATTTTCCTGACTGAATTGACTTGCTTTTACTCAAGTAACACTTTCAGATGAGGACTTTTAACAATTATGTGTCAGTACTTTTGTTTTAGGATCTGAGTACTAGTTCTACTACTTCCTCCAACTAATATTATAATAACAACTGCTACTGCACAATGACATTGATTCAGTATATTGTTTTATTCACAAAGACACTTTATACTCCTCATTTTAACACATAACAAAACAGCAAGGTTTATGCATTGAGATGTCTTAACAAAAAACAAACAAACAGATCATATTTGGCAAAAGAAATGAATCCAGCCATGCACTTCAGGAGAGAACAGAGGACAGAGTCCTTGGCGGTACAATGAGATTCAGAAAGAGAAGCACTCGCAGCCTGCAATAAGCACCGTGCTTGAAAATAAAAGACAGAAGAATTTGTCCTCTTTCAGGTGGAGAGACGGAGGTGTTTGAAGGCTTAACATTTCAGTATTTTTGTCAACAAATCCTAAGAATAGACCTTTATCTAACACGACCGAAAACCTGAAATATCTTCTTCCTGTGTGCCATAGAGCTCCATTGTTGTTCAGAAAGTATTAAAACACATCACTGAGCCTCACTGATGCCCTGGTGACATGTTCCTTTATTAGGAACACACACACACGTCGTTATTTTTGAGCCAACACACACACTGTCCTGCTGCCACAAATACTCACTAAAGTACCAAATGTGGATTAATCTGCCACTGAAAGTAGTCCCCGATAAAAGCACCACTTCCTCTTGTTTGTTTGTTAATAACTAAAGTGAGCAGTAGGAGCCAATCAGCTTGGAGCTCAGAGTGACTGACAGGAAATCAGAGGATACGTTTTGGTCTTTTTATGGGATTTGTTGAAATGTAGAGTAACACCAGCCTTATCATTTAAAGGAAGCATCCTCCGTCATCCACTCACACTGTTAATATCATTGTGTCTGTGAGTTTTTCAAATTCCTACAGAAATGAACCTTGTTTTGGAAAACCTGACTTTAATTTCTGTAAATTGTTCCTATTCTTGACGGATTTGTACCTGTGTGGTTGTTAAAAATGAGTCTTAACAACCAGAAACAGATTGCTGCTTATTGGTTTCAGATACTTTCAATGCTTTCTGCCTCAAAACTCACATTTTCTGCAAATGGCAAAATCTGAACATGTCTAAAATTATCCAGTAATGTACAAGAAGAAGAAACATCCTGTCATGCTACCTCCTTGTTTGAACAGTTTTCGTGGGTTTTAAGCAGATTTGTCCATTAAATAACACAATAAATAACACATAAGAAAAGTCAAAACTATTACAATGATGTTCACGCTCACATACATCACATCTTCTTTCTCACAGACACATCCACACATTTAATAAATAAGATAAAATAATTATTTCTCCTACAGGTGTCTTCCATCACTAGGTCCTTCACAGCTAGAGATATATTTAGTTACCAGGGGGTATTGCATACAATTTAAAGGCTTATTTAATTCCACTTAAAGGATCAGTTCTGGGATAATAGAAAGGTTTTGTCTTCCCTCCTTCTCCAGAATGAGATTAGAGGATTGACATATTTGAACGCGTCCAGTACAGAGATACAGGTTCTGTGTTTAATCAACCACAGGACAACAGCGGTGGTTCAAGATGGAGTCAGTTGTCTAAAGAATTTAAATAGAGGTTAGTTTTGGGCAGACATTTACATATTTCTGCAAATCTACTCTGTGCTACTAATGGGGGGGGAAATCCCATGCATGAAAAGCAAGTAAGGAAAAAACCATTGCAGTGTAGTCCTTAGAATCCTACATAATCTAACATAGAGGTAAGAAATGGGTTTCCCCTTCCTAAAGTCTTTTAGCTACGCTAAGCTAACACATCCTGGACTTATCTCTGTATTGGAATAACTGAGGTTAAATGTCTATAAATCTTCTAAAACGAGATGGAAAACAAGCGTATTTCACAAAATGTCCAACTGTTCCTTTAACGCTAATGCAACTTTAATTGTGATGCTGCTCTTGATGTTTAGTTACTGAAAGGAAGTATTTGTACACAGAGTAAGCGATGGTTTGAACATTAAATACAGATAAATGAGAGAAAACTGCATTTGTAAGCTAAGATCTTTCCCTAGGTTTTTCCCTTCCCTGCTTTCTTTGATATAAAACATTTTAAACCAGCCGCGTTGGCCGACATGATCCCGCTGTGTGCAGTTAATGTCCGTCACTGTATAGGTGTTTAAATATTAGCTGGACTATACCCTGTGTCTGGCATGTGAAGCTGCCAAAAAGCACCGCCGCAGCTTCAAAACAACATAAAAAACCTTCAAAGAATAGCATAGCAAACAGCTATCTTGTCCCAACAACACAAATACCCCCGCTGACATGTCCTTGTATAGTGAAGCTGATGTTGGAAGGTATCCGGTCCTCTGCTGTGTGTTTGTGGGGGGACGAGCAGACTCAGTTGAAGGACTCCTTGTTGATCCACATGAGGGTCCGCGTCTCGTTGGGCTTGCACTCGTAATCGATGCTGGTGAATTTGTTCCCGAACTGGCAGTGCTCCCTCTTGTAGTAGTTGTAGTACTTCGCCTGCCAGACCGTCTCAAACGTCCCGGCTTTGTTAAACTGGACAGGAACAGAGATCATGGTCAGCATTCACAGTGGAAGTAATCATATATTTTACTGACAGTAAGTTAATGTAGAAATAATAAACTGTAAAAATACCCTGTTGCCAGTCTAAGGGATGCACTCAAAAATCTCACTTAAGTGCTGAAGTATTGGCGCCAAAATGTAGTTAAGTACCAAAAGTAAAAGTACCCATTAAGCGGATTTAGGTTGTAAACACTAAACATAAATCAAGCATTAAACTATGATAAACCTCTGATATACTGTAGTTAAGCTATCCAGCTTCAGCTTTTGATGCTAATAGGCTACGCTTGTACTTTTACTTGATTTTGAATATACTTAAAGGCCTAACTGAGTCTTTATACACAGTGGTATTGAATGTTCACTAACAATATGTGTCAACAATCAAAACAAGACTCAACATAGCAACAACCCTTCAAGTACATTAGCTCAACTAAACCAATCAAAGTGCGACTGCATTAGCTACAAATAATTCAAACCTGTCTGAGTGCTACATGCAGAAATAAGAAGGGTGTTTCTGTGTTTTTCTATTAGCTAAGATACTTAGTACTTCTTCCACATCTGGAAACAGCCTCTGATATCTGGTAAATGTCGCTGAGACAGTTTTCTAACCTCCATAGCGACTTGCACGGGTTGCCGGTCTCCGCTCTTGGTGTGCGGGACGCCCTCGGTGTCGTACTTTCCTTGATAAACCACCGACTCCTCGTCCCGTGACTGCTCCTCCAGAGGGAAGACGATGCCTCCGATGTTCATGTTGCTGTGAGGAGGAAGAGAAGAGCAGTTTGATATTATATTACAAGCTTTTAGGGAAGAGACCCGTAGATCTTGAGTGCTGACTCTTCTCCTTGATCTGTTGCGGCTTGGAATAACTTATTTTATAGGTCACTTTGGACATCAAAATATATTTCTTTCAACATTATTTTATTGTTTTTTTGTAAAATAATATTAAAATGTTCAAGAATGTCACCTTGATGCCAGAGTATACCATAATACAGGATATTGGGGAAAAATAAAACAAGATAGTTACAGAGAGGTAAAAGATTCAAGGCTTTATTTTCATTTGCACATACAGTGTAGATATGGCAATGAAAAATGTGCTCCTCCAAAACACAACAGCCTTGTGTTTACATTTAGTTTTAACAGTGTGATAAAAAGAAACAACAGACATGTCTGACTCAAAAATGAGAGTTGGATTCAATGCTTATTTGAATATAAAAGGAACAATTGTGTTGTCTGTCTCCAGAAAAGTCAAAAAAAGATAACATCTTTTTAATCTCTACAGCTTTTCCTTAGTGAATTTGCTCAATTTAATAACCATATCAACTAAGGTAGGTCAAATGTTTACAACCCTATATCGCGGCCTGTTTGCAGCGGGGCTCTGATATTGTTTTACTCTGCATTGTGCTGCCATAATCCTACAGTAAAAGAGCAGATATTAGTCGTACTCCACGTCTATACAGCATGCCCATCAGCATATCTTAATCAAAGCCTCACAGAGACTAAACCTAGGAATTTAGTTGATTTTAGTCAACTTTTTAAAGACAGAAATGTACCATTGCTCACAAACACCTAAACCTTTGAACTAAAACTAATTTGGGCATATATTTAGACCTTTATACAGCTACTGTAATCACCTTTTCTAAATTGCAACCATTTCAATTTGCACATCTTAGGTATGCAGGCTCTTGGACTGTGTTGTGTGAAAAAAGGTTTTGTATATACAGTTATTTATTTAGGTTGTTCTGTCGTGAGTCGTGACCATATACTGTATAAATATATATCTATTTATAAAGTACAAGTCCCTCAAAATTGTACTTAAGAACAGTAATTGAGTAAATCTACTTAGGTTAATCACTGGGTATAATACATGTCAGCTCAGTCTATTAATAACAATGCATTATCAGTATGGGGAGCAGATCCTAATTCTCCCTTAGGTCCCTTAGGTCCTCTGATATTCCTATTTTACATGTACAGTATCGTTGTTATTGTACATATTAATGAGTCACCTTCACATAGGTCCCTCCCATTGTTTGATCATGTGGACCCCGCCCTGCTGCACACACTCATTCCTCTTTATCTAATCCAACAACACACAGCCGACATGAGCTGTTAGCAGAGAGCGTCGAGGCTTCCTGTCGCCACCAGCGATACAGAAGAAAACATCATGATTCATTGAGGAGGAAATGTGATGCTACAGGCCTGCAGGAGGAAGGCCACGGAGCCACCAACATGCCCGGATATTACTGCTTTATTTTGTATTTCTAAGCATTATTTAACCGCAATGATGGTAGTGCATTGTATAATGGGCATTTTACCATTTTAATTCTAATTGTATTTAATTAAGTGTCTACTCTTGTGCCTCCTGCTGCAGATAAACCGCAATATCTGACCCTAGAATGACGAAATTAATAATAAAAAGTGGTTTAAATTGCATTTCCTCTTACATGGCCTCGACGGTTCCAGGCTTCAGCACCACCTCGATCTTGTATTTGGATCCTGTCAGCAGTTTGATGGTCCGGTTCTGGCCGAAGCGAGTCCCGTCCACCTTGAAGAACACGGGCCCGTCGTTGGGCTGGATCCGCAGCGAGATGGCGATGTTGACGATCGGGGGAACACCGTCCATTATCCCGGGTTCAGAGGGTCTCTAACGGGGTCAGTGCTCGGTGTTGGGGGAGCAGACGGAGGAAGATGCGATGATGCTGAGGAGGACCACAGTCAAGCAGGGCACCAAGGGACTTCCGGTTTTGTCTTTCAAAATAAAAGTCTGAAGGCCAGAGTCATGTGATGCAACTCAATGAATATTTTCTTAATTGTAGTAAAGAAATTGCCCATTGTAATTACCAAATGCTGAACCCAACAATCAAATATATTTCTTTAGCAATTGACAAAAAACATGAATATGCACGTTTGTATATTTCAATGAAAATGATAGTGCAACTATTTGTTAATAAAAATAAAAAAACATATATATGCACATATTTTAGTTAAGGCTAGACGATAATGTTCTCTTTTTCCTTGTCTCATATCAAAATTAATCAAATATACCTAAGAAATTGTGCAGCAAACGTTTTATTATTTGTTGTTGTTTTAGACTCAATTTCCAATACGTTTAATCAAACCCAAATAAGTGCCAGAATAAAAAAAATCACAATTTCTTGTAGCCCTTATATTGAATCAAGTGCATTTACTCTAAAAAGATCAATGTAAATGTACAAAATATATGTGTTAGTTCTTTCTGCAATATTTATCATCTAAATCATGATGAAAGAAATTAAATATATTATTAATAATAATAATAATGCATTTTATTTATGGGCGCCTTTCAAAGCTCTCAAGGACACCTTACAGAGCATAATTAAAAACAAGCAACAAAGAAGATCAAACAGTAATTTGAGACTTAAAAAACAAAGACTTAAAAACAACAATCAGTTTAGAGGAATTATGATATAGAATACGCCAGTTTAAAAAGGTGGGTTTTCAGGCAGGATTTGAAGGTTGAGAGTGAGTCCATATTGCGGATGTCTTGCGGGAGAGAGTTCCAGAGACGGGGGGCAGAGGGCTCTTGACCCCATGGTGGTCAGGCGGGCAGAAGGTACAGTGAGTTGGAAGGCAGAGGAGGATCGGAGAGCACGAGAGGGAGTGTAGGTGTGAAGGAGTTCAGAGAGATATGCAGGTGCAAGAGTGTGAAGGGCCTTGAAGATGAGGAGCAAAATGTTGAAGTCGATGCGGTATTTAACGGGGAGCCAATGGAGTTGTTGGAGAACCGGAGTGATATGATCAATGGAAGGAGTTCTGGTAATGATACGGGCGGCTGAGTTTTGGACCAGTTGGAGCATACGCAGAGATTTGTGAGGAAGACCAGAGAGGATGGAGTTGCAATAATCAATACGGGATGTGACGAGGGCTTTTGCTCATTATAATATATAATAGATTGTATATTTATATATGCCAATTATCATCTATATCCCCCTTTTGCTTTTTCCTTGAGTTGCCTTTTCCTACTACTCATCCTTTTACCCTATTCTGTGTCTTTCTCCTAAATATGTAAAAATGACAAAGCGAAAACATTTTCATCGGACATCAAAATTCAACTTTAGCTAGGAGTTTTGTAATTTATTGTGTTAAACGACACAAGAAAAAAATGTCATCAGACATCAACATTAAACTTTACTTCAGCTAATTGCAAACATTTAATTTATTCCATCTCAGTCATTTTTACATCACAGGATTGAAACAGCTTAAGTGTATCAAATCATTTGATGTCAATGTTTCATTTTCTCCATGATCCTTTTTTTCTTAAAAAAAGTACAAAAAAAATAAAATTATTTACATTTTTTTTTTTGTGTGTGTATTTGCATAAAACACAAAAATCAGGCTCTCAAAAGTTCAGGAGTTAGAAATCAGGCTCTCAAAAGTGCCAGAGGTGCTTTAAAAAAATAATACTGGATGTGGAGTCTTCTGTCGGTCATCTGTCCAGCTCGGCCTGCAGGATCTCTCCCCAGGTCTCAGCGTCCAGAGGCGTCATCTTCCTGCCTCGCAGCTCCTCTGCAGAGCGCACATGGCTGAACCGTCCCCTCAGCCAGTCTCTCTTCAGACAGCTCCGCGTGTAGTTCTTCTCCAGAGTGACCTGCAGAAACAAGAGGGTCAAAGAATGCACAGGACTTATCGGCTTCGCTCCGAGGACTTTTTTCTTCTAACTGTACCAAAAGTCCGTACTGAACTGGGGAAGAGGGCGTTCAGTTACGCTGTTCCTGTGGCGTGGAACCAGTTTCAAACTGAGCTGAAACTCAGAGAGCTGGTCTCATTAAAACAGACTCAAAGCGACTCTAAATGACCTTGAAGAATCAGCTGTGTCTGTAAATGCTTTGGCTAACTGTTGTATGACTGTGTTGTGATTGTGTGTTTTAAAATTGTCTGTAACTGTGCTGTTACCATTCTTGGGCCAGGACTCTCTTGAAAATAATTTGTAATCTCAATGAGACCTATCCTGGTTAAATAAAGGTAAAATAAAAATAAAAAAGAAGCTTCAACCTCCTCTTAGACAACAATATACAATACCGTAATATTCCTTTCTTTATATCAGATTTATTCAAAAAATAATGAGAGTTTGTGCATCAATTAAGCCATACAGCCAGGTCAGGTCCAAAGACTAATCTGAAATGTCAGTGTCCTTTTTCCTGCAGCTTGCTATCCAAATCATGACCGTGTAACATCACCTGTAACTCCCTGTGAAGTTTATTCCCTTACTTCCCTCTAATTTGGTCATTTCTTTGCATCAAACATCAATCAATGTTTTCTCACTGGGAGAATATATCTGAGATATGACCAGTGATGGAATGGTGCATTCTGTGGCTATTAGTCCTGACGGTCGGAAATACCAGTTGTGGTGTTGTCATTGTCTACATTGTCGCTATATTGTATAATTATTTGTCTGTTTTACTTTGATGTTTTTCTTTTCCTTTCTATGTTTCTTTTCATGGCTCTGTTGTTTAAGTTATCTTGATAAGCATTTTTTGGTCTGGTTTTGCCTGTGTGGGCATGGAGGGAGGGAGTGGGGAGTGGAATGAGTCTACTGTGATACTACAATGTAAATTAAATGGCATCGGTTATTGTACACTATAATGAAATAAAAAGACGTATAAAAAAAAATGTTTTGTGTCGCTGTGGTGAACGGACATTTGCAGCTGTGTTCATATATTTCTTTTAAATTCTGATTGTACTACATTTGTTCAGTTTTCTTCTGCTGATTTTCGACTGGAGGACTCAGAGATCTGCACTGTTATTCAGAATCAGGAAACTTTATTTATACTTGGGGAAATTTGGTTTCTTGACAGTTGCTCCATTTTAGAATTCAATAAAAATAAGAATATGTATTTAAAGAAAAATATGAATACAGACATACTGTAAGAGGTTAAAGTGATAATGTGCAAAACAAAGAAAAAATAAATATACAAAAAAATATTTTTTATAAACATAATCCGAATTCTGGAGATAAAGATAAGAAGATAAAGTAAAATGTCAATTAAAAGATATAATAAAATAGTAGCTACTCATGTAACTCCAAGCCTTTTTTGAGTATGTAATGACTGCATTTGTGCAACCATTGATTTTCTTTCTTGTCTTGAAATGTACAGCTCTCCCCTTTTTCCCTATATGCTCCTACTGACCTGTTTCTTCATGGTTTCTTTGTTTTGTTTCTATAGTGGACCCACCTTCCAGGACAGTCCGTCCCTCCTGTCGCAGTCGACCTCCCTCTGGCAGACGGCTCTGACCAGCGAACACTGATTCCTCCACACCTGCTCGCTCTCCTCGATGATGTCGTGCCACAGCCTGCAGGTCAGCGCCGCGCTGCACAGACTCTCAGTGTCCAGCTCGCCAAAGATCCTCTCACTCATCTCCGTCGGCAGCGTCTCTGCAAAGTTTTGAGGAGGGACGTCACAGGTTGACATGAGGGAGGCTCTTCTTTTAGAGCAGAGAAACACGGGCGAGGGCGAGGTCGGGTCATGATGCATGATAGCTCAGAGTCCAACTGTCGGAAACCGCCTGGAAAACAGAGCGATTAAGAAAGCTGACGTCACTGATTACAGCTTCATTACAATGTGAACGCTTCAGGATTATTTTTTAATCCAACAGGCGGCACTTTGAAGATATAAGGAAAGAGGACATTCCTATTCAATTGTCTTGGGGAATCTTGTAGCATATAATTGTATTTCATTGAGCAAGAGTTTTTCCTACAAATGAAGAAATACTTTGGATCATATTTTGCGATGTTATTAATTTCTAAAAAGCAACATCTGCGAATGTAGCTGAATCTCCATCCTCTATTCAGTTGTAGAAAAATAAATACAAGTGCATTTTGGCCTTTTCAGTTACACAAGCATAGCATTTGCCAAAAACCAGTGCATAGTAAAAATACAGAGACACTCACTGTTTCATAATTGTAAGTAAAATGTAAGTAAGTTAAACATGTACACCAACAGACTATGAACAGTCACATGTGGCAGTGATTCACATGTACAATATAACAGTAGTATGCACTACAATAGGACATACAATGATGTAGTTCTATCAGTAGCTTTACAGTAAAGTTGAAAAACCTGCTAACACTGAATCCGCTCTGTAACCATTCAGTGCAGGTCTTTTTAGTAATTCCTAGAGTCCGGAAGACCAGATCAGGAGTCAGAGCTTTCAGTTAACAAGCTCCCCTTGCTCTGGAAACAACTTCCTGTGTTTATTAGGAAGGCAGACAGTGTCAAGAGCTTGTTGAAGACTATCCTTTTGAATAAAGCCTGGATTTAATAAATAGATTGTCCTATTTTATTTCACGTTCAATCTTTTTTTTTGTTACACTGTCATCTATGTTTTTTAATCTGTAAAACCCACTGGGACACACGTGTTTTGTGATATTGGGTTTGTATAAATACACTTTGATTTGAATAATAGGGACTGCAGATAAACAAAATATATCATCTTACTCTGGTAAAATACACTAAATGGTAGAGTTTAATATTGTCAATGTTCCCTTTCTTAAAAGAATGGTTTATGAATAAACACTCAAGAAAATGGTTGTGCAGCAGTTGCAGTACAAAGATGCAAAGATGCAAATATATATATACTGCAAGTAAACACTGTATAAAGTAAATGTGTACAAAGCCAGGAATATTAACAGATTGAGAACAAGATGCAAATTGAAAACATGACAAGAGTAAACAGTTAATGGTGAGGGTAATAAAGTAAACAGGCTATTATATAAATGCAGAGGCTTTGGGATGGCAACCTACACACAAATTTCTGCCCTTAAACACAACCCAGATTTAACAATTTCTAGGCCATTAAAAAGAACAAAATAACAGCAATCCGTTTAAATTACGACCATGTGTTTACCTGTTGGGTTTGCGGATGAAGAAAGCTTTAATTTCTGCATAAAAGTTTGAATTTTCAATCAGATTTTACTCTTGCTCACCGGAGTAACGTTGACGCCCCTGCTAACATTAGCTAGCCTAGCTAAGATCGACTGAAAAACCCTTGCAGTTTTCAGGCCAAATCCCGTGGTGATTTTTACAAGAAATGCAGATATAAAAGTCAGTCAGACTATTTTACTACAACACGATGAGTTTTGTTGTGTTTGTTGTTTTCTTACCGGCAGTGTGGTCGCTCCGTGCCTCGGTGACAGCTGACTGTTTAAATGCCTCAACGGTTGTTTACACACACACACGTCACTAGTGTGTTTTGATGAAGTGCGCATGCGTATAAAGGGTCATACATTCACCAGACTCCGTCCTGAATTTATACAATTTCTTGTTTCTTGTTTATTGACGATTTATTAATGTCAAGAAAAATCAAGAAAAAGATGGTTTATCAACAATTAAATATCAGTCTTGAATTCGGCGTACATTTTATATACATTACGTAAGTTTAGTTTATAAAAATAGAAATTTATAATTTGATTTTCACGTCTTAAATACAGAAAATCCTCGTTCTTTATTGAAATAATTCAATACAATGTTATTCGGTGAAACATGATGGGAATACATTTACTAAACAAAAACATGGCTTAAAAAACCTCCTTATTTCTTTTTATTCTTTTCTAATATCTAGCTATTAAAATTAAAATCCAGTACACGATGACCACAAGTTGAGAGGAAGAAGTGTAAACCAAATGAATAAGTTCAAATATTGATCAATACAAGAATGTAATGTCTGTTAAATGTATGCCGAATTAAATAGTTGTATTTATTATTGATAAATCGTCTTTTGTTTTCTTTTAAAATGCACAAATAATTCGCGAGTGAATGATAACATTTAAAATGGGATAAAATCTGGATGGAGTTCGGTTCAAGTGTGTGCAGCAATCCAAAAGACAGAGGGCTACTGCGCAGACTCCTCAGAATCCCGGAAGTTTTGAATCCTGCAGCTAGAGT
The DNA here is from genome assembly GCA_031216635.1 of Dissostichus eleginoides. Classification (NCBI taxonomy): domain Eukaryota; kingdom Metazoa; phylum Chordata; class Actinopteri; order Perciformes; family Nototheniidae; genus Dissostichus; species Dissostichus eleginoides. The sequence continues at coordinate 32,016,425 of CM062266.1, read as the reverse complement.
TGTAAATGCTTTCTGTGCTGTCGGTTTGTTTTGTGTTTTTTTTATCCTGCGTGACAAATAACTATCCTGTTTTCCTTCACAACAGGTAGGCAGAAGTAAAAGTGTATTACTGCATGGCTTGTTGAGACCTAAGCTGACTACAGTCCATGCAACTGAATGAAACACACGTTTTAGAAGCTGTTTACTTCCACTATTACTGTAAGTTGTTTACTTATGTGTTATCAACCAGTGGCTCCAGTGAACCGGGGTGAAGCTCCCTCCAGTACCCGGCCGGCGGTGCAGATGTCCGGCTTCGACCTGCTCCCGGTGGACGGTGGCGGCGGGGAACCAATCCACCTTCCTCCGGGGGAAACGGTGCTGGGCAGGGGGCCCTTACTGGGAGTGAGTCCTTTTTATGTATTTAATTGTATTACATTACATGTTGATGTTACTGTAGTAAAACATTTACACAACAGACTATAAACAGACACTTGTGGTAGTTATATATCACCCATAAATTGGTCAAATTGACATTCAACAGTAAGTTTCAGTAGCTTCAAGTCAAAGAGAAAACTGCTAATCAACTCTGCAAATACTGACCAATATTCCTGCTTTCAACTTGTCTTCTAAATATTCTTTGCTAGTTTAATACTAGCGTGACTGAGTACCCATTTAAAACATTCCTGTACATTTGTTAGTGGGATGTAGTGGGAAGTACTAAAATAAAATAGTGAATAGTTTGTTCTTTACTTTAGTTATTCCTTTTATTGCCACTTTCTACTCTACAGCTATGGTTAATTTACTATTTAAGATTCCTGTAAACATACAACAGGTTAATAACAGTTTATAGCAAAGCTGAAACTATGAATCTATTAGTTGATTGTCAGCGAATAAATCAGCTACTATTTTGAGGGTTAAAGACCTTTTTCATGCAATAGTTTGTGTGTTCACTAAATAATGAGTAAAAACCATCTAATTGTCTATTGTATTTAGTAGTATAGCGGGAATACCTTTACCGACTTCTTTTGCACTCAGCAGTAGCACTCGCAATTTCTGTATTCATGCTAACTGGTGAGAAATGAAATACATATCTAAACTTGCTCCTAAAGAGTCAAACTAAGGAACCTGTTATAGCTGAGCTGCAGGTGTTCCTCTGAACCACTGGAGGACTCTGTCACACTGGAACATGGAGGTGTAATTTCTGATCCGGTACAACATTGTCGTTGTAGCCCTGATTTGATCACAGCTATCACAAAAAGGACAGATTTCCCAGCATGTTTTTATTGCTTTTCTTTGTACACCTGTGTCTCTCAAATTTAAACATGGCCTGATTTCACTTCCACTACATGCAAGGAGGGATGTTTTGTTATAAATAATACAAAAACAAATGGAAAATCTGTAAATAAATTAAATGAATCAAAAATCCACGTATATTAATACTTTATTTACTGCATGAATGTTGAAGTTGTACCTTTTTATGCTAGTCTTTTATAAAAACTTAAAGTAACTCTAGGTGGTAAAAACACACACTTACCAAACGTTATATGATTCATCCTCTGGGTACCATCACTCAGGTGTTCTTTTTATAAAATACAGGTGAAATTACTGAGATTACTATAGTGGTCTGTATCTATCAGTTTATTTAAACATATCTAACTCTTTTTTTACTGAAGCTTCGTTTAATTAATGTTTTGTCGTCTCAGGTCAGTGATAAGAGAGTCTCCAGACTTCACGGGCTGCTGGAGAACCTGAACGGACGGCTGCGCCTCAAACCGGTACATCTTCGCACTAAAAATAATCAATAACAACAATGAAACACACCACTGCTTCTACCTGTTTCACTCGTTTCACTTGTAGTTTAATGGTTATTACAAAGGCTTAGTTTTTAAAGATCAATTCTGTTAATGTCGCAGAAATCACCACCTTGTGTCATTTGAGTGCTTTATAATGTATTGTATTGTGTGAGATCAGTTTCTTTAATGGCTGCCTAATGCAAACATGTGAAACACTACAGATAATGTTTAGAGTAATCTGAAATCTGCACTTTCTAAGACTGATGCCCTCCGAGAAATACTGACTATATAAAACTAGCAATGCATGTAATGACACTAGGGCTACAACTAACGGTATTTTTAATTATCCATTAATCTGTTGATTATTTAATCGATTATTCAATTTAATTTGGGTGACAAAATGTCAGAAAATGCTGGATAACTCCCATAGCAGTTTCTCAAAGAACAAAGTGAAGTCTTAAGATGCAGAAAATAATATTTAATAATTATATAAAAAAGAGAAAAGCAGGAAATCTCCATATTTGAGAGGCTGAGAACCGTCTGCAGTTTTGAATGAAAACAAATCTGGCTATTATTTTTTAACTATCCATTTGTCAACAAATATTAGTGCTCCAGTTGACAACATTTCCGTGTTTATTTATCTGTTTAGCGCACTAGTTTCTGGTGGTGTTGTATTGGGTTGCATTATTATTATTACTCTGGTGTTTTTAGGATTAAGTTCCCATATTTCTTTCTTAAAAGAATGAACAGGTTTTCAACTGGAAGACAGATCTAGAGGAAGGACCACATTTTGCCGATTCATTCAAGGAAATAAACACACAATCTCTGAATGCACTTCACTGCAAAACACTTGCTTTCTGTCTTCCCTGTAATGGAAGGAAGATTACTGTCCCTGCCATAAAGAGGAACTTTGTGTTTCAGCAGTAATGGCTTTCAATGATTGCTGAAAAGTTCGCCACTTATTTGCTGTAAACACATGCCTTTGTGTCTTTTTCCATAAATTAAATTCAACGCTCAGATTTTTACCAGGAGGAAGTATTGATTAGTTCGAGTTCACATCGAGGTCTGTTTAGAAAAGATTATTCAGCGTTATATACACACAAATCCCACCGACATCTTCTAATTATCATTTCCTGAATTGACTTTAAGAGGCTGTTAAACTTCAAACCGTCTCAAATTGTGAGTTGAATAACTATCACTCAACAGTCACAACACTTCAGATGTTTTCTAATTGTGAGGAGAAATCAGTCGATCAATAAATGAGATCTTTTGATCCCAAGCTGGAAAAAAAACTATTCTTCACAGAGCATTATTTTTGGTAGTTAGTTATATTAAATACATTTTCTTATACAGATGAATTTCAGTTCATCAGGTTTGTTTTACATGTTCTAACATAGGTGCACCAGAGAGGCAACTATTGTAACTTTCTTTGAGGTATTTAGAAGCCTGATCAGCTGAAAGTGCCTCTCCTGTGACATGTCTCCATGCTTCAATGTTCAAAAAGCTCTTTATTTTTCTCATACTGCCTGTGCTGCAGCACCTCTTTTCACCCTCTGTCTGAAACCAGAGCCCAGTCTGCTCTGATTGGTTAGCTGGCCGACTCTGTTGTGATTGGTCAACGTCTTAAAGATGTCACGCCCCTTAGCCTATCACGTACAATGTGTTGGAGCGCTAGCCAATATGAGCTTGAGTGTTGCATAGTGATGTAAACAAAGGAGCCCAATGGAGGCAGTTGGGGGAGTGTGTGGTAGAGAAACCTATATAACACACTACAGGAAAGGGAAAACCCCAAAAGCATAATTTTAACTTTCCTCACCTTCAAATAGTTTTAGTTTAGATACAAAACCTGCTGGAGTTCATTGGTTCATCCTCTCACTGTTTTCCCCCCTCAGACCCACCTGAACCCGTGCTTCGTTCAGTCGTTGCTGTCGGACGACCCTCGCCCTCTGCAGAGAGACGTCTGGTTCCCTCTTCAGGATGGAGATTTATTCTCGCTGATGCCGGGTCAGTTTATCTACAGGGTGGTGGCCGTGGGCGGAGGAGACCGCACTCCCAGGTACTTAAACATCTGAAACACACTCCTCTCCATGTTAACACTGTGTTTTAAATGGGAACTATCAATCAAAATGCACTTTTTGATGTCTTTTATACATAAATACGTGTCCCCGGTGTGTCAAGGAACTCACGCAGTGTCAGAAAACAAAACCCTCTCTCTTTTCCTCCGTGCCCAAATCTCTAAAAACGGGGGAACAACGGAGCTGATCCAGATTTGCGTCCGATATGACGTAATATTGGAAATGTGGACCCACGGCAGAGTCCTGCACGGGTCTGATTTTCAAGACCCGCTCCCGCCCCGCACCCGCGACGTGCAATACCGAACCCGCTCCGCCACCCGCACATATTGCCAATTAGTTCCGCAAACCGACCCGACCTGTCGGCACAAGATCCGCAAACCGACCCGAACTCGCATATCCTATGAGCAGTGAAAACATGCAATTATTAAAGCGTGGGATATTGGTTATTTTCTCCATCTAGGATGAGACCAAAAGCCTCCCAGAAGTTGGATTTCGCTCTTGAGGAAGAGTTATTGACAATGCTGTATTCTCCGCTAGAGAGCTTCACCTCAGCCATTTCGAATGTGGCGCGCTCAGCAGCAGATTGATGCGCTGCAGAGGTTATGATTATGCGCGGTCCCGAGGGGGAGAGGTCTGAGGATTTAAACATTAAATTAAATTATTTTAATATATTTATTATGCAACACCTGCGACCCGACCCGCATCTTCTTTGTTTTACCCAGAACCGAACCCGGAATGTTTTTTTTTGAAAAAATACCACCTGCGCATCACTCTTTTTGCGGGTCACCCGTCGGGTACCCACGGGTACCCGACCCGATGCAGGACTCTGACCCACGGCACTATCAGAAACGCAGAAACGTTGCTACATGTATCAGAAACAATGCCCGACTGTTTTGGACGTAATATGGTCTTTGTTTACATTAGCAAGCATCGCTAACACTCAGAGCTAACCTGTACTGGAGAGAGTATGTGTAAAAAAGAAGGAAATAAAAAAAGGAACTCACCCGCAAGAGAAAAAGCATTTGAGCTCCATAGTGTTTCAGAAATAATCCTTGATGTGGTTTGGAACATGCTATGGTGTTTAATCACGGCAGCATTTAGCTGAGCATCTCGTAGAATTCTGAGCAGGCACAAGCTCCCCCTCCTCTTTTTTTTTTTTTCAATCTAAGGACCCAGATCAGCACTTCTCTAACAGGGCTGAAATAGAGGGATATGAGGGATGTCTAAAATGCATGATCTGTTTGGTATTTTGAGCAAAACACTTCATAGACATGTTTTTTATATATTTGTATATATCTGAGACCCATAACATATGCCTAAAAATTGCATGATAGGAGACCTTTAAGATAAAGAGATGAATCTGGTTTACTGCGATTTCCCCGTCTTCGTGGGTAATTAAATGGAGACGGAGGAGGCTGCTCTTCACTGTTTGATTAAAGTTTTATCTTTTATCTTTGCACGGCAGAGAGAGTGGGGTTCAGTTCAAGTGTTTTGTGTTGACTCAAATTAAAACCCAGCATTAAGGAGAAGAATGATTCATGCAGTCTTTTATCTATGAGGTACCTTCCCTCATGTTACCCTGAAGATCTCTGTTTGAAGTTTAGATCAAACACACAGGAAGAAGACACTCCAGAAGATGTCAGCGCTGTTCAGACCAGCCTCATCTTAAATTCATGAGAAACTGAAGGTTGTTTCAGAGCAACAGCATCATTAAGGCTTTCATTTCACATGATCCTTTTTCTCAAGAAAATCTCTCTTAGTTTTTAAAGTGGACTTCAAGCTTAATTGATCAGGCTGAATGTCATTGAATTGGCCACAAACCAGCTTATTGATTTTATTTGACAGCTGAAACAAGAAGTACATACTGAGATACATTTACAAAATATACTGTGTATATTCAAAGACAACATTTTTTTTTCACAAACGCACAAACATAAACAGCACCTCAGTGTATAAAGGTTATATAAGGTAACTTTGTCTGAAACCCAAACCCAGTCTGCTCTGATTGGTTAGCTGGCCGGCTCTGTTGTGATTGGTCAACCGCAAAGAGATGTCCCGCCCCTTAGCCTATCACGTACAATGTGTTTGAGCGACAGCCGAATCATAAATCTATTGATCATAAATCTATCGATTAGATTTACAATTAGAAAATTATAAAAGTAGGGTAGACATGTGGAGATTATCCGACTGAACAAAACATGATCCGTCTCTTAAATGTGTGTCAACCACAGACCTTTGTCATGATTTGAGTTTTGTGTGTTAAGTTTTGGGGTTTATTTTGCTGTTCTGTTCTCCCTGTCTCTTGTCTGGTCCTTCTCCCTGTGTTTTCCTCCCTGTCGTTAGTTTCCCTGGTGTGTCTGATTGTGTTCACCTGTTGCCCTTGTGTTTCTCCTCCCCTGCCCGGCTGTTTCTCGTCTCGTGATTACCCCTCTCTGTATTTAGTCTTGTCTTTCCCTGTGTTCCCCTGTCGGTTCATTGTTTGTTTTTCCTCCCTCCATGTCAGTCACGGTCAGTCTTTCGGTAATGTTTTTTCCTTGTGCTTTCGTTGTGTTTCAAGTTATGTTTTTTGTCATCGGCTTTTGTAATAAAGCTCGCTTTTGTTTATAGACCTTTACCCTTTTTGTAGTCTGCATTTGGGTCCTACCTTTTCCGCGATTCATAACAGTGATCTTAACAGAATGAACCGACCAACTAAGGACCCAGCGGATTTTGATGATTTTGAGTGGGATCTGTTCGATCTGGATTTCTCCCTTCAATGTTATCATGCCGAGTGGAGTGGAACCTCGTCTAGAAGGGACAAAGAGGCTATCCTCAAAAACACACAAATGGAGGTGGCCAACATGCCTTGGTTGAGGAGCTCGTTGCCTGAATGGCTCAGAGTTTTTTCACGTAGCCCTGAGTGCCAGTCTCCATTTTCTGACCCTTTCTTGGGATCCCGCCTGACGTTTGGAGGTCCACGGAGCCTCCAAAAGACCTCTAAAAGACGCAAGGTCAGGAGGCCAGCTCGTGCTCCAGTACCGGTCCACACAGCCATGGTTCCGTGCTCCAGTGCTGGGCCACACAGCCATGATACCGTGCTCCAGTACCATCCCACACAGCCATGGTTCCATGTTCCGGTTCCGTGCCCAGCAGCCATGGTCCCTGCTCCAGAACCGGCCCATACAGCCATGGTTCCGGCTCCAGAACCGGCCCACACAGCCATGGTCCAGGCCTCTGTTCCGGCCCCAGCAGCCATGTTTCCGGCTCCAGTACCGGCCCACACAGCCATGGTCCCGGCTTCTGTTCCGGTCCCAGCAGCCATGGTTCCAGCTCCAGTACCGGCCCCAGCAGCCATGGTTCCGGCTCCAGTACCGGACCCAGCAGCCATGGTCCCGACTCCGGCTCCTCGTCACCTGTTGGCTCTCCGGCCGACGCCAGCTCCCCGTCTCCTGTCGGCGTACCGGCCGACGCCAACCCCTCGTGTCCTGTCTGCATACCGGCCGACTCAAGTCCCTTCTTCATCAGGGGTCCTGCCGACTCAAGCTCCTTCACAGTCGGGGGTCCCGCCCTCTCAAGTCCTCTCTCAAGCCCCTTCTCAAGTCGCCTCTCGAGTCCCCTCTCGAGTCCCTTTCCAAGTCCCTTCTCAAGTCCCCTCTCAAGTCCCCTCTCGAGTCCCTTTCCCAGTCCCCTCTCCAGTCCCCTCTCCAGTCCCCTCTCGAGTCCCCTCTCGAGTCCCCTCTCGAGTCCCCTCTCGAGTCACCTCTAGAGTTCCCTCTCGAGTCACCTCTAGAGTTCCCTCTCGAGTCCCCTCTCGAGTTCCCTCTCGAGTTCCCTCTCGAGTCACCTCTAGAGTTCCCTCTCGAGTCCCTTCTCGAGTCCCCTCTCGAGTCCCCTCTCGAGTTCCCTCTCGAGTCACCTCTCGAGTCCCCTCTCGAGTCCCCTCTCGAGTTCCCTCTCGAGTCACCTCTCAAGTCTCCTCTCGAGTTCCCTCTCGAGTCCCCTCTCAAGTCCCTACCCAATGTCCTGGTCCGTTGGAGGTTCTGCTGGGGGTCCTGCCAACTCCATGTCCTGTCCCGTTGGGGGCCCCGCCGACTACTCTTCTGCCGGGGGTCCTGCCAACCCTATGTCCTGTGCCGTTGGGGGTCCAGCCGACACCTGTTTCGTCGGAGGTCCTGCCAACTCCATGTCCTGTTCTGTTGGGGGTCCCGCCGACTACTGTTCTGCCGGGGGTCCTGCCAACTCCATGTCCTGTCCCGTTGGTGGTCCCGCCGACTACTCTTCTGCCGGGGGTCCTGCCAACCCTATGTCCTGTGCCGTTGGAGGTCCCGCCGACTACTCTTCTGCCGGGGGTCCTGCCAACCCTATGTCCTGTGCCGTTGGAGGTCCCGCCAACTACTCTTCTGCCGGGGGTCCTGCCAACCCTATGTCCTGTGCCGTGGGAGGCCCCGCCGACTACTCTTCTGCTGGGGGTCCTGCCAACCCTATGTCCTGTGCCGTTGGAGGTTCCGCCGACTACTGTTCTGCCGGGGGTCCTGCCAACTCCATGTCCTGTGGCGCCGGGGGTTCCGCTGAGGGTCCTGCCGATTCCACGTCCAGTATCGTAGGGGGGTTCTGCCGACTCCTTGTCCTGTGTCGTTGGGGGTTCCGCTGAGGGTCCTGCCAACTCCATGTCCTGTGTCGTTGGGGGTTCCGCTGAGGGTCCTGCCAACTCCATGTCCTGTTTCGTTGGGGGTTCCACCGGATTTCCTGCCAACACCTGATCCTGTCCTGTTGGGGGTCCCGCGGACACCTGCTCCGCCGGCTTTCCTGCCAACACCATGTCCTGTCATGTTGGAGGTCCAGTTGACACCAGCTCTTGCTCCGTCCGGGGTCCCACTGACACCAGCCCATGTCCCGTCAGGGGTCTGCCCGGACAACGCTGGTTCCTATTCCGCCAGTGGCCCAGTCGGCCACGAACCCGGTCCTTCCTTGTGCCCGGCTCCCTGACTATGTCCGCCGCGGCCTTAGCCGCTTTTCTGCCTCTGCGTTGCCACCGGGCCGTCCGCCCGAGACTCTTTCCTGGTCCTCTGCCTTGCCCCCGGGCCGTCCGCCCGAGACCACCTCCTGGTCCTCTGCCTTGCCCCCGGGCCGTCCGCCCGAGACCACCTCCTGTTCCTCTGCCTTGCCCCCGGGCCGTCCGCCCGAGACCACCTCCTGTTCCTCTGCCTTGCCCCCGGGTCGTCCGCCCGAGACCCCTTCCTGGTCCTCTGCCGTGCATCCGGGCTGTCAGCCCAAACCCGTCCTCCGGACCCCTCCACCCACCCTTTTGGAAATATTGGACTTTGTGTAGGGACGTCTTGAATCCATCCCTTGAGGCGGGGGTTATGTCATGATTTGAGTTGTGTGTTAAGTTTTGGGGTTTATTTTTGCTGTTCTGTTCTCCCTGTCTCTTGTCTGGTCCTTCTCCCTGTGTTTTCCTCCCTGTCGTTAGTTTCCCTGGTGTGTCTGATTGTGTTCACCTGTTGCCCTGTGTGTTCTCCTCCCCTGCCCGGCTGTTCTCGTCGTGATTACCCCTCTCTGTATTTAGTCTTGTCTTTCCCTGTGTTCCCCTGTCGGTTCATTGTTTGTTTTTCCTGTCTCCCTCCATGTCAGTCACGGTCAGTCTTTCGGTAATGTTTTTTCCTTGTGCTTTCGTTGTGTTTCAAGTCATGTTTTTGGTTATCGGCTTTTGTAATAAAGCTCGCTTTTGTTTATAGACCTTTACCCTTTTTGTAGTCTGCATTTGGGTCCTACCTTTTCCGCGATTCATAACAGTGATCTTAACAACCTTATTTCGAGCTATTTTCCAAAATCCTATGGAGAAATTGCATTGCTGTTTTGTCGAAGGAACCCATGCGCAGCTTACTTCCAAGTTTTAGGACGCGTCACTGTGGCACTCTATAGAAGCGCAAGTGTTACAAATTGATCACTTTGTTCCTGAAGTAAACAAAGGAGTCCAATCGAGGTGTTTCAGGCAGGGGAGGGAGGGGAGAGAAACTTAACCTTTGCAGACCATTTACATGCAGAAAAACCTATATAACACACTACAGGAAGGAAAACCCCATAAAGCAAAATAGGGACTCTTTAAACTATTCTCCTTAGTGTCATTAATTCAGATTGTTACATTCAAACCGAAAAAAAAAAAAAAAACATAAAACCTGTACTGATTTTAACTCGTTTTCTTATGGTGCAAAAAAAATGATATTAAGCAACCAGTCATGCTAACATTAATTCACACTGTAATCTGAGTTTTTTTATTTTATTTGAACTGTATTGTCATACTATATCTTAGATATTTTATTTAAGTGTATTTGAAGTGTACTAAGTATTATGTTCGTAACCTGTATTTAAATCAGGCTTTATAATTATTTGAGTGACCGAGATCATGTAAGTGTACTTCAAGTGTACTATGTATTAATTTATTGAGCTGTACTTAAATCAGGTTTTAAAATTGTTTGACTGATAGAGATCACGCAATGTTATTTGTTTATTGATTGTTATGAACCTGCCTGAGGACCACAGATGGAAATTAGCTATAATCTGGCATATTGCATCTCTTCTCTTTGCTGAGATTAATGTTTTTGTATGCATGGTCCTTCTATAAATAAATACATATACAAAAATGAGGATGAATGTTTGATTTAAAGTATTGTTTTCTTCCCGTAGAAACAGTCAGATGTTTGAAGAAGCAGAAAAAGAAAGAAGAGTGTATTGTTTCTCCTGAGCCAGATGTTGAACCCCCTCCTGCTGTTGGACAGACTTTTCCTCAGGGAGTCGACACCAACAGCTCCGTCAGAACAGCAGGAAGTCGACAAAAGAAGTTTAACAAAGGTTTGTTCAAATCGCATCAAAGTCTTTATCAGCAGAGACGCAACAGAGCAGGAAGTTTAGAAATTGTCTATATTTTTTTAATGCTTAATTTATAGAGATGTTATACCATTTGTCAGACAAGACATGAACATATGCTACCATCTCAAGGTAAGTATATGTAAGGAAAACAAGTAGAATTGGAACGGAACAAAAAATCATTTCAATTATAGCCAATAAATATATTAAAATCATGTTCCAGAAGTAAACAAACAGGACCAAGGTTTGCTTTATATTCCTTAATGAATCAGTTAAGGGTGCAACTGTTAGATGTTCCTCATCAAGTCTTTGATCAATTGCTTTTATGATGAACGGTTACATTTCTTACATTTTAATTGAATAAAACATCTAGCTAATAGAGAGGATGAGCAAATGGTTTCTGAAAGTGAGGGGGAGAGAGAGACATCTAGATCCTAAAATATACCAATAACAGTATCTGAAGGAGAGGGAATAATAAAACAGCCTTTTTATTTTGTCAAAACCACAACATTTAGTCGCTGTGTTGTGGTGATGGAAAAACAACACTTAGCCGCAGCATTAGAGGAAAATGATAGACAACCACGGCCAAAACAAAATTCTCCTCCATTTCCTAGAGTGAAATAACCAGGGATTTCTGAAAAGTTCCAAGATGTTCAACTAGAAATGCTCATAGCGGCACAAAAGCAGTTTTAGTGTAATATCTTAAAAGAGTTCAGACACTGAGGTTGTCAAAATACATTGGTTAACTGTGACGCTAGCAACATCTGTAATCTCTGCTCTCTATTTCTACTCGTCTTAAACTGAGACTAACCGTGGCATTTACCGGTTACAATGATAAATGTCCCCGTCTGCAGGTCATATTGTTTATAATGACAGACCAAAACTCTACTGCACTCAGATAAAGATCATTTGTGTGGAAAGAAGGAATCAAATTTTGCTAGATAATCTTTAATTACTATGAGATCAATGTTTTCAGATAGTTTTCAGTCTCTGATGATGAACCCACAGTTCACTGATGTTAACTGCTTTCTGTTTTTCCTCTATAAAGGTAGATTCTGCACAACCAAAAGAAGAAGAAGACAAACAAAATGTCATCTCTCCGTCTGTAACCAGAACAAGAGTTTTACCCGCCTGGATGATGGCGGCAGCATCAGCTTCACAAAGCGCCTCCTCCTCCTACATCCCCAAAGGTAACGAGTTCATGTCTTAAAGGTCACCTATTGTGCAAAATCCATTTGTTCATGTCTCCTCTACATAAACATGTGTCCCCTCTGTGTAAAGAGATTCTGAAAGTTTCAGGAACAAAGATTCTCTCTCTTTTTGTCCTGATCCATTTATATAAAAAACCTGTCTGAAAATGAGCTGATCAGATTTTGGCCACTTTATGATGTCATAACGATGTTTTGGCTTGTGTAACCATTAGCCAATCACCAACCAAGTAAACCCCCCCCCCCCCCCCCCCCCCCCCCCCCCACACACCCCCACCCCAACCCCCCACCCCCCCCCCCCCCCCCCCCCCCCCCCCTCCACCCACCCCCCCCCCCCCCCCCCCCCCCCCCCCCCCCCACCCCCCCCCAAAATATCTTTTTTTTCGGGAACCTTTTCACCCTTTTTAGTCCCTGCTAGAGAGCAGGGACTTTCCTGGGGAGAAAAAGGTTCCAATTTCTGATTGGCTGGGCGAATTGCAAACCACGCCCCGTAAAACTCTGAAAGGTTTTTGTGAAGCCGCCATTTTATTTCCTCGCATTAGCATTATTAGCATTAGCATTAGCCCAGCGCACCAACGGAGAGAGACTAACTTATGGCAACACAAAATAAAACGTGGGATCGGTGGAGTGATGACGAGGTGTCGGCGCTTCTGGCGATTTACCCGGGGCTTCGGGTGGCGATTTACTGCCACCCAAAGTCCCGGACTCCGGGGGGCTCCGGGACTTCGGGTGGCAGTATACGCCGTGAAGTGGTTTGCGGCCTGCCAGTAAACCCAAAGCAGAAGAAGAAGTGACGTCAGCGGCTTCATTTGCGTAATCCTCCCTCAGGGACTTATTCCGGTGTGAACGCGATTTACTAGATAGTTCCGGGGAAATAAAAGTTCCGGGAACTATTCCTGGGAAAAGTACTTGTGTGAAAGCGCCTACTGGGTTCTTTGTAACCAAATATCTCTCAGAGGGGTGGGGAGTGGCTCCTTATTTTCATCTAAAGTAACAGACAGAGAATCAGCACTTTTGAAACAGGGCTGAAACAGAGGGGATTATGGGATGCTGCAATGATCTGTTTGGTGTTTCAGACAAACACTTCAGAGACATGTTTTGTATATATCTGAGACCTATAATAAAGTAATGAAAAACAGTATAATAGGAGACCTTAAGGACTTATTTCTTCATGTGTCTGTCCTCATTTTGAATACTTCAACCTGAACCAGCTAGATCTGTGAGTGTATCCTTAGATCAATAAAGTTTACTTTCTTTTTCAAGCACTCGAAATGTCTTAAATGTCCGGAGCTTTAACAATAATTTGAAGGATATAAGATTATGTATATTTCTTGTCCAGTCTTTTCCATTTTGGAGAGTACTATTGATATTTGATTGAAGTTCACTCAGAAACTCAGACACAGAAACGTATTGATTTGTTAAATCAGGCCCTTAACATGAGAAATTAAAAGGTTTTATTTATTACGGCGACCTTGAGAGCCTTGAAAGGTGCCTTTATAAATAAAATGTATTCTGACAAACAGACATACAAAAACAAACAGACATACAAAAAACAAACACAAACAGACAAACAGACATACAAAAACAAACAGACATACAAAAAACATAAAATAGAAATAAATAGAAAACCAGTCAGCTAACACAAAAATGTCAATAATAAACATAAATGTCAGTACGGCAGCACCTCCTCCCCGCGACAACCCGCCCAGTGTTGGGACCCCTCCAAAATGCAAAGGTTTAATCAGGAATGACTGGGAACTTTATCCTCTTAACAAATTTGAAAAAAGGGCCCCATATTTTCCCAAATGTATTTGAGGAGCGACTGCTGTGATATTTAATGAACTGATATAAACAAGAGACTGAATATGAGAGCAACATAGCGACTAACCCTTCTCTGTATATTACAATGATCTTTGATGACTAAAGGAGTTAAAAGAGCAGAGTGTAGATCCTCCTCTCCCCCGAGTGTCTGCTGCTGTAATATTTACTCTGAAGGAAAGCAGACGCTCATTGACTTCTTCTCTGCCTCCATTACTGCGTCCATCCGCTCCGCGCTGCACTTAAAGAGACGAGTGTTCCTGGGAAAAGTGCAAAGATGGAAAAGATCCAGTTTCCTAAGGAGAAACTCGTGATACTCTCAGTTTAGAAACATCAGTCTGCTTTCTTTCACTGAGACTTTTTCACTGATGTGCTCAAATCTAGAGTTTGACTTCGTTGAAACATGTTGGCTGTGATGGAAAGTAATTAAGTGCCTTTTCTCATGTACTTTGATTCAATACAAGTTTGTGTACTTGCTTAATTTATTCAAGTCATTCTAGTTATTTACTTAATTACTTACCGACTTACTGACTTTAGTTGGTTAGTTAGTTGCTTACTTTCTTACTTATCTACTAACCTACTATATTACTGACTTTCTTACTTACGGTAGTTATTTACCTACAAGTTACTGAGTTAGTTAGATACTTACTTACTTACCTACTAACGTACTAACTTAAGTACTGACGGACCTACTTACTTATTCAGTTAGTTACTTACTTACTTATGGCGCTTTTCCACTGCAGGACCTAGCACGGCTTACTACGGTAGGATTAGGCCTTGGTAGGCCAGGCTCACTTTATGCTGCGTTTCCATTATAGTTTACCAACTGGGGTAGTAACTATAGTAACGCAGTGTAGGCGGGGCGATCGGCTGTTCGGCGGGCGGAGCGACGCTGCGTAAAACTGCCGTGACGTCATCTTCAATGCGAACCACAAAACCAAAACATCAGCCGTTAGCTGTTAGCACTCAGAGCTCCTCATATCTGTTCAGAAACTAGACAAAAGTTAAACAAGTACAAACCACAGACTGTCTGTGTCATGGCCGTTGTTGTGAGTGTGGACGGAGCATACAACGTTAGCTTAGCCTGATCGATCCGATCTCCATTCAGAAAACACACATTTTAAAAGGTTTTTCGCCTGCCGTCTTGTCTGCAGACCGGTATCAGTATGTTGTTACTTCGGCATAATTTTGAAACGTGTTAAATCAATTAAATCACGGTAAAATATGTTCATTTTGTTGTAGTTGTAGCCCCCTTGCCAGCGATTCTCTCTGACCATGCAGCAGTCGAGAGTGTTCACGTCACTAGTGGCGCATTTCCACCATGGCGCGGAGCGCGGTTTAAGCGTGCCGTGTCGTGCCGGGCCCGTTTTTGGTTGCGTTTCCACTAGGCCTAGTTCCGGCCCGGGGCTACTTTTTCACCTTTTTTCTGGCCCGACAAAATCGTGGTTCTATCGGGCCAACAAGCGGGCCAACAACCGGGCTGAATATGCTAAACTAGTGAGAGCATCGCTGGCAAGGGGGCTACAACTACAACAAGATGAACATATTTGACCGTGATTTAATTGTAATACACGTTCCAAAATGATGCCGAAGTAACATCATACTGATACCGGTTAGTAAAAACCATGAATTAATGCTTTGACAAGTCTGCAGACAGACGGCAGGCGAAAAACCTTTTAAAATGCGTGTTGTCTGAATGGAGATCGGCTAAGCTAACGCAGTATATGCCCCGACCGTCCACACTCACAAAAACGGCCTATACATTCATAAATAAAGCAGCGACTGTATTCGCCATGACACAGACAGTCTGTGGTTTGTACTTTTGTCTAGTTTCTGAACAGATATGAGGAGCTGTGAGCTTGAGTGCTAACAGCTAACGGCTGATGTTGTTTTTCTGAAGATGACGTCACGGCTCCGCCTACACTGCGTTACTATAGATACTACCCTTGTTCCTAAACTGTAATGGAAGCACAGCATTAAAGTGAGCCGGGCCTAACAAGGCCTAACAAAACCGTACTAAGTCGAGTGAGGCCTGCGGTGGAAATGAGCCATAGGTTAGCATATTCAGCCCGGTTGTTGGCCCGGTAAGAACCTCGATTTTGGAGGGCCAGAAAAAAGGTGAAAAAGTAGCCCTGAACCGGAACTACCGCTAGTGGAAGCAAAAAAAGCGGGCCCTGCTACGTGCTGCAGCGGAAAAGCGCCATTAGAGACTGACTTACTTTCTTGTTTGCCTAATTACCTACTAAATTACTGACTTACTTACTTAGTTAATTAAGTACTTACTGACCACCTTACTTAGTCAGTAAGTTACTCTACTTTCTTATTTACCTACTTACCTACTATATTACTGACTTACTTAGTTACTTACCTCCTTACCTACTAAATGACTCACTTACTTAGCTACCTAGTTTTAAATGAAAAGCTTTGTCTTTTATTATGTCTTGTGATCTCTTGACAAAATGAGTGTTGAGTTGTCTGGGGAAAGTGTTAACAATTTCACCAAGAGGACATTTATCCTGTTCAATATTGTTTTACATATTCAGTATTTCACAATATTCAAAGATTAGAGACAAGTCTTAGATAAAATATTAAAAAAGATAAAAAGCTGATTTCTTGGTTATTGTACTCCCATCGACGTTATTTGTTGCTTTTTTTAGCATTGAAGGCCACTACATTTTTTGTGCATTTCTGTGAAAAACAAGTTAATCAAAAACAACTTTCGTATTTTCTCCCTCCGTTTTCGTTCAATCAGTTGTAAAGAGAAGTAAAGGACCTTCAACCAGCACTAAAGCAGCAAAACAGGCCACGCCCACCAAGACCTCCTCACCTGAAGAGGAGCTCAGCGAGGAGGAAATGCCGAAGAAGAGAAGGAGGAAGATGAGCGATGAAGAGCAGGAAGCCACTCAGTCTAAAACAGTTGAGTTATTAGCGAGTACATGTGGTTATTGATGGTTTTTTTCTGCCCTCAGTGTTTGTTTTATCCCATTAATGTATTAATTGTTCGTCCAAATAAGACTTACTCTCAGTCTTGAAATGTAAATGATCTACTTTATATGCTTTACACTTCACTGGGGACAATACGTTTACGTCTTTGTCTGTTTTCCGTTCTCAGGATGTTCCTTCAGAGCAGCCCTCAGGTCGTCTTCAGAGCGAATCCAACAGATCTGGGATCAGCGACGAGTCTGACGGCTTCCCTATGGAGGAGGACGAGGAGGAGAGAGGAGCAGGAACATCTGCAGCAAACACCGACACGCAGACGAGTCAAATCAGTCAATCTGAGAACGAGGAGAAGAAGATGAAGAATGGACGACAGCAGACTAAACGAGCAGATGCCAGACTCAGGACGCCGTGTCCGTACGGGAAGAACTGCTACAGGTAAACTGAGAATAAACACAACAGCTGAGCTTCTTTAGAGCCCAAACAGAGAGTTTTTCTTTGATGTGAGAAGGGGATAAACATGAAACAAAGAACAAATGAAATAAAGCTTCTCTGAGCCCCCTCTCTGCTTTTACCCTCGAGAGATCCTGCGTCTTCAAGATAAGATAAAGACTCGTCCAAAAACATAACAGCTAAAAAGGAATGCTGTTTTCTCAAAGTAAACCACAAAGTAAAGAAAATAATCTCACGGATTTACATTTTAAAGCTCCTAAACTAACAACGTTCCCTGTAATTGGTGGGGAATCAGTCAAAACGTTGCCATTCACAGGATGACAAATCAGCCAAGTGGAGTCAACCAAATCCCCCCAAAAATTACACTTCTCAAGTTTTTTAAATGTCCTTTTTCAAAGCTTTGGCCCTAAAAAACTGATCTTAATCGTGACAAAATAAACACAAAACTGTCTTCATGGATAAGATAAGATAAGATAAGAGGTTCTTTATTGATCCCAATTGGGAAATGTTTGCGTTGCAGCAGCATAAAAAACAACAAAACAAGGCATTGCACATAAGTAGAAATTAAACAGTAGAAATAAACAATACTAGAATTTAAACAGCTCGAGATACAATTAAAACAGCTTTAAAAAGTAGAAAATATACACAAATTGATAAACTCTGACAATAAAACACTATTGAAGGGCTTTAGACACAATATAAAGCAGGATGTTATTTACATTAAGACTGTAGGGAATGGAATATTAAATTAAATGTAATGTATACAACTAGCAAGATGGAGACAGGTATGATGGGTGTTTGAGAGACAAACTTTTCGTGTTTATCAAATATTTTAGTGTTATTGTTACTATTATTATTATCTTGTGGTTTTTGCAACTTAAATATATAGAGAGATAATATCTATATGGAGAATATATCCCATAAATATCTCTAGAAATGCTAATTCTAATTTGTTAGACGACCTGTTTGCCGTGACTTTCTTAAAAAATAAGTGCTCCATATTTGGAGGAAAACACAAATGGTCATCCTCGAATTGGACGGCTGAACCTTGTATGTCAGCGTCTGCCTCTGTGTGAATGTGTGTGAATGTGTGTGAATGTGTGTGAATGCTGACTTGTATATAATAATAATAATAATAATATATGACACTTATATAGCACTTTTCTAGAAACTCAAAGACGCTTGTGTAAAGCGCTTTGAGGGGTTGTAAAGACTGGAACAAAGCTATATGAATGCAATCTATTTACCACCATACAGTATGTAGCTCTAAAGGAACATTTTGCCCCAGTTTGTGGTTTGAATTCTCCAAAATGTCCAGTGTTTGGTCCTTTTTTAATAAAAATGCAAATCCTGTAATGAGGGAGACGCAGCAGATTGGAAACATGCTGTTCAAATGTTCAATGTGCAGACTCTCCATTATGTTTCTGAAGACCTCTCATCACCTTCCTGTTTGTTTCTGCAGGAAGAACCCAATGCATTTCCAGGAGAGCAGTCACCCCGGGGACACCGACTACGAGGAGGAGGAGGAAGATGAGACGCAGGAGGAAGACTTACCTGAGTGTCCTTTTGGCACCGACTGCTACAGGTGAGATATAACAGCATGGACTATAAAAGGAGGGATTGAAAGGCATGATGGGAAACCTGATGAAGATGATATTAATGGATCAACTTTACAAGATGCTCCTTAATAGTGCAAGAGGACAGGCAGGTAAATAAACTGCAGAAGAAGAGCGCTGTATCAGAGGTAGAGCTGCACAATTAATCTAATCAAAATCACAAAATTGACTAACGCAATATCCAAATTACAGTAAGCGCAATAAGGCTAAATATATGTAAATATTATTCTGAAATAATGATTGTGGTGCTCCAGAGACTTAATGAAAAATCCTTGTTTGGTGCAGATCCTCCATCCACAAGCAAACCATGATCATTTTATTTTATATTTCCCAATGATAATGTGAATCCATCCATCTTCATCATCTTATCAGGAGCCATATTATAATTCATATGTTTAATACATGGTAATTTTTTTAAATGTTGCTAATAATATCACAATTGCAATAAAGAGTTAAAATAATCGCAATTCAGTACATTTTTCCACAACGTGCAACCCTACTCTGGAGGATGTGTTTCAGAGTAACACACACACACACACGCATAGCCGCGGGAAGTCATTTTACTCGGGGGTGCTCGTGTTTTGTCAACGGGGGGGGGGGGGAGTGCTAGTGAACTGTCAACGGGGGGACGTAGCCTTGCTGCGGGGACACGGTGGACCTCTGTCGCCTGTCAGCGCAACTTCAATGATGCCGTTTAAAAACACATTAAGGGCGGTGCCGGCCGTTCTGTGATTCTCCAGATTCTAGGGGTGCACCCCTACTTCCCGCAGCTATGCACACACGTCACACGCACACACACACACACACACACACACACACACACACTTCTCATGTATTTGTATAACATTTAGTTAACCCTAACCCGCAACAATAGGCTAAAAAAATTAATCAAAAAAAATCCGTCTGTGTTTCACAATGACTTTTTAATGAGAGAAAAAGTCATTTATTTTGCCATAGTACTTCTTTTAAGAAAAAACCGTGACGCTGACTTTGCCTTTTTGTTCCCTGACAGGAAAAATCCTCTTCACAGGAAAGAATACAAACACACAAAGAAGCCAGGTAGGATGTTTCACCGTCTTTGTTCTTTTAAAATTAAATTGAATAAATGAGTCTGCTCTGGACAAACATAATACATTTTAATAGCAAAAATATTTCTCCATGCAAGGTGATGAAAGCTTCTTTAAAAGTCATTACCTCAGCTATTATACACAAGTGATAGCCTTTAAAATGGCTTAGTAATTTAACATATTCACTTTTTGTAGTATATTAGGTAATTTTAATGAATAATAGGGCAGACATGTGTTTGAATATGATTCATTCGTTTGTTTGATCGTAAGATTCTGATCATCTTCAGGTTCATATTTGTATTCTGTGTCTCTACTGTGACATGTCTCCATGCTTTAATGTTCAAAAAGCTCTTTATTTTTCTCATACTGCCTGTGCTGCAGCACCTCTTTTCACCCTCTGTCTGAAACCAGAGCCCAGTCTGCTCTGATTGGTTAGCTGGCCAGCTCTGTTGTGATTGGTCAACCATTAGAGATGTCCCGCCCCTTAATTGCGATCACAATTTATCCCACTAATCATCAAAATGTCCTTGAAACTCTAAATATGTCACTATGGCACATACTGGGATCACTGTACCAAAGAAACTATTGTTTTTATTGCATTGGAAACATTATTTTATTGAAAAATTCTAGCCATGCCTCATATCCCTCTATTTCACTTCCTGTTTCAAAAGTGCTGATTTCAAAATTGGTAAGGTAAAAAAAAAGAAAGGAGGGGGCTGAGCTCATGCGGGACCCGGCAGCTACTGTCTAAACTAAATACTGCCGTGATGAAACGCCATATCATGGATCATCAAGGATTATTTCTGAAACAGTATGGAGCTCAAAGGCTTTCTCTCTTGCCGGTTATACCACAAGGTGAGTTCCTTTTTATTTCCTGCTTCTTCACACACATGCTCTCCAGTACAGGTTAGCTCTGAGTGTTAGCGATGCTAATGTAAACACCGACCATATTACGTCCAAAACAGTCGGGCATTGTTTCTGATAGCAACTTTCTGATAGGGCCGTGGGTCCACATTTCCGATATTACGTCATATCGGACGCAAATCTGGATCAGCTCCGTTGTACCCCCGTTTTTAGAGATTTGGGTACGGAGGAAAAGAGAGAGGGTTTTATTTTCTGACGCTGCGTGAGTTCCCTGACACACCGGGGACACATCTTTATGTATAAAAGACGTCAAAAAGTGCATTTTGCATGATAGGTCCCCTTTAAATAAGGTCGTCATAGATCATGAGGTCCCCCTGCTTCAAATAAAAGATCAGTAAATAATACAAATTAGCAGCATTGTGAGAGTCTGTTCTTTCTTACATGATCATTCCTGAGTTAAAAAACTAATCTGGCCTCTTTTCCCACTTTTCTATCATGATTTTAACATGAGAGCGAGCTCAGGATTTCCACAATTATCCCAATAATGGAAACTCACCACAATCTACTTATTGTGAGTGTTTATTATTGCGACGTACATTAGTAGAATGATATACTGAAGTGATTGTGCACGTCTTTCAAAACACAAAATAAAAGCAATTTACCTCTGAAAGGGATTAGCAACCGATTCATAGCCTGAAGAAGAAGAGGCATCACAGGTCCCCCCCCCCCACACACACACACACACACACACACACACACTTGACACGTCACCAAATCTGATCAGGATATATAAGCTCACAGTGGCCCATTGATTTTTTTTGTTAGCAGCCTTTATAATGTTATCAAGAGCCTTTTCAAACATAACCCCCCCCCACTTTCTGACCCCTCAAACACACAACACACACACACACACACACACACACACACACACACACCACACACACCATTGACTAACCGAACCTCTCAACTGATTTGAAACGTGTCTCCTCGGCAGCATTTGCCTTTTGAGGCCTTCAGTTGACATTTACTTAACGCTTATTTACGGACGACTCCCTCGACAATCTCTCGTGATTTAAGATGCCCCCGTGTCATGTCTCAACCTCAAGAGACCGTAAAAATGACGCCTCCTTTTCTTTCTTTCTTCCACACTGCTGTCCTTTCACCGATGTAGAAAGAAAAGATGTTGATGACTACTGAAGGAAATGCAGTAGAAATCTAAATTATACACATCTACATTTTGACATTTAGCTAGAGCAGGGATGTCATTAGGGGCCCTGTTGGTCTATGCTGGGTCTATTATTAAAACTAGAAAGCCATTAGAGAGAGCAAACCTCTGCCTCGGCTGCACATCCTCATTCCTTCTTTTAAAGAACAAATAATGGGTTTTCTGCATTAAAACACACACATACTTTTAAACAATAATTAGATGTAGGTTTGCAAAATGTCTATCTTTCAAGTGAGTTCTGAATATCATGAAAAAATTATGAAAATGTTCAAAAGTGTTCCCTTGAAAAATATAATCTGGTTCATGGATTCGATAATAATACATATCTTTATTGGCATTTCGGGGTCTTACCCAGAAAAAGAAATTGCTCAAATGTAAAGAGAAGAGGAAGAAGAAGACATACAACTTAGAGATACAATTTAATTTAAAAAAAGAAGAAAAATATGCATATAAGTAGTTCATTATTCAAGAGAGCGAATTTAAAGCAATATAAATTAATCAAAAATATGTAGATGGACATGTCCAATTGTCAAAAGGTTTAAACAGTAAGTGAAAAAGCTGGTTACTGATTATATTTTACAAGAAAAAACATAAAAGATGGTTCTAATACTAATGCTAAAATGCTGATGTTTAGCAAGTCAAATACTGTCAGTTAGGTTAGCTTGGTGGCATGCTAATGTGCTAATTAGCAGTCAATGCACAGTACAGCACAGCAGAGGCTGATGGGAACACTTCTGCAGGTTTTCAGTCAAAAAAACAAAGTATCTGACTCATTATGGATTACATGTTACTTGTTAGACGCTTTTATCCAAAGCGACTTACATACTCATACTGTGGACAATCCTCACAGGAGCCATTTGGGGTGAAGTGTCTCAGGGACACAACGACATGCTGACTGCAGTGGGGTTTGAACCTGTGCTCCCCTGATCCCAACACCAACGCACTAGTCCACTGCGCCACACGCCTCACGCCTCCACAAAATGGATGATTTCACAATGCTAGCTGTCTACAAAGTCATTACTCAGTTAAATGATTCAGTCCCTGGCGTAAAAAAAAAGTGAATTTGATGACAAGTAGAGGCAGTTCCTCAACCAAAAACCTTATTTTAAAAAGAGAAATGTCAAACTTCCTCCTCCTTTCTCTGTCTGTATTTTATTTTCTTTCTACCTAAAGTAAAACATAAAGTTCTGCTGAAGTCAAAACTAACTCCAGGAACAGCGGGAGATGAAAGAAACACATTTCCGTTGTCGCACTTTAAGCCTTTTTGTGTTTCCTCCCTGTGTGACTCACTCATGATCACTCTGATGATGCTTTTACAGCTCGCTCTACCCGCACCGTCCACAAAAAGGTTGGCGGTGGTGATGATGATGATGATGATGATGATCAAGAGGACGAGTACGACGACAGCTTCATCGATGACGACAGCGAGGATGCGGGCGATGACTCAGACTACAAACCTCCTGTTTCTGACGACAGCGGTAAGGAGGACATCAAGGAGTTACAGAAGGAGGCAAAGACCTTCATGAAGACGAGGAAATAAATACACAACGTCTTGATTTTTCTTGTTTGTTTGTTTTTAAGCTGAACCAGACAAAGTGTAAATACAGATTAATGTAAAGGCGGTAAAGTGTCCCAAAAATGACAAAGAAAGTCTAAATACAGATTAATGTAAAGTGTCCCACAATCCTTCATGCCCATAGGTGAGGGAAGGAACCAAAATGGCCCGGTAGACAGAGAGCTTTGCCTTCTGGCTCAGCTCTCTCTTCCTCACAACGGTGCGGTAAAGCGACTGCAGTACCGCTCCGGCTGCTCCTCCTCAATCTGAGGTTCGACAATCGGCCTGACCCTCCTTTCAAGTACCTTAGAGTAAACTTTCCCGGGGAGGCTGAGTAGTGTGATGCCTCTGTAATTGGCACACACCCTCTGATCCCCCTTTTTGAAAAGGGGAACCACCCCCCCGGTCAGAGCCTTCAGCATTTCTGGGCGGATCTCATCCACCCCCGGGGCTTTGCCAAATTCTCTCCCCCATATCTCAGCTTTTAGCCCTTTTTAATTATCCTTTTTTAACATTTTGACATTTAGCAAGAACACAAATCAAGGGTTAATAAGCTCAGAAATCTTGTATAAATTAATTTAGTCCTTTATACAACTAGCAAAACAACCTCATACAGCCTCGGTCATAAGCATTTTATATCCACACATTATGTCAAAAAGGATCTTTCAAAAGTCATTTTAAAATGCACTCTGTGTCTCCACAGTGCTCGAGTAGTAGCTGAAAACGGTCCCTAAGCCCCTGAAACCCAATGTTCTCCCTAAACCATTCGCTTTTAGCAACTATAATTACTCTGTGTACTGTCCTCAACGTTAGCATTTAACCTGAACCTGAACCTGATGTCACTCAGCTTCAGAAATCTTTTTATTTTGCCCCATTTTTTCTGAGCGGATGTGTAACCTCTTTGAAGCATTAAAAATGAGTGACGTCTGTTTCCCTCGGTGGAACAACAACCTAAGGCCATGCAGCTGTCGTCACATTGACCTCAAACTAAACAATGGACTGCATTAATACAAGTTTCTGCAGCTTTGAAAGTGAAACACACAAGTTAAGGGCAAACTACTAACTGTTCTTTCTAAAGCACTGAAAACGCTATAAAGATTTGGATTTGTCCATTTTAATTGTATTTTTATAAGGTTTATTATTTTGTTTAAGTGTTTTTCTCAGGTGAAGCTCCATCTCTTCCGGTCTGGGATTGATTTTACTTGTGTAAATATGTACAATTAAGGAGTAGATCTCTTATAATTGTTACTCTAATATGTTCTTATCCTTATTAAATACATTTATTGAAAACAATGTTTTGTTTTTTATTTCATCGTGATGTTAAACAGAAATGAATCACCAAATGTTTTGACTTGCCTTCCATCACACTCAGTTATTAGATTAATCAGCAAGAAAAATATGCACTTTTCACAAAAGATAAATAGTCACTCAGAGAATATCAGGTCACATGGTGTAGAGTTCTCATATATGAGCTTACGTCCCTCTATCTTTACATATGAAAAAATAAAAAACTGTCCATAATCAAAGACTCATTTCACTTCAGGGGGATAGCAGGACACCCCAAATATTCACTCAGAGAATATTAGGATATTCTGATGTACAGTTTAAAAGTAAAAGATCTTTGAAGTCTCATATATGAGCTAACGTCCCTCTATTTTATAGCTTTATGTGTTCCTTGAAAGGCAAGGCAAAATTCTGTAAAATGATGCAATAATGTGTTCATCTCTTTCATGTTAAAGGTGGAGCTCATTTTAATTTAATTTGCTGGGTAGCTTAACCTATAGTGATATTTTTTTTTTTATGATACATATGTTGAATTGTCAATCTGAATCTCAATATTTTAACATTTTATCATCTGCAAACAGCACGAGTAATAATATCTGTGGGGGAAACTTCTGAAGCAATTGGAAACACGACTCAGAGAGACACGAGGAGAGCTGGAGCTTTGATGGCAAACACTGACGGTTTATTTGGAGCTTCGGACGGAGAATTCACAAGACATGTCACGGGACCACACGGTTGAGATGCCACATCAATTCTGAAGAACTCTTCTGTAGTTCGAGGTTTGAACTAGTTCGGAGTGTAATAATCAACATTCTTTATCAGCGAGACCAAACAAATATGGACCCTGAATCTAACCAGAGCTCTCGTCCATAGAAAATAATGTGCGCCAGGGAACCTACGTTCCTAAAAAGAAGGGCTGCTAGATGTCCCTGAACAGTAAACTATCTCATGGCAGCTTGTGCTCGGTCATAAGCTGGGAACTACAATGCGCCCAAGCTGCCCCTCCTTAAGAGAGATAGCAGCAATACCCAAGGCCGTAGACCTATGCCGTGGGAAAGGAGACGGTGAAAAGAGAAAATTATGAACTGTGTCAAAGGTTGAATAACTAAGCAAATTATTCCCCAACAATAATAATAATAATAATTCATTCTATTTAGAGGCGCCTCTCAAATCACCCAAGGACACCTTACAATTCATAACATATTAATGAATATTATTTTATATAATAAAGAGTAGAGGATAGATGCATCCAGAGAGCGTCACAGAAACGTCACCACATATATTATTAACACACAGGGAGTTCATCCACACACTCAACATCAAACCACTTCCTGTTTCACCTCATTACTTCCTGAACAACAACTCATTATATTTACTCATTACAAAAACAAATCAGTAAAGGCCATGACTCTGCGAATTAGCTGATGGATGTTGAAATGTTTCTTTATTCGTGTCCCTTTTTAACCCCGATTTACCTTCTCGGATCAGCTGGAAAATGCTTCGTCAGGCAGTGAAAACAGGGCTGTTTTACTCGATGAAAATCATGTCAAAATGGCTTTTTAGAGATTTGTGACGACACAGAATAAAGCTGCAAACATATAATGATCTTAGAGAATATGACGCATTGCTGTAGATAAAAATACCCAACTTTATATAAAGGGGTTCAAATGAACACAATCATAAACATCTACAGTAATAACATGTAACATATACATTAAAACAGCAGTAATATCAATCCCAAAACATCAAGCAGTAAAACACTGACAGGCAAGCTATTACTGCACAATAACTACCTTTACTAACATTTATTGTAAATGCACGACTTTTACATGTAATAGAGTATTTTCAAAGTGTCTTATTACTTTCACAGGTCTGGTTATTTCTTCCACTGCTGCTATCACTGAGAACAATTAAAAAGAAACCTCTCCAAATGTTACGGGTCTAAATTTGAAACTTAAAAACATTATTTATTTACATTACTTAGCAAAAGGGGAATTTCAGGTTTGAAATACAATGAAATCAGAAGACTGAAAACTGAGAGTTAACGTGATTATAAACGTCTTATCAACATTTGTCATTATATTATTTTTATCATTATTGTATAAATTCAATAATAAACCCCCCACTTGTCTCTGGCTGCAGATGTGCATTTGCATCATGTTGCTCTAAATCAAACATGTCAAACTCAAGGCCTGGGGGCCAAATCAGGCCCTTGGTGGATTTAATTTCGGCCCGCAGGATCATTTTGAATTACTATTAGATCTGGCCCGCCGGTATATTGCACGCACACCTTCACTCAATCCTGAGGGTTTCCTCAGCTCAGAGCCTGACCCCAAACATTGATGAACTTGCACCCAAGATGAGATGCCAAGTATCTGGCTTGAACTAGCATCACAGAGCAGCACACTGAGTTTACATGGATGTTTCCTTCTGCACTTTCTTTCTTGAGACAACAGGGCATGTTTGGTTTTTTCTTTGAGGGAAATAGTTTTTTTGAAGCTGTTGTTGGCCTGTGGAAAAATGTAATCATAAGAAATGACTCCGGAGAGAATCTGCAGATAGAGCCATAAGAAATGAATGCAACTGATTATTTAATGTTTAATGTTGTTTTTATAGGCAATAAATTAAGCTTTGTTAGTTCCAGGTTTAATATGTGCAATGAGTTCATTTCAATAAGTTTTGCAATAAACATTGAACCAGTCCGGCCCTCGACTAGTACCGTTTTTTAATTTTGGCCCACTGTGTATTTGAGTTTGACACCCCTGCATTAAATCAACAGGACAACAACGTGATTTCTTAAAGAGGCTGTTTCCTTGTTTGTTGAATCGTTGTAGTCGTGCTTCCCTGTGATTGGCTGGGCTGTGATGACGCAACTGATGTGATTGGCTGAGAGAGTCTTTATTAATAAACACCACACCTTCTGATATATATCCTATCTCAGTCAGCAGCGTCTACTCTCTGCTATTCTCCTACATCACAAATAACATCAATCAACAATAACTGTTGACGCACATTTCTCAGCAAAAAACGAATAACGCCTGAACTCTGTTAAGTACCTCCATAACCTAAAGCATTCATCTGGTTGCATCTTTAGAATTTATTTAACTTATTATCTTAATAGTTATATTTAATTGTGTTTCACTATATAATATTGAACCTTACATTATGTTTCTTTCACCTGCACTATTTTATTCAAATTGATCGTACTCTGTTTCATTTCAACTATTTTTATTTTGGTATTATTATTATTATCATTATTTTGTCGTCTTATGTCCTTTATATAATATTGGAGGACTTAAGATTTTCATTGCCATAACTACACTTTAGGTACTGTGCATATGATAATAAAACCCAAGAGTCTTGAATGGGGAAATAAACATTTAGTTTTGGTTTGCATCCTCAATTGTTTCACTCTGGTGTTTACTGGAACATTTTAGCTTGAAGCAAAACCAACGCTTAAATCTAGTATTTCTACAAACTGTGCCCAGCTTTTCAGAAACAGAACTTCTCACACATTACCTTGCACAGCCTCTGGATTCTTGCAATATCACAACATCACACCTATCTTGCTTCAACTAATGCATTTGTGAATGGACCAATCAGCATCCTCCACAGCATTGTGTATGTGTGACGCAACACAGAGAGGCGGCTGTTCCTTCAAAACAACAGTGATGGTATTTATTAATTGAAAGAAGAACAAAGAATGGCGCTGAAGGCTTTCCTCGATGGAAAAGACGGTTTTTAATCTTCTCCTAGTGGACGTTCTCAAGAGTTTGACTGACAATTGATTCATCCAATCACCTGCCAAGTATTTTTTGCTTGAGTGCCTTTTCCAAACAGTTTCCAATGATATCTCAGATGCTTTTGTACTTGGAAGTACCTCCATCTCCCGGCTGGACGATACGAATTTGAATGATGCCATGTTGGCGCCTCTTTGATGAGATTCTGGATGTTTAAGCAGATCTTGTAGTTATTTAATTGCTCTTTTTACTGCACTGTTAGTGTACAGTTTTATCATTATTATGCTGCTGTGTTTATTGTATTTTTGTAACTCTGGCACAACAATTTCCTTCGGGATAAATAGTCCTATCTTATCTTATCTTATCTTATCCAGCGTGCTGTTAAAACAGTCCCATATTTGACGTCCTATGTCCTATATTTGACGTCTACTTCAGCCTCCCTCCCTCCGTGTCGTCCGTCACTCGGAGAGACAAAGTCCGTGTCTCGGTTTCGACCGAAGACTTTGCCGGAACAAAAGTCACCAGCCTCAGGGGGAACTTTCCCGCCTTCTTCAGACGCTTGGTGTTTTTTCGTACGCTCATAAAGCAGAGGGTGTTGATGACCCCGTTGCTCATCGCGAGGCACTCGATGATGTAGAAGACCACTAAGGAGTTCCTGTCCCTGGATATAAGGGTGGGGTAAAAGTCCCTCAGTAGGGCGTAACCGTAATATGGCGCCCAACACAGGACGTAGGCGACCAGCACCAGAATCAGAACCACCACCGTCCTCCGTCGACTCTGCAGCCGCTTCTGGATCTGCTGCGTCTGGAAACCGGGAACGTCTTTGAACCAAAGCTCCCTGGAGATCTGGATGTAGCAGACGGCCATGACGGTGACCGGGACCATGAACTCCAGGGCGAAGATGAGCAGGAAGTAGGAGCGGTAGTAAAGCTGCTGGTCCACGGGCCAGATCTGAGCGCAGAAGGTCTTGTGGGAGCGACCCTCCTTGTGGGGGTACTTGGTCTCAGAGAACATCAAGGCGGAGGGGATGGAGATGAAGATGGGGACGATCCAGACGGTCAGGATCACGCAGTACGCCGTCTGGTGCTTCATACGAGGCCTCAGAGGGTAGAGGATGGCCATGTACCTGCAGAGGTAGAGAGACACACACTGAGATCCAGAGAGGACAAAAGTACACACATCCTTTACTCAAGTAGAAGTACAGATACTCGTGTTTGAAAATACTCTGGTAAAAGTAGAAGTACTGACTAAACTTCTTTACTCAAGTAAAAGTAAAGAAGTATGGGCTTTGAAATGTCCTTAAGTAAAAAGTACCCATAACTAGCAGCTGTTTTAAAGAGTACCTGACCTCCCTTTATATTAATAGAACAATAATGTCATTGTTAGCTAATGAATGTTTCCATGCTGAACAACGGCAACATGACAACGTTTTCATTGGTCCCTCTTCTTTAGAGAAGACCAGGAAATGATGGATACACGGATCGTGTTCAAATCAATAGGCACGCAATGACTCTAAATAATAATGATCACGCCACCAAACACACATTCAAACTAAAGGAACCAGCCTGTTTGGAAAATGTAAGAAGTAGAAAGTACAGGTATTTGTGTTAGAAATGTAAGAAGTCAAAGTAAAAGGTCGTCAGAAAAATAAGTAGTGGAGTAAAGGTGGCCATGTTTCTGCACACAGGAAGAGAGAAACACTGAATCAAACCTGAAATTCCACTTTTGCTAAGTCATGTAAATAAATAATGTTTTTCTGAATCAAACACTCGGAAGGACCAACTAAAGCACATGGGGTGTGTTCGGCCTGACCTGGAAATGTGAGGTATTTTTCCACTTTAGTTTTAGGCATTGAAGACACGTACACAAGTTTTTGTAAATATAGCTTTTATATGCAGTTAGGTATTTTGTTTACTACCTCCCAACATTTAAGTTCACTGACAATAGAGGTTTAGTAAAACTCTAAAAAGAGTATGACTCCTTATTAGATGAATGAAGCAACATGACATTCAGTGGTGGCATAAATTGTTAAAATAAAACAGGAAATTATACACACACAAAACAAAAATCATGACATAAACATACCCATGAACAGAAAATACCCCTGAATACCCATGCACCTGTGGAGCATGCTGTAGAAGTGAGAAGTTAAACGAATAGCTTTGCTAGAGCTGAACATAGCCTGAGGATTTCAGCTTCGAGCCATTACTGTGCACCGAAACAGGAACCTGTTCCTTTTTAAGTCTGCACACATCTTGATGCTGAACTTCCAGTTTATTTGACCTGCTGATTTCCTCTGTACGTATTGATCTGTTTCTGACAGTCTCTTTCAGTCTGATTTAACCACTACAGCTTTTCTCTACGTACAAAACAAACCATTTATAGATAATACAGCTATTTGTAAAGAGGACTTTCTGAAACCTAAAAGCTTGAAATACTTTTCAAACCAAGAGTAGTCCTTTCAGACATCTGGCTGTACACAAGCACGATTTTGTGGCAGGAGATTACAGACTTTTGAATGGTTATTGTTTGATACCATCATCATTTCCTAAAGCACGAGACCCTCTGAGACTACTAAGATATCCAGAAAATAATCATTTAAAAGAATTCACATTTGAGAAGCTGGAACCAAACCACAATTCTTATAATTAAATGGTCCTTAAAATAAATGCTAACAACCAATTAACTCATTGTTTCAGCCTTGGTAATAATTAAATAATCTAAAATGTATCAACATGTCCAGTAGCTTAAGTAATTACACCTTTCTCAAGAGGTTTTTCAGGGCTGTTTTCAACTTTGAGAGGAGAAATTATAATCAAGAAGCTGACGTAAGTGTTGCAAACAGCTGGAGCCTCACTTTGGGAACTGACCAGAAAAACTCTAATTTGTTAGATTTGATGGATTAAGCTGTTAACTAGCTGCACGCATGTTGTACCCTTGATGCAAAGCTTGGACACAATGAGACACACTGCCAGATGTTCAGCTGGTCTACGGACTAACGAGGGAAACTGGAACCACTGTGACCGTCCCGGATAAACAGAGATTATCCATCTTCCCCCCCTGCACATGCTGTTTATACATGACGGAGGTTGTCAGCATTGATAAATGGAACATGGGGGCTGCTTGTCATAAAGTGTGAGCGTCAGCTGATGATGGATCTGGTTCATGAGCTGAGAGAAGGCCCTGGAGATGCTTTTATTGTAGGCAAACGTAAATCATCAAAAGAGATCTGTTCGATGTGGAGCAATCGTTAAATTGCCTATTTTTCTGGCAATAAAGGTTCTGAACTTAGCCAAAGAGGAGTCTGTCCTTTTGTACTTCGCTGCAGACTGCTTGACACTCTGTAACGATTTACCTTCTTGCAAGAATAAACTCCCTAAAAGTCTTATTCCAAGAATCTTCATTTCAGTATAACGTAAGGTTTCCTCACCATTTTATTATTTGTTAGTTAGTCTCGATACATTTCCGCCACACTCTTTAAAGGTCCCCTATTATACTGTTTGTCATCAATATATTATAGATCTCAGATATATACATACATGTCTCTGAAGTGTTTGGCTCCAAACACCAAACAGATCATTGCAGCATCCCATAATCCCCTCTGTTTCAGCCCTGTTTCAAAAGTGCTGATTCTCTGTCTGTTACTTAGATGAAAATCAGGACCCCTCCCCACGCCCCTCTTGCCCCTTTCTCACCAACGCGGTTCCAGGGCCGGTTCGGAGCTAGAGCCTGATAAGCACCGGTTTTTCCTGTTCACACCGCAGCGGAGCCGGCTCTAAGCACCAACAAATTGTCAGTCTAGAAGCAAGAACCGCATATGTCACGCTTACGTCGGAGGCGGGGGCAGGGGCGGGATCAACCTGAGCAATAACAATTTATGGCGAGTACAGCAAATGAAAGTTGTAACAAGCAGTAGCGCTGACCAAAGTGACTAGAACGCAACCACACAGTTATTAAAAAAAACACACTTTATGAAGTCAGGCAACAATAACCAGGCTTAGTTTGATTCTGTTTGTTTGTACCTTACTTTGACCATCCGTTCGCTGTCATTGATCATTGTGGAGAGCAGGCAGACGTTTTGTTTTGTATTATAGCAGCTATCGGATGGAATCAATACATGGGCTGCACAGGTTGTCATGTCCGACTATCACAAGTAGAATCATAATGCAAAATAACGCTGGTAAAATGTGCCTGTAGAAAACGGCTTATGCCACAATAGGATAGCAACAAGTAGTCAAGATAGTCAGTTTAGCTTCGGTTGCTATGCTAACATCACCCATTTTATACCAGAGAAACTTTCATAACAGCGTTGTGATGCCAAACAGCGGGCAGCATTGCAGCGGTCGGTAAATGCCGCTGAAACACATTAATAAACAATGAACCACGGCACTCTGGAGAAAAGTATAATGCAGCGTCCACACGGCGGCGTGCGTTGAAGCTTGCCGGCGGGCGTGTCTGAAGCTCGACGAACAACCAATCACATGAATCTCCCGCCCCGGACACACAAGCACGCGGTTTGATTGGCTAGAGCTTGTACTGGCATATGATTTGATTGGCTGACGCTTCCGTCGAAGCTTCATAAATTGAACATTGCTCAACTTTTGAAGCGAGCAATGCGAGCAAAGCGGGGGAAAAAAGCTGAACAGAAAAACCGGTTCCGAACCAGAAGAGCGCAAGCACGGAGCTAGAACGGGAACTGCGTTGGTGTGAAAGGGGCATCTGAGAGATATTGGTTAAAAAGAACACAATGGTTCTCTAGGTGGAGTTTCAGGTGATAAGTGGGGGGGGGTTACCTTGGTTGGTGATTGGCTAATGGTTACACAAGCCAAAAAATCGTTATGACATCATAAAGTGGCCAAAATCTGATCAGCTCATTTTCAAATCTTTTTTCCTGAAACTTTCAGAATCTCTCTACAGAGGGCACACATGTTTATGTATAAAAGACATGAAAACATGGATTTTTTTTGTTTTGCATAAGAGGTGACCTTTAAACTCCATGATGAAGGTGCAGTTGTCTCACCTGTCCACAGCGATGGCCAGCAGAGCGTTAGTGGACACGTAGAGGGAGACGGTGCGCAGGTAGTTTGTAGCGGCGCAGAGAAGAAGCCCGTGATCCCAGGAGAGCTGCTTCACCACGTAGTAGTCGAGCAGAAAGGGGCAACAAACGGTCGCCACCAACACGTCTGAAACAGCCAGGTTAGCGATCAACAGGTTGGTGAGGTTTCGGAGCTGCTTGTAGCGAGCGAGGCTGGCGATGAACAGACAGTTTCCCACGCCACAAACCAGCATGATGCCCACCAGAACCACCGCGATGACGATGGTGGCCACGAAGAAGGCTCGGCCCTGGGTGGTGTCCGGGATCTCGTCCAGAGGAATCTCGTAGTCCAGGACGTCGCCAGACAGGAAGTAGTCCGGTAGACCCAAGCTGCTGTTGTTCCTGTCGTCCATTTTGATTTAGGTCAACATGCTGAGGTGGGAATGTCTGCAGGAAAGGTGTGTGGTTAAAAAGTCAAAGTCAACTTTATTGTCAATCTTTCAGTTTGTGTGTACAGAGAGATCGAAATACCGTTTCCCACAATCCCGAATACAAAAACAAATATATATAAAAATATGTATGCAATATGTATATACCTATATACACACAATCAAAAACACATATATACATATGCACACATTAAGACAAATGCACACATTAAGACCTAAATAAAAGCACAACAATCAATATATACAAAATAACATTCAGTTCAATATCTTTGAGAATGTACATTAGTGCAAGACTGTCCGTAGCGGCGTAAAGAAAAGTGTCTGAAAAAGGCCCAAAAACAGCTTTTAAATGGATTTTGTAGTGACTTTACTTTGGATCTATTTGTCCCTGTAGGGTAAAAGGGTTTCGCAACTACAACAACTACATGATGACTTTTCTAATGTATTCCTAGATCAAATAAATCTACTGTTTCAGGGTCAAGAATTAACTTCTAATCTCAGCTTTTAAAGAGCATATATTCAGCTCATTTTCAGCTTCATATCAGCATTTACTGCCTCTACTGTGACATGTTTCCATGCTTTAATGTTCAAAAAGCTCTTTATTTTTCTCATACTGCCTGTGCTGCAGCACCTCTTTTCACCCTCTGTCTGAAACCAGAGCCCAGTCTGCTCTGATTGGTTAGCTGGCCGGTATAGAGTCCAATGGAAACATTTCAGCAAGGGAGGAGAAACTCACTTTTTAGCCTTTGCAGACCATTTACATGCACAAAAACCTATATAACACACTACAGGAAAGAAAAAAACAGCATCTTGAACAAAAATGAACACCAGGAGATAACAAAGGATTAAGGATGGAGTGTTATGTTTTTTTGCGAGTTGAATGGGAAGATTATTTGGCTCTTGTGCGTCAGTGAAAACATTACTGCTTGACTTACTGTAAATCACACCGGCACCGACTCTGACACTTTTACCGTAAAGACTCTAGATACAGTGTTGGACACACAGAGAGCTGTTTGGCCGCTCAGTGTGACTCCAGACCTCTGAGGGCTCTGACTCACGTGTTTCGTAGTTTTGCTGATGGCGTTGCTAGGTTACAGTGTTCATGTGTAGTCCTCTTGTTAGATTTGTCCGCAGGTCGGGGAATGTCTCAGCTCTGACATCTGAAAGAATCTTTTACTGCCCGACACAAGGTTTGTTTACCAAGATTTATCAAGAGAGGGTCCACTGACATTAATCACTGTTTTTAAATTAAAGTCAAGCAAAGTTATTAATTCCACACTGTCAAATTACTCTGTCATAAGCAAAAGTCATCATTGAAAATGTGTCTTAAGGACGATTTTGTAGTGACAGTTAAAGTCGCTTATTTGTACAGCTAATGGAAGTATTAAGTCATACCTGCTGTAGAGATATTAAATAATATTAGATTATATTAGATCAAAACAGGGGATCCTTAATCAATTTGACCAGACTATGGAAGTGTTTTATTGACCAATTAATAGATGAAGGGATGATGAAAACTAAAAATATTAAGATTCATGATTCATATTAAAGAGGACCTATTATGCTTTTTGGGGTTTAGTTTTTTTTGCATGTAAATGGTCTTAAAAGCCTAAAATCCCTGTGTTCCCTCCAGAGGGACTTTCTGTCCACACACTCCCCCCCCCAATTGAAACACCTCCATTGGATTCCTTTGTTTTCTTCCAGAACACAGTGATATCACTATACACTCGCGAGCATTGTACTTGATAGGCTAAGGGGACGGACATCTCTAAGCGGTTGACCAATCACAACAGAGCCAGCCAGTTAACCAATCAGAGCAGACTGGGCTCTGGTTTCAGACAGAGGGTGAAAAGAGGTGCTGCAGCACAGGCAGTATGAGAGAAATAAAGAGCTTTTTGAACATTAAAGCACGGAGACATGTCAGAGTAGAGACACTACATACTAATATACACCTGAAAATGAGAATAATGTCCTCTTTAAAAATATGAATGATCCCATTGTAAAGTTGACATAAAAGATCATTGTTTATTAATCATGAATATAATACATTCCCCAACTATATCAATTGTAACTCAAAATGTTTCTGCCAGAAACACATTAAAACCACTTAATAATGACATGATATTGTTAAGTTTCTGAGAATAACTCCGACAGAGTAAAGTGTGATCTAATGAAATGTGAATGCCATTTTTCACTACTTATAATTATGATAATTTAATTTGTTTCATCATTAAACTAATATTCCATCAGTTTATTTCATAATTGTAAGACGTTCCTTAGTAACACTGTTCTTGGTTCTTTGTTTAAGATTCCTTGTTTGGGTAAACAACAAGCTATGCACAAAAACGGATTAACTACATATTATTTTGTAATGGTAATATGTCATTATACATTTAAAGATTATTATCCAATTGAACTGTCATGACTTGAATCAAAACGTGAGTGTCACTCTAGAAACGATAGTTAATGATGTCTTAATTGTGATAATAACAAACTTATGATAATACAATATTTAATGTTATTTCAAAATGTGTTTTATTTCTGATGTCTCCAAATCTCTCTACGACCCTTTAAGGTCCCCTGGGGACGGAAACTTGTAAATACTTCAAATTAAAATATTAATCTTTAACAAAATATTCCTGCAGGAATCACGTGCTGAACCATGTAACATTACGGTTAATCATGCAGAGCCATTTGCGTCTTTATAAATATCAAATAACCTTTAGAACAAACAGAAGGTTTTCCGGTCTAAATCCACGTTTAAATAAAAAAGACATGCAGGTTTCTCCGTGATCCTCCAACTGACCTCACACATCATTACTTGAAAGCCTAATTCAATTAAATCACGTAATTGAATACATAAAAGGACGAGTTGTCTGAACACTAAGGTTTAATTTAAATAAAGGAGATAATCATTTGGAATACAGACCTGGAGCTGCTCCTCCGCGCGCTCTGATGGACTGAATGACAGAAAGATCGCGAGGCGCGTTAACGTCATCTAGGGAACCAACACGCACACATAGGGACTCGCGCAAGGTGATCAATAAAGCCTATTTTAGAGAAACAAACCAACATCTCATCAAAAATTCAGAATTTCCCTACGGGGATGATTAAAGGTCCATCTTATCTTTAAACATTATTGATTATAAATACTTACAGTTTATACGGCTGAAACGATTTGTTTTAATCAATCAAGCCACTTTAAAGATGACTATAGGGAGCAATTCGATGTTTTAAGTCATTTATCAAGTCAAACATCTCATTATCTAGTTCACAGATGTGAGGGTTTGCCGCTCTTCCTTTTGAATAATGTTTTGTTATAATATTGAGTTTTGGACCGCTGGTTGAAAAATCAAATATTGTCACTTTGGTCTCTTAATTATTAGTCCTAAATGAGCTCCACGTCAACAGACTACAACAGTCAAATCCTGTTATTTTTTTATAAATGCACGAGTAATAATAATCTGATGTTACAAAATACAACAGGAGGGACACTTATTATGTAAATTTACCTGATTATACTCACATATAAACACCTGGCATAGTGCTGACATCTGCTCCTGTGATAGCTCCTGCTACAGTAGGTGTTTTGCCATTATGACAAACACACAATAATTAATAGAGTGCCTCAAATATGTCTCATCCATTTGGACGCGTCTCCTTCCAAATTGCTCAACAGGAAAATAACAATGCGCCTCGCTGCAGACATGACATCTTGACAGCTCTTCAATTTGTGGGGTCAAGAGGTCATGCATTTAACATACAAATGCTGAAAATGCCTCCACGTATTCCATTCAACATGCCCTCATCATTACCCCGAGGTCAGATTAGAGCAGGAGTTAATGATGAGAAGGAGCTCTGCAACATTTCTGGTCCATGTCACATTCAGGATTTGAAGAGTCTTAACATGTTCAAGACGTACACAGTACAGTCCAATTAAAAAAAGGATGTTTATATGACAGAAATTACTTCAGAACAAGTGACATTCAAAACCCTTACTTCAGTAAAAGTATGAAGAATGATCAGCAAAATGTTCCTAATATAGGAAAAGACTTCCTTTTGCAGTCAAATGTTTCCCGTCGGTGTTTCACTTTTATTATTCTGGATTAATAATCTTGCTACAATCATGTGTATGTTGCATTTTACTGCGATAGAAGATTATTATATTATATTCATTTTTATTCATTCAGTTTGACATTTTTTTTTTGTTGGGGTTTTCACTTTCCTGTAGTGTTCGAGGTGTTTGTGGCTAAGGGGCGGGACATCTCTAAGCGGTTGACCAATCACAAAAGAGCCGGCTAGCTAACCAATCAGAGCAGACTGGGCTCTGGTTTCAGACAGAGGGTGAAAAGAGGTGCTGCAGCACAGGCAGTATGAGAAAAATAAAGAGCTTTTTGAACATTAAAGGAAGGAGACATGTCACAGTAGAGACACTACATACTGATATACACCTGAACATCAGCAGGAGAGGACTCTTTAAAGTAGAGACACTACATACTGATATACACCTGAACATAAGCAGGAGAGGACTCTTTAAAGTAGAGACACTACATACTGATATACACCTGAACATCAGCAGGAGAGGACTCTTTAAAGTAGAGACACTACATACTACTGAACATCAGCAGGAGAGGACTCTTTAAAGCAGAGACACTACATACTGATATACACCTGAACATCAGCAGGAGAGGACTCTTTAAAGTAGACACTACATACTGATATACACCTGAACATAAGCAGGAGAGGACTCTTTAAAGTAGAGACACTACATACTGATATACACCTGAACATCAGCAGGAGAGGACTCTTTAAAGTAGAGACACTACATACTGATATACACCTGAACATCAGCAGGAGAGGACTCTTTAAAGTAGAGACACTACATACTACTGAACATCAGCAGGAGAGGACTCTTTAAAGCAGAGACACTACATACTGATATACACCTGAACATCAGCAGGAGGACTCTTTAAAGTAGAGACACTACATACTGATATACACCTGAACATCAGCAGGAGAGGACTCTTTAAAGTAGAGACACTACATACTGATATAAACCTGAACATCAGCAGGAGAGGACTCTTTAAAGTAGAGACACTACATACTGATATACACCTGAACATCAGCAGGAGAGGACTCTTTAAAGTAGAGACACTACATACTCATATACACCTGAACATCAGCAGGAGAGGACTGTTTAAAAGTAGAGACACTACATACTAATATACACCTGAACATCTGCAGGAGAGGACTCTTTAAAGTAGAGACACTACATACTAATATACACCTGAACATCAGCAGGAGAGGACTCTTTAAAGTAGAGACACTACATACTGATATACACCTGAACATCAGCAGGAGAGGACTCTTTAAAGTAGAGACACTACATACTGATATAACACCTGGACATCAGCAGGAGAGGACTCTTTAAAGTAGAGACACTACATACTGATATACACCTGGACATCAGCAGGAGAGGACTCTTTAAAGTAGAGACACTACATACTGATATACACTGGACATCAGCAGGAGAGGACTCTTTAAAGTAGAGACACTACATACTAATATACACCTGGACATCAGCAGGAGAGGACTCTTTAAAGTAGAGACACTACATACTAATATACACCTGGACATCAGCAGGAGAGGACTCTTTAAAGTAGAGACACTACATACTGATATACACCTGAACATCAGCAGGAGAGGACTCTTTAAAGTAGAGACACTACATACTCATATACACCTGAACATCAGCAGGAGAGGACTGTTAAAAGTAGAGACACTACATACTAATATACACCTGAACATCTGCAGGAGAGGACTCTTTAAAGTAGAGACACTACATACTAATATACACCTGAACATCAGCAGGAGAGGACTCTTTAAAGTAGAGACACTACATACTGATATACACCTGAACATCAGCAGGAGAGGACTCTTTAAAGTAGAGACACTACATACTGATTACACCTGGACATCAGCAGGAGAGGACTCTTTAAAGTAGAGACACTACATACTGATATACACCTGGACATCAGCAGGAGAGGACTCTTTAAAGTAGAGACACTACATACTGATATACACCTGGACATCAGCAGGAGAGGACTCTTTAAAGTAGAGACACTACATACTAATATACACCTGGACATCAGCAGGAGAGGACTCTTTAAAGTAGAGACACTACATACTAATATACACCTGGACATCAGCAGGAGAGGACTCTTTAAAGTAGAGACACTACATACTGATATACACCTGAACATCAGCAGGAGAGGACTCTTTAAAGTAGAGACACTACATACTCATATACACCTGAACATCAGCAGGAGAGGACTGTTTAAAAGTAGAGACACTACATACTAATATACACCTGAACATCTGCAGGAGAGGACTCTTTAAAGTAGAGACACTACATACTAATATACACCTGAACATCAGCAGGAGAGGACTCTTTAAAGTAGAGACACTACATACTGATATACACCTGAACATCAGCAGGAGAGGACTCTTTAAAGTAGAGACACTACATACTGATATACACCTGGACATCAGCAGGAGAGGACTCTTTAAAGTAGAGACACTACATACTGATATACACCTGGACATCAGCAGGAGAGGACTCTTTAAAGTAGAGACACTACATACTGATATACACCTGGACATCAGCAGGAGAGGACTCTTTAAAGTAGAGACACTACATACTAATATACACCTGGACATCAGCAGGAGAGGACTCTTTAAAGTAGAGACACTACATACTAATATACACCTGGACATCAGCAGGAGAGGACTCTTTAAAGTAGAGACACTACATACTGATATACACCTGAACACGTGCAGAATATGTCCTAGCAAAATGCATGTTACATCTGCATGCCGTTTTATGGATAATCAAAAGCACTAATAACATGAAGAAAGTAGTGCTCAGTCTGAACCTTCAGTTTTGTTTCTTTTAAGCTGTCCCGTTTATGGTGAAGAAACACTTCTAGATAGTATATTTTGCATTACTGTTACATCTCATGATTAATATCAAAAGTTTAAGGTGTTCTTGTTCTTAGCCCATAAATACATTGATAATGAAAATCCAGGAATAAAACACATCTAAAAGCATCATATATGTAAAAGCCTTTTATTTTACAAAAAAGATTTAGGCCAGTGATAATTTGCCTGACCTCAACAACGACAATTTACCCAACAAAAAGTAATAATAGAAAGAAAAAAGAAAAAATGAGGAGATGTACGATTTACAGAAATAAAAACGAACGGACAGAAAGGGACCCCCATCCCCCCCTCACAGAGTCTCTGCGTCCCTGGATTAAACTCCGGGGATCTATTTCTTGGCGTACGTGATCTTCATGGCGCAGGTGGCTGTGATCCTGAAGCCCTGCAGCGCGTCTTTAGCCACGCCCGCCTGGTTTTCACTCTCAAACTCCACGAAGGAGATGTCGTGTTTCCCCGGGACGAGTCGCACCTCTTTGAAACCGGGAAACCTGCAGAGGAAGAAAAACACCGTCAGCACACACACAATAAATGTCTGACATGCTGCTGTTACGAGACAGGCCTACTCATCATTCCCAGGGTCAGAAACCAAACACGCAGAAGCAGCTTTGAGGTTTTATTAGGGCAGTCACTCTTCCCCGGGTTTCTACCATGAATGGCATGGCAGTAAAAAGGCAAAGAAAGTGGCTACATGTATGTCAGTAAGAACCATCAGTACCTCAGTCAAAGCTAATCGATGAAACATTAAAGCTGTACTCATTTGCTTTAGGTGTGGTGAAAAGGCATTTTTTCCAAACAATGCACCACTGTTTTGAAGTTGCAGAGGAGTGATAGAAGGCAGACTCCACTGTAGGAACAGATGGAGCTCTCAGTATGATAGCAGCAGAGATAATACACCCTGTGTAAAGCACATTATAGAGAGGGGAATCACAGAGGCTTTCCGTGACAGCGTCTGTGTCTGAAAATTGTCCGACTTCATTCAATAATTCAGAAATGATGTAATAATAAAGTATAAAACCCTCTGATTTATCTCACCAGTTTGTCATACATGTCTTTATTACAACACCACATGTTTATTTGATGTATCTCCCCCCAATATATAACTAAATACTAGTATTGTTAACTTGTGATTGGTCATGAGTCATTGCTTATTATTTTTAAATCGATGGACACCACTTTTTTTTATGCTCCAAGGGTGTGGAGTAAAGGACCTTCCAGAGTTTAAAAAAATGTTTATTTGAGGTTAAAAACCTTTTTTCTTTGCAAATGCTTTTCCAAAGGTCATTCAACAACAAAGTATTATTATACCTCTCCACCTCTTGCAGCAACAACTGGAATATCCAATGTCAACGTATACTGTCTTCTATCTCTTTTATGATTTGTCTTCTTTTCTGTTTAGGTCCTTTAAATGTCCATGTTTGTTAATGCCTATTCAAAGCACTTTGCTTTATAAACTAACCTCAACCTTAAAACACACACAGACAGACTCTTTCTGTAAAGAATATAAAGCCAGACGCCTGGCAGTGAACTCACTGGTTGAACAGCATGGAGAGCATCATCTCGTTGGTCTCTTCAGGCAGGTTGTTGAGGAACAGGATGTAGTTTGGAGGATTGTCCGCCACCTGAGAACACAAGAGAGATCGTGTGTTAGGGGTGCGTAACAGATCAACTAAACATAGGGAAGATTTCCATTTATAACATTCACTTTCTCTGTCATGGAATAGTGGATTAGGACCGACTTGGGACTCAGGCCCCGTTTACACGGAGACGAAAATGAAACTTAGTCGATATCAAAAAAGTCTTCCATCCACACGGAATCGGCTCAAGAAACGTGTCCGTCCACACGAGACGGCTCGACCCGCTAGAGACGCTGTAGTACATATGCCGGGCCTGTAAGTGGCGCTGTACTTCCGCCACAAAATACACCAAAAGCAGCGAAGAAGACCTCCCGAGCATGGTTGCCATGGTTGCCCTTCTGTTTACTCCCCGCGGTGGATTTAGCAACATGTAGTTCATGTAGTTCTCCATGTCCAGTTGTTGCTGATGGTTGTGGTAGAGGAGCTGTAGATTTTGCACTAACATCTGTATCATGGTCAGTAGCGTCTGGAGCACGAAAGCAACCCTGTGATCCGCCATTATTGTTGTTGTTGTTGGCGAAACACATCAGCAATGACGCGGGGGTGAGCAGGAGAGGTGGGGAGAGGCGGGGCTATGGCTACATCGTTATCAGGAAATGATCGTATAGGACGTACACACGGAGCCGTTTGGCCCCCCAGAGCGTTTCGTCCGCAGACCTACCCACCTTGGGAGCCGTTATCACAGGGCTATCGGATCGGGCTCCGAATCCGCGTTGCCGTGTCGGCCTCGTGTGAACGAACCGTCTTTACGATAGAGAACTGTAGCGGATACAACCCGTTCCGTCTCCGTGTAAACGGGGCCTCAGTTCACAAAAGACACTTCAGAAATGATATGCAGCTTTAAAAATAACGCAAATGTCACGTTAAAAAAATTATATTTGCACACAGACGGCAAAATCATACGAGGCTCAAATTGTTTAAATGGGTGAAAAAGTTGTCAAAATACCGTCAGTAAAAAGTTCTCAATTGGTGAGAAAACTCAATTACATTTGTTGTTATAAAGTGTCAACTAGTCCAACATTTCTCTGCTTTATTTCAACAATAGTCTAACATGATCCTGGATTATTTGTTCAAACTCAAATAAACCGATTAGCTTGTGTTCCTGTCGGCTTACCTGTGCTGAACCGGAGTGTTGAGGAGATGTTGATCCCTGCAAACAAGAAACAAACAACGGTAAACAACATGAAGACTAGCATCAGAGTTTTGGGTTTAAGTGCATATTAAAAGAATAACGTGCTTTCAGAACAAGGAATAATACTCTAAAATCTAAAACTACAGAAATTAGCCACCTAACACTTACGAGTCAACGGATCTGTAAAACTGAGTTTCTCCACAAAGAGTCATGCAAAAATAACCACTCATACGTTTTGGGGAAATAAGTCAATCAGCTTGAAAACAGGGTTCATACACTTTTTCACCAATGACTTTCAATGATTTTCCATGACCAAAAAAATAACTCTTTCTCAGCGGTACCACTGAAAATGGTTTATATTAACATGGAACAGGAAAATATGGTCTGAAACATGTTGTGCCTATCTAAAACAAATCAAATAGGCTTACTAGCTTCTACACGCTAAAGCAACTAAAATCTCTCACCAGCAAAATACCTCGAGAGTTAAATGCCATTTTACGTTTCATTACTATACGATACAGTATTTATTATCATTATAGTATTACTATTTCGGCGATTAGCTAAAATATAAATTATATTTGATGCAACTTTAGTTAAATTTCCATGACTTTTCCAAAACTTTGGGAAAAATATTGTTTTCCATAACTTTTCCAGGGCCTGGAATTTGCATTTTGAATTTCCATGACTTTTCCAGGTTTTTAATGACCGTAAGAACCCTGTGAAAAACATCTGAAACATCATCATGGGCTAGAAAATAGTCATAAAAACAGGGGATTGTTTTTTAATTGATCATTTAAGTTTGACAACTACCGACTGGAAGCACATTTCTCATAGAGTAACTAAAGCACGTGACGTTGGTAAGAAGTCA
This sequence comes from Dissostichus eleginoides, assembly GCA_031216635.1. NCBI lineage: Eukaryota > Metazoa > Chordata > Actinopteri > Perciformes > Nototheniidae > Dissostichus > Dissostichus eleginoides. The sequence goes on along the minus strand of CM062266.1, from coordinate 31,971,848 downwards.
TATTTTAAGATAGATAATGTAGCCACGTGACGTTGGTAAGAAGTCATATTTTAAGATAGATATGTAGCCACGTGACGTTGGTAAGAAGTCATATTTTAAGATAGATAATGTAGCCACGTGACGTTGGTAAGAAGTCATATTTTAAGATAGATAATGTAGCCACGTGACGTTGGTAAGAAGTCATATTTTAAGATAGATAATGTAGCCACGTGACGTTGGTAAGAAGTCATATTTTAAGGTAGATAATGTAGCCACGTGACGTTGGTAAGAAGTCATATTTTAAGGTAGATAATGTAGCCACGTGACGTTGGTAAGAAGTCATATTTTAAGATAGATAACGTGACGTTGGTAAGAAGTCATATTTTAAGGTAGATAATGTAGCCACGTGACGTTGGTAAGAAGTCATATTTTAAGGTAGATAATGTAGCCACGTGACGTTGGTAAGAAGTCATATTTTAAGATAGATAACGTGACGTTGGTAAGAAGTCATATTTTAAGATAGATAATGTAGCCACGTGACGTTGGTAAGAAGTCATATTTTAAGGTAGATAATGTAGCCACGTGACGTTGGTAAGAAGTCATATTTTAAGGTAGATAATGTAGCCAGATCTTCTCATCAGAAGGTTATTACAGATGGGCAGCAGTTCACAGCCTTCTGCAAATGTTCCCCTGCTCCTCCAAACTATTTCCTGGAATTGCTGAGTGTGTGCTGATGATTGTTCTCTCGTGTTTATACTGCTATCTAACGTCTCCTGATTTATTCTGCAGAGAGGTGACTGATCCCAAACACTCTGACGTGCTGCATCTCTCCTCCACACGAAAAAATAATGAGAAACAAACAGCTTTTTGGAAACATTTCTTCCAGTTGTCTCATTTCCCCTTTTTTTTTATGACAGTCATCAATCTCCCTGCTAAGTGACAGTAATGTGTGAAGTTCGGTGATCCAGCTTTCATCAGTTCCCAGCTGTGGAGGAACAGCGCGTCTCGTGGGTGGAGGGCTGGTGGAGTTTTTGTATCTGACCTTAAATAGCTTTGAGACAGTGTTTGTGTTATGAAGCCGGGTAAAAGAAAAGTTTTCCATAATTTTTACGGCTTGAAAATACACTGCATAACTCTCTCCCCCAAGAAAACCCTGAATTTTACGAGTTATAGATTTTATATTTTATCTCTAAAGGATCACTATCAATTTCCGATGCCGCTCATGATATTCACAAAGTATCCAAAATGTGCTCCACGTTGTCGAATTACTTTTCTCTACTTTTTACCTAAGTAACATTTTGAATTAAGAAGTTTTACTTGTAATGGTTTTTAACTGTGTTATTAGTACTTTAACTGAGGTAAAGGATCTTCTCCCGTCACTCCTGACTTGCTGCTAAGTTTGAAATATTTGAAAACAAAACTCAATCCCCCTTTAAAAAAAATAAAAGCGTGACTTACTGCCGGTTTCTTAAGCATGCTGGTTGGCGGCTCCTGAGGCTTCTTCTTCTTGTCCTTCTTTTTATCCTTGTCGCCAAACGTGCCTCTCGCCTTGGCGATCACCTCTGAGTCTGTCTTTGCGTACTGTATCCTCTGGAAAACAAAATAAATCCAGTCAATAAAGCCCAGAGACCTTTCAGAGCGGGGAAACATGTCAAGGGTTCTGATATCTTATACATTCTTGCAGCTGTTGTAGCAACATGCACTCAACTTTGTTATGTTTCATTAAAGATCCCCTATTATACTGTTTTTCATCAATATATTATAGGTCTCAGATATATACAGAACCTGTCTCCGAAGTGTTTGGCTCCAAATACGAAACAGATCATTGCAGCATCCCATAATCCCCTCTGTTTCAGCCCTGTTTCCAAAGTGCTGATTCTCTGTCTGTTACTTCAGATGAAAATAAGGAGCCCCTCCCCACGCCCCTCTGAGAGATATTTGGTTAAAAAGAACTCAATGGTGCTCTAGGAGGAGATTCAGGTGATAAGGTGGGGGGGGGGGTTACCTTGGTTGGTGATTGGCTAATGGTTACTCAAGCCAAAACATCGTTATGACATCATGAAGTGGCCAAAATCTGATCAGCTCATTTTCAGACAGGTTTTTATAGAAATGGATCAGGACAAAAAGAGAGAGAATCTTTGTTCCTGAAACTTTCAGAGTCTCTTTACACAGAGGGGACACATGTTTTGGATTTTGCGTAATAGGTGACCTTTAAGGTACACGAGAACCATGATAAAGTTGTCTGATCACATATGAAAACATGACTAAACACAGTCAGTGTATGACTTAAAGAGAGAGAAAACTGGCCATCAGACACCAGGCGATGTGTGTGAGGACACGGCAAACACAGCATCATTATTCCTACCATGGGTTTGTTGTAGAAGGGGAAGCCCTGAAGTTGTCTCAGTGCGTTGGTGGCGGCGGCGAGCTCTTTGAAGACGACGAAGGCCTGACCCCTCATCTTCATGGTCTTCATCGCCACGATATCGACGATCTGACCGAACTGAGAGAAGAGCGCGTAGAGCGACCGCTGCATCTCTAAAGGAGGAAGAGGAGAGGAGACAGAGTTTGACACAAAGGCTCATGTGTGACTGCAACAACACAACGATTACATGAGTTTAGTTTTAGACATCATGTCCAGACTTCTTTGCATCAGCATAACATGGTAGATACTTTCATCCGACTCATCATAGATTTGCTAAGTATATATGACACCGAAAAGTAACAAGGAACTTCAGGTTCAAAGTGTCAAAGCACTTCTTGGAGTTTGGTTTTATTTTTGTTTACAGGTTATTATGAATTCACATTTCAAGCCATAAACAGTAACTTACCTTCTTTCTTGACTCTATCATTTATATTGTTGATGTAAATCGTGTGGTTTGGTCGGATATCCATGGTGGTGTCTGACAAAACAGCAGGAGAGGATGTTAAAGTCTGCAAATCCATATTTCAAGCCTAAAAACACTACTGATGAAAGGGGGGAATCTTCCTTCCCTTATTTAACACTATTTTAACAGATACAAAAACAGTACAATTGGAACTGGATTTGAGGAACTGATCAACTTCTTACTGTCACACATACAGTATACCCACATAGTGTAATTTAGACTCTGCATTTAACCCAACCTAGAATAAGGATGCAAGGGGCAAGGAGATAACTCAAGGTGGTCCAAAACAAGAAGGAACAAATAATCTAAAGTCTTTTTTGTCTAGGATATTTAAATCTGCACACTCAGTTTCTATGCTGATTTCTTCTGTTCAGAGGGATGTTTGTGTTTTTCTGTCCTTTACTTATCAGTCTGGTTGAACAATTGTACAGTGTCTTATTCTCCGTGTATAAAACAAAACAATCATACAATTAAAATCAATTTTTAAATAAGATTTTCTACAACCCAACAGTGTGAAAACCATTCAAACATAAGGTAGTCCTCTTAAACATCTGATTGTACCAAAATCATCTGTAGTTGCAGAATACTACACACTTCTGCACAGTAATGAAACTGTCACCACCAATGCTAATGACATATAAAACATGTACAGAAAGTCTTAATAAACATGTGTTATCCTACAAATCACAAATAAGGAGCTTCTGAAAGAAGCTATTGCAAGAGTTTTTAACGTTTTAATCAGGCAATCCGCGTAGTTGAAGCTAATATTAGCATACGTTAGCTCAACGCAGGCTACATCCATTCATAAGGGAAGGCTAGCTGCAGTTAGCTATGTGTTCAGCTAACTGACCAGTGTGATCGCTGATATAAACATAATCCATAGACAAGTATTAACTGTACAGGGGATCTAGTAAAATGTAGAAACAGATACGAATAAAGGAAAGGTGTGTAAATATTAAACTCACCTCCTCACCACACTGCTCACATGTAACCGGAAGCTGCTGCTCGCGCCGATAACACAGAGCGCTGCTTTAACCTGATTTAACATGTAGCGCGCCCCCAGGCCGGGAGGAGAACTACAGGCAGCATTTATAACGTTTCACATGATGTTCATTCATAAATGTGTGGGTAAATACCATTTACATTGTAGTAAATGGAGAGGAGTCTAACCCTCCTTTCCCTGTTTAATAAATGATTTCAAGTCCTTTTTTCTGTCCCTTAGAAAAATACAATATTGTAACCTGTCTATTAAGATTTACAATGACATTTCCAAATGGTTATTATTTTAAGTAAGCTTAATGCCTCTTAAATGTATTTTTATTTCCCCCTGGCTCTTATTGGATGTATTGTTTTTTGTCTTATTGTGAATGAATGTCATTGTAATGTCTTTTTTTCTTTGCACTTATGTTGATAACTTGATGATATCCTAACCAAGCTTTTGTAAGTTCTAAATATGTTAAATAAAAAAAAATCATAAATGTGAAATTTCCTGCCATAGAATCTCGACGAGAAATATGCTTATGAGAAACGGTTCAGTAAGAATAGAAGAAAAATAAGTATTAATTGGTAGCAAATAAGTGTTTGCCTATTTAAATAGGAACAGCCACCTTGAAAAATAGATATGTAATTTCTTCGAGATACTAAGACATGATTCAAGAAAGCTTATCACTATAATAACTTCTGACATCTTGATTATCAAAATGCTACGTTTTCAGATTGTTTTGAGAATGGGCTTCCAGTGGTTTTAAGAAACTAAGTACATTTACTCGAGTACTTAAGTACAATTTTGAGGTACTTGTACTTTACTTGAGTATTTCCATTTTATGCCACCTTCCATTACTATTTGGAGGTAAATATTGTATTTTTACCCCACTACATAGGTGTAGTTACTTTGCAGATATAGATGAATGATAAACAATATAATCAACACTTAAACAAGACTGTAGTTACATCTGGATTAAATTCACATTTTAGCCAGCAGTAGATAAAGTAATTAAAACTAGCTGCAACTTTACCAGCTTTGATAAACATATGAGTACATCAATAATTATAATGAAAACATTTTATATAGATTATTCTTAAATGGGTCAATCTGCACAATGACTACTTTTGCTTTGGTAGTATATTTTGATGCTCATACTTATGTAATTCTACTTGAGTAACGTTTTTAATGCAGGACTTTTAATTGAGACAGAATATTCCTACACTCTGGTACTTCTAATTTTACTTAAGTACAAGATTTGAGTACTTCTTCCACCTCAATTCTGAAAGGTTTTTCATGTTCTTAACATTTGATCAAACTTCCAGCTGTGTTTTTGTCCTCTCCCGGCTTCCGTACAGATGTTGTGTTTTCATCAGCTGATGCTTGCCCGTTACTCCGCTGCTTTTTGTCCTATGAACAAGCTAAACTAACAGTGACCATGGATGTGAGCCGGTTCACAAGGGGACGGTGTAGCAGTGTCAACGGACAACTATAACACCTGTCCACGGTGGCTCCCCTCTTCTCCTCACCCATATCTGTGTAATTTCTATATTTCCTGTGCAGTCAGCCGGTTATCTTTGCGACTTTTGCCCTCTTTATCCCGCTGGGGCTCATGCTAGTGGGTTAGCCTGCTAGCTAATTAGCTCGAAGCTTTGCATTGTGAGGCTAACTAACTAACTGGATTTAACGGACATGAGAGATGGCATCTGTTCGGGTGGCTGTCCGGGTGAGACCCATGAACAGGAGGTGAGTTAAGGACAATAATAACGTTGTTTAACATCATATGTCATGTTTCTGAAGATAAAGTGTCATAATATCGTTATTTGTGTTATGCTAACTGACAGATGTAGCCGTTGGGAGAATGTAACTGGCATGAATGGACTCAGGAATTCAATTTTCACTACGTTTTTAAAGGTCATTATAAAAGTGAAGCTATTGTTATTTAACCTTAAGTCCTTAAGATTCAGATTCACAGTTTCACCAGGTCTTTATTCAGTGATTTAAACAAAGGTTGAGAGCATATTTACTCCTGCTTGTCCATGGGAGGCAGAGCAGGTGCAGCTGTGTGATTATTATCAGAATCAGAATTGCTTTTTGAATCCCAGAGAGGGAAATAGTTCGAGCAAAGAGATAGTACTTATAGATACAAAATATACTGTATTTGTTAACGTAGAAAGTAATGAAGTAGCTGCAGAATGATGGGGGTGCAGATCCTCTACTTCAAGTACTAATAACAAACTGAACAGTATAAGATCTGCCTTCAAAACCTTACTTAAGTAAAAGTGTATCACCAGGGAAATGTACTTAAAGTATACAAATTAAAATGTTTTTCTGTCAGTGTCGAACCATGATATATTATGTTTTTGGATTAATATGACTGCAGCATTGAAGTATATGTTGCATTTTACTGCTATAGATGTTTATGGTTGTAACAATTTAAACTTCTGAATATGCTGTTGGGTACTTTATTCTACAGCAATGCATTATATTCTAAAATATAATCATATGTTTGTGTAGCTGTCCTGTCACATCGATGTGTTTCTATAAGAAGTCTCAGAAAAACAGCCCTAGTTTATTTAGCTTAAGAAGTAGGAACATTTTCTCATCCCAATCACCCCCAAATTCACGGTATTTGACCCATTTAAGCTAAACAAATGATTGTGTATTTAAATGCATCCACATTTCAAACAATACAGAAAAAGACTACCCAAAATATCCCTTTTGAGAAAACTATTGTTATTACTCTGGTCTGAGTTAACCTCCATTATATGAAAGGCTCACGAGAGCTAACAGTGTTGCGTAATGTGTTCAGTTCTTGTGTCACTCTCTAAGATAAGAGACACGTTGCTTCATTAGCTGCTGCTTTCTAAACTTACAGAAGTCTAATGTTCAAACACTTTTAAACTGAAAGTGAGGACTTGAAATGTGTTTCTGCTTCAATATTAAGGACGTTGTTGAGCCTGAGGACAAACCAGGGTGGAGACAGAAGTGTATACATGACTAAACAAACATGTCGCCCTGCTGATACAATTCATGTTTAGTCATGTGGATGTTATTGATGTTAACCTAGTTTGTCTGTGAACATTAGACTATCACAACATCCGGGACTGTGCGACTTTGAGAAGTAGATTTTAAATGGCGGTTAAGAGACAGGGAAACATACATGTAGGGCTGGGTCAGAGAGAAGTGTGTATGAAACAATGTACAGGACATTCACTGCTGCCCTTACAGTTTGGAAAAAGGTTTTATTAGCTGTTAAGCTATTATAAGACTTATTGATGTACTTTAACACATCAAATAAAGAAGAATAGACATAAACTTAGATTTGTTTTATATTATGTTTCTGTGAGTGACGAAGATTTTCACAATTGGCATAACTCGTGTATTTTATATGTACGATTAGAATATTATGACTCTAGTTTTTAAGTTGCTTTCACTGTATTTATAACAGGAAATTAAGGAAATAAAGATGTCGCTGAAAACAAAGACATTTCAATTGTCATCATATTAGACTGCTCGTTTTTTGTATTTTTGGAGTAAGGAAGACAGGACATTTAATATCAAAGTTTAAACAAGATCATTTAAGATGTAATGATGATGATTACAATGATATTGAAACAATGCAACAACACATTCAACAACAACCTCTAAGAATCAGCAATATCTTACTTTGAGATACTTTTAAAAGAAAGAAGAAAATCAAACATACGATAATACTTTAATGGTCAGATCAAGTCTGAAATTGCTCTCAGAGCCTTTAGCGTGCATTTTGATCATGCATTTAACATGTTATTTAACATGTAGTGAAACTCTTTTCAGTGGTGCGCTGCTAAATTAATTCTCAGCATGATCAAACTTGGTAAAATGTTTCCCAAAAGATGCTGTGAATGCTGACGTGATGAAGTTAAAAAATAATAATAATCTTCACTGTGTTCATTTCATAAAATAAGCAATGTTTTTATTTGATATTTTGCAGCTACATAACTGACATTGTTCTTTTACAGGGAAAAGGACTTGACCGCAAAATGCATTATCAAGATGGAAGGGAACAAAACCTCCATCACCAACCTGAAGGTACTTTTTTATGTATTTATTTAATTGAATTGCCTCTGTGTCTTAAAATGTGTAATACAAATAAACTAACCTTGAACCTTAACCAACACAAGAATACGCTGTTAAAACAGGAAGTTATTTAGGCTGAAAATGATCCTAACACATTTTAGCTGAAGCTGTGTTCTTTAAAATATTTCTTGTTCTCCAAAGATCCCCGATGGTAACGCAGGTGAAGTGTTGAGGGATCGAATTAAAACCTTCACGTACGACTTCTCCTACGACTCCATGGACTCCAAGAGCTCCCCATTCGTCTCCCAGGAAAAGGTAAATACTTATACCCACAGCTTTTTATTTTATATTTTTTATAAATATGTGCTGTGTTATAAACCTGTCAATGTACGGCATGAAATCGAAACATAGATGGTACTACTGACATAAAACACTTATCCCATTACTAAATATCCTATCTTACAGTATGCGATAATAAAGCTGGAAGTAAAAGTGATGAACGGCCTATAATAACATGTATAATATCTAATACCAGAGGTGGGAAGTAGAGGAGTGCAAATACTTCGTTACTGTACTTAAGTACATTTTTCTGGCATCAGTACTTTACTCCACTACTTATTTTTCTGACGACTTTTTACTTTTACTTCTTACATTTTGAACACAAATACCTGTACTTTCTACTTCTTACATTTTCCAAACAGGCTGGTTCCTTTAGTTTGAATGTGTGTTTGGTGGCGTGATCATTATTATTTAGAGTCATTGCGTGCCTATTGATTTGAACACGATCCGTGTATCCATCATTTCCTGGTCTTCTCTAAAGAAGAGGGACCAATGAAAACGTTGTCATGTTGCCGTTGTTCAGCATGGAAACATTCATTAGCTAACAATGACATTATTGTTCTATTAATATAAAGGGAGGTCAGGTACTCTTTAAAACAGCTGGTAGTTATGGGTACTTTTTACTTAAGGACATTTCAAAGCCTCTTTACTTTTACTTGAGTAAAGAAGTTTAGTCAGTACTTCTACTTTTACCAGAGTACTTTTAAACACAAGTATCTGTACTTCTACTTGAGTAAAGGATGTGTGTACTTTTGCCATCTCTGTCTAATACAGCTTGGCAAACCTCGTCTTTTTGGATTCTTTTTAGTAACAAAGTTGGACATGTCCCTTTACAGCTCTGCAGCATCCATACTGCGTCTGAAACCTGTTATATTATCTCACGCACCAGTTAGCTTGTCGACAGAAGCCTTAAAGCGCTCTAAGCAGATTTAAAAACTCACATTTTCTCCACAGGTTTTCAAAGATCTGGGCTCTGACGTGCTGAGGGCGGCGTTTGAAGGATACAACGCCTGCGTGTTCGCCTACGGTCAGACCGGCTCGGGGAAGTCCTACACCATGATGGGAAATCCTGTGAGTTGCTTTTTACAGCGTTTTGAATATATATTCGTTCTCCTCACCACTCAAAACAGTGGGGTTACTATTTATGTGCCTTTGGTTAACAGTAACTTCTGTCGTAGCAACTTAAAATCAGCTGCTGTCTAGAGAAAATGATGAGTTAGGCAAATATGCAAAGAAACACAATATCGATATAAAGTCTTTTAAGATCTTCGTTTAATGCTTGCAAGCATGACGACTCGTTCAGAGTGCGTCCTGCTCTGTGTGTGACAGCAACTCTTATAGGGACACAGCAAGGATAATTTACATGACAACACAACAACATGTGGTCCAGGTGGTCGCCCTATGACAGTAGGCAAAACTCACACCCTACAAAGAACAATTGGGTGTCGCAGCTAACCCCCTAGAGCAAATGTCTTCCTTACCCCCTGGCCTTCCTGTAGTGTCATACAACCCTTTGTGAACACATCTGTTATTACACATACATTTACATGCCATTCCCAAGATACAGCAGTTACATTTCCTTAGGATTACACTATTAAGCTTTAATACCATAATTGCCATAACACTTCGTACACCTGTTGTCATTATAATGGCTGTAAAGAACCATGTCGTGTACAGGGAGGCTTTAGATGGGCTCCATGAGTACGACAAAAACTATCTCTCTAGTCTAGGACTTTTTATTTATTTTGGCATTACTTTATTTGACTTGTAAAGCATCTTGGAGAACCAGGAAAAGCGCTATATAAATACCATGTATTATTATTATTCAATACAGTTTTGATCAACGACTTAATAAATTAAATACACTATTGTTGCATGTATAGGGGTGTGAAGCACAGTGGGTTAGTGCGTTGGTGTTCGGATCAGGGGGGCACAGGTTCAAACCCCACTGCAGTCAGCATGTCGTTGTGTCCCTGGGCAAGACACTTCACCCCAAATTGCTCCTGTGGGGATTGTCCACAGTATTGAGTATGTAAAGGCCGCTACACACCAACCTGAGACCAAAGAACGCGTACCGAAGGCGTCCCGACTTTTACGTCCGCTACGTCGCCTGCGTCGGCTACGCCGCCCGCCTACGCCGCCCGCCTACGCCGCCCGCCTACGAACACACCGCAAAGACTTCAGTCGACGAGCGGCTGCAGAGATTAAGAAGCGGAAGCGAAACATCAGGAGAAACCGCACTAAATGGGTGAAAACATGGATACTACAGCGAGAAGCTCGGGGGCTTTCCCGAACCTGTGTCGAGAGCTGTCCCAGGAAGATGGAGACAAGACCCTGAACTACGGCAGGCCACCCTGCCACAGGGCACCAATATTCCAGCTCGAGCCAAGCAGCACAGGGATGAACTATGCCAATATTTTAACGGTGTCGGTGCAGTGCCTTTTCAGTGGGATAAGATATAGCAAATATGTCTAAAGAACTGTACAATGTAAACAATCGACAAAAATACAATACGATAAAAATAGTGTTTAATACAATAAAAAAAATAGTTTGCCAAATATGTCTAATGCTGTGTTATCAATGGCTGTAGTATCAAGGTACGAAATAAAGTTTTGTATTGCCTATCCTGCTATTTGAGTTTATTCTTTTAATCACACAGCGTTAATAAAAAATTAAAAATGTGCCTACATAACTGTCAGTTGCAGCCGTACATTATTATTGGTTTAACTATTAACAGTATATTTTTAACACATTTTAAAATGACCATCTTGAACAGCTACAACGTTAAAATACTTCTAGGCAGATTGTGGAGGATAATGGGAGAAAGAATAGAGGGGCAGACAGAAACACCCATCTGAATAATGGCCACTTCTTGCAAAATTTACATTTCCATGTGATGCTCACAATAGGTAAATGAACAATGAACAGTGGTAGACAGTAGCTCTGTCTGTCTGTGTGTGCCTTCTTAATTGTTTGTTTTGGTCCCTCACTTCCGCTTTGCTTCTCATGGACTGATTCGCTAAGCTGAACAGCCCATCAGAGTGATTTCTTTGGCCGACTTTCTTTGGCCGACTTTCTTTGGCCGCGGGAGGTGTGAAAATGTGCCGTAAAGAGACGGCGGTGCGGGACACACCAACCTGAGTAGGGCGCCGCGAATGCCCGACTGCCTCTGACGGCCTCTGACTCCCAAAATCGGGTTGGTGTGTCAGGGGCTTAAGTCTATCAAGTAACATGTAATGTAATGTAAACTCAGATCAGAAACAGATGTTTGTGGTGATGGAAGATAGTAAGAAGGAATTAAAGTCAAATGTCTGATAAATACTGTCAACATGTTTATCCTCCTCATGGTGGAAAATGGGGTTTAGGAGATTTTGCAGAAACTAAATCTCACATTTATTTTAATCAATGTTTCCAAATGTCTCTGGCATCAAACATGTCTCTGGTTTTCAGCCTGTAGTTGTTTGGCCGTGTGTTTGATATTGCAGGATCTCACTGAAGTATTTTCGTGTGTGTGTGTGTGTGTGTGTTGTTGTTGTTTTAGGGAGACGCAGGTCTGATCCCGAGGTTCTGTGAAGGTTTGTTCACTCGTATCGCTGCGACCACTCGATGGGATGAAGCTTCATTTCGTGCAGAAGTCAGGTGAGGCCAGATTCACACCTGCTCTGCTCACATTTTCACAATCCAGCTTATTGCAGAGTAGGCTTTCAGGTTAAAACAATTTGCTTTGGTAATATTGGTGCGTAACATAAATATAGTTAGAGAAAATGAAATACACAAATTATGAACTTAAATACAGAATAGATAGAGAACTAAAATTACAATTGGGTAAAAGGCTAAATATACAAACACTATTGTTAATTAAAAAGAAAGCAGTATAGTAAATGTAACTCTCATGCTGCATCAAACTCCAACAACCTTACATTGAAGCACAGGTGCCAAATCTCGCTTGAATCATCTTTTATAAATCACATTTTCAATATTGCTTTGAAATAACTTAATCATCACAGTCCAACCGTTTCAGCTCTTGAGTTTCATCCTCAGTTTGATCGATAACCGCGTCCCCTATCTTTCTTCTTGCTCTTCAAACAGAATGATTGACAGGGAGCAGGTAGCACTAGCATCAGGAAGGAGTCATTTTCAGGATGAAACGCTTTGTCTTTGAGGCTAAAAATACACTTTGGACTAAAAGCAGATAGAAACAACTCTAGGTAAATTGGGATTAAAGCCATGTCTTCCTTTTGATTTATCTCCTCAGCTACCTGGAGATCTACAACGAGAGGGTGAGAGACTTGCTGAGGAGGAAGTCCACTCAGACCTACAACCTGAGAGTCAGGGAGCACCCCAAGGACGGGCCGTATGTAGAAGGTGAGACTACAGAGCAAGGCTAGAAAAGTGCAGTAAAATGTTCTTGTTGCTAGTTTTAGTTAGTTATTTAGTGAGTATGAGTTAGTTTGTTGCTCTTTTTTGTACAACAATGTCATTTAAGGTCAGCTTTATAGTCTGGGAAGTTAAAGTGAATATCTCAGGATGGTATTTTGTTCTCACAGCAGTTTAAAATGATGTTATTTTTTAGATTCAAGACTTTTATTGTCATTTGTACATAGCTACAGTGTAGTTATGACAATGAAAATCTTAGGTCACAGGCTCCTCCAACAGTGCAACCCAATAAAACAGATTAATAGTTTAAATAGGCAAGTAAATACAAATAAAATAGAATATAATAGAAATAGTGCAGAATAGTCTATATACAAGTAATTGGAATATTGATATATTGTAGAATTGTATCTTACAGTCTTTTGAGTAGGAATATTCAATCTGTATGCAAGTAGCTACCTGCTAAACATGTTGTTTTTCTGCCTTTGGTTCATGTGTCTTCTTCTGTCTCAGATCTGTCCAAACACCTGGTGCAGAACTACAGCGACGTGGAGGAGCTGATGGAGGCCGGAAACATCAACCGCACCACCGCCAGCACGAGCATGAACGACGTCAGCAGCCGCTCGCACGCCATCTTCACCATCAACTTCACACAGGTCAGGAACTATTAACAGACTCCGGAAATTAAATCATTTCCCTACAGAGGGTTAGTTTTCTCTGTGGAGGCAACGGGACACCACAGACTGACAAAAAAAGTGTCTTAAATATTTTGTAAAGTTTGCTTTGATAACAACTCAGTCATCAAACAACAGCATAAGGATGCAAAAAAAAGGAAATGTGTCCAAGAAATACAACAGTTTGAAGAAGTCTGGAGCAGGTGGTTGAACGTAGGCGAGTAATGTAACCATCCTACACTCAAATTTAGAAAAAAAACAACTTATTTTGTGTAAGTGAAAAGTAACGCAGCAGAAAATAACACATCATTCATCCTGCTCTGCAACATTTCCTTAAACTGACATTTGTTTGTATTTGACTGAAAGTATAGATAATAGGTAGTCTTTGTCCAAAGGTATTAACAGTTTTAAACATTCAAAAATAATTCAACCTGATATCTTTCAACTAAGGTTTTTAACTGTTTTTAGCCCCCCAAAAATGTGAGATTTTAAATGACCACATTTTAGACTAATACCCTCTCTGTCTTTTGTTTAGGCTAAGTTTGATTCAGAGATGCCCAGTGAGACGGTCAGTAAGATCCACCTGGTGGACCTGGCCGGCAGCGAGCGAGCCGACGCCACGGGAGCCACGGGCGTCCGACTGAAGGAGGGAGGAAACATCAACAAGTCTCTCGTCACCCTGGGCAACGTCATCTCTGCTCTAGGTCAGAAACAGAATATTCTCTCAAATCAGTTTTGAAACTTTCATCTGTAACACTTTATATTAAGGTACACTTATTCACCATCAACTAGTTGTTAATTAACATATTAGAGACAAACTACTAGCTTATATGTTATGAACAAGACTTCACTTTAGAATAGGGAACATATTCTGAGTTAGAAATACCACATTTGTTGTTATTTTGACACAATAAACACTTGTAGTTTCATGTCTTGTTACATAAGAATATACCATATTTGTTTGGTGTTATTATGGGAGAATTACTATTCTTGTGGTACTGCTACTGCATATTGAGCATATTAAGACCAAACTCATGTACAACAACTTCCTTACGTACAATAAATAAGCACTAATTAGAGGGTTATTGAGGAAAAACTCTTAACTAATGGCCTAGTACTGGGAGAATATGGTCATGTAGAATAAGGCATTAATACGTGTTTTATAATTACTAATAAAGAGCCAATATACATGTTAATTAACAACTAGTTGATGGTGAATATGTGTACCTTAAAGGTCCCATGACATGGCCATTTCTACTGATCATAATTCCATTGTTAAGGTCTACTAGAATAGATTTACATTGTTCAATGTTCCAAACTCACATTGGTTTCTCATCCAGCATCTCTGTATAGTATGTGTATTCACTCTCTGTCCTAAACGCCTTGTTGGAGCTCCTGCCCCCCCCTCCCTATGAGCCCAGTGTGCTCTGATTGGTCAGCTCGCCCACTCTGTTCTGATGAGTCCACCACCGTTATAGCGGAACATCAGTGATTATGTGTTACAATGGCGTTTGTTAGCAACCAGAAAATGACACCAGTAATGACAAACAGATGAGAATGCTGCGTGGGGTCTGGGTGCCGTGTTGGCGGGACGATGCGGGGCTCCCTGCTCCGCCCTTTGAGGCTCGCGGAGCGGACAGTGTGAGCTGTATTACTGGTGTCATTTCCTGGTTTGCTGCGTGGGGTCTGCGAGACAATGTGAAACTCAGCCTGAACTCAGCCTGAGCACACACACACACTCGTAGCCTGGCTGTGAGTGTGTGTGTGTGCTCAGGCTGAGTTTCGCTGCGAAATCCGCGGAGCTGCGGCTGAGAAAAGATAAGGCTTAGTGAGTTGTGTGTGTGAGGAAGTCTTCCTCACACGCCGTTACGTCACTTAGCCCCTATGACCCAGGAAGAAAAAAATGGAAAAAGAGAGATCTCCAACGAGGCGTTCTGGGGCAGCATAGACAGGTCTTTTCTGTGTTAGAGTTTTACTCGCTACAGGGTGTACTTTGAGGGTTTGTGACTTTGCAGACTGTTTACATGCAGAAAAAGCTACATAACACACAAGGGGACGGGTAATAACCAGAAAAGCATGACATGGGACCTTTAATATAAAGAATTACCCTTTCATCCGTCTGTCTTTAGTTTGTGATGTTTGCTGATGCTGACTGATTAAAGGATCTGTTTGTGTTCCAGCGGACATGTCTCAGGACGGAGGGAACACCAACCTGAAGAAGAAGGCGGTGTTTGTTCCCTACAGAGACTCGGTGCTCACCTGGCTGCTCAAAGACAGCCTGGGCGGAAACTCCAAAACCATCATGATCGCCAGTGAGACAAAATCATTTAATAACACACTGTGGCGGCTCAATTCCCAGTTCAGTTTGAGTCGCAGAGAGGCTAAGCTAGGCTTTGTACTGCGACGCGTTTTCAATGAGAAAGTACATACTGAAGTAAGATAGGTTGAAGATATTTATATTGTTTGTATAATATCTTTATTAAATGTTTCAAATACAGTGTCCGGCAGTGGCTCAGTCAGTAGGGGCTTGGACTGGGAGCTGTAGAGTCGCCGGTTCAAGTCCCCGACCAGACCTCAAATATGGAGTGTGGACTGCTACTTGGAGAGGTCCCAGTTCATCTCCTGCCCTGCCGTGGTGCCCTTGAGCAAGGCACCGGACATCCCCCCTTCCCCCCTCACTCCCATTGCTCCCCGGGCGCTGTACAATAGCTGCCCACTGCTCCTAGTACTAGTCTCCTGGTACTAGGATGGGTTAAAAGCAGTGTGCTCTGCATGTGTGACCATTAAAGAGGGTCTCATCCCTCCCAATTCTATTCTACAACACAAAACAGAACAGCTCAGACATGACATGACAAGTAAGGTACGTAGATAAGAATAAGAAATTAAAAAACACTGCACAATGTAGATATCCCCAACCTCCACCATTCTCTATCCGGGAGATAGAGGCAACAACAAAATTAAGTTAGAGAGTAATAATTATCAAAAATAAATAGAGAAATACAGATGACAGGGTTACAGGAAAACACAAAAACGGTCAAATCCAAAGTGCATAGGAGCGCTAGGCTGAAGGAGGAAACCCTCGTAATATAGAAGATTACGTGTTAGTCCAAGTAAGGGAGCCAAACTCTCTGGAAAGCGTCCAAGGTAGAAGATATCTAATAAACAACATCAAAACACACAATAACTTAGATGGACAAAAACGGTCAATAGAAAAAATGTCGGCACAAGCTCACCCTCTGTCATCCGCACCCGACATGAAACAGGTGACCTAGATACACAAACCACACCCATGTGACGATTACCATAAGTCCTCAACAAATACAAATAATAAACTCAGGCTAAGTAGCATTTTGGCTCCTACACACACAAACACACAAATTATCTGATGTAACTTTAAATGTCTTTTTGCAGCCGTTTCCCCCGCCGATGTGAACTACGGAGAGACGCTGAGCACGCTGCGCTACGCTAACCGAGCCAAGAACATCATCAACAAACCCACCATCAACGAGGACTGCAACGTCCGGCTGATCAGAGAACTGCGAAATGAGATCGCCCGCCTGAAGGCTCTGCTGGTTCAGGGCAACCAGGTAAACAAACACTGCCAAATACACACACACTGGATCTGTTTCTGACTGCAGGGAGGTTCGCTCTGGCGTATGCACAGGTTACACAAAGGAGAGACAGTAAACTAAAAGAAGATCAAGTTTCAAGGGTTTTATTGTCATGTGTGCGTAGCTACAGTGTAGTTATGACAATGAAAGTCTGAGGTCACAGGCTCCTCCAACTGTGCACACAATAACACAGATAAAATAGTGCAAGTAAATCAAATAAAATAGAATATGATAGAAACAGAAATTAAACTGATTATTTTTGGCCTGTGGAAAAAGACAAGACTTTTTAAAGGACTTTTGACTTTGAGAAAATAGGATGGACATGTTTTAAAATGTTCTAACTTGTTCTTTACCCAATTATTATTCAAACAAATAATCGGCACAGATGAATCGATAATGGAAAAGATGATCCTTCGCAGCTTTAGTAGAGGGAAAGTGACGATTCTTTAAAAGCAGCTAATGTCATTTTTCAGAAAGTTTGAAAGAAATGGATTTTCATGGTTTTTTTGAATCTACAATGTTATGTTTTGTCTGAAATATGCTACTAGTTTGAACAGTTATGATCATTATATGTAGTGTTTTTAACTGTGTGCGTCTGTGCGTCAGATCGCTCTCCTGGACTCGCCCACTGCTCTCAGCATGGAGGAGAAACTGCACCAGAATGAAGCCCGAGTGAGTCTTATCTTTCACATCAATGTTCACAATCTTTTTCAAGTTTCAAATGTGATGACTCCTTTACTAAACTAGATAACTATTTAACATTCATGTGAACTGGAAATATGTATTTTTGTATGTGTTCATCTTTGCTCTTCTGAGGAGTTTAACACCTGTTACCCAGTGGTTTCTGTTCAGTTGTTATTGGTTTCTTTGTGTGTGCAGGTGTTAGAGCTGACTAAAGAGTGGACCAACAAGTGGAACGAGACGCAGAACATTCTCAAGGTGAGTTTGTTCATCACTCATGTTTCTCATGCTCGCTGTGTGGACTGTCATTGCAACATGTTTAAATGACCTCTGCTGATGTGTGCTTAATGAGAACAAAAAAGAGGTTGTACTTTGCACTTCATATTATTTGTATGTTCAATTCCGATTTTTATTTTGGTCTTGAATTGTCACCTAAAAGGATTTTTCCTTCACCAAAAACCTTTCTTTTGTGCACAAGTTTGATTGTTTTGGGAAATTATAGCTGAGGTTTTACTATGTTGTCACACTTGTGTTCAAACCTGCCTCTTGGACACTGCACATTTTATGAGTTCAAGTCTCAAAATCAAATGCCTTTCATAAACGCACATTATTTGCAAAATAGGAATATTATTTTTGCACATTTTACATTCTTTTGTCAATATTTTGCACATTCTATCCTTGTTGTTTATTTCAATTTTAAATGGATGATTCTCTTGGAGGACTTGTTTCTTTTTCCATGATTCAGAGGCTAACTCCTTGTATGTGCAAAGCTACTTGACGCTGTGTGTGATGTGGTGTGTTCAGGAGGAGACTCTGGCTCTGAGGAAGGAGGGCATCGGCGTGGTGCTGGACTCGGAGCTGCCTCACCTCATCGGCATCGACGACGACCTCCTCAGCACCGGCATCATCCTGTACCATCTGAAGGTAAAAAATCTCCTGGTGCACAGATGCCCAAATGATCTATAAGTCTTTCATCAAGTTTTCGAGATAAAAATGGAAATAATGCTAACAAGATAAAACATCCTTGAACATTTTCACTTAATTTTTGTTTAGTTATCAAATTTGCATCATAAATGGACTCCAAAATGAATTTAGCTTAGCAATATGTATCTTCATAAGGTGTGCATTAATGTCTTAATGTTCGCAACTGAATTTTAAACTACTTTGAATTTTCTTCTTCTTCCTCAGGAGGGACAGACATATGTGGGCAGAGAGGACGCGTCCACGGAGCAGGACATCAGTGAGTCTGTTATTAGAGCCTGTTATTTATTGACCATCAGTAATAAGGACTTTTAACAAGCTGCAGGTGGAAGGAAACGGATAACACCAACAAAACTAAGAAAAACGTGTTTGAACAGGATTAAAATCTCTGAATTAAAACTGACTTTTGTAAAAGTTGTTTATGACTCACTTGAACGTGAACATATGACACATATGGTCATTTAGTCTTATCCTCTATAATACTATTTTTATTTAGTCAAAGGTTTATTTAGAACTTGAATTAGTATGTCATACAGTAGCTCTATAACTGTGATAAATATGATATTGTAACGTAAGTTGAATTCACATCTTATCTCCTCCTCCTGCAGTCCTGCACGGTCTGGACCTGGAGAGTGAGCACTGCAGGTTTGAGAACCAGAACGGGAAAGTGACTCTGGTGCCGCTCGGAGGAGCTCAGTGTTCGGTTAACGGAGTCCAGGTGACGGAGCGGTCGCAGCTCAACCAAGGTGAGGAAGAAGTCTGAAGAGAAATCATCAATTGTCTTAAAGGTCCCCTATTATGCAAAATCCACTTTTTCATGTCTCTTCTACATCAACATGTGTCCCCTCTTCTTCATGTCTCTTCTACATCAACATGTGTCCCCTCTGTGTAAAGAGACTCTGAAAGTTTCAGGAAAAAAAGATTCTCTCTCTTTTTGTCCTGATCCATTTCTATAAAAACCTTTCTGAAAATGAGCTGATCAGATTTTGGCCACTTTATGATGTCATAACGATGTTTTGGCTTGTGTAACCATTAGCCAATCACCAACCAAGGTAACCCCCCCCCCCCACCTTATCACCTGAATCTCCTCCTAGAGCACCATTGTGTTATTTTTAACCAAATATCTCTCAGAGGGGCGTGGGGAGTGGCTCCTTATTTTCATCTGAAGTAACAGACAGAGAATCAGCACTTTGGAAACAGGGCTGAATCAGAGGGGATTATGGGATGCTGCAATGATCTGTTTGGTGTTTCAGCCAATCAGAGACATGTTCTGTATATATCTGAGACCTATAATATATTGATGAAAAAGAGTATAATAGGGGACCTTTAAAGTCACTCAAAATACAGTAAGAACATGTTGAATCTCCAGATGTGTGAAAGACCTTTCTGTTGTCGTCCAGGTGCGGTGATTCTGCTCGGCAGGACCAACATGTTTCGGTTCAACCATCCCAAAGAGGCGGCCAAGCTGAGGGAGAAACGAAAGGTGAGACTTGATCGTCTGAGCGAGTTCCCTTCAGAAAACCCGTAGATTAAACTGAATCAGCTCTCAGTTCAGAGCATTTTGTGAAGCTGCTTTTGGACGCTTCAAACTGCTGATATAACCTTCCACAGGAGCAGAATATATTTATATATTTTTAAATAAAGTAAAAATCCATCTTTAAGTCTGGCTTTTATGTAGTGTTTAGTTTAATTATTTATATTATGTGTATTTATAGCTTTATTATTTATTTTGCAGTATTTTGTTTAAACTTATATCGTTGGTCATTATGAGTTGTTTTATTCTATTTTATTAACTTTTAACGTCTTAATTTCGTCTTGTAAAGCACTTAGAAGTTCATTTGTTTTGCTGAAAGGTGATATATATTTCCCCCCCCCTCAGAGTGGCGTCCTCTCTACGTTCAGCCTCTCCATGACAGATCTGTCCACGTCCTGTGAGAACCTGTCCACTGTGATGCTCTACAACCCGGGGTGAGTGTTTGAACACACAGATAACATCAGCTGCTGCATGTGATGATCCGCTGCAGTGCATCCCCCCTCTGCATCTAAACCCCCCCAGTACTCTTTTTTTTATCAGAGCTGATATGAGATCATGCTTTTATGCATTCATGCAATGATAAGGAAAAAACATAGGTGTGATTTAATAAAACACCACAGAGTCAAATGTTTCACTACTAGTTCAAAATGAATGAAGTTTAAAATGATATATCAGGAGTAAACAGACTGAGCAAGACTCCACTCTGTCCTATTTATTTAACATCATTTGACTGTTTTTCCTTCCTTAAAGAATTAGCATGCTGTATATCGGGGTAGCATTAATAGTTTTGCTCTGTGATCTGCAGAAAACCTGCAACACACTTCCATATTTAATGTACAAATATAAGCAATTTATAATCTATATTTCCCCTGTTGTCATCAAATACCATCAAAAGTTAATGCACTTTTGAAAAACATTGTTTGTGTATTGATGTGTTGCTAAATGAAGCTATCAGGGCTGCAGCTATTTATTTATTTTAGTACAATTTATTCCATGGAACACATTTAAGCAATGCTTTTTCCATTGTGTAATCTGATGAAAATCATAGCAATTTATTGAGCTTCATTCATTATACAAAAGGGCAAAACAACCTCTAAATGTCTACAGTAGGGTGGTCCTTCGTGAGAGGTACATTTTTTGAATTTATTTATTTTAAGCTCCAACCACCGGAATTCGTTATACTAGTCAAGAAAACTCTCCTGGTGAATTTTATTCAAATTCCAACAACTTTTACCCCTCCCTCATCAACCTTGAAGTTTAGCCTCATGTAGGGTGGTCCCATACTTGCCAACCCTCCCGATTTTTGCGGGAGACTCCCGATTTCATTGCCCTCTCCCGCGCATCATATTTCTCCCGATTTCTGACAAAATCAGATTTACTCACGACTGTTCCCACTCGGACTTTAATACAGCTATACCATTGTTTGGTTTCCATGGTAGCATGGTAGTCTCTTTAGTAGCGAGCGCAACTGAAAGTCTGAGAGGGTGTTCAGCATGGTGAGGAAGATAGTCACAGAAAACAGAACAAGAATCGACAACTCTCCCCTCTGCTCAGTCCAGCCCACACATATGCTCCATCAATGGTGCTACAGGCCGCAAGGCATTGCACTTACAACTGCAATAAGCATGTTAAAGTTAATCTAACAGCTCCCCCCCCCCGCGGTGGTTTTGAAATGCTCCCGATTTCTAAGGCTGGGGTCTCAAGGTTGGCAAGTATGGTGGTCCTTAAAATTGAAAGTGGGAAAGTCTAAGCTGCAACCCCCAGAATTAATTCTATTAGTCAAGAAAACTCTCCTGGTGAATGTTTTCCTCAATCTGACAACTTTTAACTTCAAGGTCGATGAGGAACCTTTTGTTCTTAGTGTATGTATTTGTGATCAAATAATACACAACATGTACAACCAAAAGCACAACATTTTAATTTTTTTAAATAAAATAACTAAAAGTACATAATAAAAATTAGATAACGTTCTCAGTGTATTTTGTCCTGTTACTGTCGCTAAATATCAAGATTTCTTTTTAAATTATTGTAAAGAGAGATTTGTTTGGTTTATTTGTGCTGAACAGAACGTGTCTACTCTGTAAGCAGCAGTGTGTTTTGTTAAATGTATTAAGCGCACAGTTTTCTGTCATCTATGCACAGTTTAGTTGTTGAATTAACTGTTGAAACCCTGTCCCGTCGACAGTCTCTTCACTGAGAAGGGCCCCGTCTTCCTCAGGTAGACTCAACCGTCCACTTCCTGTCTAACTGTCCCGTTTTAGACCCAGACGTGTGTTGATTCGTCCCGTCTCTAAACCTGACCCCTCACTGTCTGTTTTTATTATTATTTTGCACTCCACCCTGCTGCTTGTGTCTCCATTTTAACGTCTGAGAGTAGATAATGTATCGTTGCTTTTTCACACTGCCTGGCATTTCATTTGACGCTCATCATTTTGTGCTGCTTTTATTTATTGCTCCTTATTTGTTGTGGTGTTTAATGTTGATGTATTTGTTAATGGACTTTTTTGATAAGAGTAAAGGAAGCTGATGGAGTGTTTTGTGTTTACAGGCTTGAGTTTGAGAGACAGCAGCGAGAAGAGCTGGAGAAACTGGAGCTGAAAAGGTACAAGTCGAAAAAACTACTGACAGACATGACCATGCACTCATTCACAGGATAAGGATTAGGTTTAATTTGATTACACTTCTAATTGCATGGAAACTGGAAATCAAATCTAAATCTTTTTTTAATGATGTAAGGTCGAGGTGTAAGGGTTTATTGATCTTGATAGATGTTTCTATTTAATGCAATATAAAAACCTACATTCATAACATATTTAAGATAAGCCTTTATTTAGAAATCCCCCTTTGCACATCTGTGTTATCATTTTTATCTACAGAGAGATAAATACAATTGTTAAATAAAAAATGTTTATTGTGTAACCGGGCATATGTTATCGATTTGAAATAATCAGTATAATACCATATAGTGATTCAACTTGTGATTTACGTAGTTTTGAGGAACTTTAAATACAAATACCTTTCTAAAACTCAGAGAATTCAATTAAAACATATTCTTTTGTCTGGTAAGAGTTGGCCACTAAAGTGATGTTATGTTGATTATCTGACAATCAGAATGGGGTTATGTTTTACCAGACCTCACCCTTCAGTGTGCGAAAAAGCACACGTCCCACCGTCCGGGACGTGTTATTTACAATATCGGACAAGTAGATCTTTCAATTGACTTGTCCGGCGGACAAGTGACGTTTTTCGCCCTCATTTATTGACAAATTATTGATAAATTCAGTTTACAAAAGGCAGAACTCATTCGCAAATCGACGTGTCCGCCATTGTTTGTTTAGAAATGTTAGTTTCGGTTCTGCTTGTCGATTCCTAGTTAGACGGGGGCGGGGCGGGGCGGGACGTGTAGCACAGTGGCAGGGTTGGGAAGCAAAACTCGGTTCCGAGTAAGAACAAATAACAATTGTCCGGTCCCGGGATTAAATGAGAGTTGTGAGGACAGGGGACGAGGGCGAGCCCCGCGGACCGCAGCTCTCTCTCTCCATGCTCCGTATCAGCTGATCGCTGCATGGTGCAGCTCAGCACGTCTCTCTCTCTCTCTCTCTCTCTCTCTCTCTCTCTCTCTCTTTCTCTCTCTCTAGGTTATTAAGCGTTTTAGCCTCACATCCCCGACCCCCAGACTCGGAGGAGCACAGGGATGTCAGTATTGTTTATGAAGCAGGGTATAGAAAGTACATTATTGAAATGAAAATACTATTTATTTACTTTTACAAACAGTGAGCTGCTGGGTGGCTGCAGCATGTGTGTTGCAGGACATGTGTAAGCGTGCAAGCGTCTTTGAGTTGTAGAAAAGCGCTAGGCCTATAGGCTATGAATATAATGTATTAGTATTATTAGTATTATTATTAGGTTGGACATGTGTGGTTGGACTCTGTCTCACAGGCAGGTTGCAGTGTAACATCAGAGGAGACTGGGCCAATTGTACATTCTCAAACTGCACCACTTAGAACTAACCAAACAATGCAGAGATTATTTTTATATAATTGTATTCAATAACCGTAAGAAATTAAACAGTATGAAGTGATTTGTAAATAGGAATACAGATTTGACTTAATGTTTTCATAAATATATTTTTCTCCCAGTTTGTCATTATTTTTACCCTCTCAAAGAACCGGAATCGAGAACCGAAAATAACCGGAATCGAAAAGCAGAACCGGAATCGTTAAAATCCAAACGATACCCTGCCCTATGTGTGATGCAGTAAAATCTTACCGCTCACTTACGTTAGAGGTGTCGTAAAAACCGTGGGAAAATGTTAAATACGATGGCGAAGAAGAAGATTCCAGTGGCCCCAATTTTTGTCCATTCTGGACAAGTGAAAAATGTATTCGGACAAGTAAATTGCCAAACTCACTTGTCCATGGACAAGTACTCTCTAAAAACTTTTTCTCACACTGCCCTTACATAAAATAAAAAGCCATCTTGGAATTACCTTTCAAGCACAAGTCATCATCCAGAAAATGATTTAGATATTACAAGAGAGACTTTGGTGAGTTTGTAAAAGATATATCTATATGTATAAACATGCCCTGATCATTTTCTGTTGTTGCTGCTGCTGCTGCTGCAGGAGGCTGATAAAGGAGATGGAGGAAAAGCACCAGAGTGAGAAGGCAGAGCTAGAGCGGCTGCAGCAGGAGGTGGAGAGTCAGCGCAAAGAGTCTGAGGAGGTGCAGCAGAGGATCCTCCATCAGGAGGAGAGCCTCCGCTCGCGCAGCCAGGACATCGAGAGCCGCCTGCAAGACTTCCTGGCCGAGAAGGAGCGCTTCGAGGAGGAGCGACGCTTGGAGAATCACACAGAGGATCTCCAGCGTCAGAAAGTGCATCGGGAGGAAGACATAGAGGAGGAGCAGGAGGATGAAGAGCAGGAAGATGAAGAGCAGCGGAGGCAGCAGCAGGAGGCGGCGGAGCAGACGGAGATCTACCGAGAGCTGGAGAGGCTGAAGAGGGAGCGCGAGGAGCAGAAGGTTCGTCTGGAGACGGAGCGCCGGCGCCTGGAGGAGCAGGACCGCGAGCAGCTGAGCCTGGTGGGCCGGCTAGAGGAGCAGCTGAGGGAGAAACACGACGCCTCCTCCATCCTGCTGACTCGGGAGGACGCCCGCCGCCTGGAGGAGGAGCGCAGAGCCCTGGCTGACATCAGAGAGTCACTCCTCCGCGCTAAAGAGGCCTCAGAGCGGACGGACGTGGAGGACGCTGGCGGGAAGGAGGCGAGATCTGCCCTGACGCGATACACCGACTTCAAGGAGGCACAGGTGAAGGAGCTGGGGCAGCTGGAGGAGGGGCTCCGGCAGCAGAGGGAGCGCCTGGAGAAGGAGGTTTCTGTGGAGAGAAACACTCTGCAGCACCTCAACCACGGACTCAAAGACCAGCACCAGCAGCTGAAGGAGACGCAGGAGAAGGTTTGTTTGTTTACCATGTAAAGCGACCTTGGGTCAAAACAAATGTGATTCAATTAGAGCAAATGGTTCAATATATCAAATGCAAGAAAAGGCTTTATCTTTCACCTAAAACTCCTGCTGCGTTTTATGCCTATGTTCTAGCACAGTACTTAGAGGGACTCTTCATGCTTTTGTAATTATTCAAAATGTGATTGTGTTTAATTGTGTATGATAAAGCACTTCACATTAATGAATACATTCCTTACAAAAACACAACCACAGTTACATCTGCTGAAATCTTTCCAAAGTGAACCTGTCTGATATTGTTAGAAAAATATCACTCCAGCTTGAGCTTCAATCTCAGGATCCATGTATTTCTGATCCTCTCAAGAATGGAAGTAGTCATCACATACAGAGCATCAACTAGTTCCTGAACAGTGTCCTTCACATGCTGATATACAAGAGAGGGAGTTACAGTCACAAGATGGAGGAATAGAAAGCAGTATTCAATGTTTACTTCAGATTAGCTCCACGTCAGAAATGATCATGCTTGTCATATGTCTCTCTCCATAGAGGCTGAATCATCATGTTAATCACATAGCTATCATATGCCTAAAACAGTCCTGATGCTCTTCTAGGTAATCATACATCCTGTCATGTACACAGCTACAGTTGGGATACTTTGTTATCATGTGTACTCTCATATTGGAAGAGTACATTCAGTATTTTCATTTTATAACAGATATCCTGAAATACCTATGTTAAACCTCATTGTTTTACCAGTTCGCCAAGATAATTAAATGTAATCTATTATCATTGTTATTATTATTAAGGGGGCACAGGACGCTACAGCGGTGTCCCAGGAGGACCAGCTGGTGAAGCAGGCGGAGCACAGGCTGCAGTTTAAGGAGCGACAGCTGGCCAGCGTTTCTGACGGACTCCTCCCCGCGCTGGCCGAGGAGAAGCTGAGAGCGGCCGAGATGCTGGAGCGCAGCGGAGGAGGAAACAACGGGAACTGCAACATCCCGCCGGGGCTCGACAACACGCTGTTCCAGGTGGAGAAGGAGCTGGAGGAGAAGCAGGAGAAGCTGAGCCTCCACCTGCATAACGCTCAGCAGCTGCAGCAGCTCCAGGAGACCTACGAGTTCACGGCCAACGTGGCGCGGCAGGAGGAGAAGGTGAGGAGGAAGGAGAAGGAGATCCTGGAGTCCAAGGACAAGCAGCAGAGGGAGGCGATGGAGCAGGCGGTGGCCCGGCTGGAGAGGAGGCACGCGGCCCTGAGGCGCAGCGTCTCTCTGAGCCTGAAGCTGAGGAGCAGAGACACAACAGCTCCGTCAGGAACCTGAGGAGCGGAGCCGAGCTGGAGCAGCACAGGTCAGAGTCATTTAAAAAAAAAGAAATGTATTTATTATTTATTCTACTATTTCAACAATTTAGACAAAACAAAACAAACAAAATGAGTAGAAGCGGGAGGGCAGAAAGCATACCTTATGTAGAAGAAGCCCTCCCGTTAGTCATCCTGTTGCAGGGTAAAGTAAATAAAAGATAATTCCGTATTAAATACTCACACAGATAAACAAAATTCTATATATACATACGTACACATATACATACATAATACAATATATATACATACTCTAATATAATATACGAAACTGTAGGAGCCAAAATGCTTACTTGGGTTTTTTATTTATATTATCATTATTTATTTACTTCACGTTTATTTGTATTTAGTTAGCACCTCGGGCTATGATAACATAGGTGTGGTTTATTGGTATTTAGGTCACCTGTCGTACGCCGGTTTTGTGGATGACCTGTGCTGATATTTTTTGTTGACCTTGTGGTCCTACTTAAGTTATCGTTTGTTTAATTTTGTCTATCAAACATCATCAACCTCTCAACTTCAGTATGGGCTTTCTTGTTAAACACACGTCACGACCTAAAGCCAGGTTTAGCCTCAATGTAGTGAGTACTGTTTGTCCTGAATCAGATATGGAGGAATCAACATTTTTGTGAGTGCTGCCACAAAAACAGAGCTCATAGTGTTGTTGTTGTTTTCTCTGAAGGGTGGAGCAGGAGATCCAGAAGCTGCGACAGAGGATCAGTGAAGGAGAAGAACAACAGGAGTCACTCCATCAGTAACGAGGAGAAGAGCAGCTCTCCGGTCAGCCACATGCAGAGTCTGACCACGCTGCTGCCGCTGTCCGACGACAGGTACTCCTCAGGGAATACTCATGGTGTTCATTTTGTTTGCTATTTTTGTATTAGTTGCTGTCCTGTTTACAATGTCAGCTTTTGTCAAATGTAGTCATCCTGTTGAGGAAAGGTCTGGGCATTTTAGTCTTATCTTAGTTAAAGAAGCTTTAGCTTAATCTATTTGTAGTCAATGAAGACTTGACTTTTTAGTCATCGAAAAGTAACTAACAATATAATATTTTGTGTCCCTTTTTTGTCAACGAAAAATGTAGTTATCAAAAAATCTATTAAAAAAACCATTTGAGTCTGGCCTGTTTTATTGCCTTTTCATCATTGTCTCGCTTCAGACAAGAACAAAGGCTTGTTGAACTTCATATTTAATATATTTGATTTGTTAATAAAGAACAACTGTCTTTATAATATGATCCTTACTCGGTTACATTTTCAGGGTTTTCTAACTTCTATACATTCCCCAAACTTAAAACAATATTAAAGGGCCCATGTCATGGCCATTTCTACTGATCATAATTCCATTGTTGAGGTCTACTAGAATAGATTTATGTTGTGCAATTTTCCAAACTCACATTGGTTTCTCATACAGCCTCTCTGTATAGTATGTGTATTCACTCTCTGTCCTAAACGGCTTGTTGGAGCTCCTGCCCCCCCCCCTCCCTATGAGCCCAGTGGCCGTCTGCGAGACAGCGAAACCCAGCCCGAAACCAGCCCGAGCACACACACACACACCCGCAGCCTGGCTGGGAGTTTGTGTGTGTGCTTACACAGCCTCGCTGCGTCCCACCGTCTCAGGCTGAGAAATCCGCGGAGCTGCAGCTGAGAAAAGATTGAGTGTGTGTGAGGAAGGAACGTAACGGCTAAAATGGACCAATTCGCGGAGCCTTTACGTTACGTTACATCACTATACCCAAATACTTCACTATACCCAAGAAAAAAAAATGGAAAAAGAGAAATCTCCAACGAGGCGTTCTGGGGCAGCATAGACAGGTCTTTTCTGAGTTAGAGTTTTACTCGCTACAGGGTGTAATTTGAGGGTTTGTGACTCTGCAGACCGTTTACATGCAGAAAAACCTTCATAACACACAAGGGGACGGGTAATAACCAGAAAAGCATGACATGGGACCTTTAAGTATTGTCACAAATAAATTGTAGATGTATTAGTCTTGATTTTTCTATAGACCGATTGGTTTTTCATGTATTTCTTTACATTGTTACTCAAGCTTGTTCTCCATCTTACCAGGATAAATGCCTACATTGAAGAGGAAGTCCAGCGGAGGTTACGCAAGATGAATCTTCTCAACAGCAGCAGCAGCATGGATCTGTCTCTGTCTCTCTCCTGCGAATCTCTCAGGGTAAGAACTGCTTTTCACTCCAGCATTCATTTATCTTTCACACCTGCTGACAAAAAACATGTTCTTCCCACCGGCCTTTACTCGGATGAATACTTATCATCAGTCATACAGTAAAACATCCACTTATTAATTAATATGTTATGTTATTCCAGTAAAACTCACAGTCAGTATACTGTATGTAGACATGTTTTCATTTAGAATAGAATAGAATCCTTTATTGTCACTATACAGGTACAATGAGATGAGTAGAGCTACTCCTTTTTTTAAGGTGCCATCAAAAAAACAAACAAGAGACGTACAACATTCAGGAGAAGACAACATACAAACAACAAGCATTCATACTTCAATATGCAGATAAAGTTAAAGTGCAGGAATATATCGCTTTAAGTAAAAATAAATATGTTTGAATCGGTATAAAAAGATATGTGTATATATATTGTGTCAGTGCAAGCTGGAGTTTAGTGCAAGTATTGCTCTGGGGAAGAAACTGTCTGTTTGTCTTTATGCGTATTCTGTACATATCCACCATTCACTATTTGTTTATGTGCACTATGTCAACAACTTTTTGTTGATTTAAATTAAAGCTCTACTGTACTGTAGTTGTTAAGAAACATCTTAAAGAAACGTTTTGCTCCTCATTGCGTTGAATATGGCTTCTATTCCTGAAACACATTAGGTGAGGCTTCATTTGTGCTCTTAAATGTATATTGTGTTGTTAAAGTGAAGTATAAAGAAATCCAGCAGGTCCAGTGTGGAAGCGCCTTTCTCTGTGTAGAACTGATCTTTAGCTCTTTAACCCCGCAGGAGGAGGAAGAAGCTAGTGACTGTAGCTCTGTTAGATTAACAGAGGAGGTAAGACCAGGATCCACCTGCTCTGAATGAGACTTTCCCCGCTCTGAAATCTGCATGACTCTCCCAAATATGATTATGGATCGAATCATTAACGCTTATATCAGTCAGTTCTATTGTTTGCTCTTTTAATTGGGTTCTCCTCCACCTGATCTTAACTCATCTCTTTCATTTGTCCCTTTCTCCTGGCATCATGGTGTATAATTGGAATATAAAATGAAACATTATGCTTGGTATTTTGCACCTACTTAATGTTTTTGTTTGGTATTTGTGACACTGATAATTAATGTTTTAATGTTTTCAGGATGAGGAAAAGCAGAACAACACGAATCCGAGAAAGCTCAAATATGAGGTAAGACAAAGATCTAATTTTAGTATTGGGATCATTTTTTATAATAAATCAATTAAAATCTGTAAGCCTGCCACATTTAAACAATGACTCACATGCATGTAAAAAATGAAACATGATTCCACATATCATTG
Source organism: Dissostichus eleginoides (assembly GCA_031216635.1). Lineage (NCBI taxonomy): Eukaryota > Metazoa > Chordata > Actinopteri > Perciformes > Nototheniidae > Dissostichus > Dissostichus eleginoides. Next base: position 31,941,416 of record CM062266.1, on the reverse strand, counting down.
ACCAAAATCAATGTAATTTTAAATGAGATGGTGAATGGGTTTCCATTTTATTTCTTCAGGTTTGTAAAACACAGAATTCACAGACATGTTCTTTTATAATTCCAGTTTAGTAGTACGAGACAAAAATTTAAATAGCAAGTTGTTAGGATTGGAGTCAGTTTTGAAAGTTGATCAACTCTTGTTGTTATTTGTGAAAGACCAGTGGGAAGAAAGCCCATTCTCCTCTTTAGGATGGTGGCGACCAGATAAATGAAAAGTAGACAGACAACTAAACACATGTATGCACTGTATTTCAGCTCAAAGTCCTTCATTTCAAACTATGTGAAACTAAATATGGGTAGAATAGTTTACGCAGATGCCTTTCTTTTTTGTCAAATGACGTTCAAAATAGGTGGATTTCAAGCCAGAAACAAAAAAATAACAAAATATAGTTCTGTAAAGACAATGAATGTACTCACAGAAAGTTCATAGTGATAAGAAATATTAGCAAATGCTACTTTTCCCTAATTTATTAAGAATTCAAAGATTCCCGGTACACTTGTCATTCTAATTTGCATGCCAAACCTCTTGACACTGTTAATTTTGAATCACTTACAACTCGCCTCTGCACCTGGTGATGGAGGAAATGGTAATTCTCAATGGGTTGGATAATGGACTTCAGTATAATTCCTTCACGTCCTTCTTGGCGATGTAGTCATGGACTCCCCCCTTGTGCACACAGAAAGCCTGCGAGTTCGGGTCTAGCTTGCTGCCTTCCCCGGAGCTTGAGGCTTACTCCCCTCCTCAAAACCAGAAAAACCTGTTGGAAGAACCAGAGAACGACCTCTTAAAGCTTCACAGAGAAGAAAAAGTAGAATCAGCTGGAGACTTGATTAAAAAAGAGGAAGTGCCTTACAAATATGTCCACTACGACAAATGGTGGCAAGATGGAGTGACCGTACCCCATGAAGAAGTTGCCCAAGATGTCTGTAAACCTGATAACTGTGACATTGGACAACGCAAGCTTTTTGACACATCGGCAAACACAGAGAACAACGGATTTGATGAAAACAAAAACATTCCTGATAAGGAGGAAGCTCTTCTGCCTGCTGTGAACCCGATGATGATAAAAAGGTTGAAGATACAGCCAGCAAGCACCAAACAGGGATAGAAAGAGATGGTGAACTTCCCAATGGTCAATCATCAAAGTTGGAGAACTCTGTCAATGGTAACATCAGTGAATCCGTAAATAAGACCAATTCAAAAACTGAGAAAGTAGCAGCAAACGGGGGCTATGGTTTTGGTTATTTTGCTGGAAAGTTGTCCGAAGTGTACAAAGACACCAGTAGAACGCTGCAGGGCACAAGTGAAATCATTCGAAATGTACGAGTGACTGAAATGAAGGATGTAGTCTCTCAGTATGTGACCATGATGTCCAAAGAGCTGCCATTAATTAACCGAATGCAACCGGAGCCACAAACATGTTTTGATGCCAAGGAAAACAAAGTCAGTCTGGTTGATATGTCCAAAGATTGCGCCCTAAGTCTACCTCAAAGTTGTGGCATGTCTACAATCCCAGGCGTCTCAGAATTGCCAGAAGGCTCTGTGTCGTCTCTCAAAGACCAATGTCCTGAAGTGTTTTATCAAAGTTAGTCCAGCTGCCTCCAGCCTTGTCCGAGCTACAGACCTTTACATCCCAGAAGATGCTTGAAAAGTTGGAATCTCTGAGTCCTCGAAAAGTCAACAAGCTCTTGAGTATCTTCTGGCTCAAAGCTGCCAACAGTAAGCAGCCGATACCAAAGCCTGGGTGCTTGCTTTTGACCGAAAAGGAGATAATAGTGCTGTCAAGTGAAGCAAATTCAGACGACACCATAACTATTCGTCACCATTTTAATCTCCTGGAAATCAAGATGGTCCAGATTAGCTTGGCAGGACAGCACGTTCGCCTAATTGGCTCCACGGAAGACACCATCTTGGTTGTTTTTACCCACAGCAAAGAGCTGTCCCAGGACTTCTGCAAGGCTTTACTGAAGGTCCTTTCTCAGGGAAAGTCCTCTGAAGAAACTGAAGATCACCCGTTGCTCTCCGGTGATCTCATGGTTCTCTCTTTGGATTGGACGTCAAACATTCCTGACATCTTTCTAGATAACGGACTTCAAGTCACCTGCCGATTCAAGGGCATCCTCGCAGACTTGCTCTACATCGTCCACGGGAACATGGAGGGTCCTGGCAAACCTTCTCTGGCACACATTCGTCCTCTGCTCTACACCAGTGTCAAGGTCAAGGATGTTCCCCGCTTGCCCAAAGACGCCATTTATCAGTTCCTCCTGACAGACAGTCATGTGGTTCTTCTTCGGGAGGAAGGTGTCTTTCACCCGGTGCCACGAGGATCCAGTCTGCTTCTTGCTAATCCTCAGTTTCAGGCACTCAAACTCTGCCGACGATCAGACATCAGATGCCTGTTCGTGAGGAAGGATGACAACTGCCTGGTGGTGGATTTCACGTTTAAAAGTCAAAAAACAAATACGCGAGAGAAGAAGATCGAGTTCAGACGAGGCTCGGCTGACGTGTGCTCCATCTCCAATTTGAGCAGTCAGGGTGATTCCTGGAAGTTATGTTTTGGATGTACCTCAGAAGCTGAGATCTTGATAAACCATCTGTGTACTTGAGTTAAACTCCTAAAGGCAGTTTCACTTGAATTAAGTCACAAATGCAACGTACTTAACTGCGTCCAAAAGATATTCAGTCACCTTTACTTGTTTCGGGATGTGTTAAATAAGTTACCACAAATTGAAAGAAAAACAGAGTTATAGATATTTCTGGAAACATGATTATTTATAATGCCAAATTAAAATCGAATCATTTAAAAGTAATTTTAGAATATTTTAACTTTTTTTTTAAACCTTTCTTGTTTTTTTTCCTGTTATTCAAATGTCTTTTGTGATTTGGTCATCGTGCCTCAAAGTCATAAAGATTTTCTTTTTAAATGAAGAAGCACAGATCATGTTAGGTTTATATTCATTATTATTTCTTGTCATTTCTGTTGTTTATTTGTTGTTTGAAATAATAAATGTACTTTTGAATTTCAAGGTATTTTTTTTAAATGTTTTTTTTGCTTTCTACTATTTTAAGTCATGTTGACAATTCTTGATTTGTGTTTGCCTTGCAATCAATTATGGTTTAAAGGGAACATTTTGCAGCTGCACTTTAATTATCGATCGAATGACTTCAATAAATGCTTTATGATGAGAAGTGATTAAACATGAAATATGATTAATATGTATTTAAATCAGCAATGTTTAAATGCCTTTAACTGTTAATAAACAGGATAATAAAGATTAAACTCTCAGTGATTCTTATTGACCGAATATATTTGGCATTTCAAATACACCATTCAAGTAAAAAAAAATGGTTCATAATCATTTTTGTAATGTTTTTGAGTCAACCCTTTACTCTCCACTTCCTTTCTTGTTCTTCTTTTCCTCGTCTTTTATCTCCCGGTGATTTCCTCTGCAGCATCTGGTGTGTCGCTCCGGGCGAGCTCCGACGGACTTCAGGAACCCGTTAAAATTAGCATTCCTCGTTACGTTCTCCGCGGGCAGGGGAAGGACGAGCACTTTCAGTTCGAGGTGAAGGTGAGTTCAGGACTTAAAGGTCCCCTATTATACTCTTTTTCATCAATATATTACAGGTCTCAGATATATACAGAACCTGTCTCTGATTGGCTGAAACACCAACCAGATCATTGCAGCATCCCATAATCCCCTCTGTTTCAGCCCTGTTTCAAAAGTGCTGATTCTCTGTCTGTTACTTTAGATGAAAAATAAGGAGCCCCTCCCCACGCCCCTCTGAGAGATATTTGGTTAAAAAGAACACAATGGTGCTCTAGGAGGAGATTCAGGTGATAAGGTGGGGGGTGTTACCTTGGTTGGTGATTGGCTAATGGTTACACAAGACAAAACATCGTTATGACATCATAAAGTGGCCAAAATCTGATCAGCTCATTTTCAGACAGGTTTTTATAGAAATGGATCAGGACAAAAAGAGAGAGAATCTTTGTTCCTGAAACGTTCAGAGTCTCTTTACACAGAGGGGACACATGTTGATGTAGAAGAGACATGAAGAAGAGGGGACACATGTTGATGTAGAAGAGACATGAAGAAGAGGGGACACATGTTGATGTAGAAGAGACATGAAGAAGAGGGGACACATGTTGATGTAGAAGAGACATGAAGAAGAGGGGACACATGTGCATGATAGGTGACCTTTAAGTAAATGCACAATGGTCCCTTTTTTGGTACACCTGTACAATCTCGTGCAACAGTTAAAGGTGGGGTAGGTAATTCACTTCAGAAACACTTTGTTATATTCCATGGAATGCTCTTAACATCCCGATAGCAATGAATACATTAAATGCTTTGACAATAAATACATACAAATATTTCATCTGTGGAAGCCGTGGCGCTGTAAAAAGCACGACCAATCTGAGCCGGCCCGCGGCAGATAACTGGATGGCCTACCTGCCTGTCAGCCTTCCATCTGTGCACAAACTTATCTCGTGCCCTCATTGGTCATGTGCGTCCGTGTGTTGGAGGAGGGGCTCTGTAAGGAAGTCTGAAGGAAGGGGCAGATTTTTTCGGTTGTGTATTTTCAAATTCTAGCGCACTCGAGCTGGTTTCTCCATTCTTACCTACCCTACCTTTAAATACATTTTTCTCTATTAATTCCAGTTTAGTTGTTGGACATGCGGTTAAGTGAATGTTTATTACTGAGGGTGTAGTACGGTATACAATTATATTTAGAGATGCACTCAATTAGGTTGCTTTAAGTGTAAAATACTCAGGATTTCGTTTGTGGAGATTTTGTTACACAATGATTAATCATCTCCGACCTCAGTTTTAACACTGAAACCTTGGGTGTACTTTTTTGATAGACTTACATTAGACGTTTCTCTCTCCACGTTCAGATCACTGTGGGGGATGAGATGTGGGCCGTGTTCAGACGCTACACTCGCTTCCGGGAAATGCACAAGAGCCTGAAGTTGAAATACCCAGAGGTGAGAGAGAGCGTTTGATATATTTTACAAGTATTGAGTCTGTCGAGTCACTTTGTCCGGGTCACACGTCTCTGAGCTTTGTTTAGAGTCACTCAGAAGTCTCTGTTTGTTTCAGCTGGCGGCTCTCGAGTTCCCTCCCAAGAAACTGTTTGGAAACAGAGACGAGCGGATGGTCGCTGAACGCCGGAATCACTTAGAGGCAACACATCTTTTATTTATTATCTAATATATTTGTATTGAAGACTCATAGAAAAGACATGTGGTACATTGATAGGAACCACAGTTACAAATGTTCAACAGTTCAAAGCTACTAGTGTTCAGCTTAGTCTCTACTATTGATCATCAATTGACAAGCCATACATAGTTGATCTTCACTTGAAGGCGTACAATATTTAAATCACAATTATAACCAAAACACTCGTACTTGTTATTTCTTTTTGGTTGTTTAGTACAAAAAAAGTTATTTGTGAATCAAATATCACGGATGCTGATGACCTAATCTTTTATTTTCAAGAAAAATGTACGCTAGAGGGGGACCAGGAAAGTTTTTAAGCTTCTTCTCTTGCCCCTTTTGAACATGACAGAAACTATTTGACAATTTATTTTTGTTGTTTTTTTGTACCTTGAATGCTTTTTAAATGTTGCTTCTCTTTGTTATAATTATTATTATTGTTGTTTGTTTTGTTTCTGACATGTTCAGACTAATAAAGTCTAACACTGTTGTTTTCACAGCGTTACCTGAGGAGCCTGTTCAGAGTGATGCTGTCGTCGTGCGGCTCGCCTCTCAGAGCCGACGCTGACGGCCATTTCCATCTCAGCAAACACGCCATCGGTGAGTTCTATCCGTTCTTCAAGAAGGGCGTCTTCGAGCACAGCAGCCACGGCACCGGATGACCCCACGCCAGAAGAAACCTCCTCCAAAAAACCAAAAGGCAACGGAAAAACAGCTCGGTGGCTTTTTCTCCAGAGAGAATCGCCTCAGAAGGTCAAAGAAGGAAAAGCTTGCAGGTCAGTTTCCTCGATCTGAAACCAGGTGCTGCTCAGAGGAAGAGGAGGGAACTCAGACTTTAATTTAAACTATGTTACGGCAATAAACGGCTAGACTAAATATATTAACATGCAGCTACGATACTTATAGAAACTCATGACCGTTTTGCAACTCTAAAAGTAGAAAAAAAGCTGTGTTTTTATCGCCTGCTGAACAAAAGATGATCAACTAAACGGTTCCTCAGCAACAAAGTAATATATGATACAAAAACACCACACATTTCAGCTTCTTAAACGCGAAGATTTGCTGTTTTTCACTGTTAAATCTCATTATATACAGGATATATATTGACTGTTAGTCGCTGTTAAACTAAATAATGCATTTTTAAGACGTTAACTTAGATTCTGGGAAATTATGTTGGGCATTTTTCACTCATTTTTCACATTTTATAGATTTATGAACCACTGTATTAAAAGGAATAGAAATAGGTATTTTAGTTCAAACACATGATGGACCTTGAGTTGTTGAGAGAACAGCTATGAAAGACTGAACACTACTTTGACAGTAGATCACATTATCCTTTGTTTACTGACATTGCTTTGCACTCAGCCCCAGAAGACGGATGTTAGACTGAAGCGGGGATAAACAAACATTAAACTGTTAAATGCTAGTCACTGTGTTCGCTTCAGATCACAGAAAACAAGTCAAAGTAATGCTGGAATTCCTCCATTGTGCTGTTGCAACAAGAGACAGACTAAATATTAGCATGGCAAGGCGTAATGTGATGTATATTTGAAGCTTAAGTCCCAAAAAACCACATTTCTCTTGTTGTCAGACTGTTTTCTTTCCTGTCACTGTGACTCCAGCACTGTTTGAAGTTAGCGACGAGCAGATATTACTCAAAACAAATGCACTAAAGCTGAAATAACTCTGTGGAAGTGAAGCGAAAACACACAACCAGTAACAAGTGATGAGAATGTGTCGCCTGCTGCGGTTATTCTGTTAAAACCACAACAGCTAAGAGTCTCTAGATTCATGTTTCTGTTCCCATTTAACAACTTTATATGCACTTATGATCATATTGGTTTTTCTTTAAATGTTATATCAGTGCCACGCTTTATATGGGTCCAAGCAGGAGTGGATGAAGTTCAATTTATATAATTCCCAAACGTGGAATAATCCCAAAGATAGTTACAAGGACAACATTTGCCATTTTTCATGTTTTTTTTTAATATTTGTGACCTGTGAAGTTAAGGGATATTTTGAGGCTTCATCTACAAAGTAAGTGTTTGAGAAGAAGGGAAGTGTTTCTGAGTTTCTTCCTTGTAAGCGTTCTTATGCTTAAACAAGTCATTAACCCATTGCCCACTTTATATAGGAATAATAATCATGGAAACCCGTAAAATAAATCATTAGATCCCAGAAAGTGATGGTGTTTAGTTTAACTTACACACACTTCAAATCAGCACGTAATCAAACACACTTTTACTCATCAGATTCTTACTATGACACACGGACAGAAACTTCTATCACAGGGAATACTTTTCCTCCGGCAGCTCAACACTTATATATTCCCGAGCTGATTTTATTTCCAAAGACCCATCATGTGATCCTGAAGTCTTCCTCCTCACTGTTTGTCGCTGCTGTTTGTTTTTGACACTCAGTTTAATTTGCCGTCTGACCGCTGCCTGCTTTGTTCATGAGCCATACTGTGTGTGTAAATAGATTGTAAATGTCGATGTGCATAGTTTTTCTATATGATATGCTTGTATGCAATGTGAACTATTGGCATTGAATGTCAGTAAAGGGAATGTACAACAACCTCCAGACTGTATGGACTCTTTTCATTCCTTCGTGAAGCACCTGCCAGAAAACATTTATTTTAACACAAACTATGATCTTTTCCTAACCCGACAATGTTGTTTCTTTTACCTAAACCAGAAGCGATTACTTGTAGAAAACTCTCAATGTGTGTGAAGATAACTGTCAAAGGAAAAGTTTGAGAAATAACACTTATTCATGACTGATACCATTAGGATAGATAATTACATATATTTAGTTAAAGCAGTAAAAATACCTAGCGTAAATATGTTGTTGGTCAACCGCTTAGAGATGTCCTGCTCCTTAGCCTATCACGTACAATGTGTTGGTGTACTAGCCAATAGAAGCGCAAGGGTTACAGAGTGATGTCACTTTGTTCAGGAAGCAAACAAAGGAGTCCAATTGCAGACCATTCACATGCACACAAACCTTTATAACACACTACAGGAAAAGGAAAACCCCAAAGAGCATAACGGGGTCTCTTTAACAAGATTAAAGAAAGTACACAAGTCACAAATGTCCAAAATAAGACAAATATTCTTTATTGCCGTTTTAACATATATGATTGAAGTTGTGATTTGGAGTTGACCTCATAAACACTCCTCACCATCAGCATCAATAGAAACACATTCATTCTTAGCAGCAGGATGGTTCGACAACCAGGATAAAGAACCTCAGGAAGCACATTTTATATTTGTTTAAAAACATTAAGAAAATCATCAGTGAGCTGCAGTTTCATTACGTCGTGAAAAATCAACATTATGTTCATTATTGTGTATAAAGTCCACAGTAAGTAGGCTGTGTAACTTATCTCCCTCGATCTCCCTCCCCTTCACAGTCACATCCGAAAGGACACACACACACACACACACACACACACACACACACACACACACACACACACACACACACACACACACACACACACACACACCACACACACACACACACACACACACACACACACACACACACACACACACACACACACACACACACACACACACACACACACACACCTACATCTTTAAGGAAGTTATGAAATGAGACGGAGGTAGTGAAGTGAAGTCTTTGGTCTTTTTAAGTCCCCGGAGAGTCCTTGCCCCCCAGGATCAGCTGTGAGGGTCTGAAGGGGAAGTCGACCCCCAAAGACCTCCTCTTCTCCTGGCAGCTCCTCAGCAGCTCGTCGTACTCCTGCAGGTCACATGGTTACTTCTCTCAGCTGACTGGGAATACTCTCATTAGCTTTAAAGGTCCCCTGTTTCTTACTGTTTTTCATCAATATATTACAGGTCTCAGATATATACAGAACATGTCTCTGATTGTTTGAAACACCAAACAGATCATTGCAGCATCCCATAATCCCCTCTGTTTCAGCCCTGTTTCCAAAGTGCTGATTCTCTGTCTGTTACTTTAGATCAGGGGTGTCAAACTCAAATACACAGTGGGCCAAGATAAAAAAAATGGGTACTAGTGGAGGGCCGGGCTGGTTCAATGTTTATTGCAAAACTTATTGAAATGAACTTATTGCACATATTAAACCTGGAACTAACAAAGCTTCAATGATTGCCTATAAAAACAACATTAAACATTAAATAATCAGTTGCATTCATTTCTTATGGCTCTATCTGCAGCTTTTCCAGAGTCATTTCTTATGATTACATTTTTCCACAGGCCAACAACAGCTTCAAAAAAACTATTTCCCTCCAAGAAAAAACCAAACACGCCCTGTTGTCGCAAGAAAGAAAGTGAAGAAGGAAACATCCATTTAAACTCAGTGTGCTGCTCTGTGATGCTAGTTCAAGCCAGATACTTGGCATCTCATCTTGGGTGCAAGTTCATCAATGTTTGGGGTCAGGCTCTGAGCTGAGGAGACCCTCAGGATTGAGTGAAGGTGTGCGTGCAAAATACCGGCGGGCCAGATCTAATAGTAATTAGAAATTATCCTGGGGGCCGAAATTAAATCCACCAAGGGCCTGATTTGGCCCCCGGGCCTTGAGTTTGACACATGTGCTTTAGATGAAAATAAGGAGCCCCTCCCCACGCCCCTCTGAGAGATATTTGGTTAAAAAGAACACAATGGTGCTCTAGGAGGAGATTCAGGTGATAAGGTGGGGGGGGGTTACCTTGGTTGGTGATTGGCTAATGGTTACACAAGACAAAACATCGTTATGACATCATAAAGTGGCCAAAATCTGATCAGCTGATTTTTCAGACAGGTTTTTATATAAATGGATCAGGACAAAAAGAGAGAGAATCTTTGTTCCTGAAACTTTCAGAGTCTCTTTACACAGAGGGGACACATGTTGATGTAGAAGAGACATGAAGAAGAGGCGACACATGTTGATGTAGAAGAGACATGAGGAAGAGGGGACACATGTTGATGTAGAAGAGACATGAAGAAGAGGGGACACGTGTTGATGTAGAAGAGACATGAACAAGTGGATTGTGTATAATAGGTGACCTTTAAATAAATGAAATCCTTTAGAGATGACTGACCTTACAATCCCGAGCCAAGCCTCCTTGAAGGTCATTGATGGTGACCTGTTTGGACTCCAATATATCCTGCAAGAAGGAAAAACATGCAGATATTTCAACTTGAAGCTCAAACATAGATTTAAAAAAAATGGAAAGATGAGTGTGGATGTGAACAATAAGATTCACACCCACACTTTTAACATTTATTTAATTAGGCAAGTCCAAAATCAAAGCTGAAAGTCTCACTGCATTGTATGAATTTAAAAGTTTTAATTTAAATGTAAATATATTACAGGTATAACGTGTGATAAGTAGTGGAGTGCAGTTTTACCAGATTTAGCAGTTACTCTAGAGTTAAGTCATTTTTCATATTAAGCTTTTAGGACAAAAAACATGAAGACTTCAAAGGTCCCATGTCATGCTTTTCCGGTTATTACCCGTCCCCTTGTGTGTTATGAAGGTTTTTCTGCATGTAAACGGTCTGCAGAGTCACAAACCCTCAAAGTACACCCTGTAGCGAGTAAAACTCTAACAGAGAAAAGACCTGTCTGTGCTGCTCCAGAACGCCTCGTTGGAGATTTTTCTTTTCCCATTGTTTACTTCTTGGGTATAGTGACGTGTTTCGGGTATAGTGACGGCGGAGCCGTTACGTTACGTCCGCGGAGCCGTTACGTTTGGACCAGTCCGCGGACTTCCTCACACACACACACACTCGGCGGGACGTTGCGAGGCTGGCTGCTGCGAGGAGAGGGACACTGTGAGCTGGCTCACTGGTGTGGGGTCGGCGAGACAGCGAGACACCGCGGAACTCAGCCTGAGCACACACACAAACTCCCAGCCAGGCTGCGGGTGTGTGTGTGTTTCGGGCTGGGTTTCGCTGTGTCTCGCTTTCTCGCAGACGGCCACTGGGCTCACAGGGAGGGGGGGGCAGGAGCTCCAACAAGCCGTTTAGGACAGAGAGTGAATACACATACTATACAGAGATGCTGTATGAGAAACCAATGTGAGTTTGGAACATTGAACAATGTAAATCTATTCTAGTAGACCTCAACAATGGAATTATGATCATTAGAAATGGCCATGACATGGGACCTTTAACTGTAAAAGCAACTTTTTTTGATAATAGCCTTTTTTAATACATATTTCAAGGTTTTAACCACATTTTATTTTATCAAGCATTTTGATGTTATTTGTTGTTCTTATAAACTAAAATGACATAAGGTTGGACAAAACAAACAAAGATTTGGTTGAAGATTGTATCATTATTTTAAGGCTTTTCGTATTGCATGTGTCTGTAACACATACTTTAATGCAGGTTTTATTTCCTGCACAAAGAAAATTTGTTCAAGCTTCAAGGCTTTTATTCTCGTTTGTACGTAGCTACAGTGTAGTTATGACAATGAAGATCTTAGGTCATAGGCTCCTCCAACAGTGCAACATATATATAGGACATACAACAAATACAAATAGTGCAAGTAAATAAAATAAAATAGAATATAATAGAAACTGTGCAGAGTAGTCTATATACAAGTCATTGGAATATTGATATATATATAAGTTGCAAACAGATTAATGTTACGGATGTTCTTTCAACAGTTCAGGTGTTTAACAGTCGTATGGCCTGTGGGATGAAACTGTCCCGGTGCAAATGAAACATGTTCATAACATCGTACCTCCACTCTGTTCGCTGCGCTGCCCCCAGCAGTTTGTGTGACTTTAGAGGCTGAGAGAGCGGCGCAGAGCTGAGCTTCTTTCTTCTCCACAGTCTCTGTCAGCGCCGCCATCTTCCTCTCCAGCAGCAGCTGCTTCAGCCCGCTGCGCTGCTGCACGTCCAGGAGGGTCTGCGTCTGGTTCTGCAGGAGATCATCGCGCTCCTGCTGAACCTGCAGAGAAACACATTAACATGAATACCTACTGTAAAGCCCAGGGAGGAACAGAGAAAAGTACACACATCCTTTCCTCAAGTAGAAGTACAGATACTTGTGTTTAAAAATACTCTGGTAAAAGTAGAAGTACTGACTAAACTTCTTTACTCAAGTAAAAGTAAAGAAGTATGGGCTTTGAAATGTCCTTAAGTAAAAAGTACCCATAACTACCAGCTGTTTTAAAGAGTACCTGACCTCCCTTTATATTAATAGAACAATAATATCATTGTTAGCTAATGAATGTTTCCATGCTGAACAACGGCAACATGACAACGTTTTCATTGGTCCCTCTTCTTTAGAGAAGACCAGGAAATGATGGATACACGGATCGTGTTCAAATCAATAGGCACGCAATGACTCTAAATAATAATGATCACGCCACCAAACACACATTCAAACTAAAGGAACCAGCCTGTTTGGAAAATGTAAGAAGTAGAAAGTACAGGTATTTGTGTTAAACATGTAAGAAGTCAAAGGAAAAAGTCGTCAGAAAAACAAGTAGTGGAGTAAAGTACTGATACCAGAAGAATGTACTTAAGTACAGTAACAAAGTATTTGTACTCCACTACTTCCCACCTCTGGGGATGAAGGTAGATCATGTGATGTTTACCTTTTCGAAGGCCTGCAGCAGCAGCTCGTGCTCCACGGTCAGATCTCTGAGCTCCTGATCCATGAGCTTCACTCGAGCTCGACTCGCCTGGCAGACACAGAACAAGAATCAGCATTATTGGCCAAGTGTGTGTAAAAATACAAGGAAATTCCAGTCGGTTTCCCATTATTTTAAGTATTCGAGTCATTTCTGTTGAATAAAATAAATATATAAATGTCAAACTGGGCTCGACAACTAAAACTAGACATATCTAACGTATCTACACCAAAAGTTTAGAAAATAATATATAACTTAATGTCAAAATGTAGGGTAATTATCTTTGAGTTCTGACGTTAAAATCTGAATTCTGACTTCAATCTCAGCACAACAAAAACACTTTTGGTCAGATCTCATAATATGTTTTCTTTACATGTGGCCCTGATCCTCGTACATAGCCATGTTCTGCTCCAACCAAGTGACTTGATAAGTGTAAAGATGACAAAACCATTTCATATGTAGGATTAAAAGATTCTGAGTAATAGTGACAGGTAGTGTTAAAATGAAAAAGGACAGACCAAAGTCCCCCTATCCTTAAAATGATGTGGAAACTGATGTTAAAAATATCAGACTTAAAATAATATAATTTTTCTTTGGCTTTCAGCTCACGAGGTAATGAACACTAATGCACAGAACAGAAAATACAACAAATATCCAAGGCATTTTCATCATCTCAAAATACGTACCAACACTGAATGAGTTTAACCTTACATTCAACATGTTTGTACCTAAGATAACAGAGTGGTGTGTAATGTCTGTTGGGAAAATACTGAATGTCCTCTTCCAATATGAGAGTAACATGATAACAAAGGTATCCCAACTCAATTAACATGATGATTCAGCCTCTATGGAGAGAGACATATGACAAGCATGATCATTTCTGACGTGGAGCTAATCTGAAGTAAACATTGAATACTGCTTTCTATTCCTCCATCTTGTGACTGTGTAACTCCCTCTCTTGTATATCAGCATGTGAAGGACACTGTTCAGGAACTAGTTGATGCTCTGTATGTGATGACTACTTCCATTCTTGAGAGGATCAGAAATACATGGATCCTGAGATTGAAGCTCAAGCCGGTGACCAGTGAGATTTTTCTAACAATGTGTCATGATGCTATCTGAGCTGTGAACGCACCACCATCTTGTTCTTGGCCTGCTGGTCCTCCTGCAGCTGTCGGTGCAGAGCGGGCAGCGTCTGCTGGGCTTCCTGCAGAGCGTCGCTCAGCTTCCTGTTCTCCTGCTGCGCCGCAGAGAGGTCTTTGTCGGATCGAGTCTGAAGCTTCGTCACCTCCGAGAGTTCCTCCTACAGAACAACAAGCAAACCATGTGGCGCAGAAAACAAGAGACACCGAGTTCTTGAGGATGTGTGTTTTGTCAATTGTGTAACTTTTTTTTTTATTATTATTTTTTTATCTTTAATACTTTTTGTATGCATATTTCTTAGTTAACATTATGCCGTCTTTGGCTCTTTTCTGCTGTAACAATGTACATTTCCCCTCTGTGGGACGAATAAAGGGATTCTGATTCTGATTCTTGAACATCATCTAAAAAACAAATCTGTTATGTTAAAAAATGCTAAATATCCCCACCTTAATAAAATTTAAAACATTTAAATGTATTTGTTTGTATCAAATTGTTGTGTGTAGCTTCAGGATTTTTTGTCTACAAGACAACTTTTTTTAAACCAAATGTATTTAAATATGGAGAAATAAGTCCTCAAACACTGACGGCCCGTCCACACGGCAGCGTGCGCTGCTTCAACGGAGACGCTTCCCATTCACTTTGAATGGGGTGACGTCACGCTTTGCCGAACTAAGCCAATCAAATCATATGCCAGTACAAGCTCTAGCCAATCAAACCGCGTGCTTGTGTGTCTGGGGCAGGAGATTAATGTGATTGGTTGCTGGTCGCTCTCCAGACACGCCCACCGGCAAGCTTCAACGCACGCTGCCGTGTTTGGCTTCAGTAGACTAAGTGGTTAAAATAAATCAAATAAAAGTGTGCATACATTCAACTATTTTTCTGTAATAAAAGTATATATATAAAATAACAACTAATTAATTGCTACTCTAGAAAGAACATGTATACATTTGTAAGATCTTTGTGAAACAATTAAAAGAAATACAGATGAATTTAAATTTAGCTCGACAAAATATTTGGCAACATGTTATTTTTTTAATAAGGTACAAAAAGCATTAGCACATTTTATTTTGTAGGTAGAACAATAATTGAATTCTGTGAACCCTCCACCACTTCACATTCATGGCATTAGATCCTGTAAAAATACGTATTCTGAAGTAACGTCTCTTACCTTCAGCAGCTTCTGATCCCCCATCAGTTTGCTCTGAGCAGCAGAGTAGTACTCCTCTGCTCCTCTGAGAGCTCGCTCCTGGTCCTCCATCAGAGCCACAACTCGACTGTTCATCCTGTCCTCCACCTCTAAAACCTCCGCACGCCGCCTCTTACCCTCCGCTTGGATCATCGCCTCGGTTTTCTTGTGGTATTTCACCTCAATATCTATTCAAACAGCAACAGAAGGAAACGTTTAATACAGTTTAAAAAGGTTTTTGTTTTTTAAATTAAAGTCAGAAATGTAGTTTGTTTACCTCTGAATCTTTTGTCGAAGGTGTTTGTCAGCTCCATCAACTCCACCTGGTGTTTCTGTTGAGAATCAAAAGGCAACAGAGATGCTCACTCGTAGAAATAAAACACAACTGTTGGAGCTATATATCTCTTTATAATATTTAATACTCAAACATTTCTTTTCTTGCTGTTTATAGTCAATGTATTCTTAGTTATTGATCGTATTAAAGTCGTTTCTATGCTTTTACTTTGAAGGCAGTTTTGGGCACTGGGTGATTAGAGCACCTGGTGTAATAGTATATATATTGGAGACAGGAGGCGTGAACAGAGCACTCATAGGCACATGGGTTTTTATCAGGGTGATTCAAGCCACAAGAAAGGAAGCCGTAGGAACGGCTAAAGGAAAGAAACATAGGAAACCTGATGATTGTTCTTTGTTAATGATATTGGATCATATCATAAATGCACAAACGGAGATTCTTGTCGGACTTGGATCATTACCCTGCGTAAGATTCGCTAACTGGTGCCTCAGCGGCTGTGTTATTTTAAGTTGTGTATCTGTTTAATTTCTGTATGATTTTGGCTGCTACAACAACTGTAAAAAGGTCCCTAGTCTCACCAGTTTGAGCTCCTTGATGCAGTTCTCGTTGTGGAGCTTCTTCTCCCTGAAGTCCCCCTGCAGGCCGTGCGTTTCTCTCCTCAGCCCGAGCTCCTTCTCAGCGTTCTGCAGCCGGGTGAGTCCGCTCGAGGAGACGCCGTCGATCTTCAGCACAGAGACGGTGGTGTGTTGCTCAGACAGGACGTGCTTCAGCTTCTGCTTGTACACCTGAACACCAGCAAGCACACAAGGAGTTCATATGGGAAGATCATGCAACTTATCTTAGAAGAGCAACCAAATGAAAGACCTATCTTTTTAATTTGGCTTATAACATGGGGCAATTGTAATTTTTCTAGTAGTCTCACTGTTCATGTTTTATGGTTCAGTGATATAACTGTTTCTGTTTGTTTAAACTTTGTTTTTAATTATGTTCCTCATTTGTTATTGTCATTTTCTGTCATACTCTGTAAAGCACTTTGGGCTGCGTCAAGCGTGAAAGGTGCTATATGAATAAAGTGTATTATTATTATTATTATTATCAAATGTGATTTAGTGTTAAAATAACTTGGACATGTTAAATATACTCAGAATTCAACAGTAATCAAGTCCCCTAAAAATAAAGAATAATTTAAAGAATATTTCTGAGGTTTAAGTAACATTTGTGGATGAATATAAATATACTGTCTGAAGATTTGAGCAGATAATGGTATGGACATATCATGCTGCACATTACTGGGAAATGGTAAATTGAAAGTATAAAACAAAAAATCTCTATATTCATTTGTGTATTCAACATATCTGTAAAGGTTCTTATAGTCTTTAAATGTCCCCTTTGTTTTGTTTTCTCCAATCCTCTCAAAAACGTGCCAGTATATAATCCAACGTACAATTTAAAACTAATAAAAAAATGAAAATCCCACAGTAGTGTGTGTGTGTGTGTGTGTGTGTGTGTGTGTGTGTGTGTGTGTGTGTGTGTGTGTGTGTGTGTGTGTGTGTGTGTGTGTGTGTGTGTGTGTGTGTGTGTGTGTGTGTGTGTGTGTGTGTGTGTGTGTGTGTGTGTGCAGCTCACAGTGATCTCCACGCGGTGGCGCTCCTCCGCCTCCTCCCTCTCCCTCCGTCTGTTCCTCAGCTCGGCATTCGTCTCCTCCAGGCTCCTCTTGGAGATTTCCCAGAATGCCTGGATCTTGTCCCTCTCCAGCTGGAAGTAGCTCCTCTCCTCCCGCTCTCTGTCCAGCTCCTCTCGCAGGCGGATGATGTGTTCCTCCAGCTGGACAGAAGATTTGTGTAAAGAGCTGGACAATAAATGCTCCTGTACAGGCCTACTCAAAGCCGAAAGTTACCATGTGCCAAGCATGTTTTCTTTTTGTGCTCCAGCAGATTTCAACCTGATTTTTAGATTTGGCAAATAATTGGTCATTTTGTTTCCTCATAATAAGGCTGCACAGTGATAACAGAGGCTACAATAAACTAAAACATACATTTGTTTTAAACTTTTTTTTTTTAAGAAAATATGTTTGGCGCCATGTTCAAGGATTCAAGGATTCAAGGATTCAAGGATTCAAGGGTTTTATTGTCATGTGTACATAGCTACAGTGTAGTTATGACAATGAAAACCTTAGGTCACAGGCTCCTCCAACAGTGCAACACAATACAACAGATACAATAGTGCAAGTAAATAAAATAAAATAGAATATAGAAGAAATAGTGCAGAATAGTCTATAAGTAATTGGAATATTGATATATTGGTTTTAGATCATATTGATTGTATTGATGGTATATATTATATACCATCAATACAATCAATATGAGAGGAGACGTATTGATTTGTTCTGGCAGGAAGCTTTGGAGAGGAGTTGGAAAGCACCATGGAGTGGCGCTGTATGCAGTGAGATCATGTTCATGTTGGTGTACGGTGTAGCCACTATTACCTGAAACTCTCTATTACTCTGCTGAAACAACTGTGCCAACACTGTTTGCTCCCCATCTCTTCCTTATGTGCTATATATTCGGTATCCAAGAAAAGGGAGAATTTTATTGCACAGTTTCTAACTTTAATTTTCATACTTGTATATTTTGTTATAATACTTTTACTTGTAGTGGAGTATTTTCCAGTGAGGCATTAGTATTTTGATTCAAATGAAGGATCTAAATATGTCTTACACTGGGGACAACATGTATTAAAAAGGCAATATAAGCAATTAAGATAAGATCATATTTACGTTACTGATCCCAATTTGGGATATCTTTTTCGTCACAAGGCATTGCACATAATGTGACAATGAAAAAGAGTAAAAAAAATAAACAAACATATATATAAAAGAAAGTGTTAAGTATACGTATTGACAGTAATTTACAGACAATAATCTGTAAACTATGAAGGGCCAATTACAGCTTACAACATGTTAAAGTAGGATATTATTTACATTAAGTGAGCAAGGAATAGCATAATAAAGTAAATATAAATGTAAAAGATACAATGTCAAGGCACTATATACAGATAGATGAAGATATAAATACCCTCAAATTAAATTGTCAGCACTTCAACCCCACAACAGAACAATTATCTGGGCCTCAAATACAATATGAGGCTAGTTATCCCTCAACCACCTGAACACAGTGTTATAGTTATGAGGCTAATGCTAGTTAGCTGTGTTAGCATCGCAGCTCTCACCTGATCTTTGGACATTTCATCCGTGGAAAGACCGTCGACCACGGCTGAGGACTTCCCCTTCACGACCTTTTTGCTTTTAGTCTTTGGGGGCTGGAGAGAAAACACATGCACACTTTAGCTCCATGTCTAAAACACGCTAACAGTTATCTGACCTGTAGCTTAGCTTACAGTCTCCAAACGATCCGGTATTTGGCTCATGCTAACCTAACACATGCATATTGCACTAAACAACAAAACTGCTGATTAAAAGGAGTTTACTCACCATCGTGAAATACAGTACAGGCTAACAAAGGGGGGAAATAATGTTAAAGACAGGAGTTAGCCCGTTTCCGTTAGCCGAGCTACAGTTGGAGTCCTCGGCTACATGTAAACAAAAGGCGTTGTCATGGCAACATCGTTTTCCCCCTTCTTCCTCTTCTGTTGAAATTCTGCAGCCTGCACAGGTGTCTCCTCTTGAAGACTGGATTATTAGCACATTTGAAGAACACTCTTAATATATCTCTGTATAAAATAAAAAAGAAACATAACCAAATTATCAAAATTACAAAGTGCATTTATTGTCATTAATTCCACAACACAAAACAGCTTTCCTGATGAATTGTCCTTTACATCTTTCCTTAACCCCATTAAGTTTTTCATCAAGGCTGAGGGAAGTGGTTAGGAAAAGACATAGGACCTGTCTCTTTAAACCTCCTTCCTGAAAACAACAGATAGCTGTGATGGGTTTTACGACAAATGTGGCACTCCTCTTATGAGCCTGCATATGACATTAAAAGGGGTTTCCAAACATGAGTTGCTTGTTGATTCTCATCTTTTATATTTCAGGCATCACACAAAAAAACATTTTGGCACTCTACAGATTTCTGTAAAAATTTCTGTTTTTTGGTAGAAAACACAGCGGTATCTGAGGGTGATTTTCACACGGCTGGAGATGTGTGATGACCAGCTTCATGTACAGGCTGAATTTACCAGAAGTTTATTCGCTGACATTTCCTGTGTGAAGTGGAAGTTGGGCGAGTTGATACACACACTCCTCCCTGCTGCCTCCTTCAGCTGCTGGTGTGTTCACACTGTTGTCCTTGTTATTATTGTGTTGTGTAGTTGGCGTTTCATTGATGCTTGTCCAGTAATAAGGACTTCCATAAGGCTCCCTCCCAGGCTGATGCTCATTATCTTTAATCTCTTCGTAGATCTGCTCAGGTACAGCTTCGTCCTCGTTGGGGTTTCTCTCTTCTCTGTTTTTGGAGAAGTGTCTCAGAATTATGATCCCCAGAAGCACCAAAGCAGCACCAACAACGACACCAACAGGTACTTTCCAAAAGTCAGATGGTTCTTGGTTCTCTGGTTTTGCAGTGGTTCCCTCCTGTCCTGATCCAAAGTCAACAACCTGTCCCTTGTTTCTCTGTGTGACTGGTTTATATCCAGCTTCAGGATCCAGCTTGTTGGGATCCTTCATTACTTTCAGATATATCCGGTACTTATTACACAAATACATTCTTTCAAGATCGGTCGTAACATTTTCTATCACCAGTGAATTATCTGATCCGAAAGCAAAGCGTTTGTCAATGATGTTCACTTTGCCATTTTCTATAGTGACAAGAGACAGAGATTTACCATTGCCCCCCTTAAGCCAACTCCATATTACATCTCCTGTCTTATGAGGACAGGGCAGTGTAGCCTTCATGCCCGGCAGCGCTGTTATTTGTTCAGGATCAGCTGAAAAGCAAAAGGCAGAAAGTAGTACACATTTTTGGTAAACTTTTCTGTTAATCACATACAGTATGTACCTCGTATAGTTTGTTATCTTCAGCGGGACAACAACAGCCAACACAAGCTGGACAATTGATTGGCTCATGGTGGTTTTATTTTATAGTTTCTATATTTAGAAAAAAAAATTATAATAATAAAAACACATACCGAAGACAAAAAGTAAAAAGGTTTTCAATGCTTAATTCTCCCAAATTAACCCAAAGGTTTTTATTATTTCAAACTTTTCAGTGACTTCAAGAATAACCATTTTAAAGACGCCCTATTCTACTCATTCTCAGGTTCATATTGTATTTAGTGTCTCTACTGTGACATGTCTCCATGCTCTAATGTTCAAAAAGCTCTTTATTTTTCTCATACTGCCTGTGCTGCAGCACCTCTTTTCACCCTCTGTCTGAAACCAGAGCCCAGTCTGCTCTGATTGATAAATGAAAACAAGGCAAAAGCCAGAACTCCAAATGTATGAATATTTTAATAAAAACCTGTTAAAAATAGTTATTCTTACCTGTATAGCTGATAGAGGAGCATGCAGCGAGCAGCAGGAAGTAGAGACAAAGCCGCATCTCTGCAGCTGGTGAACTCTGTAGTGTCACATACGACTTAAATATAGTCTTCTTTTTAATCTAAGAGGAAGTTATGAGTAATATGGCTGTGGTTGGAAAAGGTCTTGAGTGATTGGCTGTTTTATAGCGTGGGGAGTTTCTCTGCGCAGGTTGAAATAAATCAGATCTTAAAACAACATTTTTTTCTGTCACTGTGAGAAAGGACATCTGCTGCTGAAATATTTAATAAAGTGATTTGCACCATTTCTCTTTCACTCAATTTGACTGAAATTAGATCTACAGTTAGTCTAACCCTTGAATATTATTATACTGTATACATGTTTTTTTCAGTACAGCTTAACCATGTTGCACATCCTGCACTGTATGTACAATGTGCACATATTGTACTCACACTACCCCACTGCATTCCTTAGATACTCTATTGATATACGGTATTATTCCTATTTTATTTCTACGGGTATACATACTGTATATTTCAACCATATTCGATGTAAATATTGCTATATTTGTAATGTTATAAAATATATTATTTACACTCTGCAGTTGTTAATTAGCTCAGAGGCTGCTAGGACTTGTTGGTGTTGGGCGGCTGGCCGATCTTTGACAGATCCGCGAACGACACGTTGGCCGAGCCTCGCTTTGCTGGTTTGGCCTGAAAAAGAGAAATAAAGAAACAAAATCTAAACACACACACACACACACACACACACACACACACACACACACACACACACACACACACACACACACACACACACACACACACACACACACACACATCTTGTGCTTATGTCCCCTCACACCTTCCAGACAAAACAATTTACTCAGTTACAATGTATCATACCTTCTCACAGGTGCGAGCTCTGTTCCCCTCGAGAAAGAAAAACCTCTCACTTTCTCGCGCTAAATGCCCCTCCATTACTGTCTCTCATGCAGTTATATTTGTGCCTTGCTCACATTTGACTCATTGACACAATGAGTAGGCGACCGATTAGGCGATTTTCTGTCAGAGAGGCTCTGGACAAATGTTTTGAACCAGATGAAGAGGAGATTGAACCAGACATAGAGGACGATGTCTCAGAAATGGAAGACAACAGCGATCCAGACTATGAGCCTGACCAACAGTCAACAGACCAGGAAGAGGCCCCTGAGGGAGAGGCCCCTGAGGGAGAGGCCCCTGAGGGAGAGGAGCCCTGAATATTTATTTTTCTCTAAATGTTCATTGAGCAAAACAGTATCAGTGTCTTATTTTATATTCATCACAGTGAATGCAGTGAATGCTGAACTTGATGGGCCCACCGGTGGGTCCGGACCATATACTGTAGTTGAAAGTACACAATGAAATACTGACTTGCTTGTATCAAATCAATACATCCCATACATCATTGGAACGGGAAGAATCTCAGCTACAACACCAACTAAAGCATTTCCATCTCCAGTAAACACAGCCTACATGGCAAGCATTTTTATAATATACAGTAATGTACAGTAAGCACTATCTTTGAACTTACTGCAAAATTATAACATGAAATTCACCCCTGGTGTCATTCTGTCTGTCACCCCTTGATTCTACTTGCTTTGACTGTTCAAAGGAGATGTCAACCATCAAAATTGGATAAGGGGTTCCAGAGATATCACTGTGCAAAACACACCGGTCAATTTTGACCGAAAATAGTATGGGAAGGGGGGTATGACCTAACGCAAGAAAAGGGTTAGATAATATGTTAATATAAAGGAATCTATACCCTGCACTATTGACATAGCAACAACAAGAAAGCTAAAGAGCACATGAATGCTTTAATAATAATAATACAGGAATATAATATTATATTATTCTGAAAATGGTATTCTAAATGTTGAGTATTTTTCCTACTTTGATGTTTTTACTTTTGTACTAGTATCTGAACAACGTTTTGAATGCAGGACTTCTACATGTATCATAGTATTGCTGCACTTCTATTCAAAGTTCTGAGTACTTCTTCACGACTGAAACCTGATATCATTTGAGGATGCAAAGCAAAAACCATGTGAAGAAACCCTTCACTTCTTTTTGTTCCCACGCTTTCTGTACCGCTGCGTGGTAAAGACTTCAGCTCTAAGTGTCTAATAGAGGAAGTTAAACCAGCAGAGTTCAAACAGCAGCAGAAATGTGAGTATTTTAGGCTGATGTGTCAGTGTGAATACTGAGGAACCATAACACCAGATCAGGCTTAATACGGTCAACACTGTGGGAGAATGAGAACAGAGAAAACAGAAGTGTCAGAAATAAAGAAACACCTAAACATGGAATCTTATTTCAAGAATAAGTCAGACCCAATGTTATATTTTTCCTATTTTTAACACATCCAAAAAATGTGGCTCTCTGCTCCAACACATTTGCACCATTTATACTTACAAACGTGATATTTGCACTATTCATCTTGCACATAATGAACCAACAACACTATTCAATTAATGCTTAAATTATACAGTGCAACTAACATTTATAACATCTGTATAGTTTACCTTAGAGGATCAATGATGCTGTAGTACTTACTGCACTTTCTGTAAATTATATAGTATATTAATATATGCACTCCTGGTGGGAAGCAGTGTATTCTATGGGTTAAAGGAAAAAGTATTTAGAATAACCAAGAAATTGTAATTCCAGAGTAAAATATTACATATAACTCAAAGTAGCATATACCTCAATGACAAAGGCCAGTGATTTTGGCCAGTGTCGGACCAATACCAATACTATCTATCAGACTGGTGCCTCCCTAGTGCAAAGTACCAACAATAAATGTAACCTTTGGTTTTGTTTTCTTTAATCCTCTCAAAAATGTGCCAGTATATAATCCAACATATCATTCAAAGTCTATCATTCTTAACCATGGAGTGGCGCTGTATGCAGTGAGATCATGTTCATGTATATGTACGGTGCAGCCACTGGCGGCACATATCAGACCCGGGCCGGGGGGCGGGGCCACATGACCGGGCCCTTTAAACCCAATAAAGCTTGACAAAAATATCGGGAGTCCGGGGTGGTAATCTGACGCTCGTGCGTAAAAAGTCGCTCAGTCAGTAAGATTACAATTTAAAACAATGTTTGAAAGAAAAGTAACTAAAGAAAAGGTGTAATATTTAAGATTTCGTTTCTACAAAGGGTATAGAAACGAAATATATATCAGAGATAATAATGATATAACATGACATAAAGTCCAACAAACCACAAGGACAACGAAAACATAGCCTAATAAAATGACTACATTTCTGACACACCATTCACCATGGACAGCCAGCAGCCACCATGAGAGCAGAGCAGTGTAAAATTGGCACGGCGGCCCATACATTCACGTACAAGTAGGCTACTGTACAAATTAAATTTGAAGTGTACTCACCACTACTTGAAGGGTCGGCGAGCCTTGCGCTCCGCGAACTCGTCCACAATCCGCTGTATGTCCAATTTCTTTGCTCGGTCACTTTCGATGGACAGCAAGGCCAGTCCACTCAGTCTCTCCTGTCCCATCGTGCCCCTCAAATAGTTTTTGATGAGTTTTAATTTGGAGAAAGAGCGCTCGGCGGTTGCCACGGTGACAGGAAGAGTCAGAAATAAGATGAAGGCTGTGCAAACCTCACTGAATGTAGATGTTACTGCTGGGTTGTAAACAATGAGCATTTTTTTCCAGATCCGCGACAGATTTTAGTTTTTGTATTTGGTCCCTGAAACAGGTTCTGAAAGAAAGCAGCTGGCCAGGGAAGCTGGCGGTGATGTCCCGACTGTAGTGCTCTATAAGCCGCTGGGCAGCTTGGTGTAAATCCTCATCCTTTGCTTGCAGTAGTGTGTTGGGGTGAATTGCCTCAAACATGTTCACAGTTGCATTTAAAGACCCACTGAAGTGTGCGACGGTGCATGATCTTTTATGCTAATACGTATAGTAATGACCAAAATTGTCCATTGGAACCCATATCAAAGATGTTGGAATAGCAACGAATTTGACGAGTTTGAATTTTCCGCTGGGAAATTCGCAGTCGACCTCCGCCTTCGTGGGCGTGGCTTGCGATCTACTGCGTGACGTCACAAGATGGGCCAAGCCGAAGTGTTTACATTCACCACCATTCATTTTGTCTCTATTTCAAAGTCGAATTTACCAACGTTTTTGAGCGAGTATTTGATTGGAAAGTGTTTCGCAGTCAACTGGAAGTGATTGCCAATCGAGAAAAGCTGACAATGGAGGCGACAGTGACGAAAAAGGGAGGAAAAACACACGGGAAGCGATGCATTGCCGCTGGCTGTGGTAATGTGAAGTCTGCCGAAGTGGCGATGTTTCTGTTCCCAAAAGATGAAGGTGAGTGGCTGGTGTCATTGTTTCGTAGATTCGTAGATTGTTTATGAAAAATAAACGCCACTGTGTTGATGTTTCTGTTCCCAAAAGATGAAGGTGAGTGGCTGGTGTCATTGTTTCGTAGATTCGTAGATTGTTTATGAAAAATAAACGCCACTGTGTTTGTGTTAACTAACAAGACTGTCATGGCGGCGGCAGAGCTCAAGTCGAGTTTCTCCGCCTGGAGATATTCTCACTATTTCACTTTTGTCGAGCACAAAGAAAAGAACGTTTTAGTTAAATGTAAGTTGTGTCTTGGCGGGTCAAAGATCCTATCGACTGCCCAAAACAGCAATTAAAATCTGTTGAAACATCTGCAGAAAAAACATGCTGGGACGAAGCTAGTAGCGAAGCTAGTAGCTAAGACCACAGACCCAGACTCATCCGACGCCATTCCACCTCCACCTAAGCAACAGCGGCTGGATTGGCACTTTGAAACATATCTTTGTGTTTGTGTTTGTATAGACCACATTGCTTAGCAGAGTTCAGTGATGCAAATGCATGTCAAGTTGATCAACAGGTTGTATTATTCTCCGATGCAATAACAGTACTGAAATGAAGGCTACAGTATAAGGGCATTAATGGGTGCCCTTTTCTAAGTAACTAAGAAGTTACTTTTCACAGTAACGCATTACTTTTTGGTGTAAGTAGTGAAGTAACTAGTAATTGTAACTACTTACTGGTTTTCAGTAACTAGCACAACACTGCATGTGAACATGAATGTTGCATCATGCTATGAACAGATGAATGTATGATCAGGTGATGGCCAATCCTGTGTGTAGATCTACTCTAGATCTATGACAAAATATTGTCCTCAACTAAATTGACTTCCATGGCCACTTTCCTCATCTATCCTGTCCGAAAAGCTGTCAAAATCACTCATTTCTCTCGCACCAGTATCACTTTCCGAAGTCTCTGCCATGTTTACAATCACAACTGGGCCCATCTTGTGACGTCACAGCCGCTATCGTCTGCAGCAGCGGTAGGCTCAGACGGCCGTTCACGGGATGAAAAATTTGCGATGTTTATCTCGTCCCTCGCACTTCCTAAAAAATTATTTTAGCCATGAACAGGTACAATTATATGTAAGAAATGAAACTGCCATTTCATTTTGGTGCAAAAAAATGCACTTCACTGGCACTTTAAGCTGGTGAATCTTTGGGACAGTTGCTGGATGATTATATCGAGACATGCATTGAAAACGGTCACCCGAAAGTTGCTCTCTGCGTCAGTGAGGCGGCTGTCTTCAGAAAGTTCATCAAAGTGTCTCTTAACTTTCCTGGCCCTAGTTGTTTCAAACTGTGTTTGACTTCCCCATTTAGTAGCCAGGGCAAGAGTGGCGGACTTCGCCTCATCAAATTGTCCCCTATACTCCACCAAAACACTGATGGCATTTTGCAGTAGAGTAGATGCTTTGAGAATATCCGCGTCTTTTGCTTGCAGTAACTGTGAAGCACAATTTATGCTTTCCAAAATCTTGGTCTGCATGTTGACCAAAAATAGAAAGCGAAATTTGCTTATGGCATTCTTGAGTGCACTTGCTTCATTGCGCTCATCCTTTTTGTCACTGGTAAGGGATATTTTGACGAGGGCTTTTATAATGTCTCCATATCTGTGCCTTAACGCAAGAAGCGCATCATGGCGAGATGACCAGCGAGTGGGACATAAGCGTTTTAATGTGATAGTTCTGCTCTCTGGCGTCATTAACTCACTGAGCAATGCCCATCGTTTGATACTGTGACCAAAAAAGTTGTAGAGCGTCTCTACAGTGTCATAGAACTGCTTCACTCCAGGGACATTTTTAACAGAGTCGTTCGGGGATGAAACACGGCTGGCAGTGGCAACAACTTCAGGTTCATCTCCCGCAGGAGGAGGAGTAGGGCGAAAAAAATATCCATCTAGCTTGGACAATTTGGCTTTTCCTTGGTCCTTTTTATCTTTTTCTTTGCGTTTTGTAGCTCCAATTTTATGTTTATAACTGCTCATGCTTAGGCAGTGCTCTGTTGAATGACAAGTGATTGATGATGACGTTGACGTTCATTTACGTATGATGTTGATGGACGGCTGTTTATGACGAATTTACCCAAAATACATTTGGAGACAATAGAAGGGATTCACTTGCAATTTTTCATGTTTTAATGTTAAATGTGAGTGTGAAAATAGCAGCACAAGTTCAACTCATATTATAGGCTACAATGCTTTATACCTAATATGACCACGAACGTCAGTGCACTCAGTGGCGCGAGGCAGCAGGGCCCGCCGGCGAATATCTCGGGGGCGGAGCCTGCTGCCTCGGCGACGGGCCCCCATTGGGTCCCGACCGTCCCGGGCCCGGGGAGCCCTGCCCCTACAGCCCCCCCTGAAGCTCCGCCCCTGGGTGCAGCCACTATTACCTGATACTCTTTATAACTCTGCTGAAACAACTGTGCCAACATTGTTTGCTCCCCATCTCTTCCCAGTTATGTGCTATATATTCGGTATCCAACAAACTATTTAGACAAGAGGTAATTTTACCGCACAGTTTCTAACTTTAATTTTCATACTTACTACCATATTTTGCTGACTTACTTACATACTTTTACTTAAGTAAGGTCTTGAATGCAGTACTTTTACTTGTAGTGGAGTATTTTTTCCAACACTGGGGTCAACATGTACCACAAAGCTATAAACACATGAATACCCCTTTGATATATTGTATACACAATGTAGGGTACTAGAGTGAATAACAGAAGTGGAAAGAAGTTTTTTGTTCAATAATATTTCACAGGTCCAGCACAAAGTGTGAAGAGTTGCTGCTTTTGCTTTAAAATATTTTTAAAATATTCAAAACATGTTTTAGTTTTAGAGTACTCTTACTCCTAACACTTACAGAAAATGTTCCTAATTATACTTTATTACTTTAACTTAAGTGTGATTCATGATGCAGTATTTTTTTAACTGAAATTGAGTATTTTACAGAGTGGTTTTACTACTTTTACTAAATTACGGAATTTTGATACTTTTTCCACCTCTGGTAAAGAACAATTACAACTAAAGGTGTCTCTGGACCTCAGAAACTATACACAGTTAGTAGTGAACCCTCAAACCACCTGAACACAGTGTGATCGTTTTGAGGCTTAAAGGGGACCTATCATGCTATATTTAAATAATATATAAGGTATATATATATATATATAAGGTATATTAATACGTTTTAATTTTCAAAATACGAAACAGATTATGCATTTTAGCCATGCCTCATTTTGCCTCACTCCAGCTCTGTCTTTGCAAGGTCTGATACGCCCCCATGCGGAAGAGGGGGGCGTGACACGGCCCCGGCACGAGCGTCATGTTATCATGCTTGCTGTGATGACGAGTGGAGAGTCAACATGGCCCAACCTCTCATTCCCCTGATTGGTGGAGAGTTGACCAATCAGGCGGAGTGCACCTACATTACGTCAAAAAGGTGCAAATAAAAAATCCACCCGTATCAAATCCGTTGCAGCCCCGTTTTTAGAGATTTGGGTATGGAGGAAAAGAGAGAGGGTTGTGTTTTCTGACACTTTGTGAGTTCCCTGGAACACCGGGGACACATATGTATGTATAAAAGACATCACAAAGTGCATTTTGCATGATAGGTCCCCTTTAAGCTAGTTAGCTCTGCTAGCTGTGTTAGCTGTGTTAGCACCGCAGCTCTCACCTGATCTTTGGACATCTCATCCATGGAAACACCGTCTGAACCGTCTGACCTGTAGCTTAGCTTACAGTCTCCAAACGATCCGGTTCTGGCTCATGCTAAACTAACACATGCTAACCGCACTCCACAACAACACTTCTGATTAGAAGGAGTTTACTCAACATCGTGAAATACAGTACAGACTAACAAATGGGGGAAATAACGCTAAAGACAAGGGTTAGCCCATTAGCGTGTTAGCCTGTAAGCTAGCCGAGCTACATGTAAACAAAAGGCGTTGACATGGCAACATCGTTTCCCCCCTTCTTCCTCTTCTGTCAAAATTCTGCAGCCTGCACAGGGATCTCCTCTTGAAGACTTGATTTAATGTATTATAAGCACATAAAAAGTACATTCTTAAAACTAAGTAAAGGCAAAAGGCTCAAAGTCTTATCAAAGATTTAAAGGCTTTATTGTCATATGCACAGTAGCTACATTGAATTTCATGGCAATGAAAACGTGAAGTCCCAAGCTCCTCCAACACTGCAACATTAATATATAGACCTTAAACAATTAACAATAAAAATAGTGCGAAAAGAAACAGAATAGAAATAAAATAGTGCAAGAGAATTTTACAAGTGACCAGTGTGCAAGTAATGCAGGAGAAGTGAACTATATACATACATGTTAATAGAATGAGATGTGATGAACAATCAAATTATTGCAAAAATAACACTTTTTTTTATATCAAGGGTCTCCGCTAGTTTAGATATGAACACTCAAACTAAATGTTTTCAAATAAAACTAAACCAAAGTAAATGACAACAAAATAAGTAAAAACAATGTAAATAATCATAGTGGAGTAAACAAGAAAACTCCAGATAAAACAACATAGAATAAAGAAATTAAATTAAACCTTAACTTCCAGCTCTTTAAAGCAGGCTTTTGTATATGTGTTTTCAAGGCCTGACCGTATAGGGCCTGACCTGTGAGCTGATTAACATTAACATATTTTACAGAAAATTGAGTGGGGGAACTTCTACAGTGTGTATTTGAATATATATATCTATTTAAAATATGTAATCTTTTGGTAGGTTGCAGAGGATGCCTGAGGAAGGAAGCTGCTCTGTAGTCTGGATGTTCAGCTGTGGATACTCCTGTACTGCTTTCCAAACATCAGTGTGGTGAACAGGCTGCTGCTGGGGCATATATATTGTCTTAAATATCCTTCATGCTTTTCACGGACACCTCTTCTCACCAATCTTAATGATGCTCTGCAGAATAACCCGTCTGCGATGTGCACATCACATGCCAGTTTGTAATGTTTCCAGTGAGGATGTTTTCTATTGCTTTTATAAGAACGAAACTCATGGAAATTGTGCCTTCTTAAAAAAGATCACTAAGTATGCTCATGTTCAGGTAACTACTTGTAATTTTGGTTTCTACTAGAACATGCTTTAATATTTTATGTTATATTTGCATTCATCCTTTGTCTGAAATGCTCCATTTTAACTCTACAGTTACCCAAATGTTTCAGCACAAACACTAATACGTGTTGGTTTTTTATGTAAAAAGTCCCCTCTACGTTTATTAGAAAACACAGCGGTTTCTGAGGGTGTTTTTCACACGGCAGGAGATGAGTGATGACCAGCTTCTATGTTCCTCTATATATCTCATAAACAGGTGGGAAATATAACCAGCAGAATGTACTGGTCATAATAAGTGGTTTATTCACTGACATTTCCTGTGTGAAGTGGAAGTTGGGTGAGGTGATACACACACTCCTCCAGCTGCTGGCCTGTTCACACATCTGTACTTGACTCCCTCCCAGGCTGATGCTCAATGCGCGTCATCTCCTCGTAGATCTGCTCAGGTTCAGCTTCGTCATCGTTGGGGGTTCTCTTTTCTCTGTTTTTGAAGAAGTGTATCAGGGTTATTGTCGCCAGAAGCACCAAAGCAGCAGCAACAGCTACTCCTACGGGTACTTTCCAAAAGTCAGATCGTGGTTGGTTCTCTGGTTTTGCAGTGGTTCCCTCCTGTCCTGAGTCAACACCCTGTCCCTTGTTTCTCTGTGTGACTGGTTTATATCCAGCTTCAGGATCCAGCTTGTTGGGATCCTTCATTACTTTCAGATATATCCGGTAGTTATTACACAAATACATTCTTTCAAGATCGGTCGTAACATTTTCTATCACCAGTGAATTATCTGATCCGAAAGCAAAGCGTTTGTCAATGATGTTCACTTTGCCATTTTCTGTAGTGACAAGAGTCAAAGGGTTACCATTACCCCGGTTAAGCCAACTCCATATTACATCTCCTGTCTTATGAGGACAGGGCAGTGTAGCCTTCATGCCCGTCAGCGCTGTTATTTGTTCAGGATCAGCTGAAAAGCAAAAAGTAGAAAGAAGTTATGGACCCAACAGCCTTGACAAGCTGGACAATTGATTTGCTCATGGTGGTTTTAATTTATAGTTTTTCTATATTTAGAAAAAGAAACAGGCAAACCTAAGAAACAAGTTACATTTGTGTCCGTGCTAAATTCTACCGAAGGAGCCTGTTAACTCAAATGTTTTTATTATTTTTCTTTTTCATATTATGCTCATTTTTAGGTTCACATTTGTATTTTGTACGTCTACTGTAATGTGATGCTTTAATGTTCAAAAAGCTCTTTCCCAGAGAAACTGCCTCTGGAGGGAACACAGGGATTTCAGCCTTTGCAGACCATTTACATGCACACAAACCTGTATAACACACTACAGGAAAGGGAGAACCCCAAAAAGCAGAATAGAGCCCCTTTAAGCTATACTAAACAAAAGATTGTAAACTAAAACACTTTTATTTTATCAGATTTTTCAACATATCACACAGTAAAACTTGACATGTCTTTGACTTGATTTATATTATTAATGTCAATGTCAAATCATCCAGATTTATGAATATTTTAATAGAAACCTGTTCAAAATAGATCTTCTTACCTGTATAGCTGATAGAGAAGCATGCAGCGAGCAACAGGAAGTAGAGACAAAGCCGCATCTCGGCAGCTGGTGAACTCTGTTGTGTCAGATAAAACTTAGTCTTCTTTTTAATCTAAGAGGAAGTTATGAGTAATATGGCTGTGGTTGGAAAAGGTCTTGAGTTATTGGCTGTTTTATACCGTGGGGAGTTTCTCTGCGCAGGTTGAAATAAATCAGATCTTAAAACGAAAAAATATTCTGTCACTGTGAGAAAGGACATCTCCTGCTGAAATATTTAATAAAGTGATTTGCACCATTTCTCTTTCACTCAATTTGACTGAAATTAGATCTACAGTTAGTCTAACCCTTGAATATTATTATACTGTATACATGTTTTTTTCAGTACAGCTTAACCATGTAGCACATCCTGCACTGTATGTACAATGTGCACATATTGTTCTCACACTACCCCACTGCATTCCTTAAATACTCTATTGATATACTGTATTATTCCTATTTTATTTCTACGGGTATACATACTGTATATTTCAACCATATTCGATGTAAATATTGATATATTTTTTATGTTATTATAGTTTTCTTAAGATAGTTCTTTTATCCGTGTTTAGACTTTTGTTTTATTTTATGTATGCACCAAAAACACAAAGATAAAAAGAAAATTCTGTATCTTTTATTTATATTCTTATCCCTGCGTGAACTCCTATCTGCTCTATCCTCCCCCACTCTTATTGATTGATTAATAAAGGTCTTATCTCATTACGCGAACTGGTATTTAAAACATCAACACGTCACTGCTTCTGGTTTTCTCAAAGTACATTTTCCTGCGAGAGGAAATGCTGTTCTTTATTCCAGACAATTATAGTACAACACATCGCCCACCCTAGCAACTAAACATAGTTGTTTAAATAAAATATATTATTTACACTCTGCAGTTGTTAATTAGCTCAGAAGCTTCTAGGACTTGGTGATGTTGGGCGGCTGGCCGATCTGCGACAGATCCGCAAACGACACGTTGGCCGAGCCTCGCTTCGCCGGTTTGGCCTGAAAAAGAGAAACAAACCAAATGTAAACAATTAAAATCACTTTTCTTGATAAAATATCTCCTCTGCTCATGCATCGGATGGATAAGACACATCAGTGATTGTTTCTGATAAAGGTGCGTACATTTTTTGGTTATTTGGAATAAGCAGAATACAAATATTTGGCATATGAAGAAATAGGAATATCATAATCATTCACACACAGTTTCATATAAACAGTTGAACTCTGGGAATTGTAGTACAAAAACACCACAACAGTCAAAAAGTGATAACTTTTGATAAAGTGATCACATGTTTCTGTCTGATAGCGATACTCCATGCTGATACTGATTCCTTCTCCTTAACAAATAAGCTCTTAAATGGATTGATGCAATCTGTGTAACGTAGATATCTAAAAAAAAAACATGCACCAACTGTGGAATACATCATCTCCTCCTCTTTAGGAAGAAATAGACAGTCCACTACATGACTAAGGTTTGCATTACTGGAGACGTTTTGGAAAAGAGACGCCACACTGAGTCAATTTCCTCTTTCTGTGTAACGTGGGTTTCTCAATGGCTGTGACTCAATAGGAGACTCACAGCAGCCCTATTTACAGCATTAACGTACATTTCCAGTACTGTATGTTTCATGTTCTTTATTTGATTGTATTTACTTGTTTAAAATGAAATGTTTCTTTAGGGTGACTAACTAAATCTGTCCAGGGACTACAGATGAAAATGTGCCTCTTGGCCCATTTACAGAAATGTTGATTAATGTGCACTGTCCCTGTTAAATAAATGGATATTAAACGTGAACATAGATTATATAACCAATTATTTCGCACCAGAGCCACCAAATTAAATATTGGCTCTATTTCTCACAAGCTAACTAAACAAACTAAAATGGCATTTTTCGGACAGACAAGTTAGGAAAACATTGTACTTTGTTAAAGTTAAAGACAGCTTTGCCGGATATTTCTGTATCAGCAACACAGTCTTGCAAGATCTGGTGATAGAGAGCATTAGTATAAGGCAAATTGTGTCAAAATGTGAAGTTAACAACGTCTGCAAACGCCCTAGCTTTCTTATATTTGTAAAGGTAAACATCTTTGTTGTCTGTGTAACTATGTTAGCAATAAATATAGGTTCAATAAAATATAAACCACAACCAGTTAGGAGACAGGAAGTGTGAACCATTGGTGCTATTTGTAATGGGTCATCTTTAATCATAGAACATCTGTTGCAATACGTCAGCAGCTGCATCCTTTAAAGCATTTAAGCACATTTGAGAATTTAAAAATACATCTAAACTGCAACCATGTGCAAAAGTTTAAATCAGAGTATTTAGAATAACAAAGAAATGATGATGCCAGTGTAAAATGTAACATATACCTCAATGACAATGCCCAGTGATTTTGGCCAGTGTCGGATCGATACTACTACTACTATGTATCAGACTGGTGCCTCCCTAGTTACCTGAGACTCGTGAGGCTTCCAGCCGATCATGTAGAGGATCTCGAAGGTGGCCGGCACCGACCCGTCCTCGCTGCCGTACATCTCTGAAACAAATTCAAACACACACACATAAACACATGCAATAAGGAAGCAAAAACATTGGTGTTTTATTTTACTCTTGATGAAGCTAAGCAAGCAGTTTGCTTCTGCTTCCTGTCTTTGTGCTAAGCTACAGAAGGCTAACCAGCACACATATGAGTTTGATGAAGTAAAACATTCAGATACTTAAGTATTTCCATTTAAAGCAACTATACTTCTTCCTGATCAGAATCTGAAATCCTTCATTAAGCTCGCAGCAGGGACATTTACAGAGTTACACCAAAAGTGAGATAGCAGATAGAAAGCAAACAATAAAAAGAGTAAGACATATTAAATATATATAAAATTAGTTAGTAATAAAATAAAGATGAATAAGCACACATCAATGGCTACAAAATTATTAAGTGAACAGAAAATAGGAAATGTACTTTCTTCTGCACTTCACTTTTCTGACACCTTTAGTTTGCAGTTAAAGATTATTTATACAAAATATAAATAAATACAAAATAATGTCTTTAATTAATTAAACTACCTGGCAGTACAGACATAAGTTAAATGAGCTCCACATGTAGCTGCAGCCACAATTAAGATAATGAACACATGAATGGTTCAATAACTATAATACAGCAATATCATATTATGTTCTTCTGAAAATGGTATTCTGCATGTTGAGTATTATTCCTACTTTGATGTTTTTACTTTTACTTTTGTACTTGTATCTGAATAACGTTTTGAATGCAGGACTTCTACATGTAACATAGTATTGTTGCACTTCTATTCAAAGATCTGAGTACTTCTTCACGACTGAAACCTGATATCATTTGAGGATGCAAAGAAAAACCATGTGAAGAAACGCTTGAATAGAGGAAGTTCAACCCGCAGAGTTCAAACAGAGGCAGAAATGTGAGTATTTTGGGCTGATGTGTCAGTGTGCATACTGAGGAACCATAACACCAGATCAGGCTTAATGAGGTCAACACTGTGGGGGAATGAGAACAGAGAAAACAGAAGTGTCAGAAATAAAAAAAACACCTAAATATGGAATAAAATAGGCTATGTATCTTATTTCATGAATAAGTCAGACCCAACATTATATTTTCCTATTTTTAACACATCCCAAAAATGTGTCTCTCTGCTCCAACACATTTGCACCATTCATCTTACACAAAATGAACACTAACACTGTTTAATTAATGTTTAAATGACACTGTGTAGCTAACATTGATAACATCTGTATGCCTTAGAGCAGGGGTCGGCAACCCGCGGCTCTTTAAGCCCTCTGCTCAGGCTCTCTTGAGCTTAGACAAAAATAAGAAGGAAATCAAATTAAAATATTTGTAGGACTATTTATATTTTGTTGCACGGTTGAAAATGTTTCGTATCTTGTATTTTGAGGTGATACTGTGACACATATAAAAAACGGTTTTAATTAGGTCAACTAAAATATGCGTCACATCCTGCTACGGTCCAGCGCCAGCGCCTTTTCTTACAGGCGAATAACCTGACCCCCGGCTCGATGGGCGAACTATGGATACATCAAAGAAAAGAAAAGTATCGGAGGAACACAGAGGGTTTAATTCTGCGTGGACAGTTATCTGCTTTCACAGCAAACGATGCTGGCTCACCGGTTTGTTGATATGTGGAGAGAAGTTGTCAAAGGTGCTGCAGCTTTACGTATTGGAGGAAAAACACGGAAGAGGAAGACAGCTGACGATCTCCAGTCATAATTCAATCAGTTAACTCTTTTTAGGGAGCAGCTATAGGTTTTATTTATTTCAAAGTGGGCCCATTTTAATTATATTCATTTTCTTCAAATGTGCAGAGGACTCCCCAAGTGCTGTGTTGATTATTTTAAAGTAGGCCTGTGTATTTTTTTTAATTCTCCTTATAAGAGTTCTTTGTTTATTATTAGAGGTTAACAGTTTTCTGTAATGTAATAAATAATAAATGCAAAAAAACTGTAGTTGTTGTCTATGATGTAACAATAAATACAACTTTATAAGCTATCAAGCTATCAAATATGTTTTGCGGCTCCAGACAAAAACATTGGTGGAAAATGGGGCAAAATGGCTCTTTTGGTCAAAAAGGTTGCAGACCCCTGCCCTAGAGGATCAATTATGCTGTAGTACTCATTGCATTTTCTGTAAATTATATTATATATTAATATATGCACTCCTGGTTGGAAGTAGTGTACTTTGCACATGAAATTAAAGTTCAATCCAATCTAAATGAATGTGTTTTAA
Source organism: Dissostichus eleginoides (assembly GCA_031216635.1). Taxonomy (NCBI): domain Eukaryota; kingdom Metazoa; phylum Chordata; class Actinopteri; order Perciformes; family Nototheniidae; genus Dissostichus; species Dissostichus eleginoides. The sequence continues at coordinate 31,904,532 of CM062266.1, read as the reverse complement.
TCGTTTTTGGACAACAATGGAGCTCTATGGGTTAAAGTAAAAAGACTATAAGATGCTTTTTGTGTGAGTATTGTGTGTGAACTGTATGTTGTGCAGTGTGTGGTGAGTGTTGTTTTATTTGCCGGTGCCAAAGACACATTTCCATTTGATGTAAATGTAATGGACAATAGAGTATTGTGAATCTGAATATATCTGTAGTGCAGACATGTATAAAGGCATGAATGAAGGAATGACACGTTTGTAAAACTGGAGACTGAACTGTGATATTGTGTTTTATTGTTAAAGGGAGTGTAGCTGCTTTAACACTCACCTTTATAAATAGCTGCTGCTGCGAGTATTGAGTCTCTGTTTAACATCGACCGCCTGTTCCACGCACAGTTACTCTCACCCATACCTGCAGAATAATGACATAAACATTGCAAAACATGTAGAATAAAAGTTGCCAGATCTGGTTTAGACGACTGAAAAACAGAGATGTATGAAATGAAATTGACAGATTGGAATAAAGTGCTATTGAAACAACTATAATTCTACAAATGACAATGTCAACGATATACAAACATTGTAAGCTCCTCAAAAGTAGGTTTAAAGAGCTCTTAAATACTACTTAAAGAGCTTAAATTCAGCCCCACATAAGCAAACTAAAATGAAATAAGTGTGAAACTTGACACTAAAAGGTTTGACACATTACCAGCGTTGATATCATCCTCGTTTCAGTGGAGTTTCACACCTTAAAGTTTCACACCTTAAAGTTTCACAACTTAAAGTTTCATACCTTAAAGTTTCACACCTTAAAGTTTCACACTGTTTTTGACGAACGAATTGAGTCACACATTAACACAGAGCAGGTCATACCTTGTAGGTCGGTCATGACTTCAATGATTCCTGGATAATGAACCTGAACTTCATCGGTGTCCTGAAACAGAAAAGACAGAAAAGTGAAGGATGAGTTTTTAATTTATGACTTTATACATGTCAAATGAAAAAGAATGCCATTTCTTTTCATTTCAGTTTGATTTTATTTACATTTCCATTGTTGTATATTGTTTTTGGTTTATGTTAAACTGCAGAATTTTAATTTCATATTGTGTGTGTGTGTGTGTGTGTGTGTGTCTGAGTGAGTATGAGTGTGTTTGTGTGTATAAGTGTGTGAGTGTGTGTGTGTGTGTGTGTGCGTGTGAGTATGCGTATGAGTGTGTTTGTGTGTATAAGTGTGAGTGTGTGTGAGTGAGTATGTGTATGAGTGTGTTTGTGTGTATAAGTGTGTGAGTGTGTGTGAGTGTGTGTGTGCGTGTGTGAGTGTGTGTGTGTGTGAGTGAGTATGCATATGAGTGTGTTTGTGTGTATAAGTGTGTGTGTGTGAGTGTGTGTGTGTGTGTGTGTGAGTGTGTGTGTGTGAGTGAGTATGCATATGAGTGTGTTTTTGTGTATAAGTGTGTGTGTGTGTGTGAGTGTCTCACCACAGTGAGCATGGTGAATCCGGCCTGACCCAGCAGGTTCCCCAGGTCAGTGACGGCGGTGTAGGGGGAGACGTGGGGGGAGAACCCTCCCTCCCTCTCCGTCTCCCCCAGCTGGAGGGAGCAGCGCAGCTCGTACAGCGTCTCCCCCCCCACCATCGCCCCGATGAACACCCCGTCCGGCTTCAGCACCTGGTGGATCTGAGAGGAGGAGGAGGAGGAGGAGGAGGAGGAAGAGGAAGAGGAAGAGGAAGAGGAAGAGGAAGAAGAAACAGCTACTGTTAATACAAACTGCTTATTTCTCTATAAACTCACCCTGGACTTATCACTGTTAAATATGCCAAGTGATATAGAAGAGGAGGGGTGGGATTACATAAGTGTGAACCCCTTTTCGGATGTGTCATTAAGTAGATCATTTGTTTATATATTATTTAGAGTCAGTAATATTTGTGTTTATCAATTTGACACTGCTTAAGTTTGTACAGTATAATAATTCTCATGTTTAATTTCATTATTATTCTTATTTTGTATTATTGTTCTACACATTCGAAATAAATCAAATCAAATCAAAAATATATACATGTTTAGGCTGAACACATCAGCAAAGTTGAAAAAAAAGGCCAACACACAGACACTGGAGTCTTCTTGTAAATTAAAGGAAAATCAATTACAATTGCATCCTTACGAGGTTCATAAAGGTGTTAACATACAGTTGAATCAAACATCAGAAAGAAAAGATTCGGAGAGCTCATTAGTTCAAACACGTGTAAAGACAGTGAAAACAAGTGCAATGGGGAACACAAAAGTGTATATAAGAAGAAATGTCCAAGGCACTTTGGAGGCAAAAAGTAAAAAAACAGCTTTAACGTGTCTACATTTTTTGAATTTCACCGTAAAATAGCGATCTGATGAAAGGCTTTTAAACTGTTTTGAGACAGAGGGCCTTCCACCATTTCTTGAAGTGAGCTAAGATCAAGAAGAGATAAACCATAGGACAACAACTAAGATGACCAAATGTTGTCCTGTTCGACTCAGCGTAATTATACTTGTGGAAACAACGACCTCTAGTGGAAGATCATCAGAAGGCAAACAGACGCACAAAAAAAAAATGTATTCGCCTTTAAAGGTGGGGAATGTAATTTTGGAGAAACCAGCTCGAGTGCGCTAGAATTTGAAAGTAAACAACCGGAAAAAATCTGCCTCGTCCTTCAGACTTCTTACAGAGCCCCTCCTCCAACACACACGAACGCGCACATGACCAATGAGGCACGAGATAAGTTTGTGTACAGATGGAAGGCTGACAGGCAGGTAGGCCATCCAGTTATTTTAGCCGGGCCGGCTCAGATGATTGGTCGTGCTTTTTACAGCGCCACGGCTTCCACAGATGACATTTCTTAATGTATTTATTGTCAAAGCATTTAATATATTCATTGCTATCGGGATGTTAAGAGCATTCCATGGAATATAACAAAAAGTGTTTCTGAAGTGAATTACCTACCCCACCTTTAATATGTAAATAAAAAACTTGTATAAGTAGAGTTTCTTTTTTTTATCCTCACCTGTCTGAGAGCTCCAGGCAGGTCGTTGATCCAGTGAAGACTGAAAAGGAGGGAGGAAAAGTCAGATTAAATTACTATGGTGTGTGGATGAATCTGTTTTTGTGTTATTTTAGGTACAGTGGAGGGACGGTGGTCTTTTTTTAGAAAATAGGAACTACAGCTAGCATCACCATTAGGTTTAAGGTACAGTTTTGTATGTTTAATTTGCACAATTTGACAAAAAATCTCAATAGAAAAAAACACAGGATTAATAAACAGAGGATAATTTGACTTGTAATTAACCGAATATAATTTTGTCTTAATTTACATTTCATATTCTGTTCTTGTACATATCCCATATTCTATTGACATGTAGACTTTTTGGATTACTTATTATTAGTATTTTGTATTTTTGTATTGTATTATATATGTTGCATTGTTGGAGGAGCTCGGGTCAGAATAATTTCATTGCCATTTCTACACTGTAGCTTTGTGCATATGACCATAAAACCTTTGAATCTTGAATCTTTGAATCTTGTATATAGTCAAATGAAAGACAACGTATGTTCCTTAAATGTGTGAAAACCCTGAACCAACATATAAAACATTAATGATAACTATTAAAGTCATGTCTTGCTCACCTCAGGCTGCTCACCACCAGGTCGAAGGTGTTCTCTTTAAACGGCAGAAACTCCTCGTCAGCGAGAACGTGATGAGTCGGGATCTCAGACTGTCGTCTCTGTTTCTGAAGAGACATAAAACACATTTAGATCATCATGTATCAGTAAAAACAACATCCATCAGTATTTACTGTGTCCAACAAGTCCCTAAAAATTGTTGGCAAGTGATCACATCCAGCAGCATTTTAATTTGAACCAAAAATCATAGGAGCTTTATGGGTATTATTATTATTATTATTATGTTCACCTCATTAAAGAGAACCTTCAAATCTGTCGTGAATACATATTTTTTCTATAGTGTTTATGATTTCTCTCACCAGAGCTTTCTCTGAGATGTCTGTCAGGAACAAACGCTCCACAAACTCCTGAAACGACAACAAGCGAAAAAAGACAAGAAGTCAGTTGAGGCTGAAAGTATTTAACTCAAATAAAGAGATTATTTTTGACACTGAGAGCATTTTCAATAACACGTTATGACCAACATGAACAGACCGTACCTTGTTTAGATGTTCTGCAATGTGACTTTTTCCACCGCCGATGTCCAGAGCCAGAGGAAACGTCCTGAGAAGAGACAGAGGGGACAACGTTTGAGAAGAGAGAGAGGAAAGAAAACCTGTGTAGTGATGATCTGTTCTTTATTTCCAAGTCCAGGAGAGAGTTAAAAAGGAGACGAATGGCGTCTCGGAAAGTTCAAAAGAGTAATCTAATAAAATATCGTTGTATTGGAACAAACAGGTAGTAAACACAGCTGTGTACAAAGAGGGGAAGAGAGCGAGAATCCGCGTGCAGCGTGTGTATATCTGATTCCTTTCTCCTCTTCTCATTGGCTGATTCGACGATGGGCGGGTCTTCCTCCCGGCTTCGTTCCTCTGGATTCATTTCGCACAAATAAGAGGATTTAGACGTTGTGTGTTTGTTGTATAACTCCACACGCCTTTTCTCCTCACATTCTCATTCATGACTTTTTATTTGGTACATTCTAACGGCTGAAAACAAAGATAACGTGAACCCGGAAGTGACGTCATGTAAACAACCGGGTTTTCCTTCAAAATAAAGCTTTTCAAAATAAAACGGTGTATTTATTTAATATTCACGTAATATATTGATTTTAATTTCTTACAGTAGGAAGTGTGTGTTTGATAAAAAAAAAATCTGTCTCAGAATAAACCCACCTCGCAATGTCGTACACTCGATCAGCCACTCGACCACCAACCTGCAGGAAGGAAGGGCAAAAGAGTCACTGATTCAATTTGTATTTAATGACAGCTTCTTATCGTATTTGTGTAAATGTGCTTTTATAATGAGTTTCTTTGCATTTGAACTCTTTTGATGGTTAATGTAAAGTGCTTTATATTGCCCTGTCGCTGAAATGTAATAATATATAATCATATTTATAATATATAAACAAACTTGAAACAGTCAGTCATTCAAATGTTTCTTGCAGATTTGTATTTTTCTCAAGATTTCCCAACATTAGCAAGGACTCCTTTGGTCCATAAAAACATCTATTAAATACATATATAAAATCACTGTATATGCAATAGATCACTTTATTGAAATGTTGTGTTTGATTAGAAAATGTTAATGTTTGTACACATTGGGATCTAAGTTGGGTGTGAAGATTTTTTAAATTCCCATAATAATGACATATATATTTTACAAATGAATGCATGTTTGACATATTTACTTACTTACTTTGTTTACAAGGGATCAAAGGATCACGGGTACAAAATAGGAAAAATCTATTCATGAGTATTCATTCATTTCTATCTAGTTAGTATATTGCAACCAAGGCTGTCAATTCAGTCACTATATGTCCCTCTAAGAAGCATCCTAGTGGAGTAGACACCAAGACAGGGACTTTTACCAACTTTGTACCAACTTAAAGCACGTAAATGCAGTATAAATATAATATATGATATACTTTATGATCCCAATTTGAGAATTGTTTTGTCATGTAAACAAGGCATGATTGCACACAGTGTAAAAATGAAATATAGTAGGAAATAAACAAACGTAAACATAGAATATAATCATCTGAAAATAGTAAATAAAACAGAACTAAAAAGTAAAATATATGCATATCTTTAAAACTGTTACAGATGTGTATTTTGTAAATTGTGTATCTTAAATTTGTATGCATGCTTCTTAGGTAACATTAAGCTGTCTTTGGCTCTTTTCTGATTATAAAAAGGTTTTGTAACACATATTGTAAAATACAAATTAAATAAATCGAAAATAAATGTAATATACAAATTCAAAAAGGTAATGCGACAACAACCCATCATATATCTGTCAAATATACACTATAAAGGGCCAATTACAGCTAACAAAATGCACTTTTTAATATGTCTGTGCCTCCTACCTCGTCCCTCAGGTAGTCGTACTGGTTTCCTTTCTGCAGAGAAGCTGCCCAGTTCTTCTGCCTCCTCTTCATCTCCCTGTTGAACACATTCATGGAGCCTCTGCCCGCAGAAGACATCCATCTGCAGCCGGAGATCAGGCTCCATCTGCGGCAGGAGGCAGCGGAAGGAGAGCCAGCTGTCTGGAGGAGTCTGAGGCACACTCCGGTGCTCATGGTGCCGGTTAAAAGCGTGAATTAAAGCAGAAATCTTATGAATATCAGAGCATTGTACAACAACTGACTTCCTGCTGTCCTCCACACAGTGACCTCAGGAGGGGAGGAGGGAACATGTGGAACTGGATTCTACTGGGCTCAATGGAAAATATGGAACTGGATTCACTGACAGGAGATGGACTAAAATAAGATAAGATAAGCTTCTGAATTTTACACCATTTGGACATTTTGTTTTTGGAATTTATAAAAAATGGGGACATTGCAGAAGCTACGGAAGGTTAAAGTGAAAAGACTAAACTACTGTGAGGAAATGTTCAATATGGTTAATCTATTTGGAGAGTTGTAAGCTGCTCTGTTTGTGGATGTGCTTTTATTGTATTTTTGATTAATTTGTTAATTTGCAAATGTAATTATATTCTTGGTCTGTACTTTAAACTGATTTCTAGTAACTGCACATTTTTTAGCATTATTTTGTAATCTGCCATATGTCTAATGTTGGGGAATGTTCGGTTGTGTTTGTGTAATGTGATAAATGTAAAAAAATCAATAAATACATGTTTAAAAAATAAATAAATAAGATAAGATAAGTTGTACTTTATTAATCCTAATTTTGGAGAAATGTGTTGCAGCAGTATAACACAAAACAAGGCATTGTACATAATAACAAATTAAAAGAGTAGAAATAAACAATTCAAAATAGACCAGCATTAGAGAGTAAGAAAAATATACAGATGACCATGAAGATAAAATGTCTATAAAACTGACTGACATATGGCTTTGGAAAGCACTTTATATATACTACTGATACGTTTTTGAGTAATTCTTCTGTCCATAAAATAGCGAAAAAATAGTGAAAATGTTTACCTACAGTTTCCAAGAACACCAAGTTCTGTATTTTAAATTACATTGACATGAATCATACATCATTATATAGGGAAAGCTGGAACAAGAAAATATAATACATATTTTCCTAATTGAATGACTACGTAAAATGTATAGAGATTTATTTTCTGCTATTTCTTTTAGCTTTTAAAGTGTTTAACATCTGATTTCTCCGTGCGCGTTTTCCCTCTTTTGTCCCACTTCGCTTTCCTTACTAACAAAGGGGCGGGAACATAGAAAGTTCACGGAAGAGGTGCATGCTGGGAAAACACGTGTAGTGGAAGACCAGAGAGGTATGGCTGCAGTTTTGTGATTATTGTTATTTTTAAACGATGTTTCAAACACATTTCTCATTATATTTGTACATATACATCCTCGGTGTTGTGTGTATTTGTCAGCTGCTGTCTGGTTTTCCCGCCATTACTGTTCATATTCAGTGTTTCGGACATATTGTTTACATGTTGACTGAAACTGAAGCAAAGCGCAGGATTTCTGACATTTATCTCAGTTTTAACATTTCATTTTTAGATAGCAGAAGTCAAAACGGCTCTATATTTCTCACAGTGAAAAGACTGGGTTTCTGTTGGTCATTACGTGCTCAGCTTCAGTAATACCTAATGACTGTTTTAACCATTATAAGTGGTTTAAATGCATTTACTTAAGTACTACACTTTAGTAATGAATGTGTTCTTTACTAGTGTTGAATGCATACTATTATATATGATGCTGATGTGGGTCATTCTGCAAAAAAGTACTCTTCAGTTTGTCAGTCAACATGCTTGTCTGTCTTCTGTTTGGTGCATTAAATACACACAATCTTCTGGAATAAAGACACTCATACACATGATATAAGAAAGAAGCGTAGTGCTTGTTGTCCATGTGACTAATCCAACAATATGTCCTTTCTTTATTCGTCAGGTGACACGTACAGTTTGCCATCATGTCGTCCAATAAGAAGGGCGGCGATGAGCGTTTCCTCCGGGTTCAGAAGGACCCCAGATTTTGGGAGATGCCTGAGAGAGAACGCAAGATCAAGATCGACAAGCGTTTCCAGTCCATGTTTCACGACAAGCGCTTCACGGAGAAATACACGGTGGACAAGAGAGGCCGACCCATCAACCAAACCTCCACCGAGGACCTGAAGCGCTTCTACAACGTCTCCAGCTCAGAGGACGGAGGACGACGATGAGGAGGGTGTGAAGAGCAAGAAGGTGGCAGAGCGCAAGAAGAAGAAAAAAGTGAAGGAGAAGCTGGTGAAGGTGGAGAAAGAAGTGAAGGAGAAGCTGGAGAAGGTGGAGAAAGAAGGGAAGAAAGGAAAAGCAGCGCAGAGCAAAGACGTTAAAGCTAAAGGACCGCCGCCTGAACGAGGGGTCAGACTCATAGAAGAGGGTGAGTAGATGTTTCTGATGCTCATATTCACTGATGCAGGCTGAGGAAACGAGCACAGATTCAACTTAATATATAAGAAGCATGTTTAGACATACAAGGAATGTGCCTTGGTGTATAATGTGCATACATAAACACAGGTAAAGAAGAGAAAAAGTAAGAAAAACCACAAAAAAACGATAAAAAAAAACAAACTATTATCTGTTCAGATATAGAAAATAATTTACATTTAATCTGGATGTCCCAAAAATCTATGTACAGTATTCTATGACAACATACTCAGAATAATACAATAACATATGTGCAGTATTGATATGAAAAGGGGAAAGCTGTGCAGAAACTAAGAGAGGTAGCTTGTGTGCAAATGTGCATAGATTTGTGCAAGAAACCAAAAAAAGCCAGAGCTTTAGATTGAAAGCCTGGTTAAAGGTGGGGTAGGTAATTCACTTCAGAAACACTTTTTGTTATATTCCATGGAATGCTCTTAACATCCCGATAGCAATGAATACATTAAATGCTTTGACAATAAATACATAAAATCTGTGGAAGCCGTGGCGCTGTAAAAAGCACGACCAATCATCTGAGCCGGCCCGGCTAAAATAACTGGATGGCCTACCTGCCTGTCAGCCTTCCATCTGTGCACAGACTGATCTCGTGCCCTCATTGGTCATGTGCACGTTCGTGTGTGTTGGAGGAGGGGCTCTGTGAGGAAGTCTGAAGGAAGGGGCTCCATTCTTACCTACCCTACCTTTAATACAATATATGATTTTGTGGTGCAACAGGTTTCAATTGTGTCCATAAGGGTCTGTTGAAAGATGCAGGCTGAGGAAACGAGCCCAGATTCAACATTACAACCTAATTTGTTTCTGTATAATGTTTTATTTGTGCATCATCAACATATTAAGCATCAATAATAACATTGTTGTTGTTTAAGTATCTGCACAGAGAACTGATCAGACATTCTTGAAGCCACTTCCTCAGATACTGAAAGGTCAGCAGATTGATGACCCTTTTTTATTATTTCCTTCAGACGATGAAGAGGAAGATGAGGAGCCGGAAACTGCAAAGAAGGGAGACGTTGATCTGGGAGACAGTTTCACAGAGGGCAGTGAGGAGGAGGACGATGATGACGATGATGATGAGGATGATGAAGATGATGATGAGGAGGGGAGTGATGTGGCGAGCGGCTCCGATGAGGAGGAGTCCGGTTTGGATTCAGACAGCGACAGCGAGCCGGATCTGGCCCGAGGAAAAGGAAACGTAGAGACCAGCTCTGATGAAGACGATGAAGAGTATGTGAACGCCATCTTGAAGAAAGAGGAAGAGGAGATCGAACACGACTGGGGCGAGCTCGCTAAAGACGCTCTGAGGAACGATGAGGTGAGGGGGGGCTGCTGGGGGGAAACTCTTCTGTCTCACGTTCGATTTAATTTGTTATTATTTTAACCTTTAAATGGCATGTTGTCTACACAATGCAACAGCTGTATTGTTATTTATCATTTTATTAGAAATATAACACACAAAAAGTGAAATATTTTCTGTAAACTAAATGCAAAAGTGATCTTTTAAGACGTGGATATGTCAACGATTAGCAAGAACATTGATTTCCATTAGTTTTATTTCATTGTGTGCAGGAAACTAGGAAAAAAGCATTCATTGTCTCCATGTGAGTGTCTGTCATTTGGCGACAGAGCTTGGTATAGACTTAATATTGGAGCTGAAGTTCAACTTAAAGAAACTCACACCCTTCCAACATGTACACCTTTTACATGAACACTGATATAACAAACAAATCTGAACACTTAAAAGCTGAACATCTCCCTAGTGATGCCGAGGTGTTAACACTCGTTAACTGTGTGTGTGTTTTCTATGAATGTGTGTGTGTGTCAGGTTTCTGCACGGCTGGGCGTCTGCAACATGGACTGGGACCGGATGAAAGCCAAAGACCTGCTGGCTCTGTTCAACTCCTTCCTCCCTAAAGGAGGCGCCGTGCTCTCTGTCAAGGTAACACCGTTTATAAGCTGCACTGGATGTACTATAGAGCAAAGAGAAAGTCATTAAATCCTCACTGTTCAGGCACAACATCTGCACCTGCATGGAATAATAACAAGATTAGAAATACGGAATAATGAAAATATATTAAATGAAAAACATTCTTCCACTCTTTACTGCAGTGTGTTTTTGTGTAGATTGTTTTCATGGATACTGTAGCTCCCTCCAGTTAATGACACAAGGCTTGTTTCAAAATACGGGGTTTATTTCGTAGTCAAACGACCTATTCCAACCCGTGAGAACTGGGTTAAGAGACAGAAAAATATAAAAGGTGAACAATAAATACATATGTAATATATATGCATATGTCATCACTATTAATGCCGCTATCTTACACAATAAACGGCACACATATCACACACAGCATGTAGCACAAGCTAACACATAGCATACACACATACACACACATAACATGCAGCTCAACCACACACAATTGCACAATCAACCAGCAAAAACGTACCTCGTAGGCTGCTAGTCACCTAGAGGGGCAGATAACTTAGGCTGCATCCTTTTCCTCTAGTTTTCTTTTAACATCCAGAAAGATCACTGCGTCGCTCTGGAGTTGCGATTGCCAAGTACAGCGATGAATAAAACAGGTGTAACACATACAACACCGCAGATTAGTTCCGCCTCTATTAGCGTTGCACATTAAAGATAGGAACCAAAATACAGTGTGGAACAAATGAATAACAGAGAAAATGACAGATAGCATCTTTTCAAAGTGGTCTGCATTAGTGTGGATAAAGTGTAAATAAGGGCACTTTTTAAACAGGTGAATGTTGTCCGTAGGAGCATTAAACAGCAATGCATTATGGGTTTTATTGTAGATCTTCCCGTCAGAGTTCGGGAAGCAGCGTCTGAAGGGCGAGGAGACGCAGGGACCGATGGAGCTCAAAGCTCTGCCCGACGACTCGGAGGACGACAACGAGGAGGAGAGGTAACACACAGCGGGGTTTACTCAGTCAGCTCACACAAATCATAACTCCACTTCCTCTTGGTGTACTCTGCCAGGTAGAGCTCACTTGAATTGCTTTATATTCTGCTGCCGGATATTTTAACCTATAATTATACCTCAATATTTGATTAATATTTTGTATTAGCTGATAATCTCAATCTCAAAAGTAACTGAAACTAGGAGAATATGTAGTCGAGTTACTTTACACCAATGGAAAGTATAGAGTTGGATAGGTATAATTCAGATTATGTTAGCTTTGATATATTTATGGTCTTGATTTGTTTGTTTTTGTGTGTGTATTGTATAAATTAACTACGCTTTAAATACACCATAACAAAAATGTAAAAAACAACTTCATATGAAGTGATAGTCGTAGAGTCAAAGTAACGGGAGAGCAAGAAACTTAATATGAAGGTAACAGGCCAATCAAGTTCCTAAACTAAAGCCACATATAACTAAAGTGATATTGGTGTGTGTGTATGATTGGTTTTGTTTTATAATGATTCCACCTTTTTTTTTTATATTTTGCTTCACACCAATCTTATAGCAAATGTTCATAATAATGTGTGTTGATGGAGTTTCTCCTTTCTCCATGAAATCAGGTTCATTTGTGGCATTAATTCAAACCCTGCTTCTACAGGCTTGAGTTTCCTTCCTCTGTATCTGATAATAATGTGTGTGTGTGTGTGTGTGTGTGTCCTCTCAGAGGTTACAGAGAGAAGATGCGTGATTACCAGTTCAAAAGGCTGAAGTATTTCTACGCTGTTGTTCAGTGTGATACTACGGACACCGCTGCAAAGATCTACGAGGAGTGCGACGGCTACGAGTACGAGAGCAGCTGCTCAGTGCTGGACCTACGGTGAGAAGAAGAAGAGGAACAATTCAGATCTAACTCGCTGAAACGAATCGAGAAAAAAACAATGATTTTGTTGGGAAAATAGTGAATGTCCTCTTCCAATATCAGAGTCACATGATAACAAAGGTATCCCAACTGTAGCTGTGTACATGACAGGATGTATGATTACCTAGAAGAGCATCAGGACTGTTTTAGGCATATGATAGCTATGTGATTAACATGATGATTCAGCCTCTATGGAGAGAGACATATGACAAGCAGGATCATTTCTGACGTGGAGCTAATCTGAAGTAAACATTGAATACTGCTTTCTATTCCTCCATCTTGGGACTGTGTGAGAATTTAGAGATTTAGAGAAAAAGTCAGAATTTTGAGAAAAAGTCAGAATTTTGAGAAAAAGTCAGAATTTTCAGAAAAAGTCAGAATTGAGACCTTGAGAAAAAGTCCACATTTTCAGAAAAAGTCCACATTTTGAGATTTTGAGAAAAAATCCACATTTTGAGATTTTGAGAAAAAGTCATTTTTTTTAGATTTTGAGAAAAGTCATTTTTTTGAGATTTTGAGAAAAAGTCCGAATTTTGAGAAAGTCCGAATTTTGAGATTTAGAGAAAAAGTCCTAATTTTGAGATCTTGAGAAAAAGTCCTAATTTTGAGATCTTGAGAAAAAGTCCTAATTTTGAGATCTTGAGAAAAAGTCCTAATTTTGAGATCTTGAGAAAAAGTCAGAATTTTGAGAAAAAGTCAGAATTTTGAGATTTTCAGAAAAAAGCCAACATTTTGAGAAAAAAATCAGTATTTTGTACATGACAGGATGTATGATTACTTAGAAGAACCGGTATTCCTCCATCTTGTGACTGTAACTCCCTCTCTTGTATATATCAGCATGTGAAGGACACTGTTCAGGAACTAGTTGATGCTCTGTATGTGATGACTACTTCCATTCTTGAGAGGATCAGAAATACATGGATCCTGAGATTGAAGCTCAAGCCGCTGACGAGTGAGATTTTTCTAACAGATTTAAAACCCTTTTTTTTCAACAGGTTTATTCCTGAAGGAGTAACGTTTGACGATGAGCCCAAAGACGTGGCGACGGATGTGAACCTCGCAGTGTACACTCCCAAAGTCTTCACCTCCTCCGCCAACGCTACGTCAAAGGTAAGAAGACTCAGAGTTACTGTAGAAGAAAATACTGCAAGGAGAAGTCAGAAGGAAAGGGCAACAGAGTGATTCATTGTAATGTAAAATATTGAGAAACTCTTAAAACTGTCTGGTTTTAATTTGATGGCCTTTTTGTAAGCATACCTTTTTTTATGGGTTTTTTAACTACTATCTTCCTGACTTTCTTATAGTAAAGTAAGTGTTTGTGCACAGATATTTCACTTAAACATAATCCCTCTCCTTTGGCAGGGCTTTTAATGTTAACGTCACATGTGTTCAACCTTCAGGTGCAGCTGACGTGGGACGAGACGGACAACGAGCGAGTGACGGCTCTGGAGAGAAACTTCAACAAAGACGAGCTGCTGGCCATGGACTTTAAAGCTTACCTGGCCTCCTCCAGTGAGGAAGAGGAGGAGGAAGGAGGGTTTGTGTTTGGAGAGCAGGAGAGTGAAGACGATGACTCGGCAGCAGAAGAGGGTGAGACGGCAACTAAAGACGCATTCATGTGCAGGAAACTCAGAAATCATTTTTGTCCCTGAAGCGTAAGACTGTTAAACTCTTGTGAAGTGTCACCACTGATACACTGCTGATTGATACGGTTTTTACTCAGTCCGGGCATAAAAGGTGTGTCCTCACACACCACCTCAAGGTACCCATAAACTCCCTTCTTTCTATACTACCTCCATTCATCAATTTACATTATTGATCTTTTCCTGTTAGTTTATCCCTTTAGATTGTCACAGACCTGTTAATGAACACACCTCTGAAACCTTTGGGATTTAATACCCGTAAAGCACTGCTGCCGTATGTCAGATCAAACGATCCTGGCGACCTCCAATACGACCTACTTTTTTCTGCAACAGAGTTGACCAGGTGCGACTTACCAGCTGTTATCTCTGGGAGACTGCAGTTGTTCCGTCAGGGATTGACCCTCAACCAAGGAGACAGGACACTGGAATCAAACTGGACTCAGGACTCAAACTATGTGGGGACGGGTTACATTTCCGCTGATTTGTTACTTGTTCAGTAATAATCAGAGGCCTATGAGGATCTTAGTTTCCTTTCACAAGTGTGAACAGGCAGTTTTATTTATACGCTTTACAAGTTATATCACACCACACAAAATAATAGATAAGTTTTGCTCGGATGTATCTTTACATCGAACCTAGTTTTTTGCTCGGATGTATCTTTACTAGGGTTACAAAGGAGCGGAACATTTCCGGTACATTTCCATGGGAAGTTAAGCTGGGGAATTTTGGAAATATTCCATATTGGAATTATGGGAATTAATGGGAATTAATGGGAACTAACTGGGAATTGAGGGTAATGTAATTGAATTTATTATATCCAAGCATAAATATAAACATTTTGTTTTGTCATAAGAAAACATCCATGTAAAATGATACAATTAAAAAAACTGGACATTTCAACAGATTTATTTGTAAGTAGAACAGAACAAGTTTTAATTATTTTATTGAACAATCATTTGTTTCATTGAAGAACAAAAACATGAATGTTGAGTTAAATATTACTCATTCAAAAATGAACAAAAAAAGGGGTGTGGTCTCAATAGCCAGGCTGTAAGCAGTGTGCTATGTGCATGTGATTGAGGAATGGCATGGATATTCAAGTGTACTTGAATGGCATCTGTTGTTTTAGTCAAGATTATGCTAAAATATACTTTCCCTAACTATATTTAAGTTCCCTATGAAGAGCCAACCTTCAATTTAGAAAATTCCCAGTTTATTCCCATGGAAAGTTTCCATCTTTGAAAATTCCCGGAATTTTGCAACCCTAAACTTTACATCGAACCTAATTGGCAGAAATACAAAATAATAGATACGTTTTGCTCGGATATATATTACATCTGATCCGTCTAGGTTTTGCTGTACTACTAGTTAGCGTTAGCCAGTTTGTTCAGTCTTTTTCTGTGTCCCGGGTGTCCTTTGTAGCCTCTTCCATCATGACCATCTATGACATTTTCGTTCCATCCGGCCCATGCGCTTCCCGATTTGTCTCGGACTTCTCCATAGCATCCCTCTCTTTCTGGGTCTGTTAGCATATACATGTTTCCACATCCGTCATCGGTGACAGCAAAATATGAGCTGTCGGAGTTGGTTTTGAAACATGTCACTTGGAGGCCTTTGATTCCCTCCCTTGTGTTGAATTCTTTGTCACCTTTATTCTGCCACATCATTGCTGAGCGGTTATGTAGCGCTCGGTGCCGGTTTCCTCATACTTCCAGATGTAAGTTAAGTGGGGGAAACCTCTTTCCCCATAGCGGAATCCCGCGAGACTGTCCCAGTTCTTTGGATCGGAGAAGTACCTGATGCAGCACTTTTGGTATCCTCGGGTGGGGCTATGGGTGTACAGCACTGCTCTTCCTTTGGGTCTCTACACACCAACCTGAGACCAAAGAACGCGTACCGAAGGCGTCCCGACTTTTACGTCAGCTACGTCGGGCTTCGTTGGCTTCGTTGGATAAAGCCGCCCGCCTACGAACACACCGCAAATACTTCAGCCGACGAGTGGCAATAACTCTCCTTACCAGCAGGCGGCGGTAGTGTGTATTCGTCATTCAAAAGAGGCAACAACCGGAAGACAGACTGCGTTTTATACACCGAGAGAAGAAGAACAGACTTAGTAATATAAACAGTTGATCAGTTGGTCTTCACTTTCTTCATTCCATGCCGTCATGATAAAAAAGAAACTCTTGCGTCCGGGTGAGATGAAAATGAGGAAGATTAGCCGTCTGTGTGTGCCTTCTTATCGTTTGTTTTGGTCCCTCACTTCCGCTTCACTTCTGATGCACTGATGCGCTAAGCTGAACAGCCAATCAGAGTGATTGATTTGTCCCGACGTTCTTTGGCCTCCCGCGGCCGATTCAACATGTTGAATCGGCGGCGGGAGGAGGCGGGAGGGTTGAAAATGTGCCGTAAAGAGACCACACACCAACCTGAGTAGTGCGACGCGAATGCCCGACTGCCTCTGACGGCTTCGGACGGCCTCTGACTCCCAAAGTCGGGCCGGTGTGTAGAGGCCTTTAGGTTCGTTCACCATTCGGGTGCCAGTTATCCCAATCCTTCTTTTCTGGGAGAACGAACGGGTTGTTCTGGCTTCGGAAATCATTTTCCTCTGAAACCTTTTTCATCAGAGGTTTCGAGGCATCCCTTACTTGTATATGCATGAGAGGTTCTTCATTGTCCAGCCATTTCCCGTATTCCGGACACCTTTCTTTTGGGCAGATGAAGTAGTCGCCTCCCCATGTGGCTATCACCCACCCTGGCGGGACATTGTGTGATATTCCTACGGGCTCCCCGGCAACATACTCTCCTGCCCATGACGCGCATCGTTTTGCGTCCGCTGGGTCACATTTCTTTTTTGTCTCGTCTGTGAATTTGAAGGTGACTTGTTTTCTCACCTTCTCTTCATCTCTGTGGGGAGGTTGCTCAACATCTTCTAGTTGTTGAGCCACGGCTTCTTGAATCGTCTCAGGTAGTGGGGCCTTGGTTCCAGGTGTTAGTCTACTATAAATAAACACAACGTTTATCTTCTGTTAACTTGGTTTATTCCATCAACGTGCATAACAACCAATACAGAGCCATTAACGAACAGTGGACCTCATGTCGACACAGACAGACTGCGCATGCGTTTAACATCCTCAAGAGGGCAACCTAGACCAGTGGTTCCCAAACGGTGTGCCGCGGCACACTGGTGTGCCGTGAGGCAAGTCCGGGTGTGCCGTGGGATTTTGTGACAACCATACGTTATTATTGCAATATACAACTGATAACTAAAATAATTATTTTTTAATTTACTATATCAGTTCTTTGTATGCACACATTTCATAATACAGCAGTGTGCGAAAAAGCATGCGTCCCACCGTCCGGGACGTGTTATTTACAATATCGGACAAGTAGATCTTTAAATTGACTTGTCCGACGGACAAGTGACGTTTTTCGCCCTTATTTATTGACAAATTATTGATAAATTCAGCTTACAAAAGGCAGAACTAATTCGTAAATTGTCCGTGTCCGCCATTGTTGTGGTTTTGCTTGTCGATTCCTAAGGAAATGCATCTCGCCGCTTTCTGTACTGTTAGACGGGGCGGGACGGGACGGGACGCGTAGCACATTGGCAGGCTTGGGAAGCAAAACTCGGTTCCGAGTAAGAACAAATAAGTTAATAACAATTGTCCGGTACCGGGATTAATAAGAGTTGTGAGGACAGGAGGCGGAGGCCGAGCCCCGCGGACCGCAGCTCTCTCTCCCTATGCTCCGTATCGTGTTGCCGTATCAGCTGATCGCTGCACGGTGCAGCTCAGCGTCCCTCTCTCTATCTCTCTCTCTTTCTACCAGTGGCGAGCCGTCAGGGCCCTCTAGGCCCTCTCTGAGGGCCTAAGATATTCTAAAAAATAATATTTGAAAACATTAAAAAAAACATATTTTTTTAAATATTTTTTTTTTAAATATCTTTTTTTAAATATTTTTCATTAGCTTTACCAAAATAACTTGATTTAATTGTATTTAAAATAAAATTTCCAAAGAAATAAATCCTTCGAATCTGCCTGTTCAGTTTCTGTTGGAATGTGAAGGGTTAAATGAAAGAAGCTCCTTTAGCCGTCTCTGCGACTGTGAGCTGGAGAGCTTGTGTACATTCCCTCTGTACATTCACAGAGGGCCAGCTATAGTAACTGAACGAGAGAGTAATGTCAAATGACAGTACAATTGACCAATCATATCTTCCCTCTAAATGGGTGGGCTTTATTTTCGCGGACTTTATGACAAGTTCCGCCCGCTGTGAAGTTTATGCAAGTGGTGCAGTGACGCGTCCTAAAACCCGGAAGTAAGCTGCTGGTTCTCTCGACACAAAAACAATGGGATTTCTCTATAGGGTTTTGGAAAATAGCTCGAAATAAGGTCTGTGGAAAACGAACCTGTTTGACTCTCTTGAGAGAGAGAGACCTTGAGACCTTGAGAGACCTTGAGAGAGAGAGACCTTGAGAGACCTTGAGAGAGAGAGACCTTGAGAGACCTTGAGAGAGAGACCTTGAGACCTTGAGAGACCTTGAGAGAGAGAGACCTTGAGACCTTGAGAGAGAGACCTTGAGACCTTGAGAGAGAGAGACCTTGAGACCTTGAGAGACCTTGAGAGAGAGAGACCTTGAGACCTTGAGAGACCTTGAGAGAGAGATAGATTCAAGACACGATAGAGACCTTGAGAGAACTTGAGAGAGAGACCTTGAGACCTTGAGAGACCTTGAGAGAGAGAGACCTTGAGACCTTGAGAGACCTTGAGAGACCTTGAGAGAGAGAGACCTTGAGAGACCTTGAGAGAGACCTTGAGAGACCTTGAGAGAGAGACCTTGAGACCTTGAGAGACCTTGAGAGAGAGAGACCTTGAGACCTTGAGACCTTGAGAGACCTTGAGAGAGAGAGACCTTGAGACCTTGAGAGACCTTGAGAGACCTTGAGAGAGAGAGACCTTGAGACCTTGAGAGACCTTGAGAGAGAGAGACCTTGAGAGACCTTGAGAGACCTTGAGAGAGAGAGACCTTGAGACCTTGAGAGACCTTGAGAGAGAGAGACCTTGAGACCTTGAGACCTTGAGAGACCTTGAGAGACCTTGAGAAGAGAGACCTTGAGACCTTGAGAGAGAGACCTTGAGACCTTGAGAGACCTTGAGAGAGATAGATTCAAGACACGATAGAGACCTTGAGACCTTGAGAGACCTTGAGACCTTGAGAGAGAGACCTTGAGACCTTGAGAGACCTTGAGACCTTGAGAGAGAGACCTTGAGACCTTGAGAGACCTTGAGAGACCTTGAGAGAGAGACCTTGAAAGACCTTGAGAGAGAGAGACCTTGAGACCTTAAGAGACCTTGAGAGACCTTGAGAGACCTTGAGAGAGAGAGACCTTGAGACCTTGAGAGACCTTGAGAGAGAGAGACCTTGAGACCTTGAGAGAGAGAGACCTTGAGACCTTGAGAGACCTTGAGAGAGAGACCTTGAGACCTTGAGAGAGACCTTGAGACCTTGAGAGACCTTGAGACCTTGAGAGACCTTGAGAGAGAGACCTTGAGACCTTGAGAGACCTTGAGAGATAGAGACCTTGAGAGACCTTGAGAGACCTTGAGAGAGAGAGACCTTGAGAGACCTTGAGAGACCTTGAGAGAGAGACCTTGAGACCTTGAGAGACCTTGAGAGACCTTGAGACCTTGAGAGACCTTGAGAGAGAGAGACCTTGAGAGACCTTGAGAGAGAGAGACCTTGAGACCTTGAGAGACCTTGAGAGAACTTGAGAGAGAGAGACCTTGAGAGACCTTGAGACCTTGAGAGACCTTGAGAGAGAGAGACCTTGAGAGACCTTGAGAGACCTTGAGAGACCTTGAGAGAGAGAGACCTTGAAACCTTGAGAGACCTTGAGAGAGAGAGACCTTGAGAGACCTTGAGAGACCTTGAGAGAGAAGACCTTGAGACCTTGAGAGACCTTGAGACCTTGAGACCTTGAGAGAGAGAGACCTTGAGACCTTGAGAGAGAGAGACCTTGAGAACCTTGAGAGACCTTGAGAGAGAGAGACCATGAGACCTTGAGAGACCTTGAGAGAGAGAGACCTTGAGACCTTGAGAGAGAGAGACCTTGAGAGACCTTGAGAGACCTTGAGAGAGAGAGACCTTGAGACCTTGAGAGACCTTGAGAGAGAGAGACCTTGAGACCTTGAGAGACCTTGAGAGAGAGAGACCTTGAGAGACCTTGAGAGACCTTGAGACCTTGAGAGACCTTGAGAGAACTTGAGAGAGAGAGACCATGAGACCTTGAGAGACCTTGAGACCTTGAGAGACTTGAGAGAGAGAGACCTTGAGAGACCTTGAGAGAGAGAGACCTTGAGAGACCTTGAGAGAGAGAGACATGAGACCTTGAGAGACCTTGAGAGAGAGAGACCTTGAGAGACCTTGAGAGAGAGAGACCTTGAGACCTTGAGAGAGAGACCTTGAGACCTTGAGAGACCTTGAGAGAGAGAGACCTTGAGAGACCTTGAGAGACCTTGAGACCTTGAGAGACCTTGAGAGAGAGAGACCTTGAGAAACCTTGAGACCTTGAGAGAGAGAGACCTTGAGACCTTGAGAGACCTTGAGAGAGAGAGAGACCTTGAGACCTTGAGAGACCTTGAGAGAGAGAGACCTTGAGAGACCTTGAGAGAACTTGAGAGAGACTTGAGAGACCTTGAGAGAGAGAGACCTTGAGAGACCTTGAGAGAGAGAGACCTTGAGAGACCTTGAGAGAGAGAGACCTTGAGAGACCTTGAGAGAGAGAGAGACCTTGAGAGACCTTGAGAGACCTTGAGAGAGAGAGACCTTGAGACCTTGAGAGACCTTGAGACCTTGAGAGACCTTGAGAGAGAGAGACCTTGAGACCTTGAGAGACCTTGAGAGAGAGAGACCTTGAGAGACCTTGAGAGACCTTGAGAGAGAGAGACCATGAGACCTTGAGACCTTGAGAGACCTTGAGAGAGAGAGACCTTGAGAGACCTTGAGAGAGAGAGACCTTGAGACCTTTAGAGACCTTGAGAGAGAGACCTTGAGACCTTGAGAGACCTTGAGAGAGAGAGACCTTGAGAGACCTTGAGAGACCTTGAGACCTTGAGAGACCTTGAGAGAGAGAGACCTTGAGACCTTGAGAGACCTTGAGAGACCTTGAGAGATAGAGACCTTGAGAGACCTTGAGAGACCTTGAGAGAGAGACCTTGAGAGACCTTGAGAGACCTTGAGAGAGAGACCTTGAGACCTTGGGAGACCTTGAGAGACCTTGAGAGAGAGACCTTGAGAGAGAGAGACCTTGAGAGAGAGAGACCTTGAGACCTTGAGAGACCTTGAGAGAGAGAGACCTTGAGACCTTGAGAGACCTTGAGAACTTGAGAGAGAGAGACCTTGAGAGACCTTGAGAGACCTTGAGAGAGAGAGACCTTGAGAGAGAGAGACCTTGAGAGACCTTGAGAGAGAGAGACCTTGAGAACCTTGAGAGACCTTGAGAGAGAGAGACCTTGAGAGACCTTGAGAGACCTTGAGAGACCTTGAGAGAGAGAGACCTTGAGACCTTGAGAGACCTTGAGACCTTGAGAGACCTTGAGAGAGAGAGAGACCTTGAGAGACCTTGAGAGACCTTGAGACATTGAGAGACCTTGAGAGAGAGACCTTGAGACCTTGAGAGAGAGACCTTGAGAGACCTTAGAGAGAGAGACCTTGAGACCTTGAGAGACCTTGAGAGAGACCATGAGACCTTGAGAGACCTTGAGAGAGAGAGAGACTTGAGACCTTGAGAGACCTTGAGAGACCTTGAGACCTGAGAGACCTTGAGAGAGAGAGACCTTGAGACCTTGAGAGACCTTGACAGAGAGAGACCTTGAGACCTTGAGAGAGAGAGACCTTGAGACCTTGAGAGACCTTGAGAGAGAGACTTGGAGACCTTGAGACCTTGAGAGACCTTGAGAGAGAGAC
This sequence comes from Dissostichus eleginoides, assembly GCA_031216635.1. Classification (NCBI taxonomy): domain Eukaryota; kingdom Metazoa; phylum Chordata; class Actinopteri; order Perciformes; family Nototheniidae; genus Dissostichus; species Dissostichus eleginoides. The sequence goes on along the minus strand of CM062266.1, from coordinate 31,882,496 downwards.
CTTGAGAGACCTTGAGAGAGAGAGACCTTGAGAGACCTTGAGAGAGAGAGAGACCTTGAGACCTTGAGAGACCTTGAGAGACCTTGAGAGAGAGAGACCATGAGACCTTGAGAGACCTTGAGAGAGAGAGACCTTGAGACCTGAGAGACCTTGAGAGAGAGACCTTGAGACCTTGAGAGACCTTGAGAGACCTTGAGAGAGAGAGACCTTGAGAGACCTTGAGAGAGAGAGACCTTGAGACCTTGAGAGAGAGACCTTGAGACATTGAGAGACCTTGAGACCTTGAGAGACCTTGAGAGAGAGAGACCTTGAGAGAGACCTTGAGACCTTGAGAGACCTTGAGAGAGACCGAGAGACCTTGAGAGACCTTGAGAGAGAGAGACACCTTGAGACCTTGAGAGACCTTGAGAGAGAGACCTTGAGACATTGAGAGACCTTGAGAGAGAGACCTTTAGACCTTGAGAGACCTTGAGAGAGAGACCTTCAGACCTTGAGAGAGAGACCTTGAGAGAGAGACCTTGAGACCTTGAGAGACCTTGAGAGAGAGAGACCTTGAGACCTTGAGAGAGAGAGACCTTGAGGACCTTGAGAGACCTTGAGAGAGAGAGACCTTGAGAGACCTTGAGAGAGAGAGACCTTGAGACCTTGAGAGACCTTGAGAGAGAGAGACCTTGAGAGAGAGAGACCTTGAGACCTTGAGAGACCTTGAGAGAGAGAGACCTTGAGAGAGAGACCTTGAGAGACCTTGAGAGAGAGAGACCTTGAGACCTTGAGAGGACCTTGAGAGAGACCTTGAGACCTTGAGAGACCTTGAGAGAGAGAGAGACCTGAGAGACCTTGAGAGACCTTGAGAGACCTTGAGAAGAGACCTGAGAAGAGAGACCTTGAGAGAGAGAGACTTGAGACCTTGAGAGACCTTGAGAGACCTTGAGAGAGAGAGACCTTGAGAGACTTGAGACCTTGAGAGACTTGAGAGAGAGAGACTTGAGACCTTGAGAGACCTTGAGAGATCTTGAGACCTTGAGAGATCTTGAGAGAGAGAGACCTTGAGACCTTGAGAGACCTTGAGACCTTGAGACCTTGAGAGACCTTGAGAGAGAGAGACCTTGAGACCTTGAGAGACCTTGAGAGAGAGAGACTGAGAGACCTTGAGAGAGAGAGAGACCTTGAGACCTTGAGAGACCTTGAGACCTTGAGAGACTTGAGAGAGAGAGACCTTGAGACCTTGAGAGACCTTGAGAGAGAGAGACCTTGAGAGACCTTGAGAGAGAGAGACCTTGAGACCTTGAGAGACCTTGAGAGAAAGAGAGGGAGGGAAGAAGACCTTGAGAGAGAGAGACCTTGAGAGACCTTGAGAGAGGGAGAGAGACCTTGAGAGACCTTGAGAGACCTTGAGACCTGAGAGACCTTGAGAGGAGAGAGACCTTGAGAGACCTTGAGACCTTGAGAGACCTTGAGAGAGAGAGACCTTGAGACCTGAGAGACCTTGAGAGAGAGAGACCTTGAGACCTTGAGAGACCTTGAGACCTTGAGAGAGAGAGACCTTGAGACCTTGAGAGACCTTGAGAGAGAGACCTTGAGAGAGAGAGACCTTGAGAGACCTTGAGAGAGAGCGACCTTGAGACCTTGAGAGACCTTGAGAGAGAGAGACCTTGAGACCTTGAGAGACCTTGAGACCTTGAGACCTTGAGAGACCTTGAGAGAGAGACCTTGAGAGAGAGAGACCTTGAGACCTTGAGAGACCTTGAGAGAGAGAGACCTTGAGAGAGAGAGACCTTGAGACCTTGAGAGAGAGAGAGCTTGAGACCTTGAGACCTTGTGAGACCTTGAGAGAGAGAGACCTTGAGACCTTGAGAGACCTTGAGAGAGAGAGACCTTGAGAGAGAGAGACCTTGAGACCTGAGAGACCTTGAGAGAGAGACCTTGAGACCTTGAGAGACCTTGAGAGAGAGAGACCTTGAGAGAGAGAGACCTTGAGACCTTGAGAGACCTTGAGACCTTGAGAGAGAGACCTTGAGAGACCTTGAGAGAGAGACCTTGAGACCTTGAGAGACCTTGAGAGAGAGAGACCTTGAGACCTTTAGAGACCTTGAGAGAGAGAGACCTTGAGACCTTGAGAGACCTTGAGAGAGAGAGACCTTGAGAGACCTTGAGACCTTGAGAGACCTTGAGAGAGAGATAGATTCAAGACACGATAGAGACCTTGAGACCTTGAGAGACCTTGAGAGACCTTGAGAGAGAGAGACCTTGAGAGAGAGACCTTGAGAGACCTTGAGAGAGAGACCTTGAGAGACCTTGAGAGACCTTGAGACTCAATGCATTCTAATAGCGGGTACATTTTACCCATTGGCGGTTTTAGGTATACAGCTACCCCTGGCGGTTCTAGTGTTAAGATCATGCCAAAGGAGCTTTGTTCACGTCAATTGGGGATTTCACGTCAACGTGGTTCCAGGGCCGGTTCGGAGCTAGAACCTGTTTTTCCTGTTCACACTGCAGCAGAGCCGCCTCTAAGCTCCGGAATCCGGTTTGTTTCAAGCACCAAAAAATTGCCGGTTTAGAAGCAAGAACCGCATACTTCACGCTTACGTTGGAGGGGGGCGAGATTAACCTGAGCTAACAGTTAAAGGCGAGTACGGCAAATAAAAGTTGAACAAGCTGTAGCGCTGAGCAAAGTGACTAGAACGCAACACAAACTTATTAAAAAAAAAAACACTTTATAAAGTCAGGCAACACTAACCAGGCTTCGTGTGATTCTGTTTATTTGTACCTTACTTTGACCATCCGTTCGCTCTTATTGATCATTGTGGAGAGCAGGCAGACGTTTTGTTTTGTATTATAGCAGCTATCCAGTGGCGAGCCGTCAGGCCCTCTAGGCCCTCTCTGAGGGCCTAAGATATTCTAAAAAATAATATTTGAAAACATTAAAAAAAAAACATTTTTTTAAATATTTCTTTTTTAATATTTTTTTAAAAATATTTTTCATTAGTTTTACCTAAATAACTTGATTTAATTGTATTGAAAATAAATTTCCAAAGAAATAAATCCTTCGAATCTGCCTGTTCAGTTTCTGTTGGAATGTGAAGGGTTAAATGCCGTCTCTGCAGTGACTGTGAAGACGGGAGAGCTTGTTGGTCCCTCTGTACATTCACAGAGGGCCAGCTATAGTAACTGAACGAGAGAGTAATGTCAAGTGACAGTACAATTGACCAATCATATCTTCCCTCTGAATGGGTGGGCTTTATTTTCGCGGACTTTATGACAAGTTCCGCCCGCTGTGAAGTCTATGCAAGTGGTGCAGTGACGCGTCCTAAAATCCGGAAGTAAACTGCTGGTTTCCTCGACAACAAAGCAACGGGATTTCTCCATAGGGTTTTGGAAAATAGCTCGAAATAAGGTCTGTGGAAAACGAACCTGTTTGATAAATGCACGTTTTTGTTCAGCCGGATAATATCCACATGTCTACCCTACTTTTATAAATTTCGAATTTTTGATCGATAGATTTCTGATTGGCATAAGTTCGCTCATGATGGCTCACGTCAGTGATAGTGATGACATCGTTGCGAAATTATTAACCGAGTCATTTTCAAGATTGAGTTACAATGATAAATTGGAGTGGCAAAGGATCAGCTGCATGACCCGCCATCAAGTGCTTCATCCAAAAGGACAGGAGGATGGACTTTGTGTTTCAGTGATTTGATCATCAAAGGTAGGCCTGAGTCATTTTCAAAGTGGGCCGCCGTGCCGACTTAATTCATTTGTAATTGTTACTTGGCTGTGGGTGCCCTGTCATGATAGGTGTTTAGATAAATGGTGTTGTTTTGTGTGGTAGAGGGTCGCTGTCATTGATGCGTTTTGCACCCTGGACCGTTGTTTTGATATTCCGCTGAAGTATGCGCTGTGACGTAATAACTCTTCTTTTTTTCGAGGGAATGGGTGGGGGTCAGAGGGCCTAGGTATAAAAGTCACGGCTCGCCACTGCTTTCTACACACAGCAGATTCGCTGCCCGTTAACAGATTCATATTTGTCAAACTTTCTTATGTTCTTTCTCTAACATGTAATGAAGGTTATTAAGCGTTTTAGCTCCTATATTGTTAATATTGACCGCCATTTCCTTTATGAATTCAATCAGCCTCCCTGTCTGTGTCCTCGCGCTGTCCTCACATCCCCAGACCCCCAGACTCGGAGGAGCAGGATGTCAGTATTGTTTATGAAGCAGGTTATAGAAAGTACATTATTGAAATGAAAATACTATTTATTTACTTTTACAAACAGTGAGCAGCTGGGCAGCTGCAGCATGTGTATTGCAGGACATGTGTTGGACACACAGACTGTGTGGTTGGACTCTGTCTCACAGGCAGGTTGCAGTGTAACATCAGAGGACACTGGGCCAATTGTACATTCTCAAACTGCACCACTTAGAACTAACTAAACAATTATTTTTATATAACTGTATTCAATAACCGTAACAAAATTAAACAGTATGAAGTGATTTGTAAATAGGAATAAAGATTTGACTTGTTTTCATAAATATATTTTTCTCCCAGTTTGTCATGGGACTTATTTTTACCCTCTCAATGAACCAGAATCGAGAACCGAAAAGAACCGGAATCGAAAGCATAACCGGAATCGTTCAAATCCAAACGATACCCATCCCTATGTGTGATGCAGTAAAATCTTACCGTAATCTTACCTTGTCTATGGACAAGTACTCTCTAAAAACTTTTTCTTACACTGTACAGAGGCAAACTCTATACTGAAATATTTCGTTAATAAATATTTCATGAGTAATATAGTTGTCTTTGTCACATTTATTTGGCATTAGTAAATAATTATGCACATTTAGAGATATTTTACATGATATGAGTGATAACACGTGTTATAAGGGCTATTTTGCACAATAGGTGTGCCTTGAGATTTTTACTTGTCCTTTGCTGTGCCTTGGGCACAAAAAGTTTGGGAACCACTGACCTAGACTACCGTATGGCCAGTAGTATAGACGCAAAGAGATTACATGTTAACAATCTCATTCTATCTTTTTAAAGAAATAAACAAGACAAAAATAACTTTACATTGCATGAATCATAAAACAATCATACAGTGACTTAAAACAAAATGTTTAAATTCCCTGAGTAGTCAAAATAAATTAGGGAAACATTTAAGAAACAGATACATAAACAAAAGTGTTTTCAATGCTCCATTTCAACAGACACTTTAACCCAGATCCCATTGTCCTTCACTGAGTGCTTTTAAGAGCACAAGAGCCGAAGCTCCTTTTTTTGTGAGACAGTCAGCGAGCTGAGATTTTGTGTCTGACCAACGCACCTGCTTGATCCTCTTGCTCTGTATGAGCTCCTTAATGCTACTAATTTCCAACCTGAGTCTCTTCTCTGTGACTTGTTTTGTGGACTTGAGCGCATCGAACAGAGAGTGGTTATCGGTCACACAGAATACAGGGGGTGCATTCAGTCCAGCATTTCCAGTAGTGAGCTCAGAAAATAGTGTGGCTAGAAAAATTGCATTGTCTACCCCATCTGACATGGCAAGAGTTTCCCCTGCAAGGGTACTGCGAACCACTCGTCTGATTTTCTTTGAATGCCAACAGAGGGGGGAAAACTTCCCTCTTTCTCCCATAAGTGTTATAAAAGTACCTCCCTGTGTACCTCCGTCTGGGAGGTTTCCAAATGAAGCATCACTGAAAACTATCAAGTTCAAAGCATCACTGTTTCCCAGATGTTGAAATCTGAGTGTCACCTTTTCAGACTTTAGCTTACGGATTATCTTATTAGCATCATGAACAGACTGTACTGTTGCCCCTTTTATATTAGAAGCCAAACAACATGAATCAAACATTACATCAGGTCTTGTCTGTTTAGCAACCCATAGGATCTGTCCTATTTTTGATCGTAACTGCTCTCTCTCAGTTTCGCTGAGGGGTTCATTCCTCTGTGTGGCCCGACTTGCTTGTATGGGAATAGGCTCCAGGTTCTCGATATAACTTTGTTGATGTACCTGAACTTCACCGTTAACAGTTACCAAATCCATTCCTACATAGGAGAACTTTTCATGCTCCTCACGCCCAACCTTGAATGCAGACTGCAGTTGGGGGATCACATTGGATGAAAAGTTTGATGAGCCTGCTCAAAGAAAATCATCTACATGACACGCAAGCACCCCAGTGACCTTACATTGCTCATCCAACCAGTAAAAGACTGCCGGATCCACCTGTGACAATCTACCACCAGTACTCAGCATGATTTCCTTCACTTTGTTGTACCAATATAGTGATGCATCTGCAAGACCATATACACATTTCTTTAGTTTCCATACAACATGTTGACATCCTGCCTCTAGAGGGGGGCGGATATAAATATCCCTGGATAGCTCCATACCCTGCAAGAATGCAGATTTGATGTCCATAGAATGGACTTCCCACTGGTTTTGACATATCACTGATAACATAAGTCTAAGTGAATCTGTGGCACATGTGGGGGAATCTTTCGGTAACTCTTGAATATTCAGCTCTTCAAAACCTCTGGCAACCAGTCGGGCTTTAGGCACTATACCCTTGGGAGTGTCCTTAAGACTACAAACCCATCTGGTGGAAATGCATTTCTGCCCTGCATCTTCAACTTCCTCAAATACATTATTATTGTGCCAGTTCTTTATTTCTTCCTGTTTAGCTGCATCAAATGAGATGTCTTTGGTTACAAGTACATCAGCTTCTCTGTCTTCTGTTTCAATGTTGAGATTATCAACCTGTGAGATATCAATTGATTCCTTTTGCCCATCACTACCATCATTCTCTAGAAGTTGCATGTTATACCAGGTTTTATATTTCCCCGTAGCCTTGCCTGATCTCCCTAAGACTCTTGCTTTAAGTAGAGTATTGTCACCTCTGTTCATATATGTTACAGTCTGTCCTGTTTTTAAACTCACACCTGCAGAAGGGGCAGGATTATTATGGGCATTAGGCCTATGCGCCATTTCAGTTTGTGTTACGCTACTCAAAGTGTTTGGAGGATCGATCGCTTCACTTGTATTGGCTTCCCTATTTTGCTCACTGTCTAAACCAGTGGTTCCCAAACTTTTTGTGCCCAAGGCACACCAAAGGACAAGTAAAAATCTCAAGGCACACCTATTGTGCAAAATAGCCCTTATAACACGTGTTATCACTCATATCATGTAAAATATCTCTAAATGTGCATAATTATTTACTAATGCCAAATAGAATGTGACAAAGACAACTATATTACTTAGTTTTTAGAGAGTACTTGTCCATGGACAAGTGAGTTTGGCAATTTACTTGTCCGAATACATTTTTCACTTGTCCAGAAAAATCGATCTGCATCGTATTTTACATTTTCCCACGGTTTTTACGGTAAGATTTTACTGCATCACACATAGGGATGGGTATCGTTTGGATTTGAACGATTCCGGTTATGCTTTCGATTCCGGTTCTTTTCGGTTCTCGATTCTGGTTCATTGAGAGGGTAAAAATAAGTCCCATGACAAACTGGGAGAAAAATATATTTATGAAAACATTAAGTCAAATCTTTATTCCTATTTACAAATCACTTCATACTGTTTAATTTCTTACGGTTATTGAATACAATTATATACAAATAATTGTTTAGTTAGTTCTAAGTGGTGCAGTTTGAGAATGTACAATTGGCCCAGTGTCCTCTGATGTTACACTGCAACCTGCCTGTGAGACAGAGTCCAACCACACAGTCTGTGTGTCCAACACATGTCCTGCAATACACATGCTGCAGCTGCCCAGCTGCTCACTGTTTGTAAAAGTAAATAAATAGTATTTTCATTTCAATAATGTACTTTCTATAACCTGCTTCATAAACAATACTGACATCCTGCTCCTCCGAGTCTGGGGGTCCGGCAATGTGAGGACCGCGCGAGGACACAGACAGGGAGGCTGATTGAATTCATAAAGGAAATGGCGGTCAATATTAACAATATAGGAGGTAAAACGCTTAATAACCTTCATTACATGTTAGAGAAAGAACATAAGAAAGTTTGACAAATATGAGGCTGTTAAACAGGCAGCGAATCTGCTGTGTGTAGAAAGAGAGAGAGATAGAGAGAGGGACGCTGAGCTGCACCATGCAGCGATCAGCTGATACGGCAACACGATACGGAGCATAGGGAGAGAGAGCTGCGGTCCGCCGGGCTCGGCCTCCGCCTCCTGTCCTCACAACTCTTATTAATCCCGGTACCGGACAATTGTTATTAACTTATTTGTTCTTACTCGGAACCGAGTTTTGCTTCCCAAGCCTGCCAATGTGCTACGCGTCCCGTCCCGTCCCGTCCCGCCCCGTCCCGTCCCGCCCCGCCCCGCCCCGCCCCGCCCCGCCCCGCCCCGCCCCGCCCCGCCCCGTCTAACAGTACAGAAAGCGGCGAAATGCATTTCCTTAGGAATCGACAAGCAAAACCACAACAATGGCGGACACGGACAATTTACGAATTAGTTCTGCCTTTTGTAAGCTGAATTTATCAATAATTTGTCAATAAATAAGGGCGAAAAACGTCACTTGTCTGTCGGACAAGTCAATTTAAAGATCTACTTGTCCGATATTGTAAATAACACGTCCCGGACGGTGGGACGCGTGCTTTTTCGCACACTGCTGTATTATGAAATGCGTGCATACAAAGTACTGATATAGTAAATTAAAAAAAAATTATTTTAGTTATTAGTTGTATATTGCAATAATAACGTATGGTTGTCACAAAATTCCACGGCACACCCGGACTTGCCTCACGGCACACCAGTGTGCCGCGGCACACCGTTTGGGAACCACTGGTCTAAACTACCAGTTGCATTGTTTATACCTTGCTCACTTCCTGCTTCTGTGTCAGCATCATTTTGTACCATTTGCTCTTCACTAACCTTTGTGTTCACCTTGGAAAGCCTAGAGTGATGCACTCTCACTAGGCAACCACCATGCCTCACAAAAACAACAGCCCCATCCTGACCAATAACTATCCCTGGTCCTTTCCACTCAGTGCATTCAGCTCGTTTGTAATACACCTTGTCACCCATCTCATATTTCTCATCTGTGGGTCTGAGCTGCTTACGTAGTGCTCGTCTTATCCTTTCTGAGCACTCTGCTTCAGTAAATGCTTTTCTAGAGGCATGCAAGGCTGAAATGTGTTCTCCTACTCTAGCACTCATAGTGGTACCTTCTAGCGCAGGTGGTTTATCAACCAGTACAGAAGGAAGGTTGGGGTTCTGGCCAAACACCAGTTGATGAGGACTGTAGCCGTGCACATTGAGCATACTGTTCTTAGCCATGAGAGCCAGTCTAGGGCTGTTTGCCAGTCACATCCATTTTCCCGTCTGACCTTCTGGATGATGTCGGTGAGGGTCTGATTGTGTCTCTCCAGTAGCCCATTGCTCCAGGGGCTGTATCCTGCCGTGGTTTTTGTCTCAATGTTAAAGTTCTCTGCCATGTCACGGAACTCTGCATTGTTGAATTCTCCTCCATTGTCACTGTAAAGTCTCCGTGGTGGGCCGTGGACGCTGATCCATGTATGAAGGAAAGAGTTCACCATCACAGAGGAGTTCTTTGTTTCACAATGCTTCCAGCGCTGAAACGTGTAAATTGGTCAATGATGTGGAGGTACCATAAACTTGGTTCCAACTCGTGCAGGTCCACTGCCACCGTTTCATTGTACTCTGAAGCCAGAGGCAAGCCCACAGCAGGCTTCGGCTTGGTCTTGCTGTATCTCTGGCATATGTCACATTCCTGTACTATTTGTTGTAAAATAGTGTCACAATCTTTGTCTTTATTTCCAAACTGCGGAGGAGTCGCTGTAGTCTTTCTGCGGAGGCGTGACCAAACTGTTTGTGTAGTTTCAGGAGAGCATTGTGTTTCTCATTTGAGGTCATATTTTCTGTGACTGTAAAGACCTCATCTTCAATTTCAATTTGATTCATTCCTGTGTCCTTGTCTCTGATATCTATACAGTAGTGTCCTGAACTGGTGAGTTCAAGAGGGATATTCTGTTTAAACATCACAGCTCTATCATTCTCCATGTCCAAGATGGTTCCTGCCCTTTTCAGTGAAGTCTTACTCAGAAGTAGTGGGATATCGCTTTGACTACTTCAGTTTCCACTCGACATTTTGTCTGTCCTATTTTGGCAGGCAGTTTCAGTATTCTGGAGGAATGCACTATATTTCCATCTCCAAAACGGAATGGTCTGGAGCTTGGAGTTTCACTTTTCACAATCTGGTTCACTTGACTTTGACTGAGATCAGCGACGAAGCTGTCCAACCATTTTTCTCCACACACTGTGCGGGTACATGCAGTGTCAATGATAGCCGTCCCTAAAGACTCAGTTAGGAATACCTCTGATTCAGACAGTGAGGCTTTAGTAAACAGTGTAATCTCACATTCCTCTACCTTTGTTAGATCTTCAGTTAGCTTTACTTGTTCGCTACTCTTGTGAGGACAGTCTTTAGCCCAATGGAACGTGCTCTGACATATAGCACATTTTGATCTCTTACCGAACCTATCCAGTGGGTTGGTGCCCTGTAACGGTTGCCTTTGTTGTCCAACTTGTCCAAACTGCTGCGTTGTTGGACGTCTGAATCTTCCTTGTGAGCGTTGCTCTGTGAATAACGCTTCATCGTTAACGTGTATTCCGTTTGATGTGCCGCCTTGCACTCTCCCCCCAAAGATCCTCTTCAGCGCGGACTTCATTGCAGCAAATGTTAAATCTGTACACGCAGTCAGCGCCATTTGTCTATTTTTCTCGTCTAGACAAGCCGTGTCCAAAAGTTTTAAAGCTAGCACGGCGTCAGGAAGAGTCATGTCGTACTTTTTCATTCGGTTGTATCGTATGCGCGGTCTCTCTCTTCTTTGAGAAACATGCCATCTAGTTTTGCTAGCAGTGTGTCCATACCATTGTTGTTGTTCAAATCCAAAGCGGGTATTTCCATGGCGATGTCCCTTGCCCTTCCTTCCAGCCCCAGGACAACGGCGAGGGCTTGTTTCTTCTTATCAAGTTCAGTAACCAGCTTCCAAATGGCGATTTCATTTTTCCAACACTCGTATGGTCGGGATTCGTCGAACTTCGGTGGAACTTTGTAGTTAGCAGTAGCCATTTTCTGCTAACCATCCTCTGCTACCAATGTTAGTCTACTATAAATAAACGCGACGTTTATCTTCTGTTAACTTGGTTTATTCCATCAACGTGCATAACACCAATAAAGAGCCATTAACGAACAGTGGACCTCATGTCGACACAGACAGACTGCGCATGCGTTTAACAGCCTCAAGAGGGCAACCTAGACTACCGTATGGCCAGTAGTATAGACGCAAAGAGATTACATGTTAACACCAGGGTCATCTCTTCTCTGAGGAACGGTGTATTCCATATTCACTTGGATTCGTTTACCAGGCGGCTCACCGTGGCTAGAGCCCTTGATGTTTGATGTGTTTTCTCGTTTCTTTTGGCGGATATTCAAAGAAGTTTTTTGCGCCTCTGCCCTTTTCTTGTTCATCAGTTGGTCTCTGGCTTGGTGATCGAGCCAGTGTGATGACCTGAGTGAGGAGAGGCGGGGGTCCATTTCTGGGTGATAGAAGGACATGGTGGCGAGGTCTGTCATGTTTTGGGTGTCGAAGCTGAAGGGGCTCTCTCCGCTTTCTTGTCTCCTTTATATTCTGTTGCCAACATCCTGTTTGTGTGAGGGAGTGCGTCAGAGCTCCTTCTTTTTTGACTGTGAAAGGTTCATCTCGGTTGTTCCGGAAATGCATAACAGATGTTCGCATCAGCTATTGAGGAAGCGCGTACTTAGTTTAAACGGCACGAGAGCTGTTAAAGCCCAAATAAGGATTTCCTTGTTTATACATCCTGCTATATTGCTATTGCGTTAAACTATACGATACATGACTATGGCATACAGAGTTTTAACACAGTTTTTAACATATTTAAGCTTTATATAATAAAATACATTGTTCCATTTTCTACCTTTTAACAACACACATCTATTAATTCAACATATTTATATAATAATAGAGTTTTTATTCCTCTGTACAGTATTTGACTTTTATATTCGGTTTTATATGTATATATTTATTATTAATAATAATAATAAAGCTTTATTTATATAGCTCTTTTCATACAACTCTTGCAATCTCAAAGTGCTTTACAAAATCACAAGTTAAAAACACACAACAAGAAATTCCCCTCAGAGTATTTGTTAAGAACTTTAAAAGGTACACGGAGCAAAATATAACTTTCATCAGGTTAATAGACACAAGGAGGCTAAATGTATGATAATACAAATAAAATAAGTAATGGTTTCTCTCTGACAGATAAGACACAAGACAACTGAGTCGATGCAACAATATCAAATATCAAATATAAAACCTTCCTCAAAGCAATATTAAATGCAGGAATATTAACTTGCACCGTTGTGTCTTTTGCGCTATTTTTAAAGCTATTTAATGCATTTTAACCCTTATGTTGTGTTCGGGTCGCCCGTGAGCCGTTTCAAGTTAAAATTATATAATAACTACGCTCTAGTTGTTTTTATCGGAACAAGGCTTCATGATATCCTCCACAACAGATATATAAACACTACAAAACAGATTTTGACAATTTTAGCCAAGTCTGAAGGTCTCTAAAAAAAAAAGTGTATAATTTGGTGTTCGGGTCTGGGAAGACTCGGCAGAATTGTTTTGGGTGACTCGAGGTCAAAGTTGGCCCAATCAAAATTCATCTTTGACTTTAGACACCCCTCCCCCCCACCCCCTTCATCCACTGTAACAATAATCTTTCGCAACATGCACCTGGTCTCCCCTGCCTCTGCCCCCCCCCCTCCCCCCACGGGAACTCCACCTTTCTCAAAGAATATGTACACTAACACTTGAACCTGAACTCACACATGCACGTGTGCAATATGTGGTGTAGTGTGTTTTGGGCCATAACATTAAATTACAACAGGATTGTACGGTTATGAATGCATTATAAGTTAGTTATGATGTAATTAAAACAATATTGGATGATAGTCATTTTTTGTGTGTGTTTTGGACTGAGATAAATCATGGGTCAAAATGTACCCGCGAACACCATGAACGGTAACAGCTTTCGAACACAACACAAGGGTTAAACAAGTATTTTGCAAGTTGCATTGTTGGAGGAGCCTGGGATTTAAGATCTTTATTCGACAACACTACGCTCACAATATATCCTTTTGAAACCAGAAAGAAAAGCTGCTTATATTTAGTGGAAATTCATTCAAATCTGTGGGTTGTAGCAACAACATGAAGTTATAATTGTCTCTTTTTGTTCCTAGTTGTAGCTCAGAAGACAAAAGAGCCTGTTGTGGAGAAGAAACCGGAGAAGGTGGTAGAGAAGAAGAAGGAGAAGGAGAAGAAGAAGAATAAAAGCGAGGAGCAGATCTCAAAGTACAGAGAGCTGCTGAAAGGCATCCAGGAGAAAGAGAAGAAGCTTCACGAGGAGAAGGACATGGGGATGGAGATCACCTGGGTGCCAGGTACGAGGAGAGCTTCCTTTCTCCACTGGGTTCACCCTATTTATTTGTTTATTAAAGGGGGGTCTGAAAAGAGTAGAAGTTGTCTTATTTGCAGTGGCGACTGGTCATTAGGGGCACAGCCCCACCTAGTGTCAGCAGAAAGTATTAAAATAATAATTACAAATAATGCAAAAAAAAGCAAAAGAAATACATCTTAAAATATATTTTAAGATCATGTTTAATCATCTGATTCGTCTGTACATTGCTGTTTTAGTCTGCGTTCTTCTAATTAGTGTCTACAGTGTGCCTATTGAGCCGTTTGGAGCGACGCGGGTCAAGCCCCGATCTAGCCCCTCTCTCACTGTCTAAGTGAATGGGTCCTGTAAAAACTACACTGCGCATGCTCAGAGCCTTTTTCTATTCAATGTGTGCGGCAAAAAAAGAATGACCATAGGGGCACTGAGCTGCCATACATACCAAACGTCATCTCACGTAATTCAGAGCTGATTGGCTGTAAGTATGTGTGCCGCGAAAAGTGTGGTGTGTGAAGAGGAGACGAGAGAGGTTTAGTGACGCGTCCTAAAACCCGGAAGTAAGCTGCGCATGGGTTCCCTCGACGAAAAAGATTTCTCCATAGGATTTTAGAAATAAGATCTGTGGGAAACGTACCTGTTAGATAAATGCACGTTTTGTTCAGCCGGATAATATCCACATGTCTACCCTACTTTTATCATTTTCCAATCATAAATCTAGATTAGATTTATGATTCGACTTTTGAAACTACAAGAAGATAAGGAGGACTTTTACAAAAAAGTAAGAGATTTTTGTCCAGAGGGATAGCATGGTCTTCATCTTCAAGCCAAGGTAAGACCACCATTTTATTGAAAATGGGATCTTACTAAGAGAGAACAATCCAATATTTAAATGATACAATTACATTTTTTGGGTATCCTTTTGTTGAACTGTCTGTTTAAAATTAATCGAAGCATCAGACTAAAAAAGCTTTTGAAATTAATATTATATTTTGATTTAGGTCCAAATCTAATATTTGTAAACCTGAAGAGTCAGAGCCTCAGCAGCCATGAACCTCACTGCACGTCACTGCAGGAGCTTATATATAAACATCTACGTTTATTGTGCCCCACCACTTTTGTACATATAAAAACGCCACTGCTTATTTGGGTCAAAGGTGTTCGACAATGAATCGCTTCAATGCAACCCAGCTTTATTGAAATCTTTCTTCTTTTAATATTAGTCATTTATCATTTGACCATGAACTGCTTTTAAAAAGTCACAGGTATTTCTCTCGCTTTGATTTTGGTTGTTTTTTCTGAATCAGGTCTATCTCCAAGTATGCTTGCTTAGGTGTATAATGGTGCCTATAGCAACACTGTGAAAGGATTTGGGTTTTAAAAAAGGACCCAATAAATACATTTTAAAATAAAAACTAATTTAGAAACGTTTATAAAAGAAAGAAATATAAATATACACAAGTACTCAAAAAAAATCCCAAATTGGGATCAATAAAGTACATCTTATCTTACATTTGATCATCTTATCTTATCTTACAGCAAATATATATATTTTACAAATGACTCAATGAGATGCGCAGTATATTAGAAAGTGAAAGTTGTGCTGTTTTAAGGAGGTACTGTTTTACAGAAATGTGCAATATGTACAAAGCATTCACAGTATTAAAATGAACAAGATGTGCGTTGCTTTGATTAATACATGTTCCTTTAATTGTTAAAGTGTGATATCCTTCTACCTGCTCAAAGGATGCATCTATCGGTCTATTGGTGTATGGGTCAGAGTAAACACTAAATGTTGTGAAACTCTTCATTACATGTCACTTGTTAGACGCTTTTATCCAAAGCGACTTACATGCATTCAGTACTGTGGGCAATCCCCACAGGAGCAATTTGGGGTGAAGTGTCTTGCCCAGGGACACAACGACATGCTTACTGCAGTGGGACTCGAACTTGCTATCCCCTGATATCCCCACAGCCTCCCCTCTTCAGTCAGCAGCAGTTATGAGCTGTTTTTAGGTTATTAAATGTGTGTGTGTGATGTGTGTGCAGGGCTGAAGGAGTCGACGGAGCAGCTGGTGAAGAAGAAACTGGAGGGGAAGGAAACCCTGACGCCGTGGGAGGGCTTCCTGGAGAAGAAGAAGGAGAAGAAGAAGCAGAAGAAAACTAAGAAGAAGGAGGTGAGTCGACCTGCCGACACACAACTGGAATCAAAAGACTGTTAAACACCTGAACTTTAGAAACAACATCCAGAACATTCATCTGTTTGCAACTCATATATATCAATATTCCAATTACTTATATATATATATAGACTATTCTGCACTATTTCTACTGTATTTTTTTTGTATGTACTTGCACTATTTTATCTGTGTTATTGTGTTGCACTGTTGGAGGAGCTGTGACCTCAGATTTTCCTTGTCATAACTAAACTGTAGCAATGCACACATGACGATAAAAGCCTTGAACCTCCTTGAAAAGTTAGATACTCTCCGTGTATTAGAAATAAGGCGGCTTCAATTCCCTTATTTTAAGTAACTTCCTTACCAGTTGTCATTATGGTCTTCGCTTTTCTAGCACTGACTGAAATAATCCTCAGTCACAACTCGGTGAATTAGAAAGCAGCAAATCTGTCAGAACTACTTTAGGAACTCAACTCACTCCTTACTGGATATCAGTTTCCCCTAATGGTGTCTATCAGAGTTTTCTTCATCAGTTTGATATATTTCCTCTCCTCAGGGCGAGGAAGAAGAGGAAGAGGCTCTCAGTGACGACGAGCTTCCTGCAGACGTCGATCTCAACGACCCGTTCTTCGCCGAGGAGCTCAACGCTGCAGGTAATCCAAACGTATAAATTACATTAGAAATACGTCTATCAAAGGAGGGATTTGTGGTTTGCAGTTGATTTACAAAAGCTGTGTTTATACAGTGTGTGTGTGTTTTAATTATTACCTTAGGACGCTATAAGAGATGACTTCTTGAATGTACTTAGTTTCTAAGATGAGATAAGATAGAACTTTATTGATCCCAACTAGGGACATTGTTGTGTTGCAGCAGCATAAAGCAGGTGATACTTAGGACCAGGGGTGTCACAATATACCCGTATTGTCGATACAAATAATATTTAATATAAAATAAAATGGTTATATCATGTTACTGATCCATCGGATAATAAATATACGCCTTTGTATAGTTTAGGTTACAGAGGATCTCCCCACATTTGTCAAAAAAGAGACAATACCCGTTTTTTTGCCACCAAATGTAAAGTTTTCTTCATTTGTCCGGGATAATCGTTTAGTGAAAATCCGATATCTGCTCTGAAAGGTTTGGTATCAGTGTTGTTTGATGTGTCCGCAGACATGCAGAAGACACAGAAGACACAGAAGGGGAGGAATAGGAAGAAGAAGGAGGTGGAGCGCACACCCGAGGAGGAAGAGGAGCTGCAGAAACAAAAGGTCAGAGTTCAAATCCAGCAGATCCACAGCGGCTCATCACGTCTGTGGTGAAGGAAACATACTCTCAGCCATGATGCTAAACGTGTGTTGTGGTGTGTGTGTGTGGTGTGTGTGTGTGTGTGGTGTGTGTGTGTGTGTGTGTTGTGTGTGTGTGTGTGTGTGTGTGTGTGGTTGTGTGTGTGTGTGTGTGTGTGTGTGTGTGTGTGTGTGTGTGTGTGTGTGTGTGTGTGTGTGTGTGTGTGTGTGTGTGTGTGTGTGTGTGTCTAGGCGGAGATGGCCCTGCTGATGGAGGACGACGATGACGAGTCGAAACACAAACACTTCAACTACGACAAGATCGTGGAGGAGCAGAACCTGAGCAAGCAGAAGAAGAAGAAGCTGCTGAAGAAGAAGAAGGGCGAGGAGAAGCTGGAGGGAGACGAGTTCCAGGTCTGTTTAGAGATTTCCTCGTGGGGTGGGATGTCTGGGTAAAGACAGCTGGAGGAGTTACATTCTGAAAAGTAATGTAGGGACCCAAATGTCAAAACATATTTATCCTCTTCCCTGGAGTTGTGATTAGCCATTAGCTTTACCGTGAATAGTCACATTTTACTTTAAGCAGCCACAGCTTTTTAGCTTTTATAAGCTATTAATAAATGGTTTATAAAACACTATAGTATATTTTAAACGGATACAAGTGTTTATTAACAACCTAAACTCCTCCTGTAAGCACCCATAAGCGTAGGATGCTGTCTGACAAAGATCACAAATGACAGTATACTGAAGCACATTATGATTATTATCCAGAGACAGTTCAAGGAGTATGTTGCACCCGCTACAATGGTTATATGTTTTTTGTTATTTTGAACACTAAATAGCGTAATGGGGCAACAGCATATAATAATTGATCTGGTACAGGTGTGGGATTTGGGACTACAGCAAACTGTAGCCGTGCACACGCTGTTTTTCTTTGGAAAACAAATGGGATTGAAGGCAAAGAACTTTGTCGATGGAGATTACACGCGTCCAACTGGATCACCCAGTTCAGCCCATCCCTCGTGACATTGAGTTGTAATATTCACTACAGAGTAAAACACGTGGATAACTTCACATTAAACGTGGCATTAAGTATTTACCAATATCTGAAGGAACCAGATGTTACTTCTTACATTACGTTGCAGTTACCCAGCGCTGCTAGACATTACGCTTTTAATAATTATGCAAAATAATTATAGACAAATTATGCTAAAAAGTGAGCGTGGTTCGAATAAATGGCCGGATGCAGATCGACAGAGGAATGAGAGGTTTCAGATTGAGGGGTGGAGGCCTTCATATTATTGGTTAACTCGTTGAATGCTTTGGTAAACGAAGGTATTGAAAGTTTGCTCTGTTGTTTAGGCGATAAAACAAACACAAGTACAGTGAGTGAACTATATCTTATTTAGCACTAATCCCTCTCCCTTCCCCTCTGTGTGTCCAGGTGGACGTTAAAGACCCTCGTTTCCAGGCCATGTTCACGTCCCACCTGTTCAACCTGGACCCCTCCAACCCCAGCTACAAGAAGACCAAAGCCACGCAGAGCATCCAGGTGGAGAAACAGAGGAGGCGAGAGGAGGAGCAGCGGCGCACCGAGGAGCAACTCAGCGCTCAGAGCCTCCCCAAAACACAGGGGGAAAACGGGAGAATGAGAATGACTCTGAGGGCGCTGAGACCACCTCGAAGAAAGCAATAGACCCCAGTCTGTCTCTGCTCATCAAGTCCATCAAAAGCAAAACGGAGCAGTTTCAGGCCCGGAAGAAACAGAAGCTCATGTAGGACTGAGACTCTTCCTAACATCACAGAGAAATGTTGACTGAGAAAGTGGACAGCTGTGTTTATTCCTTTTGTATGTGTTTGTACAGGAAATCTAGTATGAGATGAGGAACTGTGCAAACTTTTAGTAAAAACGTAACCCTGCTACATCAGATCCTGTGGAAATCTTTTATTGTGACTTAGAAAATCCGTTTTAAGAAGACATTTTTCACAAGTTATTAAAAAAAATCAGGACATTTAGCAAGAAAAGCAGTCATTCTGATTCATTTATAAGCAAATTAACTGTTTTGGATTGGTCCTTAGATCTGACAAAACATCCTCTAGTCATTACATAATCAAAAACATTCAGTCAATTATCTCTACACACACATTCATAGGGAACTTAGACGATTCAGGGCTGCTGGCATGGTGCAATGTAAAATAAGGTTGTGTCTCTCTTTGACCTTTACAGACAACACATCAAAACCTGCCCCTTGCTCACTATTTCTCCACTCAGTTTTAATCAGAGAATAAAGCAGGATGAATCCATTCTTGAAAAACTACCAGAGGTTAGATAATCATGTGGAATCCGAGGCACTTGAAATAAGTATTAACATCTAAAGAACAGCTGCATTAGTTCAGAGGGAGATTCTGTGAAAGGTTGATCCATTATTTCGTAGCTCCTTTCAGACATGACACAGGATCTTGAGTTTAGCAAGTTATATGTGGACTGGATGTTGTTTACATATTATTATTATTAACTCACAACATTTTCATCGGGCAAGAGAAAACAGAAAGCGTTGCATGAGCAGAGAGAAATGCTCACTGCTCCAGGACGGTAAAGGATGGGTTTAAAACATTTTGCACACGGCTCAGAGGATATTTCTGTAGTCAGACTGCCATAAATCGGGCTCGCATGATCATGATGTTAAACAGCATGGCGACAAAAAGCAAAAAAAGGATCCTTTTGGAAAGCTACCAGAGCTGCATGGAGAGTGGTGTGATTGTTGTTGTCTGATGAAATGAAGCTGTTTCTCCGGCATTACAGGAAGAAAGCGCTCCTGAATGTTCACAGCTTACTGTTTTAAAACCTAACATCCACCTAACAATCACTTTTCAACTAGTAGCTCTGGTAGCTTCCAAAATAATGTCAAGTGTAGATTTGTGTTGGTCGCCGTGCTGTAAAAACATCTTGATTGTATGTGCGTGGTAAATGCCAATGTGCCTAATCGCCTCTCTTATATAAACATATTTGGTTTTGAGAAGGCAGATAACATGTCATGTCGGAAAGGGGTTTAAATTCACGGTGTTTGTCTCCTACGGTCCGGGGTATTCAAAGACAGCCGCCGCTCCCATCCCAGTCCCGATGCACATGGACACGACTCCGTACGCTCTGCAGACAGGAGAACACCACACTGGTTTAGACACACTTCAAACAGGTCTCGTGTGTCTGTGATAAAGGTGATCATGTGTCTCTGATCAGACGAACCTCTTCTCCCTCTCGCTCGCAGCTCGTGCAGCAGCGTGACCACCTGCCGCGCCCCGGTGCAGCCCAGAGGGTGACCCAGAGCGATGGCCCCCCCGTTAGGGTTCACCTTCTCCAGAGGGATCCCCAGGTGCTCCACGCAGTACACCGCCTGGGCAGAGGGAGGGACAGTGAGATGAAATAATACATGACAAAAAACACGACTAGCTTCCTGTGAGATCATAATGATCATGTTCATTCTTAAGTTCAAGTGCACGTTTGTACTAAATGTGCATCTCCTTAACATGCAGAAACCAACCGTGGACTGTAGCTTGCTAATAAAATCCATCAGTGTTTGGTCTGAACTCACCTGACTGGCGAAGGCTTCGTTGATTTCAAACACGTCGATGTCAGCCACGGTCAGTCCTGAGGAGGAAACAGGAAGTTAGAAGAAGCATTTCAGCAAAAGCAAAGTGTCTCTGGGAGCTGTGAGCGTCTGTGTGCAGATGTCTCTGATAGATGTTTTAATATGCATTTTAATCTACAGACTAAAGACAGCCAAACTAAAAACAAGGCTAACCGCTTATAACGCTGTCTCTCATCCTCTCATGGTTACAGTATATCATTTGGTCTGACTGACACCAGAGCATCTTCTTTCAAAACTTCAAATGTCCCTCAACGCAAATATATTTATTATTATAATATTACATTATAATTATTGGTGCATTCATCATGTTGCAGCGTGTAAAGGTGAACAGAATATACTTTGAAAGCCATCACATTAACTTCATTAATCTTAATCTGTAAAGTAAATTGGGTTGTCAGTCAAATAAACGTAGTGGAATTAAAGTGAAATATTTCCCTCTGAGAAGAAATGGAAATACTCAAGCAAAGTACTGTACAATTTAAATAAATGTACTTAGTCTCTACCATTGTGAGGTTAATGTGCACAGACAATTTGTTTTTATTCTATCTTTGTAATGCTGATTCTAACTTGAAATCTTGTTATAAATAGATATATTTTATATTTATTTAATCTTATATATAAAACACACACACACACACACACACACACACACACACACACACACACACACACACACACACCACACACACACACCCACACCACACACACACACACACACAACACCACACACACACACACACACACACACACACACACACACACACACACTTCTCACCAGCCTGCTTCAGAGCTGCAGGGATAGCGTACGCCGGTCCGATGCCCATCAGGTCTGGAGGGACCCCCACCACAGCGCTCGCCCTCAGAACCCCGAGCACCGGCAGACCCAGAGCCTCCACCGCTGACCGCCGGCCAATCAGCACGGCCGCTGCTCCGTCACTCACCTGGCTGGAGTTACCTGAGACACAAAGTGTGTGTGTGAGAGAGTTAAACAAAATATACAAAAATATATAATTATTGGAATAAAAAACACAAACAAATTAAATAACAATATCACATCAAATTTTGTTTATATAGCCAAATATCACAAATGACACATTAGTCTCAGGGGGCTTTAGAGTCAGACCAAGCCTAAAGCCCCCCTCACTATGGAGGAAGGGTTTGTAGTGAACAGAGATAAAGTCACACAGAGATTTGAACGTGTGTGAAGGTGTGTGTGAAGATGTGTGTGAAGGTGTGTGTGTGTGTGCGCGTGTGTGTGTGTGTGTGTGCGTGTGTGCGTGTGTGCGTGTGTGTGTGTGTGTGTGTGTGAGACGGACCTGCTGTGGTGCTGCCGTCTGGTTTGAAGGCGGCTCGGAGTTTGTTCAGTCCGGAGAGAGTGGTTCCCGCTCTGATCCCGTCGTCCTTAGCGACCGTCAGCTCTCGCTCGGTCCCGTCCTCGTCTATAATCCTCGTGCTGACCGGGACGATTTCCTGCTCAAACACACCGGAGCTCTGAGCCCGCGCCGCTCTGTGAGAGGAGGGAAATAACACATCAATACTGCCTGGAGACACTGGGTACATAAGGGTATAATAAGTACTTTAGTATATCAATATATAGTTCCCCACACACACACACACACACACACACACACACACACACACACACACACACACACACACACACACACACACACACACACACACACACACACACACACACACACACACACACACAGTACACTTGCTTCACCACATATATATGCAGATTAGTGTATGTTCATTTAATAAGTAAAACTTCTGATTGATGCGCAATCATATGACAGAATTTGCAATTGATCTTGAGGAAAATAGTGAGACAAAATCTTATATCTTTTACATATAATTTAAGTTTGTCATCAATATTCAAATGTGTTGATGTTTTTTTTCACTTCTGCTGGGAGCTGAGAGCGAAGGCGTCCTGCTTCTCTCTGGAGACCCCGAACTTCTCTGCTACGTTCTCCGAGGTGACGCTGCAAAACAAAGGAAGATCTATAAAGATGAGTACATTTTAGGGCTCCATACAATATAACATTTTAGGGTAAATACTTTTGGTGACATTTTCTGGGTTATATAAATTCATTATAGGGTTTATCACAAAATTAAAGATTGGAGCATTTTGGAGATAATTCAAAAAAGGTTTTTTTTTAAAAAGGAATCAGTGCTCAAACTAATTTAGTGTTTTAGAGTAAAGCAAATTCATGATATACATTACATGTTACTTAGATGTTAGATGCTTTTAACACACACACACACACACACACCAAACACAACACACACACACACACAACACACACACACACACACACACACACACACACACACACACACACACACACACACACACACACACACACACACACACACACACACACACACAGCAGTGCTCTCACCCCATGGGGATGATACAGTCTCTGGCTTTGTCGAAGTCCGTCAGCCTCGGGCTCAGATCTCCAGGATCCCCCATGGAACGCAGCGACATGCTCTCCACGCTGACACACACACACAAAGGACACACACACAAAGGACACACACACAGAAGGACACACACTTTTATATTCTTACTGTCAGGAAAAATGTAAATTCAATGTAAAGGTATGCTCTCAAAGTTCAAATGATGATTGAACGTACCCACATGCGAGGCCCAGGTCGATGGATCCGCTCCTGATGGCTCCTGCACACACAGGGTTAAACACAGAGTAAACACCTCCACAGATATACAGTCTGTATACATTTATATATATATATACAGTCTGTGGTAAACACACGGTGTATTTATACGTTATAAAGTGATGAGAGCAGGGTTGTACCTGCGATGTTGAACAGCGCCTGCAGTCCAGAGGAGCATTGTCTGTTCACCGTGGAGACAGGAACCGTCTCTGGAAACCCGCTGAGAGACACACAGATTCATAATCATTGTATATATATATCTTTTTTAAACTTGTTTTTTCTAATGTATGTATGTATTGTTACTAACCTTACTTAATGTAAATGTCGTCATGTCAGTTGATGTCTTTGGTAGTTCATTATATAATTTAGCAGTGATGTCAAGTACGTTTTTTACGTGTGTTTTTTAAATGTTTTTGGGGGTTAGTCTTTTTTCTGTTCATGCTTGTAAATGATGATGATGAAGATGATGATGTTGAGGATACTGACCTGAGGAAGTGAGCTATTCTGGCCACCAGAGCCCCGGCACCGGGCTGCAGAACGTTACCTGCAGATAAAACACAGTGCATTTAAAGTGTGTCTCACTTAAATGCTGCAGATAATAAGACAAGAAATACATTTTATTGTATTCAATGTACTATAATATAACACAGAATACATTATTATTATTATATTTGAGTGTGTGTGTGTGTGTGTGTGTGTGTGTGTGTGTGTGTGTGTGTGTGTGTGTGTGTGTGTGTGGTTTCTCCTCTACTATATTCATGTTGCCCTGTTGGAGGAGCCTGTGACTTAAGTTGTTCACTGCCATATCTACACTGTAGCTAATGTGCACACGACACTAAATCCTTGAATCTCTAGGAGATGAAATACATTAAGATTAAATCCGCTATTCAACAGGACAGCGGTCAAAGAACGATTTGTAAAGTCTTATCTCACCGACACAGACGTCTCCCAGTTTGTCGGCGGAGAGTCCAACGTCTGTCATCACAGCTTTCATCACGGCGCTGAGCATCTCGTCAGGCGTGGTGTCCTGCAGGAGACATTACATCAGTCTACCTCATGTTATAATTATAATATCATTCAATGGTGACTGGAGGACTGACAGCACATCTCAGAGGGGATATAGTACCTTTTCCCTGCACTACATTTGCTGAAAGCTTTAGTCCAGATGTGTTTTGTATCCTCTCCCTGCCCAGGGAAAACCATGCAGGCCCAGATGTGTAGATTTGTTATGTATGTAATAAACTGAAGGATGAAATGCTCCTTTATGTTGGAACATCATTACATTTTACTTAGCTCGTTCATTTAAGGTCTTGCCCAAGGACATTTCAACATGTTGTGAGGAGGTGGGCTCGATCTCTGTTTAGATTTGGGGGAAATATTTTGTCAAAAAGCTGAAAAAAGGGCTGTTTTTTCAGAGAAACTCATGAAAAGTTGACGTTTTAGAGATACACGGTTCTGACAGGACACAGATACAAACATAACAGGATTTTTTACGATATGATGCAATGCTGTAGATTAAACTAGTACATAAAGGAGTTAAAATTAGCTCAACCTTAAACATCTACAGCAGTAAAATGCAAAATACACATTAAAGCAGCGGTAATATTCTTATAAAACCTCATATTTAATAATAAAACAATGACTGGGAACATCTTGGTGCACAATGAATACTTTACTTTAAGTGCTTTTTGTTAATAACACTTACACATGTGACTTAAGTAAGGTTATGAATGCAGGACTTAGTCTTTTCAGTACTTGTAATTAAGTTGTGAATACTTCTTCCACACAGGAACACGGTTGCAGAACAGAACAGTGTCTCTGCTTCATGATGATCTGTCCCTAACCTTTAGCCCATTTGGCAGATACATCATAATGTAAAGCTTTATTTACATAGCACTGTTCTTACAGAACATGCAGCTCAAAGTGCTTTACAAAAAATACACAACAAGAAGTTTCCCTCAGATCAGATGTGAAGACCTTTACAGATGAAGTAGTTTACAGATTAAAGTGATTTACTTTGAAGGCTCCTCTCTTCGCCTTGCACACAGCGGTCCTCAGCCCGTGAACAACCACCACATCCTGCGGGCTTTTGGTGACTAAAGACCCGCAGTCAGACCTCCATAAGTCCCGCCTGTGTTCAGAGGATCCGGGGGGAGACAGGTGTCCCGAAATGATCTTTAATCTGTGCATTACGACGATTAAAAAACAGTTTGTATTCACAGATCTACACGGGCCGTACTCTGCTCTCTGCTGTCAGGAGGACGGGGAGCGCGGAGGGACAAACTACAGCGAATCGAGAAAACCGTTTTTTCAATACTTCAATCTTTATTTAAAAACTTTAATATACACAACAACATGTATTCAACATAATGGCACATAGAAAGATGAATAACAATGTATGTGACCCTGGTTTTACAATTGAATAGGGATACATACACTTCTATAGTATTTCATTATAAAGAATACCCACGTTTTTAGAGTTTACAAGTATTTTATTCCAATAAAAAATCTTTTTCTCTTTAGTTTTTTTGCATTAATGTTTGTATAATGTACCGCATATAATCAGTCTTTTTATTTATTTGTACTAACCTGTATTATCTTTTACATAGTTATAGATAATATTGTTGACTTTATGTTATTTATCTGAATCTTCAATAAAAGTACTTAAAAATTGTATTTGAGTAAATATTTCTTATTGATTACGCAGCTGCTGTTTTTATTAACCTCTCATGTCTGCCAATGAGGTAGATTAATGTCCATTTGTGTTAGAACACTTGCTCCTTTATGCGTTCATAGTACATTCATATACAAGAACTTTAAAAAAACAGGTTCTGATCAATACATAATGATTTATTGTTGTTGTAATATTGTATGAATCTACAACGAGAGTATCTCAAAATGTTACTCAAGTAAATGTACTAGTACTAAGCTTTATCTCCCAGCATCTCTCTTTATTTCTGTCTGCTCATGTGCTGGATTCATTCAAAAAAACTCCTTAAAAAGGATTCATACTGACATTTATCAACAACGAATACAAGTTACAAATTAAAATTGTACTTTAAGAAAACACGAGTGTCTGCAGGATGAAAAAAACCAACACAGTTTTACATCTGAACCTTTTTTCCAAATGTTTCACAACACATTCATAAGGCCACCGACTCACTGCACATTCTGTTGGAATCAGATAACAGGAAACAAAGACATCCAAAAATATGTTTTTTTCAATATAGAATCATATAAAACAGCTTTTTCCTCCATTTTCAAAGAGAGTAAGAGAAGAAGAAGAAGAAGAAGTTTCTCAGGACACAATCACGGAAATATTTACACGACTCGATGAAAATCAGGGTCTGAATGAGGAATACTGTTCTTTAAATATAAACACAAAAAATATAGTTATAGTTGAAATCCTTACAGATGTACAGGTAGTGTTTCAGGCGTGTGAAAACCCCCTTTAAGTTCCACGTTTCATCCGAGAAGACAGAGAGAGTATACAGCACCAGAGGAAGGTTACAGTACGTCTGAACGTAGTGTGAATGAAACGTAACAGGAGTGTCAAATACTTATATAAGAACGTACAATTCAGCTTTAAATACCAGAACACCTGCTCAGGTTAAAAGTAGTGCTTCATTTTTTACAAGTCCTTCAGTTCTGCAGGAATGTTTACAACACTTTCAATTATCTTAAAGGTCCCATGTCATGCTTTCCCGGTTATTACCCGTCCCCTTGTGTTATGAAGGTTTTTCTGCATGTAAACGGTCTGCAAAGTCACAAACCCTCAAAGTACACCCTGTAGCGAGTAAAACTCTAACACAGAAAAGACCCGTCTATGCTGCCCCAGAACGCCTCGTTGGAGATTTCTCTTTTTCCATTGTTTGCTTCCTGGGTTCTGTGACGTGTGAACACCCAAATCAACAACAAATGACCGGATTGGCCCAAATGGACCAATCCGCGGAGCACCTCACACACCAGGATCCCTTGGCTAACTAACAGGGAGTCCCATTGACTTGCATAGAGCTCCCTGAACGCTGGTAATAGACGAGTTGGGATGGCGGAGAAATGCTCTCCGCAGACCCATTCTCTCAGCGTTCTAAACCTTTTTCTTACTCAATATCAAGCCACACTTATTGTTTTTACTTCGGCTGAGTGTTTGTGTGCTCAGGATGAGTTTCGCTTGTTCTCACTGTATCGCCGACCCGGAAACCTGTCCGCTCCTCGCAGCAGCGAGCCTCGCAATGTCCCGACCAATCAGAGCACACTGGGCTCACAGGGAGGGGGGGGCAGGAGCTCCAACAAGCCGTTTAGGACAGAGAGTGAATACACATACTTTACAGAGATGCTGTATGAGAAACCAAAGTGAGTTTGGAACATTGCAAATTATAAATCTATTCTAGTAGACCTCAACAATGGAATTATGATCAGCAGAAATGGCCATGACATGGGCCCTTTAAACCAAAGTCTAAACGTCATGAGGGGGATCATTCAGCTGAAATGTCAACATTTGAATATCTACGTGGCTCTCATCATAACGCGGAACATATTATTTACGAGGCAATAAAACGGCAAAGCTCTTTTAAATGTAGAGACGGTGGAAGTACATGAACGCTCAAACTGAACCGCAAAACTATTTTAAATCAGGTGGCATGGCAACGACTAATTCATGTCATTGTCAATCAATCGATTAACTGTCAGAAAATAGGGCGAAAAAACTATAAATGTGTCCCAAACCCAACATAACTTCCTCAAACGTGTTGTTTTGTCCACAACTTATTATACAATGTTTAGTTTAGTCATTAAGTAGTAAAGAAATCAAAAAGTCTTCAAATATAAGCAAAGAAATCAGGAGAATTCTGACTTTGTTTTGGTTGGAAATCACTCAAACAGATGAATTGTTTCAGGTTTTGTAGGATTGGTTTGTATTTCTACCATTTAGATATGCAGGGAATAAAAGATGAGGATTTGTGAGCCTGAAAAGTTGTCCAGGTCGAGGATAACGTATTATATTAATTTAAAAAAGCACTTGGCACGGTGCTTGAGTCTTTTAAGCGCTGCATCTGTTTGTACGTTTTACTTGTTGCACATTAATGAGCCTTTTAATGTTCCTGGGGTTAGTCATCGTCCAATGAAAGTGTCTTGTTTACTTTAGCGTTATACTTCGTAATAACAAGGTACGGACATTAAGAGCAATGCTGTAAATCAATAATCAGCGTTATGCCGTTACGGGGTTTTTAGTATAAGCTTATTGTGATGAAGTACTTTGATGTTTTAGGTTTAATTCACTGTATTAGCGAAAATACGGACAACCCTTTGAGATTATTTGATCCATTCATAATTTCCCCATTAAATGTTTTTCTTTGTTATATTTAATCGTCATTTAAAATTGCATATACCATGATTCCCTCTATATCTCCCACCCGTAATGTTGGTTTCTATTTCAATATAAAGTGAAACAGCGATGACCACAACGACAGCAGCTGTGAAACAAACACAACAACAACAACAACAGAGGAGTGATGTGAGGGTTCTTCCATCGTGTCTTCATGTTTCCACCGTCACGTCTCCGGTTCCCTCGACAAAAAAGCAACGGGATTTCGGAATATTGTAAAAAATAAGGTCTGTGGAAAACGAGCCTGTTTGATAAATGCACGTTTTGTTCAGCCGGATAATCTCCACATGTCTACCTACTTTTATAACTTTCCAATCGTAGATCTAATCGCCAGAAGCTAAATGCTAACGTTATGCTATATAGCAGGGGTGCCCACACTTTTTCAGCTTGGGAGCTACTTTTAAAATGACCAAGCCCCAAATCATCTACCTACAGGGCCGCCCCTGCCCAATCTGTGTCGTGAGCGGGCTTACCTGTACTTCAATCAAGTGGCAAATGCCATAGTAAGAAAAATAATATCTTTTCTTTTAAATGCCATGCGATCTACCCACACTACCCTTGCGATAGACCGGTCGATCGTGATCGACGTATTGGGCACCCCTGCTATAAAGGAACTACAGCCGAGTACAGCAGGGTCGCACGACTTCAACATCACGCCAACTTAAGATCGATATTCAAACTACAGATTCAAAATGGTACAAGTTGAAGCGTTTGTTTTGCATGAGTGCAGGTACTTGCTTTCAAGCAGAACAGGGCAAACAAACTTAGAGGAGTGTTTACGTGTTCGGCGTAATGACGTACAACGGCCTCCACAACTTCTGTAGTCCTATTCAGCCACTTGTTAACAACCATCGTTTTTCAGACACGTAAACTCTTCAAGAATCTCCAGTGGGGTCACTGCTGATGGATTTAATGTCGTAGAACAAAACGTGATCCGTCTCCTAAATTTGTGTCAACCACAGACCTTATTTCCAGCTATTTTCCAAAAACTAGTTCAAAACCCCGTTGACTCTGAGACGAGGGAAGCGGAAGTGGTAAAATGCTAACTCACTTCCTGGTTTTAGGACTTGTCAATGCACCACTCTATGACTCAGCAGTAACTCCAGGAGTCCGTCCCTCCGAAGAAAAACACAACTCGTCTCCACACGTTCAAAGTAAAAGTGTCCATGGCAGTGAAGCAGGAGTCTCTGCTCGTCTCAGGCGTAGAACACGAGCTCGGGGATCTGTCCTCCCTGCACCCCGGTGCCGTTGGTGCTGTCCGAGGAGCACTGGAACTGGAAGGTCACTTTTCCGCACTGAACCTCCGTCATGCCCTCCTGCCCGAAGTAGCTGAGCTCGTTCCCGTCCAGCACCACGCTGGCGGTGTAGAAGGTGTCGGGCTCGATCTGCACCGGGTAGTCGAAGCTGACGGGGAACGTGCTGCTGGATCCGTCAGAGAAGTACTTGATGATCCTCTGAGCCATGGACACGCCCTGGCGCTTCAGCTCGATCTTAGCGCTGTATTCTGCCGACCCGCAGCTGGATCCGTACAGACCGAATCCGGCGATGAAGACCCGTTTGTCCACGGCGAACTGGATGCTGTCGCAGCGCCCTCTGTATCGCCACTGGTTGCTCCTGTAGGCGCACGACTGGAAGCGGTGGCAACGCTGCGGCGCCAAACCCTTACGAGGTTTGCTGCAGAACAAGAGTTCGGGCTTCTTGGCGGCGGTGAACCACAGGAAGATGTCGTTGGTCTCGTTGAGCGTGAGCACGCCGGACTGCGCCGCTCCGTCTGCGAAGTCCTCCAGCACCATGGTGGGGATGCGGATCAGGTAGATGGCTTTCCCCAGAACCAAGCGTTTGTTCTCGATCGTCGGCGACAGATCTTGGCGTTGACACTCCGCCTCAGCCCAGTTCAGCGCCGCCTCGAACACAACCATCTCTTTGGCGTTGAGAGTCTCCCGCTTCAGGATGCTCTCCAGCGTCTGAGAGTCGATGTCGCAAAAACCCTCGGAGCGCAGGGCGAGCTCGGCCTGAGCGTCGATCACCTCCCAGCAGCGCTGCGTCAGGTCGGGCTCCTCGAACAGGCAGCTCTGGGACAGAAGCACGCAGGCGTTCTTGGCGCTCAGGCTGGTCTCCAGGAAGTTGACGCAGGCCCGCGCCAGGTGAGGTACGATGTACTTTTTGGCGGCGTACAGGGTGGCGAGCACCGTGTCAGCGCAGAGGTCGATCTCATCGCAGTAGATATACCTGAGAACGAAAGGGTGGGATTAAAGACTTCAAATCAAATCAACATTTATTATAACCCCAAATCACAAGAAATGCCTCAAAGGGCTGTACAAAGCAAACTAAACTTCACTTCCAAAACTTACATTTAACTTTTTCTTATTTTATAGTGGAATACAACTAGGTCACGATTTGATGTACTGTGAAGTATATTGTTTTAATAGGAACAAAGCAAAATGCCGACAGTCCATAAACACTGAATGAATCAGACATACTTCATCATGGCGAGGAACGACGGCGGCTCCACGTCGGGGATCCGGATCTCTTCCTGATCCTCGGCCAGTTCTCCATAAAACATGGCGTGGAACACGGAGCTGCCGACGGCCAGGACGTACTGACAGAGCAGAGGAGCAAGTATAACAACATGAGAGACACGATCTCCACTTAAAACAGACACAAATGTGACGTCATAACTACACTGTAGCTATGTGCGTATGACTGATAAAAGCCTTGAACCTTTCAGTCTGATTTTTGGACGTTTGTCTGATTCTTATGACTTAACTTATTTGCTGTTTTGACAAGACAATGAGGTTAATAAGTTGCAAACTTATCAAATGATTTTTCAACATCAAAGGTTTCCCTGACAATATTTTTTGTAGTTCTGTTTTGTTCTAGTGTCCAGTTTTTGGCCTCCTAGCCTTGTTTTAGTCAAACGAAAAAACATCCATCCATCTTCTCCCGCTTATCCGTGGTCGGGTCGCGGAGGTAGCAGTTCCAGAAAAAAACAATAAACTTATTTTATATAACTGCGTTTGACAAATCAAGAACCACAAACAGCTGTTCACAGCCCCCCCCCTTTAAAAGCATCACAGTTAATGCCTGGAGAAAACCAAACTGTATGATCTCAGATTGTGAAGGGTTGTACCTTATGTCCTGGTACTCGCTGCGTCCCGCCAGGTGGTCCGACCACGAAGTGAACATCTGCCATTGTCTCATTGTTGAACATGACTGAATTCCTACAAGGACACAACAAACAATGATTGTTATTTTGGTTGGAGACACCTGGGAGATGCCTGAAAACCTCCTAGAGCCTCGTTATCATTCATACACAGTACGCTCACATTATCATTCTACTCATTTGGATTGGTCTCTGTTATAATCATGTTGTTAAAACTTCATATCTTTCTGTAAACTCAACATATTATGCTCGTATGGATCTCTCCATAGACGTTGCAATCATGATACATTGAATTGACCTTAATTTTTTTACATTATCAACTTCTTCTAAGATATATGGACATATATACATATTTTTTTTGATATTGCTCCTTGGTTTTCCTTGCGTGTTTGTTGAATAAGAATTACATCAGAATGAACAGAAAGGTTTCCCCTATCAAAATAAGACGTGGGCATTGTCACGTTTGAATTGTGTGATTCTATCGTATCTGTTTAATTAATGAGGATTCGGTTTCAAATACCAGTCCAAGGTCTGAATGGTCTTTAGCATTAAGTGTATTGCTCTTGGAAAGGCTATACTTACATTATGTTATTAGATTGTCATTATATCAGTATCATAACGTGGTCTTTAAATGACACTAACATTGTTTATCGCAATTGTTTCTGGGACAATGTATAAACCATTACAAATGAGTTATAATGACAGGTCTATCCTCTCCTACACTCATCACCCAGCAGCCTGCACCCGTCTCAAACACCTCATCACTATTATATATTATATATCTGTAGTTTGGTGTGTTCGGGCTGACCTCTCCCGGATGGTCGGGTACAGGCCCTGCCAGTTGCAGCAGCTCTGGTTGCTGGAGTTGTTGTTGGTCTGGTTCTGCTGCTGGTACTGCTGGATGGAGGATGAGGAGGAGGAAGAGGTGGCGGTGCTGCTCGCTGAGGTGGAGGGGACCAGCTTCTTGGTGGGATACAGCTCTGCAGCCATTATCTTACAGTCAGACTGCAGGCCGGGACATGGCAGCTCCAGGACCGGATTGTACTGCTGCTGTCGGACCGGAGTCTGGAGAGAAATGCAGAGAAATGCACTTTATGTTCAGACTCTGAGAAAAGGCTACCAAACTTAATTTAAAGACGAAGGATCATCAAAGACCCCCAGCAATCCATAAGCAGTATTTGATCCTTGTACAGTATTTCATGTCTATTTAGTTCACTTCTCCTGCATTACTTGCACACTGGTCACTTGCGACATCATCTTGCACTATTTTACTTCAGGTTGCACTATTGTTTGATTGTTTATGTCTTATATATATTATATATATATATGTTGCATTGTTGGAGGAGCTTGGGGCATTGTCATTGCCATATCTACACTGTGGATAGTCTGCATATGACAATTAAGCCGTTCAATTTGACGTTCATTTTGAGCTAACTTAACGTTAACGAAGCTAGCCACACATCCACATCCGTTAGATCAGTTTTTTTAACTTAACACTCCATAATTTTCACCTGACAATATATAATACAAAGTCAAATTAGTCGGGATCAAAGTAAAAAATGAAATTATTAAGTCAACGTTCAGATCCCGGATGATTGTTTAGTGTTAACTTTAGCATGTTTATGCTAGTTACTTAGCTGACAAACCAAAAGGTGCTTTTTCGAGTTAATTTCTCGCTTAGCATTAAACTATTTGGCGATAAACTGAATGTATACTTACCTAAGTGTTATGTAGACGTGTTTATAATCATATCTCCTCTCCGGGTTAAGCAGTTTTTGGGTTGTTTTAACAGACAGGCGGCTCAGCTTTGTTTACAGGAGCTAGCTAGCTTCTTCTGTTAATGTTTACGGCAGAGTCAACTCATTGACGGCACCGCGCTGCCCCCTGGCGGCCGGAAGCTGCAATTACACTGTATTATACTAGACAAATAACAACAGGTGGTTGTTGTTGGTATTTGTTTTCCTTTTTTCTGTCAATAATGCAATTTCAAAACTCACTCAATTGAATTATTTTATGCATTCCCATTTTAAATCCCTTTTTTACACAGCTTTACAAATATTTTGCAAATAAATTGAAATTATTTTTAATAACTAACTACATTTTTTAGAGGTATTTCAGAATTGGTGTTATTGCCAATTCTGTTTACAAATACAAGTAATTAGCTTTCATGTAAATGGTGCATACAAGGAAACATAAGGAAGAATACAGAGCAAAAAATAGTACTATTATAAAAGATATTTTTAAAACAATTTTAAAGACTTTCGTAACAAATTAAAAATAAAGACAATATTTCCACAAAATGTAAATACGTAAGAAACTGAGTACAGTAAAATAAAATATAGAAATAAACATGGGTTTTGAAGGATTAACAGTATTCAAAGACAAGGCATTGTTTGCATGATGTTCATTAATGTAATGCATAATGTTTTTATGGGGTGTGGGGCAGTGGACTAGTGCGTTAGTGTTCGGATCAGGTTCAAACCCCACTGCAGTCAGCATGTCGTTGTGTCCCTGGGCAAGACACTTCACCCCAAATTGCTCCTGTGGGGATTGCCCACAGTATTGAGTATGTAAGGATAAAAGCGTCTAACAAGTAACATGTAATGTATTGATAATAGTAACATTCCTGTTAATAATGAAATAACAAAACTCACTCAATAACTATTTGTATGTATATTTGTGCATGGGTTCAGCTTCCTGATAGTGTGTTGGTGTATTCTCCCCATGTGAAGCTGAAAACAACACACACACACACATCATGATATACAACATATTCCTTTATTGTTGTTACTGATAAATCCCATTTTGAAAAAAAAGAACAACAATGAAAAAGGAGAACAACACCTGTTTGTACTTTATGTACAGCCAGCATCTAAAATCCCTCTTTAATAGAACCACTGTACACGTTAAAGGACAACAATCATTTACAGGCCAACTGAACCGTCTTCATTCAGTTTGTGGGTTCAGATCTGCATTTGGCCACTGAAGACGACCAAATCTAAATCTTAAAGAGTTCAGCTGCCTACGTCACTACTGGCTAGTTTAGTGTGAGAGACGATATCAACTCTAATGCTTTCATAAAACAAAATGTAAAATGCTAAATGAGGTTCAATCATTGGCAAACATTGCTCGGAAAGTGGAAAAGGTACACAAATGTGAATGGAGTCTGGTGTTAGTCAGGTTTGATTCTAGTCCAGTTGTTTTTAGATGAATAGTGGATGAAAATAAACCAAAATATATAGCTTTATTTTATTTAAGCTTTCATTTAGGGTGCAATTAACTGCCATCTGTAGACAGCGGTGATGTAACTGTCGTGTTTCTGCAACACCGTGATAAATGACCCCAACAAGCAACCAGACTCCATTAAAAAAAATCTGTTGCTGCTCTTTCAAGCTTCCCTTAAAAGTCTCAATTCACAATTGTACAACCTTTTTCTTTTGGCTTGTGACACTTTACAGATGCTCAGTGTATGAAACCTCCTCCCAGGCTGAGTTATGCTGTTCAGCTGAAATCCATTGGTATAGTTTCTCATAAGACTCATAATAAAAACTCATGTATTTATTTCTCCTCTCTTTGTAATCACCTCAGGTTGGGAATCACTGCTGTGGACTTTTTTCAGTTTTTGGGGTATAAACTCATGTGATATTCTCTTTGTTGTGTAAAAAAAAAAGATCAAAGTAGAATGGCTTTCAACTAAGAACATTGGGATTTAGTTCCTGGTTCAGAGATGTTGGATCTACAAATAGTTTGCTTGGCTATTGGCATACAGTAAGCCATTATATTTGTGTCCCTGTTAAGTTTAAAGGGGCCCTATTCTGCTGATGTTCAGGTGTATATCAGTATGTAGTGTCTCTAGTTTAAAGAGTTCTCTCCTGCTGATGATCAGGTGTATATCAGTATGTAGTGTCTCTACTTTAAAGAGTCCTCTCCTGCTGATGTTCAGGTGTATATCAGTATGTAGTGTCTCTACTTTAAAGAGTCCTCTCCTGCTGATGTTCAGGTGTATATCAGTATGTAGTGACTCTACTTTAAAGAGTCCTCTCCTGCTGATGTTCAGTGTATATCAGTATGTAGTGTCTCTACTTTAAAGAGTCCTCTCCTACTGATGTTCAGGTGTATATCAGTATGTAGTGACTCTACTTTAAAGAGTCCTCTCCTGCTGATGTTCAGGTGTATATCAGTATGTAGTGTCTCTACTTTAAAGAGTCCTCTCCTGCTGATGTTCAGGTGTATATCAGTATGTAGTGACTCTACTTTAAAGAGTCCTCTCCTGCTGATGTTCAGGTGTATATCAGTATGTAGTGTCTCTACTTTAAAGAGTCCTCTCCTGCTGATGTTCAGGTGTATATCAGTATGTAGTGACTCTACTTTAAAGAGTCCTCTCATGCTGATGTTCAGGTGTATATCAGTATGTAGTGTCTCTACTTTAAAGAGTCTCTCCTACTGATGTTCAGGTGTATATCAGTATGTAGTGACTCTACTTTAAAGAGTCCTCTCCTGCTGATGTTCAGGTGTATATCAGTATGTAGTGTCTCTACTTTAAAGAGTCCTCTCCTGCTGATGTTCAGGTGTATATCAGTATGTAGTGACTCTACTTTAAAGAGTCATCTCCTGCTGATGTTCAGGTGTATATCAGTATGTAGTGTCTCTACTTTAAAGAGTTCTCTCCTGCTGATGTTCAGGTGTATATCAGTATGTAGTGTCTCTACTTTAAAGAGGCCTCTCCTGCTGATGATCAGGTGTATATCAGTATGTAGTGTCTCTACTTTAAAGAGTCCTCTCCTGCTGATGTTCAGGTGTATATCAGTATGTAGTGTCTCTACTTTAAAGAGTCCTCTCCTGCTGATGTTCAGGTGTATATCAGTGTGTAGTGTCTCTACTTTAAAGAGTCCTCTCCTGCTGATGTTCAGGTGTATATCAGTATGTAGTGTCTCTACTTTAAAGAGTTCTCTCCTGCTGATGTTCAGGTTCATATCAGTATGTAGTGTCTTTACTTTAAAGAGTCCTCTCCTACTGATGTTCAGGTGTATATCAGTATGTAGTGACTCTACTTTAAAGAGTCCTCTCCTGCTGATGTTCAGGTGTATATCAGTATGTAGTGTCTCTACTTTAAAGAGTCCTCTCCTGCTGATGTTCAGGTGTATATCAGTATGTAGTGACTCTACTTTAAAGAGTCCTCTCCTGCTGATGTTCAGGTGTATATCAGTATGTAGTGTCTCTACTTTAAAGAGTCCTCTCCTGCTGATGTTCAGGTGTATATCAGTATGTAGTGACTCTACTTTAAAGAGTCCTCTCATGCTGATGTTCAGGTGTATATCAGTATGTAGTGTCTCTACTTTAAAGAGTCCTCTCCTACTGATGTTCAGGTGTATATCAGTATGTAGTGACTCTACTTTAAAGAGTCCTCTCCTGCTGATGTTCAGGTGTATATCAGTATGTAGTGTCTCTACTTTAAAGAGTCCTCTCCTGCTGATGTTCAGGTGTATATCAGTATGTAGTGACTCTACTTTAAAGAGTCATCTCCTGCTGATGTTCAGGTGTATATCAGTATGTAGTGTCTCTACTTTAAAGAGTTCTCTCCTGCTGATGTTCAGGTGTATATCAGTATGTAGTGTCTCTACTTTAAAGAGGCCTCTCCTGCTGATGATCAGGTGTATATCAGTATGTAGTGTCTCTACTTTAAAGAGTCCTCTCCTGCTGATGTTCAGGTGTATATCAGTATGTAGTGTCTCTACTTTAAAGAGTCCTCTCCTGCTGATGTTCAGGTGTATATCAGTGTGTAGTGTCTCTACTTTAAAGAGTCCTCTCCTGCTGATGTTCAGGTGTATATCAGTATGTAGTGACTCTACTTTAAAGAGTCCTCTCCTGCTGATGTTCAGGTGTATATCAGTATGTAGTGTCTCTACTTTAAAGAGTCCTCTCCTGCTGATGTTCAGGTGTATATCAGTATGTAGTGACTCTACTTTAAAGAGTCCTCTCATGCTGATGTTCAGGTGTATATCAGTATGTAGTGTCTCTACTTTAAAGAGTCCTCTCCTACTGATGTTCAGGTGTATATCAGTATGTAGTGACTCTACTTTAAAGAGTCCTCTCCTGCTGATGTTCAGGTGTATATCAGTATGTAGTGTCTCTACTTTAAAGAGTCCTCTCCTGCTGATGTTCAGGTGTATATCAGTATGTAGTGACTCTACTTTAAAGAGTCATCTCCTGCTGATGTTCAGGTGTATATCAGTATGTAGTGTCTCTACTTTAAAGAGTTCTCTCCTGCTGATGTTCAGGTGTATATCAGTATGTAGTGTCTCTACTTTAAAGAGGCCTCTCCTGCTGATGATCAGGTGTATATCAGTATGTAGTGTCTCTACTTTAAAGAGTCCTCTCCTGCTGATGTTCAGGTGATATCAGTATGTAGTGTCTCTACTTTAAAGAGTCCTCTCCTGCTGATGTTCAGGTGTATATCAGTGTGTAGTGTCTCTACTTTAAAGAGTCCTCTCCTGCTGATGTTCAGGTGTATATCAGTATGTAGTGTCTCTACTTTAAAGAGTTCTCTCCTGCTGATGTTCAGGTTCATATCAGTATGTAGTGTCTTTACTTTAAAGAGTCCTCTCCTGCTGATTTTCAGGTGTATATCAGTATGTAGTGTCTCTACTTTAAAGAGTCCTCTCCTGCTGATGTTCAGGTGTATATCAGTGTGTAGTGTCTCTACTTTAAAGAGTCCTCTCCTGCTGATGTTCAGGTGTATATCAGTATGTAGTGTCTCTACTTTAAAGAGGCCTCTCCTGCTGATGATCAGGTGTATATCAGTATGTAGTGTCTCTACTTTAAAGAGTCCTCTCCTGCTGATGTTCAGGTGTATATCAGTATGTAGTGTCTCTACTTTAAAGAGTCCTCTCCTGCTGATGTTCAGGTGTATATCAGTGTGTAGTGTCTCTACTTTAAAGAGTCCTCTCCTGCTGATGTTCAGGTGTATATCAGTATGTAGTGTCTCTACTTTAAAGAGTTCTCTCCTGCTGATGTTCAGGTTCATATCAGTATGTAGTGTCTTTACTTTAAAGAGTCCTCTCCTGCTGATTTTCAGGTGTATATCAGTATGTAGTGTCTCTACTTTAAAGAGTCCTCTCCTGCTGATGTTCAGGTGTATATCAGTGTGTAGTGTCTCTACTTTAAAGAGTCCTCTCCTGCTGATGTTCAGGTGTATATCAGTATGTAGTGTCTCTACTTTAAAGAGTTCTCTCCTGCTGATGTTCAGGTTCATATCAGTATGTAGTGTCTCTACTTTAAAGAGTTCTCTCCTGCTGATGTTCAGGTTCATATCAGTATGTAGTGTCTCTACTTTAAAGAGTCCTCTCCTGCTGATGTTCAGGTGTATATCAGTTATTTTTCTCATACTTCCTGTGCTGCAGCACCTATTTTCACCCTCTGTCTGAAACCAGAGCCCAGTCTGCTCTGATTGGTTAGCTGGCCGGCTCTGTTGTGATTGGTCAACCGCTTAGAGATGTCCCGCCCCTTAGCCTATCATGTACGATGTGTTGGAGTGCTAGCCAATAGAAACGCGTTACAGTGTGATAGTGATGTCCCTATGTTACAGAAGTAAAGAAAGGAGGTGTTTCAATCCCAATTCTTTGGGAATTTAGTTAACGATATAACCCACAAACGGAGAGGGAAACCCCCAAAGAGCATAACAGGGCCTCTTTAAATGATCTTATTTTTTGGAATAGAAATATCTAATCTCGGTGTGTCTGATGAACCTGAACGGATGAGTTGTTTTCTTCTGGAATTAAAGTGAACTTTTTGAATAAAGAGCTTTTCAAATGTTCCAGAATTTAAAATAAAACAAACTCTCGGGTCACATTTCCGGCCTTTTAAAGGAACAGCACTCAAAACATCCCGTCACTGAACTCAGATGAAGACGAGGAGCTGAACAATGCATCATTTCACAGGAAATCTGAGTTTAAACTGCAGCCATTGACTCTCTAAATGTGTACGTGTCACATAAATAATATTTGATCTTTCAGCTCACTTTAAAGTCCATAAATGATTCACTGAATTTCCCTTAAATTACACCACGTTTATAAATAGATCTGCTTTAAAACTGTACACATATCATCTGCTAACCCTTTTTACACATTTGCAATTTTAAAAGAAAAGCAACACAAAATCCGACCCAAAACTTTCCCCCGTCTCACAAACAGCTGCAACTTTTTGAGATGATAATTTGGTAAAAAGCAACAAACAAAGTGTTATGTAGGGCTGAGAGGTAAAGTCCAGTAAATAAATACTTCTTACAACACCAGCAGAAACCCCAAAGGAATAAACTTCAAGTAAAACAGAGAATAAAAAAAATGTCTACCTGTATTTTTTTACAATTCTGTCACCAAACACAAAAAGTTGTTTAAAAACTAGTCAAAATAACAATAATGATAATTACACAAAATACAATATTTTCAGGCCGTCAGCATATAAAGCGTTTTACAAATCTGGAGGGGAGTGTGTGTGTGTGTGTGTGTGTGTGTGTGTGTGTGTGTGTGTGTGTTTGTGTGTGGTTTGGGAACTAAAACAGCAGTTACTTTAAATGTTATTTCACAACAAAAGGAGCTAATTAGCATTAGCAACAACAACTGTCAGGTTTAGTAGGAAGCAACTCGTCGTCCCTCGTTGAGTCTTTTGGCTTTAATTTGGCGTTTTTTTTTAGTAAGTAATTCATAAATACAAATAGAAATAATATATATGAAGCTTTAGTTTGTCAGACTTTAAATACACAATGAAAAGCAGCACAACGTGAATCAAAACCACTGAATCGGACAGGATTCGATCCAAAATATTTCACAGGGAAGCGATTTTCGGCAAGGAAATCAAACCCAAAATATTTCAGATTCTTTTGTTCACTTTGGAGAGAGGTGTGCTGTTTGATCTACAACTATTAAAGAGTCACATGACGGCAGGTGTGTTTACAGGTGCAGTATTACAGTAATCCTTAACATCATGTCACTGCTGCTGTCCAAACACTCTGAAGGGGTTCAATTCAAATGACCAAGAGGCTGTTACATCTGTCTGTAGTTCCTCTTTCTGTCAGTATGGGGTTGAATAAAGATATTAAGCTTGTAGTGTGTTTGGTTCTCAGATGGAAATGTGTAAATGAACTGAAATAGTTACACCAATTCCTGATTTCCTGCTGGTTCGTGCCACTCTTCCCCATCTCCATCAACAGAGTCTAACTTCTTCCCTAGTCTAATAATGGGATCACTGATGTGTTGAAAACCCTCACATTTTGAAATGAAACCCACCAGATGTTTGTCATGTGACCTGCCTTCAGAGTGTCCACCCAGCACTACCGTCTCCAAACAGAACAAGGGTCATGACTTTTGACCTTTTACCTCCTAGTGTAAGCGTTAACTGGATGAAACCTGTGTGGGTCTGACTAAAAGTCTTCTTCAGGCTGCAAGCAAAAACTTAAAACAGGAAAAAGCACACCAAATTCGATTGAAAGCAAAAGTCCACGAGTTCTGTGCAGAGTGGGAGGTCATGGAGAGGCGTTTTTTTTATCATAAATGAACGGATTTAGTGTTCAAAAGAAGCATTCAGATCGGACTGAATATTTGAAAAAGTGGGTCGTTACTTTTGTCTATTTTTGAGAGATAAAAAGTGGATCTTCTGATGCACGAAATACATTTTAAATGATTCATATTGTGAAGTAAAAAGGCACATTATCATGAACGATATTTCTAAGCAACACCAACCGACACAGGCTGTTCTGGGGTCAGTGACGGTGGAGAAAAAAGAAAAGAGATTCCAGCTTTACTGAAAACTTCTGAGAGTTCCTGTTTTTATTTATTTTTTTGCCCCTTCCTGTTTTCATTCATCGTCTCATCCAGAGGTTTGTTTGTTTTCGGGACCCGGGCCAGCCTAAGTCCCAACAGGGGAAGAGGGGAGGGGGGAATATTTGACAAATCTTAGAAGGAGCAGTCCAGGTAAACTGTCTCCTTCAGCTTTCAGAGGTGGAGACGTTCTCCTCTCTCTCATTTCCTCCGTGTCTCCTCTTTCTCGTTTCCTCCGTGTCTCCTCTTTCTCATTTCCTCCGTGTCTCCGGTCATACGAAGACTTTAGCGAGCGCGTCGGCTCCGGCGCTGCCGATGTAACATTTTGTCGGGTGAAACGCCACGTCGTGGATCGACTCCTCCGACTTCTTTCTGTGCGCCGTGAACTCCTGGATACACGTCTTACTCTCCATGTTCCACAGGCGGATGGAGCAGTCGTGACCTGGGAGGAGAGAGGAGGAAGAGGAGGAGGAGGAAGAGGAAGAGGAGGAGGAAGAGGAAGAGAAACAGGAAAAGGAAGGAGACAATGAGGATGTATTTCTCGAGACCCCACTGTTTATTTATTTGAACAATGCCTTGATAACCTGCTGCTGCTGTAACAACATCCTTTGGGATCAATAAAGTGAATCAATCGTTGAAGGTGTTCAGTCCGGGTAGAGTCAACTCACAATATACCCATTTATTTTGATAGTACTTTATACTCTGACTAACAGTAACGCAGCGTCCACACGGCGGCGTGCGTTGAAGCTTGCCGGTGGGCGTGTCTGAAACTCAACCAACAACCAATCACATGAATCTCCCGCCCCGGACAAACAAGCACGCGGTTTGATTGGCTAGAGCTTGTACTGGCATATGATTTGATTGGCTGACGCTTCCGTCGAAGCTTCAAAAGTAGAACATTGCTCTACTTTTGAAGCGAGCAAAGCCAAGCGACGGAACCACAATGCAGTTCGGCAAAGCGTGACGTCACCCCATTCAAAGTGAATGGGAAGAAGCGTTGAAGCTTCAACGCACGCCGCCGTGGGCCGTAAGTCGTATTATGCAAGGTGCATCTCTTTTGGGTTTAGTTTATGTTTCAATTGAAAGTGAAACACAGCAATGAATCTCTCATGATATTAAATAGAGGATAAAGAGTGAAGGCGTCCTAAATCTGAACAGTCTTTAGATGTTTCTGTGCTAAGAAATGTAACTGTGTACCATAGCCGCGGGAAGTCATTTTACTTAGGGGTGCTGCCAAAAGGCGGTGCCGGCCGTCAGCGAGCGATACGAGCCGGCCCGCTGACATATAGATACAGACATAATCATAGTTATGATTTTACTTTATTTTAAGTCAAATCATAACTATTTTATGTAGTTTAATCATTTTTATTTAGGTGGTCGCTCAGTTTTTCAAATGTACACCATTCGCCAACAGGGGGTGCTGCAGCACCTCCAGCACCCCTACTTCCCGCGGCTATGCTGTGTACAATGGATCCGAGATAAAGACATGTTTTTTTAGATTGTTGTGGAACAGACAGACTATTACCAACAATGACTGCTTTGCCATCCATGAATGTTTACATTTTTCCCAATGAACAACAGAAATGATGGCTGAATACGTACTTCCTGACATGAGGTACAGTCCGTTTGGATCCACAGCGAGACACGTGACGGAGTCCAGGTGAGCCACCATCGAGTGGATCAGTTTACCTTCAAACCGGAAAAAGAAGAAGAAAAGATTACTCCTTTATCCAATTTAATCAGTCTGATAATGACAGAAAGAGATTAAATATAACTGAATTACAGCTTTTTTTGT
The DNA here is from genome assembly GCA_031216635.1 of Dissostichus eleginoides. Classification (NCBI taxonomy): domain Eukaryota; kingdom Metazoa; phylum Chordata; class Actinopteri; order Perciformes; family Nototheniidae; genus Dissostichus; species Dissostichus eleginoides. Next base: position 31,839,013 of record CM062266.1, on the reverse strand, counting down.
GCCTTTAATGGGTCAAGCTAAAAAATGTCTATAACTCAGTAGCATCTTTGGAGCATCACTTGCTTGATAGACAATTACAATTATTAATAAAAACTCTTGTTATGCAGGTTTTGTGTCAAACTGAGATAACCCTGAAGTGTAATAGTGATGTCTTCTCTCTCAACAGACATATTGTAAGGCGTCCGAAAACAATTACACCTTTTGAACTATCTGATTGGGATAAATCATGATGAATTTAACAGAATTGGACATCTAAAGTTAGCGTTGTGTTCCTTATATAAACTGTTTTAATTTTGAGTTAATGTACAACATTAAATGTTACATTCTGTTCTTGTATATATCATATTTTATGTGTATATAGACTTCTAGCTCCATTTTTTAAATTGTATTTTATGATATATGTTGCATCGTTGGAGGAGTTCGAGTCATAAGAATTTCATTGCCATTTTTACACTGAATGTGCATATGACATTAAAGGTCCCCTATTATACTGTTTTTCATCAATATATTATAGGTCTCAGATATATACAGAACATGTCTCTGAAGTGTTTGGCTCCAAACACCAATCAGATCATTGCAGCATCCCATAATCCCCTCTGTTTCAGCCCTGTTTCAAAAGTGCTGATTCTCTGTCTGTTACTTTAGATGAAAATAAGGAGCCCCTCCCCACGCCCCTCTGAGAGATATTTGGTTAAAAAGAACACAATGGTGCTCTAGGAGGAGATTCAGGTGATAAGGGGGGGGGGGGGGGGGGGGGGTTACCTTGGTTGGTGATTGGCTAATGGTTACACAAGCCAGAACATCGTTATGACATCACAAAGTGGCCAAAATCGGATCAGCTCATTTTCAGACAGGTTTTTATATAAATGGATCAGGCAAAAAGAGAGAGAATCTTTGTCCCTGAAACTTTCAGAGTCTCTTTACACAGAGGGGACACATGTTGATGTAGAAGAGACATGACAAAGTGGATTTTGCATAATAGGTGACCTTTAAAACCTTTGAATCTTTGAATGTAATGAAAGCTCTCCTCTGTCACCTGTGTTGTTATCGAAGAACTGGATGTGCCGGTCCTCCTGAGCTGTGATGGTGATTGGCAGCGTGGGATGACTCAGCACTTTGTTGATCTTGCAGGGAGCCTCTGTGTGGGGCGGACGTGAGAAGGACAACATTAACATTTAAAACCCACAATCTTCAGTCCATCGGGGACTGAAAGCACTCTGAGAGAGACAGTGTTATCTCAAGGCTGCTGCAGGAAACACAGAGACTCAAAGCATCGAGGGAACACACTGCAGCAGGAGGGATTTTCACGGCAGAACAACGTTATATATGTTGTTGAACTGTTGTTTGTGTAACTATGTGGTTTTGTTTACAACCAAGAGACGTAGTAATGACATTAGACAGGTATTACAGGTTCCCTCCATGAGTGTGGAGGTCACCCTGTGAATGGTCGTTTATTTGTTTTCTTTGTATTGTTTCTGTTCTGATTTTATGTAAAGTGTCTTTGAGCATTAGGAAAAGCGCTACAAAAATCCCATGTAGTGTTATTATTATTATTGTTATGATGTTACCTGGAGGTCCGGCAGAGTCCAGCTGCAGGACCAGCTGCTGCGTCTCCATGTTGAAGAGTCCGATGTGTCCGGTGCTGAAGGACGTCACCATGTGAGCCGAGTCGCTGCTCACCAGATCCACCGAGGTGGGCACTCCCAGCTCTGAGACACACAAACACACCACACACACACACACACACACACACACACACACACACACACACACACACACACACACACACACACACACACACACACACACACACACACACAACACACACACACACACACACACACACACACACACACACACACTTTTTAGAATATGTAAGCCTAAAGCTGAGGTGCATTGTTTATGTTAACAGTTACAGCGTAGGGTTGCATTATAGTATTTATATATTTGTTTTATTATTATTATTCAGAGTCTGTTGATGGGACTTGTTTTATTTGAAAAAGCCAACCTTTAATGAAATATACATCAGCATGCTTCTAGGAAGTCATACCTTACAGTCTATAGTCTCCCTACTGTTTTAACCATTGACTTGTATTCAATTCAATAAAGGGTCTTGAAGATGTTGTCTTGTTTTATCACATCGTTTGGTACCTCCTCTCTCGTTGTAGACAGCGAGAGGCGGCGAGATGCTGGCGGCGTTCCACAGCCGGACCGTACCATCAGCCGAGCAGGAGAGGAGGCGCTGGTGGGCGAGCTGTAGACCAGACCCCAAACTGAGTCTGAGTGAGCGAGCAGCGCCCCCCGCAGGACAGACGGCTCTGCAGGACACAATCAGAATCATAATCAGAACCAGAAACAGGTTTATTACCAGGTAGGTCGACACGTACGAGGAATTTGACTTGGTGTCGTGGTGCATACATAAAAGTTAAACAGGGATCAAGCATTACAAAAACATCTTCTGCATCTGCTGTCATGCAGGGAGAGGTGGGAACAAATACTTTGTTACTGTACTTAAGTACATTTTTCTGGTATCAGTACTTTACTCCACTACTTATTTTTCTGACGACCTTTTACTTTGACTTCTTACATTTTGAACACAAATACCTGAACTTTCTACTTCCATTTTCCAAACAGGCTGGTTCCTTTAGTTTGAATGTGTGTTTGGTGGCGTGATCATTATTATTTAGAGTCATTGCGTGCCTATTGATTTGAACACGATCCGTGTATCCATCATTTCCTGGTCTTCTCTAAAGAAGAGGGACCAATGAAAATGTTGTCATGTTGCCGTTGTTCAGCATGGAAACATTCATTAGCTAACAATGACATTATTGTTCTATTAATATAAAGGGAGGTCAGGTACTCTTTAAAACAGATGGTAGTTATGGGTACTTTTTACTGAAGTACATTTCAAAGCCCATACTTCTTTACTTTTACTTGAGTAAAGAAGTTCAGTCAGTACTTCTACTTTTACCAGAGTATTTTTAAACATGAGTATCTGTACTTCTACTTGAGTAAAGGATGTGTGTACTGTTGCCATCTCTGCATGCAGGTAAATTACTGCTGGAGCGTACCATATGAGTCGTAGGGGTCGATGTTGGGGCTGGGGGTGTTCCAGCTCTGGATGGTACCGTCCACCCCCCCACTGAAGCACTGCTCTCCACTGGAGCTCATCGTGACGCACAACACCGCACCGCTGCACAGGGAGACGTTTTTTATTTTAATGAGATAGTTAATTTCTGTGGAGCATCATGAAATCAAATATCCAATAGAATAGATAGAATTGGAGGATGAAACCCTCTTTAATTGTCACACATACATACACAGCACACACAGTGACATTTGACCCCTGCATTTAACCCATCCTAGTACTAGGAGCAGTGGGCAGCTATTGTACAGCGCACAAAAATGTCGTTATGAATAATATTAATGTTATTTTATTTAAAAGAATGAGATAAGTTGATGTACAAAATGAATATAAGAACGGTCCTTCACTTGAGTAAAAGCAGAAATACCATAATCATAATTAAATCAAAATTCAAAATGTATCTTCATTTTCTTTAAACTTCTGAATATTTTATGTAAACAGTCTTGTGCTGAGCTCAAGTAGACCGTTAATTAAGCTTTTTCTCAACAGGAAATATCAGTTTATTGCTAAAACAAAAAGTGAAAAGGGATCTCACCTGTGAGCTCTGAATGTGTAGATAGGCTCCACGTCTAAAGCAGTACATCTGGAGGAAAAACAACCAGAACAGAGCTTATATTAACAGAAAATAAGAAAAATCATTTCACTGAAATATTTTATTATAAATCCAGAAATAAAGGTCTGTCTCTAGCCCTTTTCAGATTAAGATAAGATAAGATGGAACTTTATTTATCCCCTCTGGGAAATTCAGGGGTGTCCAAACTACGGCCCGGGGACCATTTTGAATCGGCCAAAAATTCAAAAAAGTATAATGTAATACGGCCCACAAATGAAACTTGAGCTTGTCTTCTTCTTAAATATATATGTAAAAATCTACACAGTAGTGTTCATGTGTTAATAAGCTGAATTTCCAATAAATTCAGTCAGTTAAAGTTGGAAACATGTTATAACAAATCTTAGTTGATAAGAAAAAAGCCCAATGACTTATTTACACAACAAGATTGACGTAGACACTTCATATTTCTCCTTATTGTAATCATCAATCTGAGCTTCTGTTTTAAGGAATGAGCTGCTAACTAAATAAAGTAAACCCTCTGGAGAGCTGAGATGTAGGCGGTTTTCTTCTTAAGGCATTTTCCAGTATCAAGCATAATTGAACTACATTTGATTAATTTTGCTAACTTATAAACTGAACTTATGAGGCGATATACCTCTAGTGAGGGGCCCAGACCTTCGTATATTTGTCTGTATGTGGCCCTCGGTGAAAAAAGTGTGGACACCCCTGGCCTGAATGACATTGTAAAGTGTTTGGAAAATACTGAATGCACTCTTCCAATTTGAGAGTAACATGATAACAAAGGTATCCCAACTGTAGCTGTGTACATGACAGGATGTATGATTACCTAGAAGAGCATCAGGACTGTTTTAGGCATATGATAGCTATGTGATTAACATGATGATTCAGCCTCTATGGAGATAGACATATGACAAGCATGATCATTTCTGACGTGGAGCTAATCTGAACTAAACATTGAATACTGCTTTCTATTCCTCCATCTTGTGACTGTGTAACTCCCTCTCTTGTATATCAGCATGTGAAGGACACTGTTCAGGAACTAGTTGATGCTCTGTATGTGATTACTACTTCCATTCTTGAGAGGATCAGAAATACATGGATCCTGAGATTGAAGCTCAAGCCGGGGACCAGTGATATTTTTCCTAACGTAAAGCCTCACTTCTTGGCGGGCGCCGTCTTCTGCAGGTTCCACAGTTTGAGCGTGTGGTCCTCGGAGGCCGTGACGAGCACCGGCTCCACGGGGTGGAAAGCCAGACCTCGCACCGAGTCGAAGTGACTCCTCAGGGTGAACTTCGGGTTCCACGTCTTCCTCAGAGCGTCTTTGTTGTTGGTGATCTGAGGGAGGAGGGGGGTCTAATTTACACTCTAGTCTCAAGATTAAAAGATTCAAAGATTCAAAGGTTTTATTGTCATATGCACAAAGCTACAGTGTAGAAATGGCAATGACAATCTTCTGACCTGAGCTCCTCCAACAATCCAACATATATAATAAAATACAAACATTTGCGGAATGAGCAGCAGAGCTGAGTATGTGGGATGCGTCCATGAAAAATGTGACAAATCTCCTCTGTCAATGCCAAGCAGCTCCTTCCTCACAAATGTGGCCTCACTTTTCTGTCTCTTATCCACTGTAAACTGTTTGACTTTGTACTCACGTCGTACGCCAGGCTGTCGGCCTCGTTGGCCACCGTCAGTCCGGCAAGTTCTCCCAGTCCCAGCTCGTTGGAGACCGCCTCGTCCACTCGGCCCATTATGAAGGACTTCCCAGGAGACGGCAGGAAAGTCATCGCTTCTACGGAGACAAAACAGACACGTGGGTTCAAAGGTCACCTATTATGCAAAGTCCACTTGTTCATGTCTCTTCTACATCAACATGTGTCCCCTCTGTGTAAAGAGATTCTGAAAGTTTCAGGAAAAAAGATTCTCTCTCTTTTTGTCCTGATCCATTTATATAAAAACCTGTCTGAAATTGAGCTGATCAGATTTTGGCCACTTTATGATGTCATAACGATTTTTTGGCTTGTGTAACCATTAGCCAATCAGCTTTCAAGGTAACCCCCTGCTGTTGTCCCCGGCCAGATGATAATGGACACCCTTAAAATCACAATATATCAACAGCATTAGTTATAGCTAAGATGTACAACAGAAATCAGGTTTAGTAGGGTAGGTTACCATCTTCAGAGCGTCCCACTTCCTGTTCGTTGAGTCTGGGAACAGTGGGGCGGGAGGGGGGGGTGACGGGCGGCTGCATGGAGGGATGGTCCTCCGCGTCCCGAAGGTTTGCCAACATGTCCTGAAGCTTAGAGCGGTTCGGTCCTGGAGGAGGACGGGAAGGAGGAGGGAGACAAAAATCAGACGAGGAAACTAACATGGAGTCAGAAGGAGACGGAGAGACGGTGAACGAAAAGGGAGGTTTGGGAGAGAGAGAGAGAGGTGAAAAACAGATGTTAGTGAAAAGTTAAAGGCAGAGAAAGGTTAATATTGTTGTAAGAAAGACAGTTACATCTGAATTGCACAGCATGAAGGAGGGAAGTAAAGCAGAGGGTGATGCAGAGAGTCGAACAGAAAAGATGAAGCAAATAGAACCACAGAAACAAACTATTGTATTTAATGGTTTTGACGAATACTATTTAATATTGTAGTGCGCCAATTGCAAGCCAGTTTGAGATATTCTGTATGCTACAGGGTTAAAATAAGAAGCTCAGTACTGCATCATGTGATAAACGTACCATATTTTCTTCGGAGATGAAAAAGGGTAGAAATATAAAGTCATCATAACATCGAAATACTCAAGTAAAAGCACTATTACCTCAACATTGAAAGGTATCCGAACATTTATTACTAAAAAATAAGAAAGAAAATACATTTCCAGAGAAACAAAGTGACAGGAAACAGAAAAAATAAGAATCTCTGTGTAAAAAGTGGAACAGATGAAATGAACCAGACGCTGTTTTGTGAACAAAGACATGAAAAACAATCCGGATACGAAGAGATGCACTGACATCCATATTTGACATTATCATAATTCATCAATATCAGAAAACTGCACGACGGATGAATGTCAAGAACATAATCCATTTAGTAAAAGCCCCCTCACTGTTTGCACACGCAGAGGATGACTGATGCTACACTCATGGCACTATAATGAATCACAGTGAAAGATAGTATGTGATATTGGCAGCATGAATGTGATGTTTAAAATCAGTGCGTCGCTTTAGGACTTTTGAGAACAGTGAGGGGATCTTCAGAACATTAAAGTATAAAATATAAGGAAGTGACGATAAGGAAAGAAGAAGAAAAACAAAGGAGACAAAACGAAACAGGCAAAGTACAAAGAGACACAGACGAGAGGAGAAGAGAGGGACATATAAAACCTTTTAAACACTAAATCTCTGAGAGAAAGGGACGGAGAGACACTGAGGCAAAGCAGAGACAGGTTTTTAGGATTAAAGGGTTTTAGGGACGGTAAAGCAGAATATAGGTTTTGGTTTACTCAAAAATGTAGGTCTTGTGACTGACAGTCTCGTACAGACTTTAAACGGTTATTCTCTAACAATGATATGCCAGATTTGTGTTTTCTAAATAAAGAAATCAAACAAGTGGTTTGCTAAAAATCACCAAGAGATTGACGGTTATAGCGTCAGTCAGCAAAACGTCTAACATCTAACTAACTGTGCAACCCTGTACGCAAGTCATTGCAAGTGTAAAGTGTTAAAGGAGCATTGATGTGTCAAAATGTGAGTTAATTGGCGTGGATCTGCAGATACTGATGAAGTAAAAAGCTGATTTGATACTTGTCATTAGCACAGTTAAACCCTGACAGAGTGAGGGGAGGAAAAACATGAAATCAAAGTGAGTTAAAGGAACAACAATGAATAAAAGCATGAAGAGGAGGGGAGTGAGAGGATAAAACATGAAACAAAGTGAGTTAAAGGAACAACGACGAATAAGAGCAGGAAGAGGAGGGGAGTGAGAGTGAGAGGATAAAACATGAAACAAAGTGAGTTAAAGGAACAACGATGAATAAGAGCAGGAAGAGGAGGGGAGTGAGAGTGAGAGGATAAAACATGAAACAAGGGGGGTTAAAGGAACAAATACGAATAAGAGCAGGAAGAGGAGGGGGGGCGTAAACTGGGTGCAGGACTCACTCTTTATGCCCTTCTTGCCCTTGCGCTCCTTCCTGTACTGCTCCTTCAGCTGAGCGATCAGACCCTGGTCCACGTCCCAGGCCAGATCCCCCGGAGAGGAGGGGTCATCCTTCTCTGCAGGAACAACGGTTACACACTTAGTACACACTAAACTCAGCTGTCTGATTGTGAGATAAATACACATTAACAAAGAACAAAAACCCAGAGGAAAAACCTGCTGCTGAACCACTTGTTCCCTTCCGACATCTCAGGCATATATTATGAGTCTCAGATATATACAAATATATAAAAAACATCTCTATGAAGTGTTTTGCTCAAAATACCAAACAGATCACACATTTTAGCCTCATACCCCTCTATTTCAGCCCTGATAGAGAAGTGCTGATTCTGGGTCAGTAGGTAAAAACCACATCAAGGATTCTTTCTGAAACAGCATGGAGCTCAAAGGCTTTCTCTCTTGCCGGTTATACCACAAGGTGAGTTCCTTTTTATTTCCTGCTTCTTCACACACATGCTCTCCAGTACAGGTTAGCTCTGAGTGTTAGCGATGCTAATGTAAACACCGACCATATTACGTCCAAAACATGTCGCGCATTGTTTCTGATAGCAACTTTCTGATAGGGCCGTGGGTCCACATTTCAGATGTTACGTCATATCGGACGCAAATCTGGATCAGCTCCGTTGTAGCCCCGTTTTTAGAGATTTGGGTACGGAGGAAAAGAGAGAGGGTTTTATTTGTTGACACTTTGTGAGTTCCCTGACACACATTTATGTATAAAAAGATATCAAAAAGTGCATTTTGCATGATAGGACACCTTTAATACCTAAACTCCACCTCAGTTCATGAGATAAATAAACATTAACAAAGTCTTCACCCGGTTCAGGAAGAAAAAATGACAAATGCGTTTCATAAAGCTACCGAACATAGAGACGGTTTCTAACCAGATGGCTCCATCCCCTCCAATCAACAGCGTGATGCTTTCCTAGCTCAAAATAAAATATAAAAATCTGCAGAGATCGTTCCTCTCGTGGCTTCATCGCCTCATGACTCAGCTCTCCTTTACAACTCTTTGGACTGTGAAGTTGTTGAATCACATTCTGCGTGGGGATGCTTTCTGTCGCTGGACTGATCAGAGTGAATGCGTTGCTAAGAGACAGTAAAAAAAAAGAAAAAGGGATTTGGTGTGATGTGCGGGGGCTGCCGGGTCGCCAGCTGCAAACTTTATTTTGTTCAGAAAGTTGTATAAATATAGACAGGAAATGCGTCAGAGAAGGAGGTTTGTGTTTTCTATATGAACCAGTTTGATCTGATGTAAAAATATGTATATGTAAGTACAGTCCATCGCAGTCAGTCACCGATGTAGATTTGTAACATTGATTTGTACCACAACTACAACGATTTCAGGTTCAAACTGATGTTTTTCGTGTTTTTCAATCAGCCGTACTCACTCAATTTAGGTTTTTTTTATTGGTGCTTTGAAGTAAACTGTGAATAAAAGTCATGAAGGGCAAATATAAATTATCGTGGTGGCTGCAGGACGTTGATACAACCTTTTTTTTTACGACTTAGAAGGTTTTCAGGTTTATACTGGGGATTTTTTTATGTGATGCATTGAATCAAGCCCCGGAAAAGAAAACATGAATGTTAAATTAATAGAGTCAAACGAAGATTATTATGGTGGCTGTGCCCAAGTTTAAATGTGTTATGTGTGGGTTTTAATTCTAGATCAAGTTGGATTAGGAAACTTTATGAGATCTGACTTTAATCTCTTTAAAAGAGCACTTTTGGTCAGAACTAAAACAATTGTTCACCACTAACCCTCCACTGTAACACAGATGAATAGCAGGATGTTTATTTATATTGATAACAAGTTTTTCTTTTACTAAGAACAGTTTACAACATTTTTTTTGTTTTTCAACTGCAGACACGGCATTTTACACTTTTTCATTTGGTGCCTTGACTCTGGAAAAAAGACAGAGATTTCAGATTCAAATTGTCAAATTCAGATAATCATGGTGGCTCTTCCCATGTTGAAATGTCTTCTTGACTTCATTTCCAACCGTAATCTGAAACCTGCAGACGTTTAGTTTAAAGGAATCTGCACACTCACATTTGTCCACATGGCTTTTGATTGACAACTCTTTTAAAACATTTTAAGTGTCTTATTGTTTTTTGTATTGGTGCTTTGAAGTAACCTCTGGAATAAAAGACATGAGTGTCAAATTGTAATTATCGTGGAGGATAATCATGTAGATTTTTAACGTTGAAAAATGGTTTTCTTTACGACTGAGAAGATTTCAGGTTTATACAGGTGCTTTTTCATGTTTTTCAATCAGATGTAAACACTCAATTTATTCTTTTTTATTGGTGCATTGAAGTAGTAAGTCACTCTGGAAAAGAAAACATGAATAAATTAATACAAAAAATGAGTTAAATTCAGATAATCTTGGTGGCTCTTCCCATGTTTAAATGTCTTCTTGACGTAAACTGAAACCTGCAGACGTACAGTTTAAACCAGGGTGTCCAACTTTTTCACAAGGGCCACATACAGAAAAATATATACGAAGGGCTGGGCCGCTCACTAGAGGTATACTGCCTCATAAGTTCAGTTATAAGTTGGAAAAGTCAATCCAAAGTAGGTAAATTATTCTTGATACTTGGAAATGCTGTAAGAAAAAACAGCTCACAGCTCTCCAGAGGGTTTCATTTATTGTGTTAGCAGCTCATTCCTTAAAACAGAAGCTTCAGATTGATTATAATAAGAGGAAATATGAAGGGTGTATTTCAAGGTTGTTATGTGAATGTGTTATTGGGCTTTTGTCTTATCAACTTAGATTTGTTAGAACATGTTTTCAACTTTAATTGACTGAATTTATTTGAACATTGGGCTCATTAACACATGAACACTACTGTGTAATATATATTTAAGAGTACAATAAAGAAACAAATTTTTTAATACTTTTTTAATTGGCTGAGTGAGGGCCGATTCAATATAGTTTGGACACCCCTGGTTTAAAGGAATTTACACACCCACATTTCTCCACATTGCTATTGGTTGAATATGCTTTTTACAGTTTATTTGTAAGTCTCACCCCACTCTCCACTGTCCTCTCCGCTCCTGGACTCAGTCGATCCGTCCAACTCGTCGGGACTCGCCAAGAAATCGAAGCCCTTCAGAGCCTCCTCCGTGTCGGGGTCGTCGCTGAGGTCAGAGGTCGTGGAGGAAGGCGTAGACGAATGCTTCTTCCTCACCATCTGTTAGGAGTTACACAGATGAGGAAGACTCAAAATATGTCTCTTTCTGCTGACAACATCCCACAGGAAATGAAACCGCAGGTCACCGACGTCTCCTTTCTGCAGCTTGAAGCAGTTTCAGGAATGTCTTGAGGAGCCAGAGATAGTTTGAATATTTTCACTAAGGTGGAATGATGAAGCCTTAAATCCTCTGTATCTAATGTTAGTAAAATACATGTATGCTCACATATACCATCATCATACCTGTGACAAGAGATGGTAAAAGTACACACATCCTTTACTCAAGTAGAAGTACAGATACTCGTGTTTAAAAATACTCTGGTAAAAGTAGAAGTACTGACTAAACTTCTTAAAGTAAAAGTAAAGAAGTATGGGCTTTGAAATTTACTTAAGTAAAAAGTACCCATAACTAGCAGCTGTTTTAAAGAGTACCTGACCTCCCTTTATATTAATAGAACAATAATGTCATTGTTAGCTAATGAATGTTTCCATGCTGAACAACGGCAACATTACAACGTTTTCATTGGTCCCTCTTCTTTAGAGAAGACCAGGAAATGATGGATACACGGATCGTGTTCAAATCAATAGGCACGCAATGACTCTAAATAATAATGATCACGCCACCAAACACACATTCAAACTAAAGGAACCAGCCTGTTTGGAAAATGTAAGAAGTAGAAAGTTCAGGTATTTGTGTTAAAAATGTAAGAAGTAAAAGTAAAAGGTCGTCAGAAAAATAAGTAGTGGAGTAAAGTACTGATACCAGACAAATGTACTTAAGTACAGTAACAAAGTATGTGTACTCCACTACTTCCCACCCCATTAAGTACTGCACTTAAGTACACACTTCAGGTATCTGTATTCCCATTTCATTCAACCTCATACTACGGTTAGCTCCACTACAGACGTCTGACAGCTTTTCATCCCCTTCCTGTACAGTGAAGATCATTTATCTCCAGATGTGTTGATGTTTGTGATAAACTGAAGAATAAGGTGTTCCTTAAGTGTTGAGAGAATTACCTTCTTAGGGTAAATAAACTCTTTTAAAGCTTTTTGGATATACTCGATAATGCATCGCCACAAAGCTGAAAACAGGGCTTTATTCGGAGAAACTCAAGACTTTTTTTTAGACTTTTGAAATGTTTTCCCCCTGGGTGGTGAGGCTGCAAACACATAATGATTTTACAGAATGTTACGCATTGCTGTAATTTAAACTACCCAACGGTATATATACGGTCTACTGTGTATTTTCTACTTTTTAATGCTGCTTTAATTCTATTTTGAGATGTTTAAATTCTAGTATTGTTTATTTCTACTCTTCAATATCTACTTATGTGCAATGCCTTGTTTTGTTTTGTTGTTTTTTATGCTGCTGCAACGCAAACATTCCCAATTTGGGATCAATAAAGTGCCTCTTAACTCTTATCTTATCTTATAGGAGTTCAAATAATCTCAACATACATACACATCGATGCCAATATGAATCCCAAATCATCATATTCTGTATAATAGTAAAACACTGACAGGGAACATTTAACTGCACAGTGAGTACTTAAACTTACTTGAAGTACATTTCCCTGATAATACTCACATGATTTGACTAAAGTAAGGTTTTAAATGCAGGCCTCTTACCTGTAGTGGAAGGTTAGGGATCTGAATACCTCCTCCACAACTTTACCAAGAGCTGTGATTTGCTGAAGGGTAACAGAAGTTTGAAAGAAGTGTGTAAATGTCTTACTGTGGCCATGTTTAAGATGGTCTTGTCCCTCCCTTCGCTGTCTTCCTCATCATCATCGTCGCTGAATTCTGCTGCCGCGCTCTCGATGAATTTAAAGGCCTCCAACACCGTGGCCGAGTCCGACATATCAGGTTTACTGGAAGAAGAGAGAGAGTAAAGAGAGGAGGTTAGTCTGGTAATAAAACAAGACAACTGCTACCATCTAATCGGAGATACAGGGTCCCACGATTCAATACAGTCAGACTGAAGCATCCTTTGTGCTCCAGTCAGTCCTCTCAGTAAACACAGAGCTGAATCCAGATCAAATGCACGCTGAAGGCTCTTTGAGCAGGTTTTCTCTCAGTGATTTTGATGTTATGTTAAATGTTTGTTGTTGTGATATTTGTCCATGTTGATGTTACACATGGAGCTGCTGTGATGCAAGTTACATTTCAGACTTGATCTGACCAATAAAGGTCCCCTATTATACTGTTTTTCATCAATCTATTATAGGTCTCAGATATATACAAAACATGTCTCTGAAGTGTTTGGCTCCAAACACCAAACAGATCATTGCAGCATCCCATAATCCCCTCTGTTTCAGCCCTGTTTCAAAAGTGCTGATTCTCTGTCTGTTACTCTAGGAGGAGTTTCAGGTGATAAGGGGGGGGGGGGGTGATTGGCTAATGGTTACTCAAGCCAAAACATCGTTATGACTTCATAAAGTGGCCATAATCTGATCAGCTCATTTTCAGACAGGTTTTTATATAAATGGATCAGGACAAAAAGAGAGAGAATCTTTTTTCCTGAAACTTTCAGAGTCTCTTTACACAGAGGGGACACATGTTGATGTAGAAGAGACATGAAGAAGAGGATTTTGCATAATAGGTGACCTTTAAAGTATTATCGTATCTTAAGGTAATACAAACTGGGATTTTTTGGAGGTTCACATAAACAGTTTCCTCTCCTACCTGACCATGCCGCTGTCCTTCATGGAGGACGGCTCGGTGCCGTTCACCATGTGTTCGGCTTTGTTCTCTGAAGGGTTGTCTCCTGAGTCTCCGGTCAGACCGAGCAGCGATCTCACTCTCTGAGACTTCACATCCAGGATGGTGTCCGTGTAGCCGACCTCCTGCAGGTATCTGAGGGGGAGACGGAGACAAGAGACAAGAGACAAGAGACAAGAGACAAGAGACAAGAGAAAGGTCAGAGGTCAACTTTATTGTCAATCTTTCAGTTTGTGTGTACAGACAGAGAGATCGTAAAATACCGTCTTCCACAATCCCGAATACAAAAATATAAATTTAACACAAAAAGTAAGGACATTTGTGTTTGGTAGATTATTTCTTTGGCAGATGAGATTTGTCACATTTTCCATGGGCGCACCCCACATACTCAGCTCTGCTGCTCATCCCACAAATGCTTGTTCCTCACAAATGTGGCACCACTGGAAAGGTAAGAAAACAGGCTTTCCAACAGTATAAAGTGTATTGCCAAAAAGCATTGTTACAACAAAGAAATCCTCTACCAAACACAAATTTCCTAACTTTTGGTGTTAAGCTTATATAAAAATATGTATGCAAATATGTATATCCTATATATACACAATCAACAGACACATTCATACATATGCACACATTAAGACCTAAATAAAAGCACAACAATCAATATAAACAAAATAACAGTCACTTCAATATCTTTGAGAATGTACATTAGTGCAAGACTGTCCGTAGCAACGTAAAAAAAAGTGTCTGGTGCTGAATTTGAGTAAATGGACTGTACTTATATAGCGCTTTATCCAGTCTTTACGACCCCTCAAAGCGCTTTACATACTACGAGTGTCTGTGTGTGTGTGTGTGTGTGTGTGTGTGTGTGTGTGTGTGTGTGTGTGTGTGGGTTGTTAAAGTCCAGTGGGGGCAGGGGGGAAACAATTGAGGGACCTGTAAAAACCCATTGACCTTCTCTGACTTCTCCAGAGAGACACAAGACGGAGACAAGAGAAATGTCAGAGGAGAATCAGGAGAGGAGACAATCGAGGGTTAATCATCCTGTGATCAAACGGCCCAGTACTCGGACCTGTGAAAACCCATTGACCTTCTCCGACTTCTCCAGAGACTTTTATAAACGTCTGTCTCCCCGGACTGAACTCTCCATTCAGTTTCTCAGTCTCTTCCTGCAGCGCTGGTGCCGTGCTGTACCCGCTCAGCCTCACAACACAACAATCATCAATGGAGCAGCGTCTTTAAAGGGCCGTGCCACCACGTTTAGGAACTCTAGCACACTGTGTGTCCTCTGTGCAAAGCTGCAGCTCAGTCAGGGTTTAACAAGACGCAAAACGAGAACAAAAATGGAGAAAATACGGAATATTTGACAAGAAAAGTCTAGTTTTATTTGCACAACTATCAATAACTGAGTGGCTGATTTCATTGACCTGTAACATTTCTTTAATTTTAAAATTATTTAGCACTTTATTCGATGTTTAGACATGACAAATACAACATAAGTTTGGTCTGATTTGGATGTAAGGTGTCAGAACAGCAACAGAGGAATACAAGTGAAAACACAGCAGAGTATAGATATGGTCACACAGGGATAAGAATAAAAACAACAGTCTAAATCAAATGTAAAAAGCAAGAAATAAGATACAGTAACACGTCTATGTGCAGATGCAAGTAGGAAGGCATGGATACAAATAATGCAATCCACAAATGTGATAAACTGTTAATACTGAAAATACTTGCAGAGAAGTACAGATTACCCTTTAACTTGCATTATCCAATCAGAATCAAGCAAAGGTCCAAAAGAAGCTACTCGCTCAAAGGAACCTAATCTCTGTACTGTACCTTCACCCCGGGACACCTAGAGGACGACCTGGCTGACCTGAGAGCAGCGTTAGAGCAACGGAGAGGTTTTATCCTCAGAGGACGGAGGTTTAGTTCTGAATAACATGTAGTGTGAGAGAGAGAGAGAGGGGGGGGGGGTGTCTCTGTACCAGCCTCTCCGATCGCAGGAGGCCTCACACAATCCTCCATTCACTGACACACACACACACCCCCACCCACACACCCCCACCCCCACCCACCCACACACACACACACACACACACACACACACACACACTTCACCATCGTTTTTATTTCTATCTTTTTAATGCTGATTCTATCTTTTTCTATATCTTGTAACTTATAACATGTTCCCTTCATCACCCTTTGCCTTTACCTTGTTTTTTTCAAATGTTTAACTCTTTGGTATTCTTATTCTTAGTCAGCTCTGGTCCCAGTGGATTAGTGTTTGATTCCCATTAAAAGTGTTAATCTCCATTAAGACGATTGACTCAGCTTTCTGTCCTGAGACACACCCACACACACAGCTGTCCCATGACACTGTGAAGGTCTAAATGAGTGTGTGTTGGTGTGTGTGTGTGTGTGTGTGTGTGTGTGTGTGTGTGTGTGTGTGTTCATGTGTGTGTGAACTCACTGTCTGAGCAGCTGGCGTCCTTGTTTCCAGCTGAGCTGATGGCTGCTGTTTGGAGGACTGGGAGCCTCGCTGTCGTTCCCCTCATCTGTGTGTGGGACAAAACAAATTAGCAACATGTTTACAGTCATTCATTCACACGTCAAAATCCTGCAGCTCCTCCTGGGGGATCCTGACGTTCCCAGCTGGGAGGAATAATCCCCCAGAGTGTGTGTCTGCTCTCAGGCTTTCTCTCCCCATTAGTGCTCAGAAAACATCCACATGGAGGCGTCCAAGAGGCGTCCTGATCCGAAACACCTCATGTTGTTTAAATCATCACAAAACTCATGTGAGGAGAGAAGAGGCGCTGATCTCTGGCCTTAGCGCTGTTTTAGGGCATTAGCAGATTTTTATTAACTTTTTCACATTTTATACATAAATGCAGGACAAACATAAACAGGCAGCAGACTATTTTGAATACCACCTTCCAGAAAGGCAGTACCATTGGGCAATCCCATAGAGCATGAAGAAATGTGCCCACTTCTTTATTACATTTCCAACATGTATTGTTCTGAGTTAAGCCCATTTTAAACAATTTCAGGGGTGTAAAATAATATCTATGCACAATTTTTTATAATGGATAAACTTGCTTCTCGCATCCCTTGTAGCCCAACCTACATTCGAGACTATATCCTGCCATAGATCCTCCATAATCTCACTACCAAGATCTTTTTGCCATATCTTTCTCAGGCCTCCACATAATCTAATTTGAATATTTGACATTTTTCTATAGGCAGAGTGTAGAGTTTGGGGAGAATTTAGAAACTCTTGAATCTTATTCTCTTCTTCGGTACATCCCTTTTTTAGTGAGTAAGATGTATGGTCTGAACAGAACTCAAACTCCACATAACCAGGTAATGAAGCCAAGATTGCAGATTTGGATAACAAAGTTAATCGTTCAGTACGCGTTTCAGTGAATGGAAGACGAAAATGATATACTGAATGAGTAGCAGGTGATAGTTCATTTGTGATTTTACAAAAAGAAAAATCAAAAGAAGACAAACTCTATGTTGGACTTTAAAATTAGAAGCGTCAGAGAAAAGCTAACTAATTCTAGGTAGAAAGGAGACGTCATTCACAACAGTTCAGCAGAATATCAATAACAGAGAGAGAGGTTTGTCTCACCTGAGTCATAACTTGGAGGTATGATTTCTCCCTGGTTCAGCTCTGTCCCGTACTTCAGTTTATGGTACTTTGCCCTGAGGATGACACATTCATTAACAATGTACTGGCTATATGAGACATTTTTTATTCTTTCTTTTCTTTTTGTAATAGATTATCAACAAAAGACCAAAAAGGTTTGATATAATCAAAGAAATCTAGTATGAGTTCATTTCAGTTCACTATGATTTGAGACTTTAAACGTACAGTAGAGGGCGAACATATCGAAGTAAAGGTGTTTTTTTTGCCTTTGGACGTTATACAAATATCATGTCCCGATTTACCTGGTCAGGTTAATTGTGATTCATAATAACCAGTATTAACTCTCTTATTTTGAGTAAATGCATAGCACAATATCAACACACCACCGGAGGCCAAGCATGTGTGTAAAACAAATCTTATCTCAGGAAAACGTGTTAGAAATGTGTGTTTAAGTGGCTTGGATAGAAAGCAAAGGAAGGAAGCTGCGACAAACACTAAAATGGTCCTTTAAAGAGCAGCTAACGCTAAACAGAGTCGAGGTGTCCGGTCATGACCTTTAGGAAGTCACACCCCCCCCCCCCCCTCTTCCTCACGCCTCAGTAAACATGCAGAGCTGCCAATCAAACATTCAGACGACTGAACTGTGAACCCTGTCGCCAGATTGTGTGATTTATTACTAATAACTCAAGAGGATAAGCTGCTCTGTGAGGGGACGGATCAATTTCAAACGGTCAATCAGTCACTTTTAAACTCAGATTGACTGCACATATTTGAGAGTCATTTGTCATGTTTTGTATTAATTTGAAATGTTCTCTTAATTTACATTTGTATTTTCGTTACAGTGTATGCGCTATTGAAAACCAAGCAAATACCATGTTTTTCCTTTTTTACTTTATTTTTTTCTGCACGTGTGCGTCCTCACCTCTCCTGTTTGAGGGCGTACTCCAGCATCTTGATCCGTCTCACCAGGTCTTTCTTCAGGTTCTCCTGGCCTCTCCGCTCGCCCTGCAGGAAGGCGATCTGCGCCTGGAGGACACACAGGAAACACTTCATAATAAAGCTTTATTTATACAGCACTTTTCATACAACACATGCAGCTCAAAGGGCTTTACAGAATGACACACGTTAAAAATAAACGACAAGAAATTCCCCTCAGATTATTTGTTAAGAACTTTACAGGAACACGCAGCAGAATATAACACAAAAGATGATGTACTAGGCGAGGCAAGTTTATTTATATAGCACCTTTCAGCACGCGACAATTCAAAGTGCTTTACAAAATAATTAAAAGACATTTTAAGAATAAATACAGTAAAAACACATTATATAATGGCATTTTACATCAGGCATTAAAAAGCAAAGATAATCAAATAAACACAACAGGTATACAATACATGTAAAAGGATACTGCAGTGTGAGTATGAACAGCTCAATTAAAAGCGGCGGCAAAAAGATATGTTTTCAGTCTGGATTTGAAAATAGTACGAGTTTCTGCAGACGTGCACGATTCGGGCAGTTTGTTCCAGATTGTCGGAGCATAATAGCTAAACGCTGCTTCTCCATGTTTTGTTCTTACTCTCGGAACCGAGAGCAGACCCGTCCCAGCAGACCTGAGACACCTTGATGGTTCGTAATTATGCAGGAGATCGTTAATATACTTTGGTCCTAAACCATTTAGTGATTTAAAAACAACAATAGTACTTTAAAATCAATTCTTTGGTCGACTGGAAGCCAGTGTAAAGACTTCAGAACCGGACTGATGTGATCCACTCTTTTAATGTTAGTGAGGACTCGAGCAGCAGCGTTCTGAATCAGCTGCAGCTTTCTGATGGATGTTTTTGTCAGCCCTGTGAAGACACTATTACAGTAGTCTAGTCTACTGAAGATAAAAGCATGCATGGACAAGCTTTTCTAAGTCCTGTTGTGACATTACATTTTTAATCCTAAAATTCAGGTCTGAGTCCATCACTACACCTAGATTTCTAGCTTCATGAGTAACTTTGCAGTCTGCCGACTGAAGCTCTGCAATTACTTTTAATCGGTCCTTCTTTGCTCCAAAAACAATTATCTCAGTTTTTTTTGTTCAATTGGAGAAAGTTCTGAGTCATCCAGTCAGTGATGTGCTCATGCACTTGCTCAGTGTTCTAATCGGAGAGTAGTCTCCTGGTGTCATTTTTAAATAAATCTGGGTGTCGTCTGCATAGATATGATAGCTTAGATCGTTGTTTTTAATAATTTGAGCCAGTGGTAGCATATAGATATTAAAAAGCAAAGGTCCTAAGATGGAGCCTTGAGGAACCCCTCATGACATATTTGTCAAGGTTGATGTGTAGTTGCCTATTGAGACAACGTTTTTTCTGTTGTTTAAGTAGGAACTAAACCAATTTAGAGCTGTAGCTGAAACTCCCACCCAGTTTTCTAGAAGGTCTAGCAATATGTTGTGGTCAACAGTGTCAAACGTCAAACGCAGCGCTGAGATCTAATAATACTACACAGAGGAGAAAGAAAAACATATTTTTACTTTTATCCCTCGAGTCACTAAGACCTCCTGATCTCTGCTGTGTGTTTTCTATTTAACACCTAAGAGGAGTTAATTGCATGAGGTTAAAAAAAACAAACGGTGTGAAGAAGAAGGAAAATGCACTTCAAGTATTACAAGTAGAAAATGTCCCAAAGCCTCCTGGGAAATGCGACGGGGGGTAAAAGGTAACTTGTGACACGTCTCTACGTCTGATCCGTCTTAAAGTCGCCTCTCAGACGCGAGGCGGACGCCAGGCAGCGACTCAGAGAGCAGCGTGGGAACAGACCACCATGTGACCGCCGTACAGATCAGTGGGTAGAGCTCTGACGACCCGTACTGGCTGGGGCTTCATAAAGGCACTGGTTGCCCAAAAAAATCTTAGAGTTAGGGTTATAAAATAATGTGAGAGGAGAAGAGGAACGCAGAAGAGGAGTCGGCCCTGAAACCATGAGCTGTGTGTCAAATACTCACTTTGCTACATGGTCAACACTGATTTGGTGTCAAATAAATACTAACATGTGTAAAGTATTTTTGCCTTAACAGCTTTAAGTGAAATAAAGAAACATCATTTTAATTTTTTTATTCTTATTTTACTTTTTTGTTTTATCCGATCCTGTGTTTATTTGTATTTTTTTTTTTACTTCTATTGATTTTAAGTGTTTGTTTTATCAGTTACAAAGTTATGTGGGAAGGTGGGAAGGTATTTATTTTATTATTTGTTTTTGGTTTGTGTTACCTTTTGTGGGTAACACAATGTACTGTACTAATAAAGTTTGATTGATTGATGTATTAATAATAATAAGCAACACAACTGTGTATAGATCCAGCCCATAAACGACCTAGAAACACACCTAGAAAAATATATATAATATAGATTTCTATATTGAATTAACAACACATCATATTGCCCATCTCTATGTGGAGCAGCTACATGTTGTGTGGTCCCATGACTCTGCTGTTTGTGCAGGATGGAGTCAGCTGTTAGGCAGCAGGACGCAGGATGAAGGACCCCCCCCCCCCCCCACACCCCACAGACCCCTCTGCACCCCAGAGGTTATCTGCGTCACAGCCCCCTCCTCCTCTCAGTGACAGTTGTTTGTGTTTACTAACGGTATGAGAATCAGGGCAGATGTTATATTTAGTATGAGAGTTCAAAACAAACGGTAGCAGCTGGCAGGAGAAACGCTGCGTACACGAGTGTTTGTGTTTATATTTTGTCACCTGAGTCTTTGACATAAAATAAAAGATGCTATAAGAAGTAGTATTTCAGAATCAGAAATCCTTTCTCGTCCCGCAGCGAGGACATTTAAGGCGTTACAGCAGCAAAGGTACAGTGAGGACAAAAGGCAAAAGGATACGGGTGGATTTATATATTGACATTATTGACTTCATACTTTGGTTGCAGCTAACCGGGATCCCCCATGCAGGCAAATAACAAATATTAAAGAGGCCCTATTTTCCCTTTCCTGTAGTGTGTTTTGTGCATGTAAATAGTCCCAAATAATCCCTTATTCAAACAAACATAATGACATCACCATGTAACACTCACGCTTCTATTGGCTAGCGCTCCAACACATTGTACGTGATAGGCTAAGGGGCGGGACATCTCTAAGCTGTTGACCAATCACAACAGAGCCGATCAGCTAACCAATCAGAGCAGACTGGGCTCTGGTTTCAGACAGAGGGTGAAAAGAGGTGCTGCAGCACAGGCAGTATGAGAAAAATAAAGAGCTTTTTGAACATTAAAGCATGGAGACATGTCCCAGTGTTTTTCCTTTAATAAATACTAATAAAAAACATTAAAAAATAGGTAAAAGTAGTTTCTGAAGAATTTTCTGTTGAATTTAAAATCTGCATAATATTTTATCTTTAGTTGAAATTGTGTGAACGCTGCTGCTCCGTCACTTCCATTTTACACATGAATTCACTGGACTGCATGTTCTCACACACACACACACACACACACACACACACACACACACACACACACACACACACACACACACACACCCAAACACAACACACACACACACCACACACACACACACACACACACACACACCACACACACACACACACACACACACACACACACACACACACACACACACACACACACACACACACACACACACAGAAGTAGGACACACATTATAACTGGGTCGATCCGCACTCGGGGCAACTGCCTCGAGTGATGTTGACGGTAAACTTAATTCTAAAGGGGAGAACAACTCTGTTGGGAAAACGTCTCTCAGAAAAACAACTTGAAGTTAAAGCTTTCCTGTAACCAGTGCTTGAATTGGATTAAAAAAGGTGCCAGTACTTTAAATCAGCAACTGTTTCAAGTAAATTTATTTATACAGACCAAAAACAAGTATTTGGCTCAAAGTCATAGTATATCCTATAATGCTGGTGGGTTTGTCTCTTTACTGCATATTTTAGAAAGGCTCACTGTACTTAAACAAAATGACTCAGGGTGCATCTGTGATTAGAGGGGGTGCAGTGGTAAAGTGCTAGTTTTATAAGTGGCGAGTGGACCTGACACATCTAGGGGGGTCCGGGGGCATGCCCCCCGGGAAGATTCTTTTAAAAATATTGAAGTTAAATGCATCAATCTGGTGCACTTTGAGAGCATAATGAAGAGATATATGGATACCTCTCAACATCCATATGAAACAGAACTGTAAACAGATTTACTTTTTCTTTATGGATATAAAAGAAAGTAAAGCCTGACTCCTACTGGCGGCTGGTTAAATGACTCCTCGTCCCTGAGTACACTCACCATCTTTCAGCAGGAAAGGAGAGAGGGAATCCTTGTCCGGCGACAACTGCTGTCTTTTCGCATATTATTAAGCCACGCTAACATTTTCGAAATGCTAACGTTATGTGATGTCTTTTCTGCTCTAGACTATCGCGGCGCTGGGCATATTTGTTGTCATGCGTCATGACGTGCCACGGCGGCCGGCGGCTGAGTACCGGCATTTTACTGAGTACCGGCACCTTGCCGGTACTCAGTAAGAAGTGCCGGTACCACATGGGTAAAAATCAGAAGTGCCGGCCCAATTCAAGCACTGCCTGTAACCATTGTAGAGATTTAAACTTTGTGGAAAGTGACATGCTTTACTACAGACATGGTCATTTTCTTGCTCCTGTTGGTGCAGTGTTTGTCTCGTATGACTGTTTAAAAATCAAGGACGTTGATCACATTATCAAAATTAATGACTTTGGTAACTGCTTAGTGTTTAAAGACAATCTGACATCTGAGATTGAGTGATGGGACATTTAACAAATTGGAACCAGAGATTATTAGTGTTTTGAATTATTACCGTGATGATAAATTGATTTTATATTAACTCGGCTACTAAACTGGCAACACTAAAATGTGTAAAAATCGAATCCAGCTAAGTAACAAAGACTGTTGTTTGTTAAAATCCTGTTGTATTATTTCTTATTTAATTACACAAATCCTGTGCTTCCAGACAGCTGTTAAGGTGATCTTAAACTAGAAAAATATCTCCAATTAGGGCTGGGGAACACAAGGGCAACAGGTGAACACAATCAGACAACCACTGGAAACTAAAGACAAGTGAGGCCCTGACACACCAAACTGACACCAAAGAACACGTCCAGACGGACCCGACTGTTGTGTCGCCTCACGTCTCCTTGGCCAAAAAGTCGCACTGGAACACACCGCAAAGACTTCAGCCGACGGCCAAGTAGCACGTACGCACTGCGCATGCGTGAGTGGCAATAACTCTCCTTACCAGCAGGCGGCGGTAGTGTGTATTCGTCATTCAAAAGAGGCAACAACTGGAAGACAGACTGCGTGATATATACAAACAACAAATAGCCTGCGTTCCATTTTCACTCTCTTCCATCACAGACTGTTTCACATAACGACTTATAATCGAAAACATGTTTAGTGCGGTACTGGAAAACGAAAAATAACAGCCGTCTGTGTGTGCCTTCTTCACTTCCGTTTAGCTTCTCAGGCACTGATTCGCTAAGCTGAACAGCCAATAAGAGGGATTTATTTTGCCGACAGCCTCCCGATTCAACATGTTGAATCGGCGGCAGAAGGTGTCGGCACGGCCGAAAAGACACGACGGTGCGGGACACACCAATCTGAGTAGGGTACAGGACGCTCGTCGACGGCCAGACATCTATCGACGGCCGAAATCGGCTCGGTGTGTAAGGGCCTTAAAACTAGACAAGACACAAAGAGGTCATTTCAAAATAAGACTGAAACATAAACAGACCGTGACAAGAGGTGCTCTTTCATTATTTGTCTGTACCCATTAAGTTGTCCTATCCACACATCCAATGATTTGTGAACGCACCAAGAGTACATAACACAATATCGTGGCAATATCAATATCCAGGTATTTGATCTTTAATCTTGTGATATTACATTATTTCTGTGTCTCCAATCAGTAAAGACAGATCTCTGTCTGTGTTACAGTACGTCTCTGGAAGCAAGACGCTATTACAATATGAAGTTCACTGAGTTTATATCCATGGAGATGCTTTGCAGCCTATATTTGAACATGATACAGATGTAAAGACTTTTAACACGTTCAGCGTCTGCCACCTCCTGTGATGGCCCCTCGTCTGTTGCCATGGCGTCTGAGGATGGATGGTGTTTAACGAGCTTTTGTGTAGGAAGGCATTTGCATCATGTCGGAGCCATCTTATCTCATGACTATAGATTTAAATGTAATATCTGAATGTCATGTTTTGGATGCTGAAGTACTGAATGTCTGAATGTGGAGGCAGAAAACATTTTGATAGCAGCGGTCACACTCATCACGACTCTTTACAATTACAAGACGTTCCAGCGTTTTTTAAATAAAGGTCACCTATTATGCAAAATCCACTTTTTCATGTCTTTTATAAACATGTGTCCCCTCTGTGTAAAGAGAATCGGAAAGTAAGATTCTCCCTCTTTTTGTCCTGATCCATTTATATAAAAACCTGTCTGAAAATGAGCTGATCAGATTTTGGCCTCTTTGTGATGTCATAGCGATGTTTTGCCTTGTGTAACCATTAGCCAATCACCAACCAAGGTAACCCCCCCCCACCTTATCACCTGAATCTCCTCCTAGAGCACCATTGTGTTCTTTTTAACCAAATATCTCTCAGAGGGGCGTGGGGAGTGGATTATGGGATGCTGCAATGATCTGTTTGGTGTTTGGAGCCAAACTCTTCAGAGACATGTTTTGTATATATCTGAGACCTATAAATATTGATGGAAAACAGTATAATAGGGGACCTTTAAAGCCCCTCAAACTGCTTCTTCTGTGGTTTAGTCGTGTGTTTTTTTCACTCTGCTTTCCAGTTAGGCTGAAAATCATGTGAATGCGTGAATATGTTAACTAGGTTGGAAAGCACATTCTGCTGTAAACTAATGCCCTTATGTTCTCTGTATTTTACACATTTAAATCCCAGGATATGAAAAACCATCACAGTGGGAAACTATTGTATTATATCACAATCAAATCTAATTCATAAAACCACAATAATGACTGTAGGAGGTTTTTTGTTACATTTAAAATAAACTCAGTGGTTCAGCAACCACACAGATTTTCGGTCACATGAAGGATGAATCATATAACATACAATGACACAAGTATTTTTTTTTAAGAAATGTAAAAAGAAAATGTATGAAAAAGAAAAGAAAAATAAATAATAATAATAATAAAATAAGGGTAAAAACCTTGCAAGAGTAAAACAAATATAAGTAAAAAAATACAAATAAGGATTAAATAAAAACACTGAGTATCTTTTCCTTTATCCCTGCACTTTTGAAAGTGAAGTAGTTAATATAAATATTGATGTCTATATGTCAGTCAATGTGCATCTATATATATGAATGCATATAAATGACTACCATACAGATTCACTGTTACACAAAAAACTGGATTATAAAACCTGAGAAACATATTTTAATAAGAATAAAATGAAACCAAAATATAAAGAAATCTAGAAAAATATTAATAAAAATGAGGGTACAAACACTGAGTATCTTTCCCTATATGTCTGAAATTGTGAACGGATGTAGTGAATATAAATATGAATAAATGAACAGTCAACTTGTAAAAAGGCATATAAATATGTATTAATATAAGTATGAGTAAAGACAAATTCACTTTTGGTCATAAAACATTTTTTCACATGTGGCCCAAATCCTCTCCTGTAGAAGCAGGTACAAGAGTTTTAGACTAGACTAAGTTTTTGCAGATGAACTCTGTCAGCGAGGGCGACCCCTCAGAGGTGCCTTCGGTCTAAATGCAGAACTAACTGGGTAACCCACTTGTTAAAAATTACCTTCTGCCTTTTGCGTCGGTGCTCCACATCACAGAAGAAGCAGATATGGAAATGTTTTGATTCATAAAATCAGCACTGAGAGAAAAAGTGATAATAATAATTTTGGAAACTCTGTGATGAGTTTCAACAAGATGTCAAGTTACACTTTGTAGTGGTTGTTATTTTAGTGCATGAAGCTGTGGACACTCGATGATTTAACACAACTTGAAACAAAAAGGACAAAGTCAAATAGCACATTACTCAACATGTGAGCTGGTTAACCGTCTCAACAGTCCTCATATCTTTGTAAGTATATTGTGTCGTTTTAACTGAATGTTGTGTTGTCTGTGAGCGGCTGGGAAGCAGTAGATACAGATATAAGTCCGATATTCTCTCTATTTTAGCTCAGTTTTTGGTTTTCTCCACCTGAGGGAAACATCTCTCTCGTTAGCTGCTAAATGCTCATTTAATTCAATATCTATTCTGTTTCAGTGAGCCGTTTGTGTTTTCCAGGTAGTATAAAGTGACTTATAATATATTTGATTCTGAAAAGGATGATATGAGAGCAGTGAGAGTGAACCAAACAAGTAAGGTTGTGGACATGAGATATGAAACTAGCTTAAACCCTCCATAAATCTGAATCGCTCTTTCAATTTATACATTGCTATCAAACAAATATTAAGTATAGTTGTTTTAAGGTTAAGTTAAACATGAAATGTGGATTTTTTTATTGACCTAGACCTCTATGGTTTACTTCCCGTCGCTTAATGCAATACAAAATGTGGTGGATTTTCAGTTGATCATGATCTTGATAAGCATGTTTGCTGCCTTCAGCTCTTTTTCACAGAGCGGCAGTCGGCTCACAGGAAGTGTCGGACTACACAGTTTTACTTTGTCTTCTTTAAGACAACAGGGATTACAGGCCTCAGGAAGATTACATTGTGTCGGCTCTCAGCTGCCCTCAATACAGGAAACACCACTCAGACAGAAACAACAACACGTCTGCTCTGAACTACAATACAGCTCTGAATGTACAGTCAGCGTTCGACTACAACTACCAGCCTCCTAAAGTGTGTCATCAGC
This sequence comes from Dissostichus eleginoides, assembly GCA_031216635.1. NCBI lineage: Eukaryota > Metazoa > Chordata > Actinopteri > Perciformes > Nototheniidae > Dissostichus > Dissostichus eleginoides. Next base: position 31,811,607 of record CM062266.1, on the reverse strand, counting down.
TCTAAACACAGAGGTACTGAATATGTTCTATTTTCAACAACCAGGACTGTATGAAAATCACAGAAAATGTGATGTGAACGGAGTGCATTTAAGATTTTATGATGCATTATATAGACATGTAGGTTTGCGTATAAAAACAATAACAAATGCACTTTATCAGAACAGTAAAAGGTGTCAAATATGATGTCTCACTTCAGCACTGTAACACAACTTATCAGTGACATCTTTACGTTTTTATAAGCTATAATGCAAAAGTGTACAAAGTAAAATAATACGTATTTGCCATTTTTATTTAAATCAAACCATGCCACTATCCCTTCTGACTATAGGGTTCAAGGGACAATTACAAGTATCTGATTTATAAATATATTGTTAATGAATCATAAGAGGGATAATGTTCAACCAGCTCTGTAGCCTTCTTAAGTTAGCAATTCATATTATGTCAAAGTTTGAGAAGTGTCGACATATGCCAGCATTAGTGCTTTAAAACTGGAAAGCAAGAAGTCTACGTTTATTATCTAAGTCGGGATTTTTACAATATATTCAATGAAAGCAGCACTGATTGAGGTTTCCGGCCCGGTAACAGTCAAAGTGGATTTACATTTTCTTTTCACTTGATCTTTAAACAAGGCCATTCAATCAGATATTCAACTAAGTCTTGTAATAACTCTTAAGAAGAGGCAGCTATTCAGTAAATTATGTACAGAATAAAACACCATTAAGTAGAAGTTGTCCTCATAATGAAAAGGGCTATTTATGTGTTGATTGACAGTGAGATAGACCAATTGGTTCTTCTGTAAAATTCACTTTAAAGGTCACCTATTATGCAAAATCCACTTTGTCATGTCTTTTCTACATCAACATGTGTCCCCTCTGTGTAAAGACATTCTGGAAGTTTCAGGAACAAAGATTCTCTCTCTTTTTGTCCTGATCCATTTATATAAAAACCTGTCTGAAAATGAGCTGATCAGATTTTGGCCACTTTATGATGTCATAACGATGTTTTGGTTTTAGCCAATCACCAACCAAGGTAAGGTTATTTTAAACATTAAGAGAGACGCTGGTGGATACCTAATTCCACAGAATGAGTAAACACAGGGCATTGCTTTTCTACAAACGTGTGGGATGTCAGAATACTAAACTGATTTCAATTGTATATAAGATCAATACTATACTGTGCGTTCCCCCTCACTACATTCCCCCTGAGGAGCTGCTGGAGAAGGTTTCACTGCTGCAGTCGACATTTCACCTCTGAGAGAAACAGAAAGAAACAAAACAACACCTCGTCCTGCTGGACAGGCGCGTGGGAGGACACACAACTGAGCAGCTCACACACACAACTGAGCAGCTCACACACACAACTGAGCAGCTCACACACAACTGAGCAGCTCACACACAACTGAGCAGCTCACACACAACTGAGCAGCTCACACACACAACAACCAAACAACACTGTGATCTCTGAATGTCTTAAGGAATAACATTGAGCTGCAACGATGAGGCCATCAACAGGAATTGACAATTATTTTGATCATTTTTCTTGCAAACATGGTAGAAAAAGCACCTTTCAGCCTCTTAAATAAAGACATGGTGCTTTACTCTGTTTTATATTCAACAGATTAAGGATTCAATGGTTTTATTATGATACGTACAACAGCTACAGCATCGGTGTTGGCACATTTTGAATAGCAGGCTCTCTAACAATGTCACATACTTCAAAAGAAAGAAATAAATAAAATACCAACAGGGACATAATTGGGCAAGTACATTGCAGGAATAAGTTAAATATATAGATGTCAAATAGATTAAGATAAAACTCAATGCAACAAAAAATACCGTACAGTGGGAACAAATATTGTATATGGGGATATTGTATAAATAGATGTGGACTATATCATATTATACAGAATATCTTTGGGTTTTGGAGTGACAAATCAAGACATTTTACACTATTTTTCTTCATATTTACCAAACAGTGGATCGTTTATTTAAGAATGAACTGCCTGATTAATCGATAATAAAAATGACTGTTAGTTGCAGCCCAAATCAAAACCAAAATGATTTAATGTGAGTTTGAAGTGTTCCTGCTAACAGCTGGCTTGTGTCTTGTACAATAAAAAGTCTTGCATTCAATGTCATACTTAAGTGAAAGTACAAACGTATTAAAAGTAGAAACAAAACCTTTTTCCTCTGTCCCACTACCACCATGTGATCCTTGACTTGAACCTAGAACGTGACTTGGCGTTTTCTCAGATATCTTAAGACCTGACTTGAACTAAACTTGAATAACTTTTGACTTGATTGGCTTAGTTCCAGATAACTTTCTCTGCAAGTCTCTGCAAGTTCATGGAAATGTATGTAAACAAAAGGCTCACTGGAAAGATTAAAGTCAATCTAAGGACTAAGGTTTGGAGATTGGTAGGCAGCCATGACTTGCAGTAAATGGGCTAAAACATTCAAAAACACTGACGAGGGCTTTTGAATATTTGTTTCTTTACAAATAGTGTGCACATATCAAACAAAAGGGTCCCAAAATACAGTCATCTGAGCTTCTATAACCCCCTTTAACCACCTTCAACAGCCATGCATTTTTTTTTAAAAGATGACGATGCATGACCCTTCGCTGACGTCTTATTCACAATCCAGCCATATTTTTGGGACACGAAGTAAGAAGAATCCTGTGGGAGGGGGATTTCCTGCCGCTTAAATCTGGAGCAGTGAGGGGATTATTCTTCCGGAGGGATGAGAGGGTGAAGAGGAGGATAAGCTGCGGAGAGAGAGTTAGAGGAGGGGAGGTGGAGTTGTTGGGATGAAGAGGAGAAGATCACTTCTGTCTGAGACTTCAGAAAAGCTGGATCTTCCTTCCAGGGAAAAGTAGTCATATCGAGGAGCCATATTTCCCCAATAATGGGTGAGGTAGCGGGAAAATCTCTAAATAAATGTATTCAAGTAAAGTACAAATTTGAGGTACTTCACTATGTACCTTTTGCAATTTCTACTTCTGCTGTACTTTATTTCAAGGTACAATGTCTAGCTTTTCCTTCACTACACTATCTGTGAGCTTAAGTTACTTTAAATACACATTTTTATACTCATATTGGTGTGTAACACAGGCAGTGGTGATAAGTGTTCCTGCTATTTAGCCTACCAATATTAATATAAATGAGTGGACAAAGTAGGGAAGTTTCTCTATATTGCACCGTTCAAACAAAAGGAAAGAACGGGGCAATATTAACGACATAGAAATATATCATACAGGAAATACTGTATATAGTATTTTAAAATATATCTGCTCCTTATTGAATTTCCTCAGCCAAAATCAATTAAATTGCATAACTTTACAGTTTGGATGTGCCGACTGACTGATCAACTGGCTAATTGATTGATTAATAGCTGCCGATTTGTTCGTTCTCCATGTTTGTCATTCAGCAAGTGGTTGTAAGGAAACACATCGCCTCCATAGAAACATCAGAATTGGCGCTAACCGATTCAAGAAGGAGGACGAAGACAAAGCTTGCTCAATGTAATCCACCCCCAGCATCAGCACTTTAATTTAAAATGCTCCAATTCCTCACAATCTTCCTCATTTTCTATATTGCGAAAAAGAGTTTTGGCACATCAGATGTACAGACGCCGCTGGCACCACCACGCTGATGCCAAACTCTGGTTTTACAAAGGAGGTGAAGAGACGCGTGGAAGGAGGGGAAGCGTAAATTAGACATAGGATGAAGGGGGTTGGGTCTTTCGATAAGATGCCCAGAGGTGCACAGATCAAGAAAGAGACAGAAATGGGGAAGGCGAAGGGGGAAGGGAAGTCTTCGGGATGAACTGGGAAAAAAATTATACGCGATGAAGACGCTTGCCCACTCACTTCTTGCCCTCGGGGAGCGTCAGCGACACGCATGCTCCTCTGAAGCTGACAAGACTTTAATTAGAACAACATAAAGACTTCGAGAGCAGAGCTGAGGAGGAAGAGGAGGAGGAGGAGGAGGAGGAGGAGGAGGAGGAGGAGGGGAGGAGAGAAGAAGCAGAACAAAGAAAGTCTTCGCCAACCATCAAGTCTGTCTTGGCGCAAAATGTATGCAGAGATTTCTCCGGGAGAGACAAAGGAAACACAACCGTTCTCGAGGAATCCTTTTTCTTGACAAGATAGTGACTCCAAAAAAAATTATATTGTGGTATGGCCGAATTTTGGATTGCAGAATTGACGTGGTCTTATAGATAATCGATCAAAAGCCATGGCAGATTTGGATGGAAAGGTTTCTTTTGGTATATCCCTCAACCATATTTTACGGCAGACTGTCGGACAGATCAACTGATGATATTGAACAATCAACGTCATCTCTTACAGGGTTAAAGAAAACATAATGTTTGGGTAACCAACAGCACAACTATAACGAAATATCAGTTACAAAAGACTTTCTCAACCAATTAAAATCTTTTGTATTCTGTCTCGTCACCAATGACAGTAGCGTTTTTCCTCCACGATCCACCAGGTGCCACATTCAACACTCTGATGTCGCCCAAATGTTAATCGGATGAGTTAACAGCAACAGGAAGATGACAGGTTGAACAGAAACTTACAAGAACTACAATTATCTCCAATCAGTCCTATCCATCACGGATGATTATCAACAACAAAAGCTTGGACTCCTGTTGTACAAAAATAAGACTCGACTAGGACCGGTTTGTCTTGGTCATGTCTAGGATACTTTGACTTGAACTCAACGAACTCAAATAACTTCTGGTTTGCCTTGTAATTCCTCAGAGACATCAGAAACTTGAATTAGACTTGTCTCAAATAACTTGACTTCTTCTTGTCCTCTCAGATTTCAGACTCGAAGGAAAATGTACTCGACTAGAGACTTCCATTCGAAATGCTCTGACAAGCTTGAGTCTTGTTTTGGTCTTTTCTCAAATAAGTTTGAGACTGGACTGGTACTTTCCCTCTCAGATTTTGGACTTCACTTGAAGATGCATGGTCCTTGGAAGATGCGGCGGTGTTTTGTTTTTTTCGTCACAGGAACGCGCTTTGCTGGTGGCGAAAAGAATCCCGCCAGACTCCTTTGCCCCTCCAACAGAGGGATGTCCCTTTTTTTTTTTTTGTCCCTTTTCGTCATTTCAAGCGATAAAAACTCTCGATCTTCTCTCAAATTATTGATTTTTTTGGAAGCCCTCGGCTCGAGTTCAGGGCGTTCCGAGCTGAATAAGAGCGTCAAATGACGGCAAGACGCCCCCCTGGGGGAAACGCTGCTCATATGACTTGGATTGTGACGTCAACTTGTCTCGAATATCTTGAAAATTGACTTAGACTTCACTTGTAAAACCTTTGACTTATCCCAAATATCTTCTGAATTAGCCTTAGACCTTTCTCCAATAAATGTACATTTGGCATAACTTGTCCAGAATAACTTGAGACTTGAACTTGTCACAAATAATTTATCTTTCGACTGAACTTAGACGTCCCAAAAGACATCAAAATGTGCCGATAAGCTGTACCTTAAAGCTCTTTATATCCCTAACAGAAAAAGCTAATACCAAGTTTGAATCTCCACCCTCCCAAGGGACTAGAGGAAATTGTCTGTCATGGTCTTTGTGGAGGTCCAGCACTGAGCCACAGTAAGAGACAGTGATTTATTAACATCGCACTCTTGGCTCGCTGCAGAAGAAAACACGAAAATGTTCCCCTTGTATATTCCCAGGAGAAAACCCTGAAGCTGTGCTCAAAGGAGAATAAGGAGAGGGATGAAGACTGTAACTGTCCAATGCTACCCAGGGGGCCATTTGTGTTGTTTGTCATCTTGCTGTACATGCTGGTATTGATTTGCTTTGTATGCGTGATTATGTACGAGAAGGGATGACCACCAGTTTGGTTAATACATCCATTTTTGAGCCACTGGTTCATAA